>CM026395.1:48309758-48328085 GCA_014843695.1 Archivesica marissinica | reverse complement strand
TAAGGGAGGGTTGATATATAGGGTATAAGGGAGGGTTGATATATAGGGTATAAGGGAGGGTTGATATATAGGGTATAAGGGAGGGTTGATATATAGGATATATATAAGGAGGGTTGATATATAGGGTATACGGGAGGGTTGATATATAGGATATAAGGGAGGGTTGATATATAGGGTATACGGGAGGGTTGATATATAGGGTATAAGGCAGGGTTGATATATAGGGTATAAGGGAGGGTTGATATATAGGGTATAAGGGAGGGTTGATATATAGGGTATAAGGGAGGGTTGATATATAGGGTATACGGGAGGGTTGATATATAGGATATAAGGGATGGTTGATATATAGGGTATACGGGAGGGTTGATATATAGGGTATAAGGCATGGTTGATATATAGGGTATAAGGGAGGGTTGATATATAGGGTATACGGGAGGGTTGATATATAGGGTATACGGGAGGGTTGATATATAGGGTATACGGGAGGGTTGATATATAGGATATAAGGGAGGGTTGATATATAGGGTATAAGGGAGGGTTGATATATAGGGTATAAGGGAGGGTTGATATATAGGGTATAAGGGAGGGTTGATATATAGGGTATAAGGGAGGGTTGATATATAGGGTATAAGGCAGGGTTGATATATAGGGTATAAGGGAGGGTTGATATATAGGGTATAAGGGAGGGTTGATATATAGGGTATACGGGAGGGTTGATATATAGGGTATACGGGAGGGTTGATATATAGGGTATACGGGAGGGTTGATATATAGGGTATAAGGGAGGGTTGATATATAGGGTATAAGGGAGGGTTGATATATAGGGTATAAGGGAGGGTTGATATATAGGGTATAAGGGAGGGTTGATATATAGGGTATAAGGGAGGGTTGATATATAGGGTATAAGGGAGGGTTGATATATAGGGTATAAGGGAGGGTTGATATATAGGGTATAAGGGAGGGTTGATATATAGGGTATACGGGAGGGTTGATATATAGGGTATACGGGAGGGTTGATATATAGGGTATACGGGAGGGTTGATATATAGGGTATAAGGGAGGGTTGATATATAGGGTATAAGGGAGGGTTGATATATAGGGTATACGGGAGGGTTGATATATAGGGTATAAGGGAGGTTGATATATAGGTATAAAGGATGGTTGATATATAGGGTATACGGGAGGGTTGATATATAGGGTATAAGGGAGGGTTGATATATAGGGTATACGGGAGGGTTGATATATAGGGTATAAGGGAGGGTTGATATATAGGGTATACGGGAGGGTTGATATATAGGGTATAAGGGAGGGTTGATATATAGGGTATACGGGAGGGTTGATATATAGGGTATATGGCAGGGTTGATATATAGGGTATACGGGAGGGTTGATATATAGGGTATATGGCAGGGTTGATATATAGGGTATACGGGAGGGTTGATATATAGGGTATATGGCAGGGTTGATATATAGGGTATACGGGAGGGTTGATATATAGGGTATATGGCAGGGTTGATATATAGGGTATACGGGAGGGTTGATATATAGGGTATATGGGAGGGTTGATATATAGGGTATACGGGAGGGTTGATATATAGGGTATACGGGAGGGTTGATATATAGGGTATAAGGGAGGGTTGATATATAGGGTATAAGGGAGGGTTGATATATAGGGTATAAGGGAGGGTTGATATATAGGGTATAAGGGAGGGTTGATATATAGGGTATACGGGAGGGTTGATATATAGGGTATACGGGAGGGTTGATATATAGGGTATACGGGAGGGTTGATATATAGGGTATAAGGGAGGGTTGATATATAGGGTATAAGGGAGGGTTGATATATAGGGTATAAGGGAGGGTTGATATATAGGGTATACGGGAGGGTTGATATATAGGGTATAAGGGAGGGTTGATATATAGGATATAAGGGAGGGTTGATATATAGGGTATAAGGGAGGGTTGATATATAGGGTATACGGGAGGGTTGATATATAGGGTATAAGGGAGGGTTGATATATAGGGTATAAGGGAGGGTTGATATATAGGATATAAGGGAGGGTTGATATATAGGGTATAAGGGAGGTTGATATATAGGGTATACGGGAGGGTTGATATATAGGGTATAAGGGAGGGTTGATATATAGGGTATAAGGGAGGGTTGATATATAGGATATAAGGGAGGGTTGATATATAGGGTATAAGGGAGGGTTGATATATAGGATATACGGGAGGGTTGATATATAGGGTATAAGGGAGGGTTGATATATAGGGTATACGGGAGGGTTGATATATAGGGTATACGGGAGGGTTGATATATAGGGTATACGGGAGGGTTGATATATAGGGTATACGGGAGGGTTGATATATAGGATATAAGGGAGGGTTGATATATAGGGTATACGGGAGGGTTGATATATAGGATATACGGGAGGGTTGATATATAGGGTATAAGGGAGGGTTGATATATAGGGTATAAGGGAGGGTTGATATATAGGGTATAAGGGAGGGTTGATATATAGGATATAAGGGAGGGTTGATATATAGGATATACGAGAGGGTTGATATATAGGGTATACGAGAGGGTTGATATATAGGAAAGAAGCCGACCACGATCCAATATTTAACATATTAGTCTGTATAAGGCGTGTAGTGCCGAACACAGTGTCAATTGTTTACATATGTAATCTGTTTGGGGCTTATATCTTACTTAAAACACACACTTATATAACAAGATCTTACTCTATAAAATTGATAAGTTCGTTCAGTTATGAATACAAACGATGATTTGATATTCTAATACTCTGGCCTACTTGAGAGCTGTCTAATATTTATTGGGAATAATTACATGCGATGATAAATGGTCCTTGTCGAAGATAAGAACAATTTTATACATTATTTAACTTTGATTTATTTTGCAATAATTGCGAAACAGGTTTTAACAACTTATATTAATCACTCTCGTTAGCGCGGATGAAAGCGTAAATGTGGTCATTCGTGTGGGAGGAAACCGGAATACCCGGAGAAAACCCACCTGTCCGATCTGGCGACCACCGTACCATCTCACATACTCCCCGGTCCGAGGATCGAACTCGGGTTTCATTGGTGAGACGCCCGAGGATCGAAGCCGGATTGCATTGGTGAGAAGCGAGCGCGCTAACCACTGTGCTAGTCGGACATCATACAATATATAGCATACTAGTGGATGGATATAGGAATAGCACACAATTTAATGTGGAAAATGTATTGTGACCTGTTTACCTGTGATATACATGTACTACAATATACACTGTTTCTAATAATAATAATAAAGACTTTATTTAACGAGCGAACTCATTTGAACAATTAAGTCAATCTACCATGAGGCCCTCAACAAATTAAAACATGAAATAGCATAATGAAACATGTAAACAGTAACCATTAAAATTTGCATAGGAAATAAGATATAAGTTGCAACTAATACTAATATTTATGTATAATTGTATATTATCAGTCTATTAAGTTATTGGTCTGTTCTTTGTAGCCTGGGTTCCAGTCTGGTTTGCGGTTTCCTAATACTGATTGTATTTGTCCCTGATGAACACGTGCATTAACTAAATATACACACTGAGCATGTATTAGTTTATACAAATTTGTTTTAGCTCGATTGCAGTTCTTGCAATATTAGATTAACCGCTCTCGAAGCCTCATTCCTATCGATCGGATAGTGTACACTATCTATATCACCATGAGGAAGAGGGAAGTTGCAATGTGGAATTTAAGTGAATTGTCTAATCGTAATGGCTACAGCTTGGTGCGAACTCTGTGCATCTCATACTTGGAGCGATTAGGTACATGCACATATATCAGTTCAACACTTTCAGTTATTCTAATTCGAACGTAATTAAAACAGTTCGACTCTTCGACAAAACAATGATAATGCTACAAACTACCTTGTCTCAGGATTTGTTCCAACAAGTGTCAATATCAGTAACCATGTACATCTGTTAACTATCTAACGAGTTACACCCCCCCCCCCGCGCTTTGGTACATGTTGCAACTTACAACAGAACTACCTTCGTGGGTGCACATTCTTTAAGATCTAGAATCAAGTTTGAATGAACGGTTATCCCGCATTGACTCTCAACTATGTAATAAATATCTAAGCTGGCTATTGGTAGAACACCTATGGGACATTGACAATGGCAGACTATTATAAATAGAGACGTAGATTATTGTCCACAATTGGCACTTTAAAGCAATCAATAACTCGGGTACAAATGTATTTACAAAGTTTGCAGTGTTAAACATATTAAATAGTTGACTGTGAATGAACTGTTCAGGTAAGCATAGGTAACACTATGAACGAGCTAGGTATGGGGGGAAAATGTAAATTATAGGCTCCAACAATTTCCTATTCTGATTATGTTCAATATGTATTATATTCGGAAATAAAATATGTTTAAATTAACAATTTCGTGTGTGTGCTTGCGTGCGTATTAATTGGTGTATTTGTGAATATGAACGTAGGTTGTTCTTGACTAGACATATTAACAAAACACGGTTGTATAAGCTGAGCTCTATCAATTAATAGTTGTCTTCAATCATCATATAGGTAGGTTACACTCAATGATACCACTGTAACCTATCATCACTGATGGTCACGGGTTCAAGCCCCGCTCAGACCGTTTCTATTTATGTGAAAACATTATTACGGAGGTTGGCCGATGAACCAGGTACTGAGACAGCCCAGGAAAGGTGATGTTAGATAAACTTCCAGTCACTCTATTAAATGGGCAACCGGTACCGATGTTAAATAAAAAGAAGATAAAAAAGACAAGAGAGAGAATGGATCTGTGCGAGCACTATATTATTTATTTTTGACCGGATGGATATAATTCATTATTATTATTTCCGAAATAACTACTTCAGTGTTAATTCATAGAATATAGTATTGTAACCAGCTTCCTGCATGGCAACTTTGCATATCTCAGCCGGCTCAGTGGTTCATGGGAAGTCCTTTTTAGAAAATCCTGTGATACGACCGTTTAACAGTATTTTATTAATTGATGTTATATATAAATTAACTTACAATTTGAAAGTAATTAATCAGACGGATCTGTAGTCCAGTGGTTAACACGCTGTACTGGTAATCCAGGGTTGGCACGTTCGATCTCCCGTCTGACCATACTAAAATTAACAGTCTTTCAGATGGGACTTTAAACTGAGGTCTCGTGTCGGTTCTTTACATAGTACTTGCAAAGTGTATGCACTATCCTCCAACAATCTCAATTGACTAGTCTCTTCAGGAGGCGTCACCCATTTGGGCAACCGGTAGCGACGATAAATAAACGTAAAACACAAGTAATTATAAATATAAATAAAAAGTGACATTTTTGTCACTGGGAGAAAATAATACAAATATCTGAGAGAGAAAAACAATCCGAGTTACGCCGATTTCGAAAAATGTCACCAACGATAGGCTTGTGTAAACTTGATATATTAATACATTTTAAATTTAATATTAGTTTAAGCATACTACACTATAGAGTATATTATATGTATGTTACTCAACCTCTAATATCATCTACCTTAACCTTAGTTGTCTACTCGATGTTTGACACACGTTGTAATGTGAATTATTGTGAAGCGATTCAATAGGTTTGGGCTATTCGTAGAATTCTGCATGAATGCCATGAAAGAGTAATATATGGCCGTGTGTATTAATAGACATATATAAACGTACCATATAGAGATAATGAGTGTACGCCAGGCATAGTATTCTTATATGTTGTATGTCATAGCAACTGCATGCATTGTATATATATCTCGGACGGCTCATTGGTCTGTACGAAGTCTGTTCATTTATATTTCCAATCTTTCATTTCTTCTGATACCACATCCACGGTGAAGAGGTATTCAAATCAAACTGAAAAACAGCATATATATTCTAAATGTAATGTGTTGCATAGCTAGTGCTAACCTGTGAATAACGTCACTGTGTTTACACACTATATTCCTCCGCCAAATAATACAGTATACAAACCATCAGTTTGCAATGGCCTGCCTTCTTATACCGCATCGTTTCTACACATCAACTAGTCTGAAGTCTTCTCAAGTCACATAATTTCTCATGAAACACAAAAACCATACACTGCCTGTCATGAAAATGCATTTGTACCAAAAAGGAAAATGAACTATATTAGTTATTGGGACTACATTCGATGCATTTCTGCCTATTTACGAAATTCATATACAACCTGAATCATTCAGTAGAAGTTGCACGTATCGGATCTTATTATTATTTGGTTGTTACGGGAAGTACGCTGTAACTTCAACATGTGATCAAAACAGTTTTATTCATAAATATCAGCATAGCAGACAACTCTTTTACAAATTTGAAATTAACAAACAGTTTCAGTCTGTATGCAGCTCCAAATCTCCATTAAGACTTACCTCCCTATGTAAAATGGAAATTTATGACACAAATGGAAACCTGAATGGTCAATACATTCCAAACATGAATGAGCTCACGGTAAGTTCAAATGGAATAGATAAACTTCTCAATAACCTGAACACCCATACGGCTATTGTTCCTCACCAAATAAAGTCAAGCATACTTAAAGCCCTGTCTAAAGAACTCTCCCCTATCCTTGAAGTCTTATTCCAACAATCCCTCAACGAAGGATCACTGCCATCCCAGTGGATGTCAGCAAATGTTGCTCCCATTTACAAATGGTGACAAGTCAAACGCCGCCAACTATAGGCCTATCTCACTGACATGTGTTCTATGCAAGGTTTTAGAACATATAGTTTCCTCCTCGATAGCAAAACACCTCACTAACCACAGTATTCTGTACCATTTGCAGCATGGTTTTAGAGAAAAACGGTCATGCGTGACTCAATTAGTAATGCTAATCAATGACTTGGTTACCTCTGTCTACAATAAGCATCAGGTAGATCTCATCCTATTAGACTTCAGTAAGGTTCTCGACAAAGTCAATCACGAGACAGTACTACTAAAATGCATGACACTGGAGTCAGATGTCAACAATGTAGGTGCTTTAAGAGTTTTTCTAAATAATATATTCCAGTTAGTTGTCCTTAATGGTATTAGTTCAGAAGCCATCCCTAGGTCTTCTGGACCCCTGCTATGCCCACCCTATATAAATGACCTCTCACAAAACATCAGTTCCAATTTCCGTATCTTTGTAGATGATACTGCAGTATATCTATCACTGACATCTGCAAATGAGTCGATCACACTCCACAACGATCTTAAGATGTTAGAAGAGTGGGAATCTGCGTGGGACATGGAATTTAACCCCTTCAAATGTCAAGGTATCCACGTCACCAGAAGGAAACATCCTATTCTCAGTCAATATCAACTCCATGGAGTCCTCAGCCAAATACCTTGGCGTGGATATCTCAAATAACCTGTTGTGGGACATATATAGGTCAACAAAGAAAGCTAATCAAGCATTAGGGTTTCTACGAAGAAACATCCATGTCAAATCCAAACCCATTAAGTCCATGGCTTACCAGACACTATTGAGACCCCAGCTGGAATATGCCTCTGCTATTTAGTCGCCCCATACCCAAACATTGATAGACCACATTGAATGTGTCCAGCGAAGATAAAGGCTGACTTCTATCGTACCTCTAGTGTCACAGACATGCTCCATTCCCTAAACCTACGCAGACTAGACCAACGACGTGTTGACAGTAGGTTATCCCTTTTTTATAATGATCTCGTTGCTATCCCATTGAACATTACCTAGTTCCCCTCTCCCGTCGTGCACGACACTGCCAGTCCTTAATATATAGGTTAATTACAGCAACTACAGACTATTACTAGTTTTCCTTTTTTCCAAGAACCATTTATCATTGGAACAATCTCCCCTCCCCCCGGACATTGCCCATCTCCCTACCATAGAGCAATTCAATACAACTGTTTGCTGTATTGATCATGTCAGCCCCTAGTTGTTCTACCTAGCTGCTTTTAAACTCTGAACCCAACTTATCTTTCATTACTTTCGTATATTTATGCTTTTAACTACTCATACTTTCAACTTCTTTGTGGTTTTGATGCACAATATGTCTACATCCCCACGGGGGGGGGCTGTCATTGGAGGAAGATAGATAGGGAGTGAACCTGCGGCCCTAGTGTATATAAATGTATGTAAGCTCGATTGATTGCAAAGCAAGTTGTTACAACTTATTTAAAGCGACATTACATCGCAAAACAAATAAAATGCATCTTTTTCACGTACTACAAATTCTTCTGAATACATCGAACACTAACATTGAATCAATAAACAGTGTTTTTGTGGTATACACACTTTCAAACGTGAAAGTAGGATTTCATATAACGGTCATAAAGGCTCCTGAATTGACGTTTGTTGTCATTGAAGTAAATACTAAACACGCAATACTTTCGTTCAGAGATACTTTAATTAAGATTAGTCTACAAATAAATATGCATAGGCACACATGTGAGATATCACGGTAAATATGTTGCATAACTCGTGTTATTCAGGATAAACGCTTTGTATTACGCATGAATGTCGACCCTATTTACATTATTTTGTTATGTCAACAAACCGCGTATACAACATTTGTTTATTTGTTGAAATAATCAGTTTTTGAGGCAAATATTTGGGGGGGGAATTATAACATATATGAAATGACCTTCTGCAGACCTTTGCGTTTTTGCCGATGTCGTGTCGCTTTAATCACTTTCGAGACCTCATTCCTGATGGAAACCAACACCACGAGGGAGAGTAAAGAGGCATGTGGAATTTAAATGTCTTGCCTAATGGCGCACGCGTAATGGCTCCAGCGGGGCTCGAACTCTGAGTCGTTCGCACTGCGGCCCTGATGCTAGTAGTGAAGGCCAGTTCTAACACCGGTGTGCCCGACATATAAGTTGTAATCTTATAATCAATGAAATAGCTCTAAGCTATTGTAACTGGATGTATTGTTGTATATCATGTATTATTGTTGTTGTACTGGTCTACTGGATGATATACTTATATCAGTCGGCACATTTGTTTATAAATGTATTTATAATGCTTATTTGACAGACAGACGGGTATGTAGTCCAGTGGTAACACGCTGGACTGGTAAGCCAGGGATCGCAGGTTCGATCCCCCGTCTTTCAGATGGGACGTTAAACCGAGGTCTCGTGTCGGTGCTTTACACCGTGCACGTAAAAGAACCAGAGGAGACTCTGGAATGGGTCTCTGTCTGTACCATTGCACTATCCTCCAAAATCTAAAATGACTAATCTCTTCAGGAGGAACATGACTTAATTCCCTTTAGCAATATGTATATAGTTGTCGCTAACTAGTGTCAGGATTGTACTGACAATTTATTGAGAAATTGTTTAGGACATTTGGCAGTTTAATCACATACACTTTGTATTATATTCACACATTTATTTTAGCTCCATTGCGAAATAAATCCTTACAACATTAGCTCAATAGCTTTCAAGAACTATTTCTGATGGAATCCATTGCCATGAGCAGAGAGAAGATGCAATGTGGAATTTAAGTGCCTTTGCCTATACTATTTGGTGGGTTTTGACCGGCTATTTCGGTTTCCCCCCACACGAATGACCACATATTCGTTTTTATCTGCGCCAACGATCAATATAAGTTGTTAAAGCATGTTTCGCAATCGTTGTAAAATAATTAAACTTTAGTGTGATTGTTTATATCTAAAAATAGTTTCAGTGTCATTTATGCTATAGTATGTATTGTGTATTCCTGTTAGAGAAAATGGAAATATGTTAACATCTTAGCAACACTGACATAAATGTCCCGCACTTTTAACAGAAGTATTAAAATATTACCCAGCTTGTACGCCGTCCTAACATCCGGCGTATACCCTGAACCCCCTGGATTACTACAGCCCATGACCAAAATACAGTGTAGCATCAATCAAATATCATATCTAGTCAACACACACTGAACAAATATTGTTTGATATACAACTATATTTAATCTATATAGATCTTTTATAATTATTAAATGCAAGAATTATCACGTATATATACAGTATATATAGATAGTCTCCGTTTTCAGAAAATGGCCTATAAATATTTATATTTTTGGATAATATTTTAGTTTAAACATATTTATTTAATGTCAATACACGATTATTTACAACAACTGATATAAGGAATTGGACAGAAAGCTGTATAGCTTATGATTGTCCTCACCTGGATAATATGTTATTGCTCTATATACATGTATATAACAATAACACTCGTTGTACAAATAGAAATTTAGCAAATGGGTTGGGCCAGAAGTTCTAACAACATTAGTGATTGGCCCTCCCCCATAAAATAAATTAAGAACAACATAATGTAAGTGGCGTAGTTAGTGCTGAAAACATGTACATACATTTTACAAGATTTAATAAGGTTAGTCTGTGAATGTCAAAGAAATGTGCTAGTTTGCTCAATCCAATGTCCAGTTTCCCAAGAATTGCACCCCAGGACCAAGCCCAAACCTGATTGAAAACGAGACCATATTGGGGAGTATCTAACTGGGGATGACTGCAAAGACGATCCACCAAAGCACCAACGAATGGATCCCACATAGGTCGCTGGCAATACAGCAGAAATTGACGAGATTCATCCTATCAGTGCCGGTGTCATATAGAAAATTGTGCAATGAACAATCGGGTGACTGCAATTCCCGGTGTCATATAGAATATTGACCCCCCTCAAAATAATGACCCGCGGGTCATTATTCAGCCATAGAATATTGACCCCCCTTGCGGAAAATGAATGAATGAATGAATGGTGTTTTACGGCGCATCGACATCTAAGGTCATGTAGCGCGCATTAAAGTTATGTTTATTGTCGAGTGTATGAAATAAAATTCTATATAAGTATATGCATTACGTAAAAATTAATACTAAGAAGTTATAAAGACGTAAGATTAATTACAGGTAATATATGAATGAATGATTACTACAAAGGCATGATTAACAATTGATATCACAGCTTATTATAAATTCCTATTGCCTTGATAAATGATATGATGGACTCTACTCTGATAGAGTCGAAGAGTGTTTTAATGTTGTCCACATTGTAGTACTGCAACCGGATTGGTTGAAGGTCAACACAGTGTATTAAGATATGCTCCACCGTGTATAGAGTATTGCATGGGATACATTCTGGTGCATCATCTCGTGACAACAGCCATGAATGTGATATTCGAGAATGACCAATCCTGAGACGGGCAAGAATGACTTCTTCTCGACGAATAGGCCTGTAAATTGGGCACCATTCGCCAAGTGTTGGTTTGACCGAATGAAGTTTGTTAAAAATTTCACCATCCCATTGGGCCTGCCAAGAGGATTGAATTAAGGTAAGAATTGTAGATTTAAAATCAGTATAACACACTTTAATCCTAGAAATGGATAATGACAAAGCCAGCTTTGCATTCTGATCAGCCATTTCATTTCATTTTATTCCCATATGACTCGGAAGCCAGTGCGGAAAATGACCCCCCTTGCAAATAGCAATATATAGTGGGAAAATATTGAATTTATTATAATTAAATGTTAGTTAGCACTGTTTAAGGCCTAACAACATATATTTTGATTTAACGATGTACAGAATAACATAAATATATTGAATCTGAAAAAGAAGTATGCAGATAATTTGTCTCTTATCAATTTCTAAAGATGATCATGAGGTGGTGGGTGCTGCCTGTATAACTAGGAGGTTCACATAGTGCATACTATTTACACAGACAAACATAAAATAAAGACAAACATAAAACAAATAAGAACAATGACCCCCACCCCCTATGTATAGACTACAATTATGAGAGAGAGGGTCACTTTTCGATGCCATGGAATAATGATCCCCTGGAATGGGTCTCTGTCTGTATCATTGCACTATCCTCCAAAAATCTAAAATGACTTAATCTCTTCATGTGGCTTCGCTCATATGGGCAACCAGTAGTGACGATAAATAATTGAAAAACACACTCACACTATGGATGCTTCTACAGCAGAAATTGATGTATATTTCTTTAACAAATTTAATTAATATGTTATCCACTTATTATAGCAAACTATTCTTATCATGTTTATTCATATTCTCTTAATCTTTCCAGAAAATGTGCACAATTATGTAATATGTTGTAAACAATTGTAATTCTGACTATTGTGGATCATATTAAGCCTTATCTTCTTTGCCACAGGTGTGAAAAGCAATAAAACCTTATTTTTAGGGAACTGCAACCAACAGTGACACTTCCTGTGTTCCCAATACACTGGTTACATGTTTTATATCATTCATAATAAGTAATATTTTAATATTGTATGAGCAAGGACAGACAACATTCTACTTTATAACGTGTGCCTCCCTATCTATTCAGTGCAAGAAACTGTTCCATGCATACATGTAGAATGTGACCCCCATAATGTAGATTATCTGATTGAGGGTAGGTCACTTTTCCATGCCATAGAATAATGACCCCCCTATATGTAGATTATCCGAGTGAAGGCAGGTCAAACTTCCAATGCCATAGAATAATGTCCCCCTATAATTATGTAAACTATATGAGTGAGGGGGGGGTCACTTTTCCATGCCATAGAATAATGACCCCTCTGTATGTAAACTATGAGTGAGGGGGTCACTTTTCGATGCCATAGAATAATGACCTACCTGTGTGTAAACTATACGAATGAGGTGGGTCACTTTTCCATGCCATAGAATAATGACCCCCTATATTTACACTGTACGAGTGAGTGAGGGGGTCACTTTTCCATGCCATAGAATAATGACCCCCCTATGTTTACACAGTACGAGTGACGGTGGGTCACTTTTCCATGCCATAGAATAATGACCCCCCTGTGTGTAAACTATATGAGTGAGTGGGTCGCTTTTCCATGCCATAAAATAATGACCCCCCTATGTTTACACCATACGAATGACGGTGGGTCACTTTTCCATGCCATAAAATAATGAGAACCCTGTATGTATACTATATGAGTGAGTGGGTCACTTTTTGTCACTTTTCCATGCCATAAAATAATGACCCCCCTATGTTTAAACTGTACAAGTGAGGGGGGGGGTCACTTTTCCATGCCATATAATAATGACCCCCTGTTTGTAAACTATAGGAGTGAGTGGGTCACTTTTCCATGCCATAGAATAATGACCCCCCTATGTTTACACAGTACGAGTGACAGTGGGTCACTTTTCCATGCCATAGAGTAATGACCCCCCCTGTGTGAGTCAGAGGGTCACTTTTCCATGTCATAGAATAATCAATGAATGATATATATGAGTGAGAGGGGGTCACTATCCATATCATAGGATAATCACCCCATATGTGTAGATTAAATGAGTGGGAGGGGGTCACTATCCATATCATAGGATAATCACCCCATATGTGTAGATTAAATGAGTGGGAGGGGCTCACTATCCATATCATAGGATAATCACCCCCATATGTGTAGATTATATGAGTGGGAGGGTGTCACTATCCATATCATAGGATAATCACCAACATATGTGTAGATTATATGAGTGGGAGGGTGTCACTATCCATATCACAGAATAATCACCCCCATATGTGTAGATTATATGAGTGGGAGGGGGTCACTATCCATATCATAGCATAATCACCAACATATGTATAGATTATATGAGTGGGAGGGTGTCACTATCCATATCATATGATAATCACCCCCATATGTATAGATTATATGAGTGGGAGGGGGTCACTATCCATATCATAAGATAATCACCCCCATATGTGTAGATTATATGAGTGGGAGGGTGTCACTATCCATATCATATGATAATCACCTACATATGTGTAGATTATATGAGTGGGAGGGGGTCACTATCCATATCAGAGGATAATCACCCCCATATGTATAGATTATATGAGTGGGAGGGGGTCACTATCCATATCAGAGGATAATCACCCCCATATGTATAGATTATATGAGTGGGAGGGGGTCACTATCCATATCAGAGGATAATCACCCCCATATGTATAGATTATATGAGTGGGAGGGGGTCACTATCCATATCATAGAATAGTTTTGCAATGCTCAATGACGAAATCTGCAGACTAATTGGCATCGACCATCGCAGGACAAGTGTATATCACCCCCAAACAAATGGTTTAATGGAAAGGTTTAATCAAACACTTGTCCATACATTGGTAAAATATACCAATGATGAGCAAAATAATTGGGACGACTTCATCCATCCCGCTTTACTGGCTGATCGATATGGCATGGAAAAGTGATCCCCCCTCACTCATATAGTTAATATACTGGGGGGTCATTATTCTATGGCATGGAAAAGTGACCCCCCTTCACTCATATAGTTAATATACAGGGGGTCATTATTCTATGGCATGGAAAAGTGACCCCACTTCACTCATATAGTTAATATACAGGGGGTCATTATTCTATGGCATGGAAAAGTGACCCCCTTCACTCATATAGTTAATATACAGGGGGTCATTATTCTATGGCATGGAAAAGTGACCCCCTTCACTCATATAGTTAATATACAGGGGGTCATTATTCTACGGCATGGAAAAGTGACCCCACCTCACTCATATAGTTAATATACAGGGGGGTCATTATTCTATGGCATGGAAAAGTGACCCCCTTCACTTATATAGTTAATATACAGGGGGTCATTATTCTATTGCATGGAAAAGTGACCCCCTTCACTCATATAGTTAATATACAGGGGGTCATTATTCTACGGCATGGAAAAGTGACCCCACCTCACTCATATAGTTAATATACAGGGGGGTCATTATTCTATGGCATGGAAAAGTGACCCCCTTCACTCATATAGTTAATATACAGGGGGTCATTATTCTACGGCATGGAAAAGTGACCCCACTTCACTCATATAGTTAATATACAGGGGGTCATTATTCTATGGCATGGAAAAGTGACCCCCTTCACTCATATAGTTAATATACAGGGGGTCATTATTCTATGGCATGGAAAAGTGACCCCCTTCACTCATATAGTTAATATACAGGGGGTCATTATTCTATGGCATGGAAAAGTGACCCCCTTCACTCATATAGTTAATATACAGGGGGTCATTATTCTATGGCATGGAAAAGTGACCCCTCACTCATATAGTTAATATACAGGGGGGTCATTATTCTATGGCATGGAAAAGTGACCCCCCCCTCCTCATATAGTTAATATACAGGGGTCATTATTCTATGGCATGGAAAGTGATGCCCCCCTTCACTCATATAGTTAATATACAGGGGGTCATTATTCTATGGCATGGAAAAGTGACCCCCTTCACTCATATAGTTAATATACAGGGGGGTCATTATTCTATGGCATGGAAAAGTGACCCCCTTCACTCATATAGTTAATATACAGGGGGGTCATTATTCTATGGCATGGAAAAGTGACCCCCTTCACTCATATAGTTTACATACAGGGGGTCATTATTCTACGGCATGGAAAAGTGACCCCCCTTCACTCATATAGTTAATATACAGGGGGGTCATTATTCTATGGCATGGAAAAGTGACCCCCTTCACTCATATAGTTAATATACAGGGGGTCATTATTCTATGGCATGGAAAAGTGACCCCCCGTCTACTCATATAGTTAATATACAGGGGGTCATTATTCTACGGCATGGAAAAGTGACCCCACCTTCACTCATATAGTTAATATACAGGGGGGTCATTATTCTATGGCATGGAAAAGTGACCCACCTCACTCATATAGTTAATATACAGGGGGGTCATTATTCTATGGCATGGAAAAGTGACCCCCCTCACTCATATAGTTAATATACAGGGGGGTCATTATTCTATGGCATGGAAAAGTGACCCCCCTTCACTCATATAGTTAATATACAGGGGGGTCATTATTCTATGGCATGGAAAAGTGACCCCCTTCACTCATATAGTTAATATACAGGGGGGGTCATTATTCTATGGCATGGAAAAGTGACCCCCTTCACTCATATAGTTAATATACAGGGGGGTCATTATTCTATGGCATGGAAAAGTGACCCCCCTTCACTCATATAGTTAATATACAGGGGGTCATTATTCTATGGCATGGAAAAGTGACCCCACCTCACTCATATAGTTAATATACAGGAGGGTCATTATTCTATGGCATGGAAAAGTGACCCCCTTCACTCATATAGTTAATATACAGGGGGGTCATTATTCTATGGCATGGAAAAGTGACCCCCCTTCACTCATATAGTTAATATACAGGGGGTCATTATTCTATGGCATGGAAAAGTGACCCCCTTCACTCATATAGTTAATATACAGGGGGGTCATTATTCTATGGCATGGAAAAGTGACCCCCCTCACTCATATAGTTAATATACAGGGGTCATTATTCTATGGCATGGAAAAGTGACCCCCTTCACTCATATAGTTAATATACAGGGGGTCATTATTCTATGGCATGGAAAAGTGACCCACCTCACTCATATAGTTAATATACAGGGGGTCATTATTCTATGGCATGGAAAAGTGACCCCCCTTCACTCATATAGTTAATATACAGGGGGTCATTATTCTATGGCATGGAAAAGTGACCCACCTCACTCATATAGTTAATATACAGGGGGGTCATTATTCTATGGCATGGAAAAGTGACCCCCTTCACTCATATAGTTTACATACAGGGGGTCATTATTCTATGGCATGGAAAAGTGACCCCCCTTCACTCATATAGTTAATATACAGGGGGTCATTATTCTACGGCATGGAAAAGTGACCCCCCTCTCACTCATATAGTTAATATACAGGGGGTCATTATTCTACGGCATGGAAAAGTGACCCACCTCACTCATATAGTTAATATACAGGGCGGTCATTATTCTATGGCATGGAAAAGTGACCCCCCTTCACTCATATAGTTAATATACAGGGGGTCATTATTCTATGGCATGGAAAAGTGACCCCCCTTCACTCATATAGTTAATATACAGGGGGTCATTATTCTATGGCATGGAAAAGTGACCCCTTCACTCATATAGTTAATATACAGGGGGTCATTATTCTATGGCATGGAAAAGTGACCCCCTTCACTCATATAGTTAATATACAGGGGGGTCATTATTCTATGGCATGGAAAAGTGACCCACCTCACTCATATAGTTAATATACAGGGGTCATTATTCTATGGCATGGAAAAGTGACCCCCCTTCACTCATATAGTTAATATACAGGGGAGTCATTATTCTGGAAACTGGCTGCTTAATACAGGTTGGCTGCTTAATGGAGGTGACCACTAACACAGGTTTGACTGTATATCGATGACTGTCGCTGTAGATAGAGAATGGACGGTGCATTGATATATTGTACATGTAGATTGCTATCCAGTGCCGTAACCAGAGGTTCAAAATGACCTAGGCCAACCGGAAAATTATTGAGGGGTGCTGGTAGATTGCCGAGGGCACGAAGGATCTGAGTTTGATAAGGGGGTCCAGGGGCATGCCCCCTAACTAAGTCATATGATACGTCATTTCCAGCATTCTCAGTAAAGTCTGAACACACACTATGACTTATATTTTCCTTTTTGGGAATATGAAATCCAACAGTCATAGAACTATTGGGGGTGGGGTGATAGGGGGTGCGGGACGTTCTATACAAACATGTGAATTAAAATGTGTATTAGGTAAAAATATCGTGAAACAAATGACCCAGGCCACGTGAGGCCGTGGCTACGGCGCTGGTAGCATATTGGGGGTATGGGGGAAGGCATGCTGCCCGTATCTCTGCTATATGTATGAGCATAGCCACCATGCTGCCCGTATCTCTGCTATATGTATGAGCATAGCCACCATGCTGCCCGTATCTCTGCTATATGTCTGAGCATAGCCACCATGCTGCCCGTATCTCTGCTATATGTCTGAGCATAGCCACCATGCTGCCCGTATCTCTGCTATATGTATGAGCATAGCCACCATGTTGTCCGTATCTCTGCTATATGTATGAGCATAGCCACCATGCTGCCCGTATCTCTGCTATATGTATGAGCATATAGCCACCATGCTGCCCGTATCTCTGCTATATGTATGAGCATATAGCCACCATGCTGCCCGTATCTCTGCTATATGTATGAGCATAGCCACCATGCTGCCCGTATCTCTGCTATATGTATGAGCATAGCCACCATGCTGCCCGTATCTCTGCTATATGTATGAGCATAGCCACCATGCTGCCCGTATCTCTGCTATATGTCTGAGCATAGCCACCATGCTGCCCGTATCTCTGCTATATGTATGAGCAATAGCCACCATGCTGCCCGTATCTCTGCTATATGTATGAGCATA
>CM026395.1:48276115-48308758 GCA_014843695.1 Archivesica marissinica | reverse complement strand
ATATGTTGAGATAGTGTGTATATCTTGTAGTAATGTATGTAGATATGGTGAGATAGTGTGTATATCTTGTAGTAATGTATGTAGATATGGTGAGACAGTGTGTATATCTTGTAGTAATGTATGTAGATATGGTGAGACAGTGTGTAGTTATTGTAGTAATGTACGTTGATATGATGTGATAGTGCGTATATCTTGTAGTTATGTATGTAGATATGGTGAGATACTGTGTATATCTTGTAGTAATGTACGTAGATATGGTGATATAGTGTGTAGATCTTGTAGTAATGAATGTATATATGGTGAAATAGTGTGTAGATCTTGTAGTAATGAACGTAGATATAATGAGATAGTGTATATATATATTAGTAATGTATGTAGATATGGTGAGATAGTTTGTATATCTTGTAGTAATGTACGTAGATATGGTGAGATAGTGTGTATATCTTGTAGTAATGTATGTAGATATGGTGAGACAGTGTGTAGTTATTGTAGTAATGTATGTAGATATGATGTATATATAGTGAGATAGTGTGCATATCTTGTAGTAATGTACGTAGATATGGTGAGATAGTGTGTATATCTTGTTGTAATGTATGTATATATGGTGAGACAGTGTGTAATTATTGTAGTGATGTATGTAGATATGGTGAGATACTGTGAATATCTTGTAGTAATGTATGTAAATATGGTGAGATAGTGGATATATCTTGTAGGAATGTATGTAGATATGGTGATATAGTGTGTAGATCTTGTAGTAATGAATGTATATATGGTGAAATAGTGTGTAGATCTTGTAGTAATGAATGTAGATATGGTGAGATAGTTAATAATTTCTTGTAGTAATTAATGTATATATGGTGAGATAGTGAATAATTTCTTGTAGTAATGTATGTAAATATTGTGAGATAGTGGATATATCTTGTAGTAATGTATGTAGATTTGGATAGATAGTGTGTATATTTAGTAGCAATGTATGTATATATGGTGAGATAGTGTGTATATCATGTAGAAATGTATGGAGATATGGTGAGATAGTGGATATATATTGTTGTTATATATGTATATATGGTGATATAGTGTGTATATATTGTAGTAATGTATGTAGATATGGTGAGACAGTGTGTATATCTTGTAGTAATGTATGTATATATAGTGAGATAGTGTGTATATCTTGTAGTAATGTACGTAGATATGGTGAGATAATGTGTATATCTTGTAGTAATGTATGTAGATATGGTAAGATCGTGTGTATATCTTGTAGTAATGTATGTAGATATGGTGAGACAGTGTGTAGTTATTGTAGTAATGTATGTAGATATGGTGCGATAGTGCGTATATCTTGTAGTTATTTATGTAGATATGGTGAGATACTGTGTATATCTTGTAGTAATGTATGTAGATATGGTGAGATACTGTGTATATCTTGTAGTAATGTATGTAGATATGGTGAGATACTGTGTATATCTTGTAGTAATGTATGTAAATATGGTGAGATAGTGTGTATATCTTGTAGTAATGTATGTAGATTTGGTGAGATAGTGTGTATATTTAGTAGCATGTAGTATATATGGTGAGATAGTGTGTATATCTTGTAGTAATGTATGTATATATGGTGAGCAGTGTGTAGTTATTGTAGTAATGTATGTAGATATGGTGAGATACTGTGAATATCTTGTAGTAATGTATGTAAATATGGTGAGATAGTGGATATATCTTGTAGGAATGTATGTAGATATGGTGATATAGTGTGTAGATCTTGTAGTAATGAATGTATATATGGTGAAATAGTGTGTAGATCTTGTAGTAATGAATGTAGATATGGTGAGATAGTTAATAATTTCTTGTAGTAATTAATGTATATATGGTGAGATAGTGAATAATTTCTTGTAGTAATGTATGTAAATATTGTGAGATAGTGGATATATCTTGTAGTAATGTATGTAGATTTGGATAGATAGTGTGTATATTTAGTAGCAATGTATGTATATATGGTGAGATAGTGTGTATATCATGTAGAAATGTATGTATATATGGTGAGATAGTGTGTATATCTTGTAGTAATGTACGTAGATATGGTGAGATAATGTGTATATCTTGTAGTAATGTATGTAGATATGGTAAGATCGTGCGTATATCTTGTAGTAATGTATGTAGATATGGTGAGACAGTGTGTAGTTATTGTAGTAATGTATGTAGATATGGTGAGATAGTGTGTATATCTTGTAGTAATGTATGTAGATATGGTGAAATAGTGTGTATATCTTGTAGTAATGTATGTAAATATGGTGAGATAGTGGATCTATCTTGTAGGAATGTATGTAGTTATGGTGATATAGTGTGTAAATCTTGTAGTAATGAATGTATATATGGTGAAATAGTGTGTAGATCTTGTAGTAATGAATGTAGATATGGTGAGATAATTAATAATTTCTTGTAGTAATGTATGTAGATATGGTGAGATGGTGAATAATTGTTTGTAGTAATGTACGTAGATATGGTGAGATACTGTGTATATCTTGTAGTAATGTACGTAAATATGGTGAGATAGTGTGCATATCTTGTAGTAATGAATGTAGATATTGTGAGATACTGTGTATATCTTGTAGTAATGTATGTAGATATGGTGAGATACTGTGTATATCTTGTAGTAATGTATGTAGATATGGTGAGATAGTGGATATATCTTGTAGTAATGTATGTAGATTTGGTGAGATAGTGTGTATATTTAGTAGCAATGTACGTATATATGGTGAGATAGTGTGTATATCTTGTAGAAATATATGTAGATATGGTGATATATTGTGTATATATTGTAGTAATGTATGTAGATATGGTGAGACAGTGTGTATATCTTGTAGTAATTTATGTATATATAGTGAGATATTGTGTATATCATGTAGTAATGTACGTAGATATGTTGAGATAGTGTGTATATCTTGTAGTAATGTATGTAGATATGGTGAGACAGTGTGTAGTTATTGTAGTAATGTACGTTGATATTGTGTGATAGTGTGTATATCTTGTAGTTATTTATGTAGATATGGTGAGATACTGTGTATATCTTGTAGTAATGTATGTAGATATGGTGAGATACTGTGTATATCTTGTAGTAATGTATGTAGATATGGTGAGATACTGTGTATATCTTGTAGTAATGTATGTAAATATGGTGAGATAGTGTGTATATCTTGTAGTAATGTATGTAGATTTGGTGAGATAGTGTGTATATTTAGTAGCAATGTACGTATATATGGTGAGATAGTGTGTATATCTTGTAGAAATATATGTAGATATGGTGATATAGTTTGTATATATTGTAGTAATGTATGTAGATATGGTGATACAGTGTGTATATCGTGTAGTAATGTATGTATATATAGTGAGATAGTGTGTATATCTTGTAGTAATGTACGTAGATATGTTGAGATAGTGTGTATATCTTGTAGTAATGTATGTAGATATGGTGAGATAGTGTGTATATCTTGTAGTAATGTATGTAGATATGGTGAGACAGTGTGTATATCTTGTAGTAATGTATGTATATATGGTGAGACAGTGTGTAGTTATTGTAGTAATGTATGTTGATATGATGTGATAGTGCGTATATCTTGTAGTTATGTATGTAGATATGGTGAGATACTGTGTATATCTTGTAGTAATGTATGTAGATATGGTGAGATAGTGTGTATATCTTGTAGTAATGTACGTAAATATGGTGAGATAGTTGATATATCTTGTAGTAATGTACGTAGATATGGTGATATAGTGTGTAGATCTTGTAGTAATGAATGTATATATGGTGAAATAGTGTGTAGATCTTGTAGTAATGAACGTAGATATAATGAGATAGTGTATATATATATTAGTAATGTATGTAGATATGGTGAGATAGTGTGTATATCTTGTAGTAATGTACGTAGATATGGTGAGATAGTGTGTATATCTTGTAGTAATGTATGTAGATATGGTGAGATAGTGTGTAGTTATTGTAGTAATGTATGTAGATATGATGTATATATAGTGAGATAGTGTGCATATCTTGTAGTAATGTACGTAGATATGGTGAGATAGTGTGTATATCTTGTTGTAATGTATGTATATATGGTGGGACAGTGTGTAATTATTGTAGTGATGTATGTAGATATGGTGCGATAGTGTGTATATCTTGTAGTAATGTAAGTAGATATGGTGAGATACTGTGTATATCTTGTACGGCAAAATACGTCCATTTAAACGTATAAATCACCAGAACAACTTAACGGGAATGTTCAGTAACGCATATAGGATTAATTGCAACAGGAATAGCAGACGGAATGTCTGGAAAATGCAATGTCAAAAATGAGAACGAAATATTTATTTCGCTATATACCCCCCATGTCTGCTTATCAGGTCAAATCAACGGTATTTTCCAAATATTTCGCCTTTGGAACATGATTCGGCTCGTTTCAAGTTTGATTTATTTGACATCTTGACACGCGTACATTTTGACGCGCAAACATTTATTTATAGTAACGTAGGTAATTGTTATTTATAGCAATACGCTCTCCTTGGATAAATAAAAATAGCAATACCGGTTCTAACTAGTTTTCTATTTATAGTAACGTATGTCATTGTTATTTATAGCAATACGGTCTGATTGGATGAATATAAATAGCCTGTTCCAACTAGTTTTCTATTTGTAGTAGTTTAATAGTAATTTATAGTAGTTTAATACGATAACAAATGATTCCAGATGACTCATGTAACTCGACTTAAATTTATACGTGTCTGGGCATGATTTCGTGACGTATCAGACCGTTTTAAACGTATATATATATAATCATAAGACGACGCGGTACCATACCGGATTAAACCAGTTTGGTATTTAGTAGCCGTTGTGCGATGTACGGCGAATCGGTATAATGAGAATGTGTAGAGGGAGGTAATTGTGTATGGACATTAGCTACGTAATTAGAATTAAAGGTAAATAAGGACAGGATCAACACACCCCGAGTCGAATGGACCATTAATAAGCGAGATAGTGTTTTCCGGCCATTTTTATCCTCCATTTTGAAAATTGTAGGCGCGGAACGTATAATCGTTTAGTACGATTATCGAAACCCCCGGATAGATAGGACCTATAATAAAGCTTATATAACGAATTTATATCGGTACTTCCGGTTTTTCGGATCACTACTTCCGGTATGAGGTCGGACCATTAATTGAGTCGCGGATTCGTCATTGTCTCTTCGAGATCTTTCCGACGATATATACACGGCCAGTTTCCTCGAAAGTTCATTTTTCTTCAAATTTATTTACGATTAAAGGGAGATACTCAGTATTATAGATATATCGAATAATGATAGATCAAAATGAAGGGTAGCGTCGGACTCGTGACGACGCTACGCGTATATTAGAACTAACGTATAGTAACGTTACTTACGTTTAAATATTTGTTCATTTTTAATTGTGGGACTTTAAGGATATATAAAATCTTTAAACCTCTATATCTCGAAAACTACTCGACGTATAAATAAAGGAAAGATATCGTCGGATCGGTCTCGCCGAGCTACGTAATTATACAGATTTCTATGCTCTAACTCAGAGTCGAAAAATTGATGACGTCAGATTCGTAGGCCAAGTCTTTTAGCTCCATTATAAACAGCATAGAGCGTGCTCATACGCGGCGCTACCCCTGTATCTAATAATCGAATTATGGATATCCGTATAAATACTGATGTGCAGGCCCGGGCCTTTTGGCCTAATGGGAGCTACGCGCCTGTATGCTTCTGGAATTGGAGCGTATTACACTATCCTGCAACAAAAATGAATTAACGAATGCACTTTTAGAGGCGTCACCCCTATTAACAAGGGGGGTCGATGATAAATAAATACGGAAGGCTAACAGATGAGCATATTTTATTGGAAAGCAACATTTTCCTGTTTCATATAGCGACCACACAGTTGTCACACCAGTCTGGACGTATACATTCATAAGCCATGTTCGAACCCGAATCTCCGAGCGACGTCGTCTATCAAATAACGCATGTATTACAGCCGCTATTGCCATAAAATAGGCTTCGCAGCAATGCATGAAACTGATAGGCGTATTATGATAACAACATTGACTATTAGCACGGGGAAACATACGCATTTTGCAACACTACAACGGATATGTACAACTCTAATAAAGGATGTGCAATGTAACACCGATCACGTGAGTATCATTATCGCACTGAACAGGGGATGTAATTAGTTTATACAAATTTATGTTAGCTCGATCGCGAAACAAGTATTTGACATTTAACATTTCTTAATTACATTTACGGATTTCCGCGTAGATTTGTAGTAATTCGAAATTAATTACCTTTAGATTGTAATGTGCATTTGGGACATATTTAACGACGCGAGCTATTTAGAATTACCTGTATGAATGTGTCAGAGTTTGGCTACATGCTGTTTTCTCGATGCTTAAGCATTTCTCTGGCATTCCATGACACTAATGACGGCTGGATTTTGTAGTAAATACTGTTGCAAACGGCTTTCGCCTTCATTTTCTGTACTGATGGTGTTGGGTGAGGTGCCTAAACTGAGATGTATCGTGCGGTTGTAGCTGTGCTCCGTGTCTTGAAGAGCGCCCTTGGATTCAGTTAATTATGTTAACGGGCATGGAACACCGAGTATTAGACATTTATATTAATCGTTGTATCACTCTATACGATAAAATACGTGTACTTTATTCGTGTTTCATATACGCTATGTCTATGAGTTGTCTAGTGACATGCCCCTCTAAAACGTACATTACGGATTATTAATAATTTATCGCGTTTTTATGGAATTATACGTAACGAGGTAAGATATATATTATTCATTTTCGCTAAAGTACATAGGTTAAGTTTGTATATAGCGTATAATTAGGATTTCTTACGCGATAAAAACGTACGCCGAGTTTGAATAATATAATGAACTTACCCGTTGACAGCATGGTTGAAGTTCGTGAAGCTTATGAAACGATTGAGGCCTAAGTCCGTTCTAATCGGTCTATATTTATAGAAGCGTTCGTAATCGTTATTTATGGATCGGTTCGTAGTCGATATTTATAGAATGGTACGCGATCGCTATTTATAGAGCGGTTCGTGTCTCGAGACGGAACGAACGTATTTAAAGATTATTTTACGTCATAGTCATATAAGGTCATCCAAAGTGGCCGCCTCGTAGAGACGCTGTTACTAGATCGTCCGAGATGGACACCGAACATGGTACACAGAGTTCGGTAGTTGCGAGATACGTCATCAATATACTCTATAGTGACGCGTATACCAAAAAAGCAAGGAGCTGACCATACTACTCTTAATGGTATTAGTTCAGAAGCCATCCCTAGGTCTTCTGGACCCCTGCTATGCCCACCCTATATAAACGACCTCTCACAAAACATCAGTTCCAAAGTCCGTATCTTTGTAGATGATACTGCAGTATATCTATCACTGACATCTGCAAATGAGTCGATCACACTCCACAACGATCTTAAGATGTTAGAAGAGTGGGAATCTGCGTGGGACATGGAATTTAACCCCTTCAAATGTCAAGGTATCCACGTCACCAGAAGGAAACATCCTATTCTCAGTCAATATCAACTCCATGTAGTCCTCAGCCAAACACCTTGGCGTGGATATCTCAAATAACCTGTCGTGGGACATATATAGGTCAACAAAGAAAGCTAATCAAGCATTAGGGTTTCTACGAAGAAACATCCATGTCAAATCCAAACCCATTAAGTCCATGGCTTACCAGACACTATTGAGACCCCAGCTGGAATATGCCTCTGCTATTTAGTCGCCCCATACCCAAACATTGATAGACCACATTGAATGTGTCCAGCGAAGATAAAGGCTGACTTCTATCGTACCTCTAGTGTCACAGACATGCTCCATTCCCTAAACCTACGCAGACTAGACCAACGACGTGTTGACAGTAGGTTATCCCTTTTTTATAATGATCTCGTTGCTATCCCATTGAACATTACCTAGTTCCCCTCTCCCGTCATGCACGACACTGCCAGTCCTTAATATATAGGTTAATTACAGCAACTACAGACTATTACTAGTGTTCCTTTTTTCCAAGAACCATTTATCATTGGAACAATCCCACCCCCCCTCCCGGACATTGCCCATCTCCCTACCATAGAGCAATTCAATACAACTGTTTGTTGTATTGATCATGCCAGCCCATAGTTGTTCTGCCTAGCTGCTTTTAAACTCTGAACCCAACTTATCTTTCATTAATTTCGTATATTTATGCTTTTAACTACTCATACTTTCAACTTCTTTGTGGTTTTGACGCACAATATGTCTACATTCCCACGGGGGGGGGCTGTCATTGGAGGAAGATAGATAGGGAGTGAACCTGCGGCCCTAGTGTATATACATGTATGTAAGCTCGATTGATTGCAAAGCAAGTTGTTACAACTTATTTAAAGCGACATTACATCGCAAAACAAATAAAATGCATCTTTTTCACGTACCACAAATTCTTCTGAATACATCGAACACTAACATTGAATCAATAAACAGTGTTTTTGTGGTATACACACTTTCAAACGTGAAAGTAGGATTTCATATAACGGTCATACAGGCTCCTGAATTGACGTTTGTTGTCATTGAAGTAAATACTAAACACGCAATACTTTCGTTCAGAGATACTTTAATTAAGATTAGTCTACAAATAAATATGCATAGGCACACATGTGAGATATCACGGTACATATGTAGCATAACTCGTGTTATTCAGGATAAACGCTTTGTATTACGCATGAATGTCGACCCTATTTACATTATTTTGTTATGTCAACAAACCGCGTATACAACATTTGTTTATTTGTTGAAATAATCAGTTTTTGAGGCAAATATTTGGGGGGGGGGGGAATTATAACATATAATATGAAATGACCTTCTGCAGATCTTTGCGTTTTTGCCGATGTCGTGTCGCTTTAATCACTTTCGAGACCTCATTCCTGATGGAAACCAACGCCACGAGGGAGAGTAAAGAGGCATGTGGAATTTAAATGTCTTGCCTAATGGCGCACGCGTAATGGCTCCAGTAG
This sequence comes from Archivesica marissinica, assembly GCA_014843695.1. Taxonomy (NCBI): domain Eukaryota; kingdom Metazoa; phylum Mollusca; class Bivalvia; order Venerida; family Vesicomyidae; genus Archivesica; species Archivesica marissinica. The sequence goes on along the minus strand of CM026395.1, from coordinate 48,299,679 downwards.
GGCACACACTCCGAGTCGTTCGCACTGCGGCCCTCATGCTAGTAGTGAAGGCCAGTTCTAACAACGGTGTACAAGACCACTCGACCACGAAGGCGGCATATATATAATCAATGAAATAGCTCTAAGCTACTGGAACCGGACGTATTGTTATATATCATGTATTATTGTTGTTGTACTGGTCTACTGGATGATATACTTATATCAGTCGGCACATTTGTTTATAAATGTATTTATAATGCTTATTTGACAGACAGACGGGTATGTAGTCCAGTGGTAACACGCTGGACTGGTAAGCCAGGGATCGCAGGTTCGATCCCCTGTCTGACCCTAATAAAATTAACAGTCTTTCAGATGGGACGTTAAACCGAGGTCTCGTGTCGGTGCTTTACACCGTGCACGTAAAAGAACCAGAGGAGACTCTGGAATGGGTCTCTGTCTGTATCATTGCACTATCCTCCAAAATCTAAAATGACTAATCTCTTCAGGATGCGTCGCTCATATAGGCAACCGGTAGCGACGATAAATAAACGTAAGCTGTTAGTCAACCGGGACACTATCTTGATCTACCGAAATAATGAAAGATCCCGAACCACGACTCCCTTTATTATATTGATCAAAATGAATCCAACCAAGTCTAACCGTAATGTAATGGACAGGAGTCGCTAAAATACAACATAAAGGGACAAAAGTGGTACATCTCCATAAGTTGCTTTTAGTGAGGTGCCGGGTGTAACAGCTAAACGAAATAGTGGAGTAAGTATCTCCCATACTGTAACTTGTATAGATAAGGTTGTGTTTGAACAAGACATTGAAGAATTTGAAGACATTATGGCTTTCCCACATAAGCTTCAATGTGCTATATTTTTGGCGTGTTTTCTGCATCACGGGTTACGTTAACTGTAAAACTTTAATTTCAACTAATTGTGTGTGTTTTACGTTTATTTATCATCGCTACCGGTTGCCCATATGAGCGACGCCTCCTGAAGAGATTAGTCATTTTAGATTTTTGGAGATTAGTGCAATGATACAGAGAGAGAGACCCATTACGTGCACGGTGTAAAGCACCGACACGAGACCTCGGTTTAACGTCCCATCTGAAAGACTGTTAATTTTATTAGGATCAGACGGGGGATCGAACCTGCGATCCCTGGATTACTAAACTATTTTTTCTTTCAGCAGCAGACATAGATAACGTTGAACATGACTTAATTCCCTTTAGCAATATAGTTCTCGCTAACTAGTGTCAGGATTGTACTGACAATGTATTGAGAAATTGTTTAGGACATTTGGCAGTTTAATCATATACACTTTGTATTATATTCACAAATTTATTTTAGCTCCATTGCGCAATAAATCCCTACAACATTAGCTCAATAGCTTTCAAGAACTATTTCTGATGGAATCCATTGCCATGAGCAGAGAGAAGATGCAATGTGGAATTTAAGTGCCTTTGCCTATACTATTTGGTGGGTTTTGACCGGTTACTTTGGTTTCCTCCCACACGAATGACCACATATTCGTTTTTATCTGCGCCAACGAGAGTGATCAATATAAGTTGTTAAAGCATGTTTCGCAATCGTTGTAAAATAATTAAACTTTAGTGTGATTGTGTATATCTAATAGTTTCAGTTTCATTTATGCCATAGTATGTTTTGTGTATTCATGTTAGAGAAAATGGAAATATGTTAACATCTTAGCAACACTGACATAAATGTCCCGCACTTTTAACAGAAGTATTAAAATATTATCCAGCTTGTACGCCGTCCTAACATCCGGCGCATACCCTGGACCCCCTGGATTACTACAGCCCATGACCAAAATACAGTGTAGCATCAACCAAATATCATATCTAGTCAACACACACTGAACAAATATTGTTTGATATACAACTATATGTAATCTATATAGATATTTTATAATTATTAAATGCAAGAATTATCACGTATATATACAGTATATATAGATAGTCTCCGTTTTCAGAAAATGGCCTATAAATATTTATATTTTTGGATAATATTTCAATAGTTTAAACATATTTATTTACTGTCAATACACGATTATTTACAACAACTGATATAAGGAATTGGACAGAAAGCTGTATAGCTTATGATTGTCCTCACCTGGATAATATGTTATTGCTCTATATACATGTATATAACAATAACACTCGTTGTACAAATAGAAATTTAGCAAATGGGTTGGGCCAGAAGTTCTAACAACATTAGTGATTGGCCCTCCCCCATAAAATAAATTAAGAACAACATAATGTAAGTGGCGTAGTTAGTGCTGAAAACATGTACATACATTTTACAAGATTTAATAAGGTTAGTCTGTGAATGTCAAAGAAATGTGCTAGTTTGCTCAATCCAATGTCCAGTTTCCCAAGAATTGCACCCCAGGACCAAGCCCAAACCTGATTGAAAACGAGAACATATTGGGGAGTATCTAACTGGGGATGAGTGCAGAGACGATCCACCAAAGCACCAACGAATGGATCCCACAGAGGTCGCTGGCAATACAGCAGAAATTGACGAGATTCATCCTATCAGTGCCGGTGTCATATAGAATATGGACCCCCCTCAAAATAATGACCCGCGGGTCATTATTCAGCCATAGAATATTGACCCCCCTTGCGGAAAAATGACCCCCCTTGCAAATAGCAATATATAATGGGAAAATATTGAATTTATTATAATTAAATGTTAGTTAGCACTGTTTAAGGCCTAACAACATATATTTTGATTTAACGATGTACAGAATAACATAAATATATTGAATCTGAAAAAGAAGTATGCAGATAATTTGTCTCTTATCAATTTCTAAAGATGATCATGAGGTGGTGGGTGCTGCCTGTATAACTAGGAGGTTCACATAATGCACACTATTTACACAGACAAACATAAAACAAAGACAAACATAAAACAAATAAGAACAATGCCCCTATGTATAGACTACAATTATGAGAGAGAGGGTCACTTTTCGATGCCATGGAATAATGATCCCCTGGAATGGGTCTCTGTCTGTATCATTGTACTATCCTCCAAACATCTAAAATGACTTAATCTCTTCAGGAGGCTTCGCTCATATGGGCAACCAGTAGTGACGATAAATAATTGAAAAACACAATCACACTATGGATGCTTCTACAGCAGAAATTGATGTATATTTCTTTAACAAATTTAATTAATATGTTATCCACTTATTATAGCAAACTATTCTTATCATGTTTATTCATATTCTCTTAATCTTTCCAGAAAATGTGCACAATTATGTAATATGTTTTAAAAACAATTGTAATTCTGACTATTGTGGATCATATTAAGCCTTATCTTCTTTGCCACAGGTGTGAAAAGCAATAAAACCTTACTTTTAGGGAACTGCAACCAACAGTGACACGTCCTGTGTTCCCAATACACTGGTTACATGTTTTATATCATTCATAATAAGTAATATTTTAATATTGTATGAGCAAGGACAGACAACATTATACTTTATAACGTGTGACTCCCTATCTATTCAGTGCAAGAAACTGTTCCATGCATACATGTAGAATGTGACCCCCATAATGTAGATTATCTGATTGAGGGTAGGTCACTTTTCCATGCCATAGAATAATGACCCCCTATATGTAGATTATCCGAGTGAAGGCAGGTCAAACTTCCAATGCCATAGAATAATGTCCCCCTATAATTATGTAAACTATATGAGTGAGGGGGGGGGGGTAACTTTTCCATTCCATAGAATAATGACCCCTCTGTATGTAAACTATGAGTGAGGGGGTCACTTTTCGATGCCATAGAATAATGACACCCCTATGTTTACACAGTACGAGTGACGGTGGGTCACTTTTCCATGCCATAAAATAATGAACCCTGTATGTAAACTATATGAGTGAGTGGGTCACTTTTCGTCACTTTTCCATGCCATAAAATAATGACCCCCCTATGTTTAGACTGTACAAGTGAGGGGGGGGGGTCACTTTTCCATGCCATATAATAATGACCCCCTGTATGTAAACTATAGGAGTGAGTGGGTCACTTTTCCATGCCATAGAATAATGACCCCCTATATTTACACAGTACGAGTGACGGTGGGTCACTTTTCCATGCCATAGAATAATGACCCCCCTGTGTGTAAACTATATGAGTGAGTGGGTCGCTTTTCCATGCCATAAAATAATGACCCCATTATGTTTACACAGTACGAGTGACGGCGGGTCACTTGTCCATGCCATAGAATAATGACACCCCTATGTTTACACAGTACGAGTGACGGTGGGTCACTTTTCCATGCCATTAAATAATGACCCCTGTATGTAAACTATATGAGTGAGTGGGTCACTTTTCGTCACTTTTCCATGCCATAAAATAATGTCCCCCCTATGTTTAAACTGTACAAGTGAGGGGGGGTGGGTCACTTTTCCATGCCATAGAATAATGACCCCCTGTATGTAAACTATAGGAGTGAGTGGGTCCCTTTTCCATGCCATAGAATAATTACCCCCCCTATGTTTACACAGTACGAGTGACGGTGGGTCACTTTTCCATGCCATAGAGTAATGACCCCCCTGTGTGAGTCAGAGGGTCACTTTTCCATGTCATAGAATAATCACTGAGTGATATACATGAGTGGGAGGGTGTCACTATCCATATCATAGGATAATCACCCCCATATGTGTAGATTAAATGAGTGGGAGGGGCTCACTATCCATATCATAGGATAATCACCAACATATGTGTAGATTATATGAGTGGGAGGGGGTCACTATCCATATCACAGAACAATCACCCCCATATGTGTAGATTATATGAGTGGGAGGGTGTCACTATCCATATCATAGGATACTCACCAACATATGTGTAGATTATATGAGTGGGATGGTGTCACTATCCATATCACAGAATAATCACCCCCATATGTGTAGATTATATGAGTGGGAGGGAGTCACTATCCATATCATAGGATAATCACCCCCATATGTGTAGATTATATGAGTGGGAGGGTGTCACTATCCATATCATATGATAATCACCCCCATATGTATAGATTATATGAGTGGGAGGGTGTCACTATCCGTATCATATGATAATCACCTACATATGTGTAGATTATATGAGTGGGAGGGGGTCACTATCCATATCAGAGGATAATCACCCCCATATGTATAGAGTATATGAATGGGAGGGGGTCACTATCCATATCAGAGGATAATCACCCCCATATGTGTAGATTATATGAATGGGAGGGGGTCACTATCCATATCAGAGGATAATCACCCCCATATAGATTATATGAGTGGGAGATGGTCACTATCCATATCACAGGATAATAACCCCCATATGTATAGATTATATGAGTGGGAGGGGATCACTATCCATATCATAGAATAGTTTTGCAATGCTAAATGACGAAATCTGCAGACTAATTGGCAGGACAAGTGTATATCACCCCCAATATGGAAAGGTTTAATCAAACACTTGTCCATACATTGGTAAAATATACCAATGATGAGCAAAATAATTGGGACGACTTCATCTCGCTTTACTGGCTGATCGATATGGCATGGAAAAGTGATCCCCCTCACTCATATAGTTAATATACTGGGGGGGGTCATTATTCTATGGCATGGACAAGTGACCCCGCTTCACTCATATAGTTAACATACAGGGGGTCATTATTCTATGGCATGGAAAAGTGACCCCCTTCACTCATATAGTTAATATACAGGGGGTCAGTATTCTATGGCATGGAAAAGTGACCCCTTCACACATATAGTTAATATACAGAGGGCCATTATTCTATGGCATGGAAAAGTGACTCCCTTCACTCATATAGTTTATATACAGGGGGGTCATTATTCTATGGCATGGAAAAGTGACCCCCTTCACTCATATAGTTTACATACAGGGGGTTATTATTCTACGGCATGGAAAAGTGACCCCACCTCACTCATATAGTTAATACACAGGAGGGTCATTATTCTATATGGCATGGAAATGTGACCCCCTTCACTCAAATAGTTAATATACAGGGGGGGGCATTATTCTATGGCATGGAAAAGTGACCCCCTTCACTCATATATTTAATATACAGGGGGGTCATTATTCTATGGCATGGAAAAGTGACCCCCCTTCACTCATATAGTTAATATACAGGGGTCATTATTCTATATGGCATGGAATGTGACCCCCTTTACTTATATAGTTAATATACAGGGGGGTCATTATTCTATGGCATGGAAAAGTGACCCCCCCTTCACTCATATAGTTAATATACAGGGGGGTCATTATTCTATGGCATGGAAAAATGACCCCCCCCTTCACTCATATAGTTAATATACAGGGGGTCATTATTCTATGGCATGGAAAAGTGACCCCTTCACTCATATAGTTAATATACAGGGGGGTCATTATTCTATGGCATGGAAAAGTGACCCCCCTTCACTCATATAGTTAATATACAGGGGGGTCATTATTCTATGGCATGGAAAAGTGACCCCCTTCACTCATATAGTTAATATACAGGGGGTCATTATTCTATGGCATGGAAAAGTGACCCCCCTTCACTCATATAGTTAATATACAGGGGGTCATTATTCTATGGCATGGAAAAGTGACCCCCCTTCACTCATATAGTTAATATACAGGGGGTCATTATTCTATGGCATGGAAAAGTGACCCCCCTCACTCATATAGTTAATATACAGGGGGTCATTATTCTACGGCATGGAAAAGTGACCCCACCTCACTCATATAGTTAATATACAGGAGGGTCATTATTCTATATGGCATGGAAAAGTGACCCCCTTCACTCATATAGTTAATATACAGGGGGGTCATTATTCTATGGCATGGAAAAGTGACCCCCCTCACTCATATAGTTAATATACAGGGGGGTCATTATTCTATGGCATGGAAAAGTGACCCCTTCACTCATATAGTTAATATACAGGGGGGTCATTATTCTACGGCATGGAAAAGTGACCCCACCTCGCTCATATAGTTAATATACAGGAGGGTCATTATTCTATATGGCATGGAAAAGTGACCCCCTTCACTCATATAGTTAATATACAGGGGGTCATTATTCTATGGCATGGAAAAGTGACCCCCCCCCTTCACTCATATAGTTATAAACAGGGGTCATTATTCTACGGCATGGAAAAGTGACCCCCCCCCTTCATTGATATAGTTAATATACAGGGGGTCATTATTCTATGGCATGGAAAAGTGACCCACCTTCACTCATATAGTTAATATACAGGGGGTCATTATTCTATCATAGTTGTTGGTATTTTGACCATGTTGGTGACGTACTTGTAATCCTAAGACCTAAGTTTCTGGCTGTATAACCCGCGCCGCGACATCGCCAGAAAATGCGGGCTAGTAATTGGCTAACAATTAAATTATGGAAACAATCCAAAAATCAGTAGTAGCACAACACGGAGATCTAAACGACAGTGGAGATAGTTCCAGGTCATGGTCCACATACAATGTACATGGTACATAATTTGGAAATACAATATTATCATTACATGTACTATGTGTCTACAATTTAAGAGTTGCCCACAAACATGTATAGATTTTCCTTTTCTGCAGGTGATTGGGAACCATGCCAAATCAAGTATCCACATGTCGTCACTATGGAGGCCGCGGAGAACTTCATTGGCGTGATGAAAGGTGAAAAAAAGGACATTAGTTGTAGTATCTCGAGCACATATAATGCTGCAGTGGAAAAGAACAGACAAATACTTGTCGGCATAGTCGACACAGTCATACAACCTGGCAAGCAGGGCCTGCCATTTCGCGGCGATGATGATGCCAAAAGCAATTTCATTAGTCTGTTGAATTATCAGGCCAAATATAATCCAGTAATGAAAGAACATTTGTGCAATGGCGATCCGAGAACCAAGTACACTTCCGCCGAAACACAAAATGAACTAATTGACATTAGTGGAGACCTTATCAAAGCCGAAATTGTGCGGAAGTGCAATCAGTCCTTCTGCTTTGGATTCATCGCCGACGAAGCCACAGACGCTGCTACTATTGAGCAAATGGCAATCTGCATTCGATTTTATGACGATGCTACACATTCGATAAGAGAGGATTTCTTACAATTTGCTGAATGTGAAAGCACAACTGGCGAGTCATTGTCGGAGGCGTTCATCGAACAGCTAAATGCGGCAGGGATTGACATCTCCCGAATGAGGGGTCAAGGTTATGACGGGGCCGCGAATATGTCCGGAAAATATAGAGGCGTACAGGCGCGTATAAAACAAATTTTGCCAGATGCCGCCTACACCCATTGCAAGGCACATTGCCTCAACCTCGCCATTATAAATGCATCTAAGGAGAGTTTTGCGCGGATAATGATGGACAAAGTTCAAGAAATCGCCTTTGCCTTTAACTATTCAGGTAAACGACATTTAAAGTTCCAGGAGACGCTGAAGGACGACACTGTAAGCCGGGACGAAATGGACAGACGGACACAACTGCAGTCTCTTTGCGAAACAAGGTGGGCGGCAAGAGCTGATGCGCTGTACACGTTTCTATCCGCTTTCCGGACCGTCGTGGCTGCTCTTGGGGAATTAGCAGCTGGGGGAGACACAAAAGCTGCAACACACAGGAACGCTATCTTGTCTTTCGACTTCATTATAACCTTAGTTTCCATTGAACACATTCTATCATCGTGTGTGCCACTGTCCCAGTTGTTACAGCGAAAGTCATGTGACCTGGCAGAAGCTGTGACAGAGGCACATGTACTGTCCAAGCAGATGACTGAAGAAAGATACGACAAGCTGGTCTGGGAAGCACTGTATAATACGTCCGTAGCCCTCGCACAAGACATGGACGTTGATCCCACCAACACACGTTCTGTAAGCGGCAGAGCACAGCACAGACCGAATGCCCCTGCACTCACCATATCTGAATATTGGAGGGTGAATATGTACCTGCCATTTGTAGATCATCTAGTCTCTGAACTAGATACCCGGCTAATACAAGAGGGGGAAAGATTCAAAACCCAGTTCCTACTTCCTAAACGTGTGCCAAGTCTAACAGATCAGGTAAGTTCTAATTGCCAATTGTAGATATTAAGCATAACGGTGTGCACATTGGTCTATATTGTGTGTGGACTATTCAATCCGTGTTAAAAGTAATAGTACACTTTACATTTAGTATCTACCGTGAGTCGGTGACATGTTGTCACTCGTCAAAATCGTGACATTTGTAAGCTGGAATTCTATGTTACTTCGACTTTTCCAACCAAACACAGACATGATAACTCGTATTCGTGCTGTGCCATGCTAATAAAGCCGGAGGTCACGGATTCGAATCACACATCCAGTGAATGTGTTTTCCTGGCGATAAGTGCATGTACACAAACTATATACAAACATTGAGCACGCAAAAGTGCCGACTATATCTCGCTGTCTGCAAGCGGGCGCGACAAAACTCAGTCAAATCTTCTGAATATTTTCTTCTGGCTGCATGTTGGTGTGACATTTATCTCTTCAAAACAACACTTACCTGGATCTCTAATGCGATTTTAATCGCTTTTTTGCAACACCATCTATAACTAAAGTCGCCAAACAATTCCGGTTATTTTCGGAGATTGCAAAGTTCGGGTTAGTAGTAGCACTTTCCTAGATAAATGACATATCTAAGTGAATGACACAAAACTAGCCTACTAGCACTATAGCGCATAATATCAGAATTATCATGTCACCGGATAGTTGTACTCAGTGATTTCAATGGATCTCGGTACCGTTAAACGTTATATTTCAGCATAATTATACAGGAAATCCATTCAGCCTTCGCATCAGATGTTACTGAGAATCTTGAGCAATTCACCTTGGAGATACACCGATGGAAACTGCGGTGTGATGTGATAAACACAGACGAACCAACTGACAGTCTAGCGGAATTGGTATCCTTAGCTAATGTGGATCTATATCCAAATGTTAGAGCATGCCTTTGTGTTCTGGCTGCTATGCCTTTTGCGACGGCGACCGCTGAACGGTCATTTAGCACAATGCGCCGTGTGAAAACCTATCTGAGGAGCACAATGTCAACAAAACGCCTTTCTGGGCTTGGGCTTCTTAACATATACCGGGAACAAGAACTAGGCAGTCAAGAAATAGTAGATATTTTTGCAAGACGAAAGGAGCGAAGGATGGCATTATTATTTAAAGTTTAAGTTGGTGTCGATATATATGTTGTCGCAAATGCCATAATCCTTTTTTCCTCAGACACAGCCACATAAATGTATACACAATGTACGATGTTTGTCATATGAATATAATTATGCACATGTATTGAACAGCATTGATTTTAATGATAAGCAGTGTGGAACCCAATCTTACAGTTACAATCTTAGAGATATTTATTAGACCCATATGCAATGTCATGATAAAATTATTTGCCATATGTAGCATTAGTATGAATTGCAAGCAGTGGGGACCACAAATCAGTCCACGTTGATGCACGCAGACTGGCTGCATTTCCATTCCAAGTAAGGTTTGATGAATACGATGTCTCCAGTCTACCATGGACAGATCATGTATAATATACATCTAGTCTTAATTTATACCTTTATACGGATTGTTTTAAGAAATTTAGTCCTGCAATTATATGTTACAAAATGCATTGAAATGCAGGATATTGCTTTCTCATTTCAAAAAATGTCCGCGGGGGGGGGGGTGTGTGGTCCGGATGCTCAGCGTACTGACGCTCGCTATGCTCACTCGACGAACAAGCATATTTGGCCGTGCGTATCATCAAAATAGCTCCAGCGACGGTGGTTTAAATCTCGTCACTGGATCCACTATATATATACCAGTACCCCCAAACGTGCCGAATCCCTGTGGATCGATCCACTATGATGAAGAAAATGATTTCCAATCAATTATAATTTATTAATTTAAATAAAAATACTGCCTCTAATTTAGCATACAGCTAGACTCACGGACAAAGACATACTATAATTGAAAGATACATGTATAGTCTATATCGGCCTCTCCAAATTGTTAACCACAGGCACCAGACACACAAAAAATGTGTTTTGGCCTATGGTCATATAGTAAGTAATGTTTAAACCCCTGATCGCATGCCCGTATTATGTACATGTATATTGGGATGTAAATTGTGTTGCATAGTTTGCATACCAATTTTAAGAGTATTCAAGAAAGGCTTAGGTACACACAACCAGCGCGAGATAGAGAGAAGAACAAAATATATATACCGAAAATCGAGGCCAAAAAAACGAAACATGTACACAACTTTTAAGCCATATCCAAGCATAATTTTTAATGACATGACGTCACTATCAGCATAGCTCTCCATTATATGGATATGGTATTTTTGTTAGGAGACTTTGGAATGGGTCTCTGTCTGTATCATTGCACTATCCTCCAACAATCTAACATGACTAATCTCTTCAGGAGCCGTCGCTCATATGGGCAACCGGTAGCGACGATAAATAAACGTAAAACACGCAGACATATGTGGGCAACCGGTAGCGACGATAAATAAACGTAGAACACACGGTATTGTTGTATTGTCAAGCTTATGATCGATCAAAAAATAGCCTTTTAACCAGAAACCACTTGTCCAGACCCCAAGCGTCTGTGGGCAATATGTGGTAGATGTATACATTAGTGATACTATGGGGATAATCACGCACCCCGGGTGGAAAAGCCCGGCATCGTAAAAACGTCGTTTACTGCGCAGTGTTGACCTAGTATCCTTCTATTACGTAACTATGGCACAATAGGGTATGTTAGGGTATTATATCATTACATCCACTGTTGTTTGATTTTGAGCAGTATTTCAGGTGCAGAACCACTGACCTTCCGCAACCCAGTTGGATAGCATCCTTCCTCACATGAAATAATTCGACACCCCCAGTGGGAGTCGAATCAGCAGCGGCGAGGGGCAAGTGATTTGAAGTCAACGAGCGTAACCACACGGCCACCGGGGCCACTTTCACCGTTTGTCGTGTACTTGTATTAGCAGTAGTCAATGAGGTTGATCAATGTAGGCCTGCGATACCGAGGCCAGATACATTACTAGGACACCAACTGTTACTTGACATCGACTATATAATCATCGGCGTAGCTAGGCTGTCCGATTAGCGCGCTCGCTTCTCACCAATGTAACCGGACAGGTGGGTTTTCTCCGGGTACTCCGGTTTCCTCCCACACGAATGACCACGTTTACGCTTTCATCCGCGCCAACGAGAGTGATTAATATATGTTGTTAAAACGTTGTAAAATAAATAAAGTTTAAACTAGACTATGGCTTACAGATATATATACATGTATTTAAGGGGCTATGGCTTACATATATATACACATTTATTTAAGGGGCTATGGCTTACAGATATATACACATTTATTTAAGGGGCTATGGCTTACATATATATACACGTTTATTTAAAGGGCTATGGCTTACAGATATATACACATTTATATAAGGGGCTATGGCTTACACATATATACACGTTTATTTAAAGGGCTATGGCTTACAGATATATACACATTTATATAAGGGGATATGGCTTACAGATATATACACATTTATTTAAGGGGCTATGGCTTACAGATATATATATATACATTTATTTAAGGGGCTATGGCTTACAGATATATACACATTTATTTAAGGGGCTATGGCTTACAGATATATACACATTTATTTAAGGGGCTATGGCTTACAGATATATATACATTTATTTAAGGGGCTATGGCTTACATATATATATATATACATTTATTTAAGGGACTATGGCTTACAGATATATACACATTTATTTAAGGGGCTATGGCTTACAGATATATACACATTTATTTAAGGGGCTATGGCTTACAGATATATACACATTTATTTAAGGGGCTATGGCTTACAGATATATATTTTTTGGGTTGGTTGTTTTATACATTTATTTAAGGGGCTATGGCTTACAGATATATACACATTTATTTAAGGGGCTATGGCTTACAGATATATACACATTTATTTAAGGGGCTATGGCTTACAGATATATACACATTTATTTATGGGGCTATGGCTTACATATATATATATATACATTTATTTATGGGGCTATGGCTTACAGATATATACACATTTATTTAAGGGGCTATGGCTTACAGATATATACACATTTATCTAAGGGGCTATGGCTTACAGATATATACACATTTATCTAAGGGGCTATGGCTTACAGATATATACACATTTATTTATGGGGCTATGGCTTACAGATATATACACATTTATTTAAGGGACTATGGCTTACAGATATATACACATTTATTTATGGGGCTATGGCTTACAGATATATATACATTTATTTAAGGGGCTATGGCTTACAGATATATACACATTTATTTATGGGGCTATGGCTTACAGATATATACACATTTATTTATGGGGCTATGGCTTACAGATATATACACATTTATTTAAGGGACTATGGCTTACAGATATATACACATTTATTTATGGGGCTATGGCTTACAGATATATATACATTTATTTAAGGGGCTATGGCTTACAGATATATACACATTTATTTATGGGGCTATGGCTTACAGATATATACACATTTATCTAAAGACGAGTATAAGGTGGTGTTCCTTTATTTGAACATAAATGTGTTTTCATTTATCAAAGGGACACCACTCCAAGAGACTTATGACCCTGGGAATGTTATGGAAACATATTTATTCTCAGTCTCTATGATACACAACAACAATACATATCCTGAAAGTTCATATTTATTATCATTCAGTTTAAATCAATGGACAGCTGCAATACTGTCACTGGTTTGCACTATATGCTCAAACATTTTTAAAAATTTTATTTTAATTTTATTTACAACATTTACATAACAACATTAATGTACATATTTACAATTTCATGAAAACATTGAACAATATCAATGCAAAAATCACTTAAGTATTTTAACCAAATTATACATTGAATGAAATGAGCCTGTAATTTTCTTTATAATCTAATGTGTATTAAAATAAGCATTTTCCGAAAAATGAATGGTTAGAATTTAAAAGATATGTCTATCAATATATTTTATTTGGCATAAAAATATAACATGTTCATCGCCACAAAACATATAACATGTTCATCGCCACAAAACATGTTCATCGCCACAAAACATATAACATGTTCATCGCTACAAAACATATAACATGTTCATCGCCACAAAACATATAACATGTTCATCGCTACAAAACATATAACATGTTCATCGCCACAAAACATATAACATGTTCATCGCTACAAAACATATAACATGTTCATCGCCAAAACATATAACATGTTCATCGCCACAAAACATATAACATGTTCATCGCTACAAAAATATAACATGTTCATCGCCACAAAACATATAACATGTTCATCGCCACAAAACATATAACATGTTCATCGCCACAAAACATATAACATGTTCATCGCCACAAAACATGTTCATCGCCACAAAACATATAACATGTTCATCGCCACAAAACATATAACATGTTCATCGCCACAAAACATATAACATGTTCATCGCCACAAAACATATAACATGTTCATCGCTACAAAACATATAACATGTTCATCGCCACAAAACATATAACATGTTCATCGCCACAAAACATGTTCATCGCCACAAAACATATAACATGTTCATCGCCACAAAACATATAACATGTTCATCGCCACAAAACATATAACATGTTCATCGCCACAAAACATATAACATGTTCATCGCCACAAAACATATAACATGTTCATCGCCACAAAACATATAACATGTTCATCGCCACAAAACATATAACATGTTCATCGCCACAAAACATATAACATGTTCATCGCCACAAAACATATAACATGTTCATCGCCACAAAACGGTTCATCGCCATAAAACATATAACATGTTCATCGCCACAAAACATATAACATGTTCATCGCCATAAAACATATAACATGTTCATCGCCACAAAACATATAACATGTTCATCGCTACAAAACATATAACATGTTCATCGCCACAAAACATGTTCATCGCCACAAAACATATAACATGTTCATCGCCATAAAACATATAACATGTTCATCGCTACAAAACATATAACATGTTCATCGCCACAAAACATATAACATGTTCATCGCTACAAAACATATAACATGTTCATCGCCACAAAACATGTTCATCGCCACAAAACATATAACATGTTCATCGCCATATAACATGTTCATCGCCATATAACATGTTCATCGCTACAAAACATATAACATGTTCATCGCCACAAAACATGTTCATCGCCACAAAACATATAACATGTTCATCGCCACAAAACATATAACATGTTCATCGCCACAAAACATATAACATGTTCATCGCTACAAAACATATAACATGTTCATCGCCACAAAACATATAACATGTTCATCGCCACAAAACATATAACATGTTCATCGCTACAAAACATATAACATGTTCATCGCCACAAAACATATAACATGTTCATCGCCACAAAACATATAACATGTTCATCGCTACAAAACATATAACATGTTCATCGCCACAAAACATATAACATGTTCATCGCCACAAAACATATAACATGTTCATCGCCACAAAACATATAACATGTTCATCGCCACAAAACATATAACATGTTCATCGCTACAAAACATATAACATGTTCATCGCCACAAAACATATAACATGTTCATCGCCACAAAACATATAACATGTTCATCGCCACAAAACATATAACATGTTCATCGCTACAAAACGGTTCATCGCCATAAAACATATAACATGTTCATCGCTACAAAACATATAACATGTTCATCGCTACAAAACATATAACATGTTCATCGCCACAAAACATATAACATGTTCATCGCTACAAAACGGTTCATCGCCATAAAACATATAACATGTTCATCGCCACAAAACGGTTAATCGCCATAAAACATATAACATGTTCATCGCCATAAAACATATAACATGTTCATCGCTACAAAACATATAACATGTTCATCGCTACAAAACATATAACATGTTCATCGCCACAAAACATATAACATGTTCATCGCCACAAAACATATAACATGTTCATCGCCACAAAACATATAACATGTTCATCGCTACAAAACATATAACATGTTCATCGCCACAAAACATATAACATGTTCATCGCCACAAAACATAAAAACATATAACATGTTCATCGCCACAAAACATATAACATGTTCATCGCCACAAAACATATAACATGTTCATCGCCACAAAACATATAACATGTTCATCGCCACAAAACATATAACATGTTCATCGCCACAAAACATATAACATGTTCATCGCTACAAAACATATAACATGTTCATCGCTACAAAACATATAACATGTTCATCGCCACAAAACATATAACATGTTCATCGCCACAAAACATATAACATGTTCATCGCCATAAAACATATAACATGTTCATCGCCACAAAACATATAACATGTTCATCGCCACAAAACATATAACATGTTCATCGCTACAAAACATATAACATGTTCATCGCCACAAAACATATAACATGTTCATCGCCACAAAACATATAACATGTTCATCGCTACAAAACGGTTCATCGCCATAAAACATATAACATGTTCATCGCTACAAAACATATAACATGTTCATCACTACAAAACATATAACATGTTCATCGCCACAAAACATATAACATGTTCATCGCTACAAAACGGTTCATCGCCATAAAACATATAACATGTTCATCGCCACAAAACGGTTCATCGCCATAAAACATATAACATGTTCATCGCCATAAAACATATAACATGTTCATCGCTACAAAACATATAACATGTTCATCGCTACAAAACATATAACATGTTCATCGCCACAAAACATATAACATGTTCATCGCCACAAAACATATAACATGTTCATCGCCACAAAACATATAACATGTTCATCGCCACAAAACATATAACATGTTCATCGCACAAAACATATAACATGTTCATCGCCACAAAACATATAACATGTTCATCGCCACAAAACATATAACATGTTCATCGCTACAAAACATATAACATGTTCATCGCCACAAAACATATAACATGTTCATCGCTACAAAACATATAACATGTTCATCGCCACAAAACATATAACATGTTCATCGCTACAAAACATATAACATGTTCATCGCCACAAAACATATAACATGTTCATCGCTACAAAACATATAACATGTTCATCGCTACAAAACATATAACATGTTCATCGCCACAAAACATATAACATGTGCATCGCCACAAAACATATAACATGTTCATCGCCACAAAACATATAACATGTTCATCGCCACAAAACATATAACATGTTCATCGCCACAAAACATATAACATGTTCATCGCCATAAAACATATAACATGTTCATCGCCACAAAACGGTTCATCGCCATAAAACATATAACATGGCGGTTACAATAAATCTAACATACATCATCCTATATTTTGAGAAAAGTGTGTGTATTATTAATTACATGTAATTAGAACATAGTGTATTAGTTGCATATATATATATTTTTGTTCTTAACATAACAATTACCGTAGTTATCATTACACTATGTAGCTATAGATCAATACACCCTACTGTTGACAATTGTGCTTTATACTGTATACATACTTTTTGATATTTAAGTTCAAGTTGTGTAATACACTAATCAATGAATAAGATTTCTGCTTGTCATTTAGATAGTGAAGAAATATGTTAATGAATAATGATTTGTAAATGCAAACACTTGATATAGTCAAATCTGTCTTTAGCAGCCAACCAAAGGAATCACAGAAAGAGACTGCTTAGCACAGGTGGCTGCTTAATAGAGGTGAAATAATAGAATAAAAGAACATAGTGGGAATCTGCTTAATACATGTTGGCTGCTTAATAGAGGTGACCACTAACACAGGTTTGACTGTAGTTACAATCATGTTAACTATATGCTCCATATATATGTCTTTCTGTCCGCTAGTGCATGATACAGACAGAGACCAATTCCATTTCATTTACGTGCACGGTGTAACGCACCGACACAAGACCTTGGTTTAACATCCCATCTGAAAGACTGTTAATTTTATTAGGATCAGACGGGGGGTCGAACCTGCGATTACTGGACTACAGATCTGTCTGTGAATAGTGTATCGATTACTCCATATATAAAGCCATTATATGCATGTACGCTAGCCAAACTCGCCCATATGGTTCGCCGGCGGCGAGGGTAAATAAGCTCAATCATCATCATCGTACACTAGCCTGGGTGCCAGTCTGTCGATTGTTCACTTTTTAACTTGATATTATCAGAAACTCAATACGGCCCAATTAATAGTATTGGTGTTAAAATATATTTATTTGACTGACCAGGCAAAATATATCGACGCCTGTTCCCCAACTAGCTAGCTCCATATATAGGCCTGCTACTTTAAATGCCCCAAAAACAAAAACTCCCGAGAAGTGGATTAATATCAACATTTAACATGTTCAAATTGATTACCGGCCAAAAAACATACTGTTTTCTGAAAATAATGAATGAAGATGCTTGTTTTTCCCCAAAAGTAATATGCGCGTGCGCGAGAATTCATTTTCAGAAAATTTTACATACAGAGATTTCATTTTCAGAAAATTTAAGTTTAAATCTACCTACTAGTACATTGTACAACTGGTATTTATAAATATATGTCATAGGTCACTGCATGATCATATCAGCTGTGTAAAGACCACATGTAATATGTTCTGGTCTGTTTATTGTGGGGTATTATACACAAGGCAATAAAACATAAATGTTACGTCAGTTTATGACCATATGGTTCGCCGGAGGCGAGGGTAAATAAAGTCAGACGGGGGATCGAACCTGTGATCCCAGGGGCCACGCTGTCAGTCGCCACAAGAGCCAAATGGCGATTTTGCGATAGAAATGGCTCCTAAAATTTCAATTTGGCGATTTTCAGAAAATTGCACACAAATTCGGCATAAATAACGTTTGTGCCATATTTTAACCTTTCATACAGGACTGGTTTTATTTACCATTGACGACGGCGCTTTCCAGTTAAAGAAAAATCGATACACAGTCTGTGTTCATTGTATCTTTGACTGGTTACAATTTTTTGCTTTGATATACGCTATCGTTTGGTGAAACAATCGATTCACAGTCAAAACAGCTGTGCTTTTCTCTGATGGTCACTGCGCTCTTGAATTCTCATTTAAAAAGGTAACACATTTTAATGGTACTGATTCAAACGACTACATAAATTACAAGAAACCACCATGGCAGTCCCAAAACGCGGATGAATTCGTGACTAATATCAATCTAGAAAAACTGAACTGCATTGAAAATCAATTAGTTATGTACCCACACTACAAAGAATCAATAGAAACGGTTAGTGAACATTTACAGATATTGTTTTCAGACTCAGCTAACCTGTCCTTTAAGAAACGAGTCATTTATAATAAGCATTATTTAAATGCTAATAATAAAACATGGTTTGGTTCAAATTGTCATAAAGCTAGGACACATTACCACGATGCGAAAACAAATTTCCGAAAAAATAATAACACTTGATAATAAAATGAGACTTCAAAATGCAAGTAAACAATATAAAAGAACCATGAATTATTATATAAACGATAACAACAATAAAAATGCAGAAAAACTTAGGACAATGAGCACGGAGAACCCAAAACAATATTGGAAATATTTGAATAGCCTTAAACACAAATCAAAAGCACATGAGTCACCAACTGTATCGGAATTTTATGAATACTTTAAAAGTATAAATAACCCAGAAACATAATGTTGATATCGACTTGAGCGAAATGTTAAATAACACAATCTCAAACGAACTATTAAATATGGAAATAATAGATGAAATCTCAAAATGCATTAAAAATTTAAACAATGGTAATGCGTCAAGCCCTTCAGATAATATTTTAAACGAATATATAAAACACACAAAACATCTATTACTGCCTGTATATACAAAATTATTCAATATTATTCTAAATACTGGCTTTATCCCAAATTCATGGCTGGACGGATACATTATCCCAATTTACAAATATAAAGGTGATTGTAAAAAACCAGAGTTTTATCGTCCGATAACTATTCTAAGCACTCTCGGGAAGATGTTCACTGCTGTACTTAACAAAAGAATATCATTATATTTAGAGTCAAATAATTTGCTAAATGAAAATCAGGCAGGCTTTCGTAAGCATTACAGTTGCTCGGATCATATTTTTACCTTATACTCGCTCATAGAAATCTTGAAAAAGAAGAAACAGAAGCTGTTCTGTGGTTTTGTAGATTTCTCTGCCGCTTTTGATAAAGTCTGGAGAGTTGGTTTGTGGCAAAAATTACTTAAATCTAATATTAATGGAAAGATACTAAATGTCATATTTAATATGTACCAAAACATAAAATCAAGAATTTCTCATCAAGGAGTATTTTCGGAGTGTTTTTCCTCACATTCAGGTGTACGACAGGGAGAGAACTTAAGCCCAATATTATTTTCCATATACCTTAATGACTTGCAGGAACATCTGGAATCACATGGATCCTCTGGTATAGAGATGACAGATACACTCGATGCTGAGTACTGGCTTAAACTTCTAGTCTTACTCTATGCCGATGACACTATGATTGTCTCAAATTCACAAATAGACTTCCAAAATACTTTACATTCTTTTAACCTGTATTGCCAAGAATGGCATGGCGTCTTAGTGTTAATACAAATTAAACTAAGGTTGTAATTTTTGGGGCAAGAAATCTTAGAAATTTTCAATTTAACCTTGGGGATATAATTCTCGAAATCACAAACAATTACCACTATTTAGGGACTACTTTTTCCAGTAGCGGTTCATTTTTTCAAGCACGCAAACATGTCGTACAACAAGCAAATAAAGCCATGTATCTTCTCTTAACAAAAATTAATAATGCGTGCCTTCCTTTCGATCTAATAATAAAACTGTGTGACCATACCGTCCTCCCTATCTTAACGTATGGTTCAGAGGTTTTTGGATTTGAATCTCTAGAAATTATTGAAAAGGTACAATGTGAGTTTCTAAGAAAAATAACAGGTGCTCGGAAATCTTTTTATGTTATGTTATGATTCGGGTTTTACGCCTGCATCAGCACCATTTTGGGCTATATCGCCGGCGGGCAGTTTACCTAACAACACCTTTCCTGGGCAGGCTCCAGCGGTTAACCAGTACTTGAGTGCACCAACCTCCGTAAGAAACTGCCAACTTTTTCATATAAATGAGACACGGCCTGAGCGGGGCTCGAACCCGTGACCATCAGTGATGATAGGTTACAGTGGTATACAAGTCAGCGACCTTAACCACTCGACCACGGAGGCGGACTGCTCGGAAATCTACTCCAAAATATATGCTATTTGGAGAAACAGGTGTTGTACCATATCAATTTCAATAAAATGCAGAATGATTTCATTTTGGAATAGACTGGTGTCTGGAAAAGAGTCTAAATTATCTTTCAAACTATATCAATATATGTTACATCAACCAGATATAGAATTTAAATGGCTGTCGGAAATAAAAAAGATTCTCGAAACCGCTGGACGATTGGATATCTGGCTACATTAGCCACTATTTAATGCACCAAAGTTACATAGTGGTATTAAACAAATCTTGGTTGACCAATTCTTACAGGAATGGAATTCAAAACTTCAGTTGTCAAATAAAGGGAAAATTTACGCTAGTTTTAAAGATAGACAGTGTTTAGAGTATTATCTTAAAGTTCTACCGAAATACGAACGAGATATTATATTCAAATTCCGTACAGATAACACACATTTACCTGTTGAAACAGGGCGCTGGGATGGGACTGCCTTTGAAGACAGGAAATGTTCTTTATGTAATAAAGATGTACTTGGTACCGGTAAACATTACCTGTACAATACCATGTATAGCCATCATATAAAGCTCCTTATTTGTCACACAATAATTCTACATATATACTGCATACATCATGTTATTATGTGTGTTATAGCATCATACTTTGACGCTGATACAACCTTAAATTAACATTTAAGTAGTTAACATACAGGGATCTAGCCAGGATGACCTGAGTGGTGGGTAAAATGGGCGAGCGCTGCGCGTGAAGCTGTGCTAGGGGGGTTTGGGGGTATGCACCCCCCTGATTTATTTTGAAATATAGGTGTCCAGAAATGCCATTTCCTGTATTCCGAGTATAAAATAAGCCATTATTATCTATACCTAATTGTTGTACTTTTTATATGAGAAACAAGAAATAAGACTAACATACTAACTTTATACCTGTATATTGAGACAATCAAATCATTCGTTTTGTGACCCTGCTGTAACTGGTATGTGTGTCACAAAACAAAGGGTGTCTAATCATAACAGTTAAATTGTCATAATCATGGTAATACACTATAACATGTACAGTCACTATAGTTCGTGCCAGATTGAATAGGAACGAGATGTACTGAATACGAGATGGACTGAGACGGAATGGGTACGAGACGGACTAGGTACGGTATGGCCAGGTACCGCACGTCGGCGTGATCAATGTGCT
Source organism: Archivesica marissinica (assembly GCA_014843695.1). Lineage (NCBI taxonomy): Eukaryota > Metazoa > Mollusca > Bivalvia > Venerida > Vesicomyidae > Archivesica > Archivesica marissinica. The sequence goes on along the minus strand of CM026395.1, from coordinate 48,277,040 downwards.
TTCCGTTAGTTGTTAGGGGCTGACAAACGTCAGAATACTATTGTTTGCAGACGAAATTCAGACAGTTTTTTGTCCGTAGACGATCATAGGTCACTTGCGAAACGCTTTAATTTACATTCCCTGGTTAAAATGCAAGCGTCTTTCTAATAACGTTGTCTATATTTAGACGGTTTGCGGTATCTAGTTTCTACTCCCAGACTAGCCTTTTAAACGGGTAATTAATCATACAAAATCTATGCCAGTCTGCGCACATCGTCACATTCACGGAAACCAGCGAATTTACGTAACCGAAAATGAAACCAGAACGTGTCTACAAGTACAAGTATAAAATACGTGTATTCACAAAACAAGTGTACACAAAGGTGTCCTAAATATATAGACAGCTAAACTTGCACACATTATTAAAATGTCAAACGATATTTACGTGTTTTAGTGCGGAAAAAATCAGTTAAAGATGACTGCAACTTCGGTTTCTTTCCAGGACTAGGCGCAGCCATTTCGCCGCAGCTTCCGTCGTCTGCTAAACGTAATTATGAGACGAGCGCGATGCTTGGTTAGCGACTTATCGGTGTTGGTGGTAAAGCCTGTCGATTTCAACCAATGAAAATTCGCGTTTTAAACGTGATTAGAGAAGCACTGTTTATACTGGAAGCCGATAGAATACCCACAACGGCCGATACGACGTGCTTTTCGGAGATTATATTAATTTTTATTTTGACAATTTGAGTGCCGGGCGGAGGAACCCAGTGTGTTCAGAGTGCCGGGCGGCAATGTCTAGTGGTGGGCACTGCCGCCCACCGTAGCAAGAACCCTGACATAAATTCTAAGAAATACACATATAGCTACCATCATGATACGCATCTGCAATATTATACATGTATAACTATGCATAGCTTATATTATTTTGTTGTTATTTTGTTTGTAT
>CM026395.1:48259827-48275115 GCA_014843695.1 Archivesica marissinica | reverse complement strand
CACTAACGTCATCAACTGGGACTACGAGATACTCCACAACGCTACTGACGACATCAACGGGGACTAAGAGATACTCCACAACGCCATTGACGACATCAACTGGGACTTCGAGATACTCCACAACGTCACTGACGACATCAACTGGGACTATGAGATACTCCACAACGCCACTGACGTTATCAACTGGGACTACGATATACTCCACAACGCCACTGACGACATCAACTTGGACTACGAGATACTCCACATCACTACTGACGACATCAACTGGGACTAAGAGATACTCCAAAACGCCATTGACGACATCAACTGGGACTAAGAGATACTCCACAACGCCACTGACGACATCAACTGGGACTACGAGATACTCCACAACGCCACTGACGACATCAACTAGGACTACGAGATACTCCACTATTCCACTGACGACATCAACTGGGGCTACGAGATACTCCACAACGCCACTGACGACATCAACTGGGACTACGAGATACTCCACAACGCCACTGACGACATCAACTGGGACTACGAGATACTCCACAATGCCACTGACGACATCAACTGGGACTACGAGATGCTCGACAACGCCACTGACGTTATCACCTGGGACTACGAGATACTCCACAACGCCACTGACGTTATCAACTGGGACTACGAGATACTCCACAACGCCACTGACGTTATCACCTGGGACTACGAGATACTCCACAACGCCACTGACGACATCAACTGGGACTAAGAGATACTCCACAACGCCACTGACGACATCAACTGGGACTACGAGATACTCCATGACGCCACTGTGACATCAACGGGGACTACGAGATACTCCACAACGCCACTGACGACATCAACTGGGACTACGAGATACTCCATAGCGCCACTTACGATATCAACTGGGACTACGAGATACTCCATAACGCCACTTACGATATCAACTGGGACTACGAGATACTCATCAACGCCACTTACGATATCAACTGGGACTACGAGATACTCCATAACGCCACTTACGATATCAACTGGGACTACGAGATACTCCACAATGCCACTGACGTTATCAACTGGGACTACGAGATACTCCACAACGCCACTGACGATATCAACTGGGACTACGAGATACTCCACAACGCCACTGACGTTATCAACTGGGACTACGAGATACTCCACAACGCCACTGACGACATCAACTGGAACTACGAGATACTCCACAATGTCACTAACGACATCAACTGGGACTACGAGATACTCCACAATGCTACTGACGACATCAACTGGGACTACGAGATACTCCACAACGCCACTGACGACATCAACTGGGACTACGAGATACTCCACAATGCCACTGACGATATCAACTGGGACTCCGAGATACTCCACAATGCCACTGACGTTATCAACTGGGACTACGAGATACTCCACAATGTCACTGACGACATCAACTGGGACTACGAGATACTCCACAATGCCACTGACGACATCAACTGGGACTACGAGATACTCCACAACGCCACTGACGTTATCAACTGGGACTACGAGATACTCCACAACGCCACTGACGTTATCACCTGGGACTACGAGATACTCCACAACGCCACTGACGACATCAATTGGGACTAAGAGATACTCCACAACGCCACTGGCGACATCAACTGGGACTACGAGATACTCCATAACGCCACTGACGACATCAACTGGTACTACGAGATATTCCACAACGCCACTTACGATATCAACTGGGACTACGAGATACTCCATGACGCCACTTACGATATCAACTGGGACTACGAGATATTCCACAACGCCACTTACGATATCAACTGGGACTACGAGATACTCCATAACGCCACTTACGATATCAACTGGGACTACGAGATATTCCACAACGCCACTGACGATATCAACTGGGACTACGAGATACTCCACAACGCCACTGACGACATCAACTGGGACTACGAGATACTCCACAACGCCACTGACGACATCAACTGGGACTACGAGATACTCCATAACGCCACTGACGACATCAACTGGGACTACGAGATACTCCATAACGCCACTTACGATATCAACTGGGACTACGAGATACTCCACAATGCCACTGACGATATCAACTGGGACTACGAGATACTCCATAACGCCACTTACGATATCAACTGGGACTACGAGATACTCCATAACGCCACTGACGACATCAACTGGGACTACGAGATACTCCATAACGCCACTTACGATATCAACTGGGACTACGAGATATACCACAATGCCACTGACGATATCAACTGGGACTACGAGATACTCCACAACGTCACTGACGACATCAACTGGGACCACGAGATACTCCACAACGCCACTGACGACATCAACTGGGACTACGAGATACTCCATAACGCCACTTACGATATCAACTGGGACTGCGAGATACTCCACAACGCCACTGACGTTATCAACTGGGACTACGAGATACTCCACAACGCCACTGACGACATCAACTGGAACTACGAGATACTCCACAATGTCACTAACGACATCAACTGGGACTACGAGATACTCCACAACGCTACTGACGACATCAACTGGGACTAAGAGATACTCCACAACGCCACTGACGACATCAACTGGGACTAAGAGATACTCCACAACGCCACTGACGTTATCAACTGGGACTACGATATACTCCACAACGCCACTGACGACATCAACTTGGACTACGAGATACTCCACAACACTACTGACGACATCAACTGGGACTAAGAGATACTCCAAAACGCCATTGACGACATCAACTGGGACTAAGAGATACTCCACAACGCCACTGACGACATCAACTGGGACTACGAGATACTCCACAACGCCACTGACGACATCAACTAGGACTACGAGATACTCCACAATGCCACTGACGATCACTGGGCTACGAGATACTCCACACGCCACTGACGACATCATGGGACTAGAGATACTCCACAACGCCACTGCGACATCAACTGGGACTACGAGATACTCCACAACGCCACTGACGACATCAACTGGGACTACGAGATACTCCACAACGCCACTGACGATATCAACTGGGACTACGAGATACTCCACAACGCCACTGACGTTATCAACTGGGACTACGAGATACTCCACAACGCCACTGACGACATCAACTGGGACTACGAGATACTCCACAACGCCACTGACGACATCAACTGGGACTACGAGATACTCCACAACGCCACTGACGACATCAACTGGGACTACGAGATACTCCACAACGCCACTGACGACATCAACTGGGACTACGAGATACTCCACAACGCCACTGACGATATCAACTGGGACTACGAGATACTCCACAATGCCACTGACGACATCAACTGGGACTACGAGATACTCCACAACGCCACTTACGATATCAACTGGGACTACGAGATATTCCACAATGCCACTGACGATATCAACTGGGACTACGAGATACTCCACAACGCCACTGACGATATCAACTGGGACTACGAGATACTCCATAACGCCACTGACGACATCAACTGGGACTACGAGATATTCCACAACGCCACTTACGATATCAACTGGGACTACGAGATACTCCATAACGCCACTGACGATATCAACTGGGACTACGAGATACTCCACAATGCCACTGACGACATCAACTGGGACTACGAGATACTCCACAACGCCACTGACGACATCAACTGGGACTACGAGATACTCCACAACGCCACTGACGACATCAACTGGGACTACGAGATACTCCACAACGCCACTGACGACATCAACTGGGACTACGAGATACTCCACAACGCCACTGACGTTATCAACTGGGACTACGAGATACTCCACAATGCCACTGACGACATCAACTGGGACTACGAGATACTCCACAACGCCACTGACGTTATCAACTGGGACTACGAGATACTCCACAACGCCACTGACGTTATCACCTGGGACTACGAGATACTCCACAACGCCACTGACGACATCAATTGGGACTAAGAGATACTCCACAACGCCACTGGCGACATCAACTGGGACTACGAGATACTCCATAACGCCACTGACGACATCAACTGGTACTACGAGATATTCCACAACGCCACTTACGATATCAACTGGGACTACGAGATACTCCATGACGCCACTTACGATATCAACTGGGACTACGAGATATTCCACAACGCCACTTACGATATCAACTGGGACTACGAGATACTCCATAACGCCACTTACGATATCAACTGGGACTACGAGATATTCCACAATGCCACTGACGATATCAACTGGGACTACGAGATACTCCATAACGCCACTGACGACATCAACTGGGACTACGAGATACTCCACAACGCCACTGACGACATCAACTGTGACTATGAGATACTCCATAACGCCACTGACGATATCAACTGGGACTACGAGATACTCCATAACGCCACTTACGATATCAACTGGGACTACGAGATATTCCACAATGCCACTGACGATATCAACTGGGACTACGAGATACTCCATAACGCCACTGACGACATCAACTGGGACTACGAGATACTCCACAACGCCACTGACGACATCAACTGGGACTACGAGATACTCCACAATGCCACTGACGATATCAACTGGGACTACGAGATACTCCATAACGCCACTGACGACATCAACTGGGACTACGAGATACTCCACAACGCCACTGACGACATCAACTGGGACTACGAGATACTCCACAATGCCACTGACGACATCAACTGGGACTACGAGATACTCCACAACGCCACTGACGTTATCAACTGGGACTACGAGATACTCCACAATGCCACTGACGACATCAACTGGGACTACGAGATACTCCACAACGCCACTGACGACATCAACTGGGACTACGAGATACTCCACAACGCCACTGACGTTATCAACATGGACTACGAGATACTCCACAACGCCACTGACGTTATCAACTGGGACTACGAGATACTCCACAACGCCACTGACGACATCAACTGGGACTAAGAGATACTCCACAACGCCACTGGCGACATCAACTGGGACTACGATATACTCCATAACGCCACTGACGACATCAACTGGGACTACGAGATATTCCACAACGCCACTTACGATATCAACTGGGACTACGAAATACTCCATGACGCCACTTACGATATCAACTGGGACTACGAGATATTCCACAATGCCACTGACGACATCAACTGGGACTACGAGATACTCCATGACGCCACTGACGACATCAACGGGGACTACGAGATACTCCACAACGCCACTGACGACATCAACTGGGACTACGAGATACTCCATAGCGCCACTTACGATATCAACTGGGACTACGAGATACTCCATAACGCCACTGACGACATCAACTGGGACTACGAGATATTTCACAACGCCACTTACGATATCAACTGGGACTACGAGATATTCCACAATGCCACTGACGTTATCAACTGGGACTCCGAGATACTCCACAATGCCACTGACGTTATCAACTGGGACTACGAGATACTACACAACGCCACTAACGACATCAACTGGGACTACGAGATATTTCACAACGCCACTTACGATATCAACTGGGACTACGAGATACTCCATAACGCTACTTACGATATCAACTGGGACTACGAGATATTACACAATGCCGCTGACGTTATCAACTGGGACTCCGAGATACTCCACAATGTCACTAACGACATCAACTGGGACTTCGAGATACTCCACAATGCTACTGACGACATCAACTGGGACTAAGAGAAACTCCACAACGCCATTGACGACATCAACTGGGACTACGAGATGCTCCATACTGCCACTGACGACATCAACTGGGACTTCGAGATACTCCACAATGCCATTGACGTTATCAACTGGGACTACGAGATACTCCACTATGCCACTGACGACATCGACTGGGACCACGAGATACTCCACAACGCCACTGACGTTATCACCTGGGACTAGGAGATACTCCACAACGCCACTTACGATATCAACTGGGACTACGAGATACTCCATGACGCCACCTACGATATCAACTGGGACTACGAGATATTCCACAACGCCACTGACGATATCAACTGGGACTACGAGATACTCCATAACGCCACTTACGATATCAACTGGGACTACGAGATATTCCACAATGCCACTGACGATATCAACTGGGACTACGAGATACTCCATAACCCCACTGACGACATCAACTGGGACTACGAGATACTCCACAACGCCACTGACGACATCAACTGTGACTATGAGATACTCCATAACGCCACTGACGATATCAACTGGGACTACGAGATACTCCATAACGCCACTTACGATATCAACTGGGACTACGAGATATTCCACAATGCCACTGACGATATCAACTGGGACTACGAGATACTCCATAACGCCACTGACGACATCAACTGGGACTACGAGATACTCCACAACGCCACTGACGACATCAACTGGGACTACGAGATATTCCACAATGCCACTGACGATATCAACTGGGACTACGAGATACTCCATAACGCCACTGACGACATCAACTGGGACTACGAGATACTCCACAACGCCACTGACGACATCAACTGGGACTACGAGATACTCCACAATGCCACTGACGACATCAACTGGGACTACGAGATACTCGACAACGCCACTGACGTTATCAACTGGGACTACGAGATACTCCACAATGCCACTGACGACATCAACTGGGACTACGAGATACTCCACAACGCCACTGACGACATCAACTGGGACTACGAGATACTCCACAACGCCACTGACGTTATCAGCATGGACTACGAGATACTCCACAACGCCACTGACGTTATCAACTGGGACTACGAGATACTCCACAACGCCACTGACGACATCAACTGGGACTAAGAGATACTCCACTACGCCACTGGCGACATCAACTGGGACTACGAGATACTCCATAACGCCACTGACGACATCAACTGGGACTACGAGATATTCCACAACGCCACTTACGATATCAACTGGGACTACGAAATACTCCATGACGCCACTTACGATATCAACTGTGACTACGAGATATTCCACAATGCCACTGACGACATCAACTGGGACTACGAGATACTCCATGACGCCACTGACGACATCAACGGGGACTACGAGATACTCCACAACGCCACTGACGACATCAACTGGGACTACGAGATACTCCATAGCGCCACTTACGATATCAACTGGGACTACGAGATACTCCATAACGCCACTGGCGACATCAACTGGGACTATGAGATACACCACAACGCCACTGACGACATCAACTGGGACTACGAGATACTCCATAACGCCACTTACGATATCAACTGGGACTACGAGATATTCCACAATGCCACTGACGATATCAACTGGGACTACGAGATACTCCACAACGTCACTGACGACATCAACTGGGACCACGAGATACTCCACAACGCCACTGACGACATCAACTGGGACTATGATATACTCCACAACGCCACTGACGACATCAACTGGGACTACGAGATACTCCACAACGCCACAGACGACATCAACTGGGACTACGAGATACTCCACAATGCCACTGACGACATCAACTGGGACTACGAGATACCCACAACGTCACTGACGACATCAACTGGGACTACGAGATACTCCACAACGCCACTGACGACATCAACTGGGACTATGATATACTCCACAACGCCACTGACGACATCAACTGGGACTACGAGATACTCCACAACGCCACTGACGACATCAACTGGGACTACGAGATACTCCACAACGCCACTGACGTTATCAACTGGGACTACGAGATACTCCACAATGCCACTGACGACATCAACTGGGACTACGAGATACTCCACAACGCCACTGACGTTATCAACTGGGACTACGAGATACTCCACAACGCCACTGACGTTATCAACTGGGACTACGAGATACTCCACAACGCCACTGACGACATCAACTGGGACTACGAGATACTCCACAACGCCACTGACGACATCAACTGGGACTACGAGATACTCCACAACGCCACTGACGATATCAACTGGGACTACGAGATACTCCATGACGCCACTTACGATATCAACTGGGACTACGAGATATTCCACAACGCCACTTACGATATCAACTGGGACTACGAGATACTCCATAACGCCACTTACGATATCAACTGGGACTACGAGATATTCCACAATGCCACTGACGATATCAACTGGGACTACGAGATACTCCATAACGCCACTGACGACATCAACTGGGACTACGAGATACTCCACAACGCCACTGACGACATCAACTGGGACTACGAGATACTCCATAACGCCACTAACGATATCAACTGGGACTACGAGATACTCCATAACGCCACTGACGACATCAACTGGGACTACGAGATACTCCACAACGCCACTGACGACATCAACTGGGACTACGAGATACTCCACAATGCCACTGACGATATCAACTGGGACTACGAGATACTCCATAACGCCACTGACGACATCAACTGGGACTACGAGATACTCCACAACGCCACTGACGACATCAACTGGGACTACGAGATACTCCACAACGCCACTGACGTTATCAACTGGGACTACGAGATACTCCACAATGCCACTGACGACATCAACTGGGACTACGAGATACTCCACAACGCCACTGATGACATCAACTGGGACTACGAGATACTCCACAACGCCACTGACGTTATCAGCATGGACTACGGGATACTCCACAACGCCACTGACGTTATCAACTGGGACTACGAGATACTCCACAACGCCACTGACGACATCAACTGGGACTAAGAGATACTCCACAACGCCACTGGCGACATCAACTGGGACTACGATATACTCCATAACGCCACTGACGACATCAACTGGGACTACGAGATATTCCACAATGCCACTGACGACATCAACTGGGACTACGAGATACTCCATGACGCCACTGACGACATCAACGGGGATTACGAGATACTCCACAACGCCACTGACGACATCAACTGGGACTACGAGATACTCCATAGCGCCACTTACGATATCAACTGGGACTACGAGATATTTCACAACGCCACTTACGATATCAACTAGGACTACGAGATACTCCATAACGCCACTTACGATATCAACTGGGACTACGAGATATTCCACAATGCCACTGACGATATCAACTGGGACTACGAGATACTCCATAGCGCCACTGACGACATCAACTGGGACTACGAGATACTCCACAACGCCACTGACGACATCAACTGTGACTACGAGATACTCCATAACGCCACTGACGACATCAACTGGGACTACGAGATACTCCATAACGCCACTGACGACATCAACTGGGGCTACGAGATACTCCACAACGCCACTGACGACATCAACTAGGACTACGAGATACTCCACAATGCCACTGACGACATCAACTGGGACTACGAGATACTCCACAATGCCACTGACGACATCAACTGGGACTATGAGATACTCCATATTCTGTGTGATAAACATAGGCCGACATATTCTACACTATGTTGTAATAGTAGTGTCCCTTGTACTGTACACATAAACAAGATACCATTTCTGAAGACGTGTTTTTGAAAGACTTTAATTACACCACACAGGGGTTTGTATATATGTTTTTAAAAATAAATCAAATTTAAAGCGCTAGATTGAACAAAGAGTGAATTTAAATAGACCATATAGTAGATAATGCGCAGACATAGCCGTTAGATGTGATCTAAACGAGTTGCGAGTGAATACATTGGTTAGATAGTGTGGCAGGCTTCCTTGTGTTTCTTTATGTTCATCTTCAGAATTGGTGATGGTATGGACTGATCCTAAAATCGACATAGATGATAACACTTTGAAATTATCTGTATGAATTTGACATCGAATGTTTGTCTATGTGTACGTATACAGTACATATATACTACAAGTAAACAACAGTCTTTACACAGGCTAAACAAATGACTCATATGGTTCACCTTCGACGAGGTTAAATCCATTTAGTCATCAGCAATGCAAGTATATTATAAATTACGGATTCCGTACACTCCCGTATATGGAATAGCAAGTATATTATAAATTACGGATTCCGTACACTCCCGTATATGGATTAGCAAGTATATTATAAATTACGGATTCCGTACACTCCCGTATATGGAATAGCAAGTATATTATAAATTACGGATTCGGTACACTCCCGTATATGGAATAGCAAGTATATTATAAATTACGGATTCCGTACACTCCCGTATATGGAATAGCAAGTATATTATAAATTACGGATTCCGTACACTCCCGTATATGGAATAGCAAGTATATTATAAATTACGGATTCGGTACACTCCCGTATATGGAATAGCAAGTATATTATAAATTACGGATTCCGTACACTCCCGTATATGGAATAGCAAGTATATTATAAATTACGGATTCCGTACACTCCCGTATATGGAATAGTAAGTATATTATAAATTACGGATTCCGTACACTCCCGTATATGGAACTACATGTATTTAATATGCAAATGCTTTATAATCTGCTTGTTTAACAGGGGCGTAGCTTAGCTGGAATCGATGTGTAGGCCAACTTAAAACTTTAGACGGGAGGAGGGCCTGGGTCGTCCACAGGAAAACTATTTATAACGTACATAATTTAATCCTGGCCTCCCGATTTTTGTTGCAGTTTTGGCATTTTTATTTTTTCGATATTTCGGGGGAAAGTGTAGGCTAGGCCACGGCCTACACGGCCTATAGGAAGCTACGCCAATGTTTAAACAATATTTCTTTCTTTGAATAAACATAGTCGAGTATTTATAATATGTACATACAATAAAATGTCATGTTGGATTGAGGAAAAAGCAACGTGCTAGTATGGTCATAAGCGGTTGCCAGTTGCTAGCGCTATATATTACGGGTTACAGATAACGTGCCATGTTTCTGTACTATCACACAATTCCTACCATGCATGTGTTTCCAGACAATTCCTCGAATTGCTATGATTTCAATGCTTACCGAGATCTTTTGGTTTATGCCTTCATAAATGTTGTGTGTTTCCAGAGAATTCTGCAAGCATAGAATCGTGCTGCTGTCGCAAACTCTCCTTTTTCTTCTCGTAATAATATGTCTCGGTTGCTACGGCTCTTACCAGGGTCTATCCTATTGTAGACTCGCTGGAGTTGTCTAGGGGGTTTCTTCGTTATTATATGTATTAATGATAACTCAACACAGTATTACATTTCTTCTATATAATATCTTGTTTATATTGGCATCAGAAATATCCATATATATATAATCAGTGATCTATATATATATATACATCGTATCATTAAAAGCTTATTTAACAATCCATTTGTGTGAGCCGAATATGCGCTTACACAGTATATTTAACATCCAATCTTTCTAATCCGTCATTACTCAATATCACTATAATCTAATCACTGTTTCTGATAGATTAACTTTTAATCAACTTCGATATGGTTCGCCGAAACTCTATGTTTCTTCTGTGGCTGAACAATTTAATTATTCGACAAATCTTTATAAGTTATATTTCTTATAATGTCAATAATATCTAAGTATCATAAATACAGTTTATATGTTCTATATACTAGATTGAGATCACGACCTTTCTCGCTCCTGGAGTTAGGCTCTAGTGTGTCTGATCTATGTTAATAAAATCCATTTCTTATATACATAGTTGAATCAGTGTATATATGATATAACAATTCCTAAAACATCTGTTATTCCTAAACATCTGTTATGTTATCTAATATTACACCATCAAACCAGTTCGGTGCCTTTGTATTACATAACTGGACACCTGCAACCACGGCCTTGATAAACTGAGATTAGGCCTAACATCTTAAGTCATTTTCCGCGCGAAGCGAGATTGATAATTTTAGGCGCGAAAATAATAGCAGACGATTATGCATAAAACAAATATATATATATTACATGGTAAACATTTGGCCATATATAGAAACAGTTTAATGTATTTATATAATACATTACTATTTATATATAACAATAATAAATATTTCGTGCAAATTGGGGTTTTGCACAATCCTCCCTACCCGGGGAGAAGTTTGACATCGCCCGCTATCGGCCGATTTACAAATCTTCATTCCTTTGAATATACAGTAGAAAACAATCATAATATCAATACATCATATGTCCTAAAATAGCATTTCTTTCGCTAGGTACCAACATTCTAATCATAGAGGCAATAACTATTTACTGAACAACTGAAATAATACCAAGTACATTTACTAAGTCAAACATCACAGTCATTGAACTCTACTGAGAAAGTCTGCTAGAACATTTTGAGTCCCTTTGATATGTTTAATGGTCAGATTAAATTCTGAGAGACACAGTGCCCATCTTAAGAGGCGTTGATTGGACGTTTTCGACCTACTTAACCATACAAGGGGATTATGATCTGAATTAATTATTGTTTTGCTTGTGCTTACATATATGCGAAAATGTTCGATACCGGCCACTATAGCTAATAATTCCTTTTCTATTGTAGAGTAGTTTTTCTCTCGTGGAATAAGTTTTCGGGAATAAAATGCTACTGGGTGTGGTACTTGGTCAACGGTCTGAGTCAGTACAGCCGAAATTCCCAAATCGGAAGCATCAGTATAGAGTTCGAACTCTTGGTTAAAGTCAGGGGCCTTCAGTATGGGTTTATTGGTTAAAGCTTTCTTTAAGGATTCGAAAGCAAGTTGATGTTTATCGCTCCACTGAGTTATGATGTTCCCTGATCGCTTGCCCTTTAATAAGTCAGTCAGGGGAGCGGCGATCTCAGCGAACTGGGGAATGAATTTCCTGTAAAATCCTACTGATCCCAGATATCCTCGTAATTGTTTCTTGGTCTGTGGGGGAGAGATATTACTAATACACTCAACCTTGCTGGAAATTGGTTTGATTTTTCCCGACCCTAATTCATGTCCCAAGTACTTGACTGTTCCAGACCCAATTTTACACTTCTTCGGATTCAAAGTAACACCACTATCCTCTAGTCTATGAAATGTCCAATCCAAGTGATTTATGTGCTGTGACCATAAATTGGATCGAACAGCAATATCATCCAGATATGCGTCGGCAAATCTATCACGGATGGGTTCTGTCGGGGATTGAGCGATTATCTCGTTTATGGCCCTCTGGAAGGTAACTCCACCGTTTTTTAAACCAAATGGGAGAGTTAATGGTTCAAACAAGCCCCAGGGGGTTATGAACGCTGCAATTTCACTAGCTCGAGGGGTTAGCGGAATCTGCCAGTAACCGTCCAGAGAATAAACGGGGGTAACGGTCAAATAACTGACTAATATCGTCCCTGTGGTCTGGGTTTAAATGACTGATATCCGGCCAGGTTTTCTTAGGTACAGATTCAAGAGGACTGCAAGGATCGAATTCTTTCTCAATGTCCGTAGGGGCTTGGTAATCTAATAGGGTAGGGTCTTGGGACTCATACACCGGACTACTATCAGCTAGAGCTGCACCCTCCTCCCTACCTGTCCAGGGCTTCAACTGGTTTACATGCATAACACGGTATTTTACTCTCTTATCAGGCATGTATATAATATAGGTATGCGACGCTACCTTTTCGTGTACCGGATACGGTCCCTGGAGGGCATTTTTCAGCTTATTACCTTTTAACGGTAATCGTACTAACACTAATTCACCACGCTGGAATACACGCATTTTCGCTTTCTTACTTCTGTCATACTTTGTTTTACGACCATCTGCGGCCTGTTGTGCATTCTCGCTGGCGTCACGTAACGCTTCAGCTAATCTATGACATAATTCTTGTACATAGTTATTTATGGGGATCCCTTCATCCCGCTCATTTCTAGCCCAGAGATCATAAGTGGAATCTAGATTATCTCTAGGTTCGCGCCCATATAGAAGGTAGAAGGGAGAATATCCTGTGCTAGAGTGCTCTGCACTTCTATATGAAAATAATAGCCAGGGTAGCATCTCATCCCAAGACGATAAAGAGTTCTCCCCAAGGATTCTAAGCATGGTTTTCAATGTACCATTATATTTCTCTATTGATCCGTTGGTTTGAGGCCTGTAACTCGTGCTAGTTAAGTGACGTATATCGTGCTCGGCTAGGAAGCGTGTGAATGTTTCAGCTATGAAAGCGCTTCCTCGGTCAGTCAACAGGGTCTGGGGTTTTCCATGTCGAGATATTATCTCGATCAGGGCTTTTTGTGCATTAACAGCTGTCGCTGCGGCGCATGGGAAAGATTCCGTATATTTAGTGGCATGATCAATAAAATTCAAGATATACTGGTTCCCATTTATAGTTTTCTTCATGGGTCCAACGAAATCAGCGGATATAAATTTGAATGGTTGGGATATAATGGGCAGGGGTTTCAATGGGGCTACAGTGGCTTTCTGTCCCTTACCCGCTCTCTGGCACGGCCCACAGCTATGGCAGAATCGTTTAACATCTGCGCGGATTCCCGGCCAAAAGAAGCGGCGCTTAATGCGCTTCAGGGTCTTACTAGGTCCCTGGTGTCCCGTACTTAAACTGTCATGGGCGAGTCCCGTTATATGATCACGGAATCCCCGTGGAACTACCACCTGATCATATATTTTCCAGGGTCGAACTTTGGACGTGTCTTGAGGTTGTTCTCTCCTCATAAGTAGTCGGGGTTCGAGCTGGATGTAATATCCTTGCCGAATAGGTGTTCCTTCTTGAGCCATTTCCCAGAGGGGTGCTAAGGTCGGGTCATTATTCTGTTCTTGCAATAATTTATCAGGACTCAAATCGTCAATAGAGGGAATATTTTGGGGTTTAACTGTACTGGCTTTCTCAGAGGGGGAATTGATCTCAATTGTATTCCGAAAAGGTAAGACATTGTGATTTGTATCGGTCGTGTTTTCTGAGTCTGGGTTGGACGTGACAATTTCATCAAACGGGATAATTTTCTTATTTGAGCGTGTAACCACGCCACAGGTAATCAAATCAGTGACAGGGGCAGTTTCACAGTCGTTACCTATTATAAGATCCACCCCCGCGGTGCATCTGTGTTTTAATACAGCCACCTTCAATGTTCCTTGGTATATTGGACAATCGACGCTAATCTTTGCTATCGGATAATTACCAGGGATATAATTGACACCGCGGATTGTTACCCGTTCACCTGTGTATTCTAAATGATCAGCGGTCTGATCAGTAGCCGACAATAAACTAATTGTCGCACCTGAATCTCTCAAATACGTCACTTGTGCGGTGTTATTATTTATGC
>CM026395.1:48235235-48258827 GCA_014843695.1 Archivesica marissinica | reverse complement strand
CAGATCAGATCCAGAATATCAGTGTCTGTAAATGCAGATAAAAACCCATCTCCCCCATGATGTAATAGAATCGACCGACCTCACATACGAAATCACTAAAATCAAAATAGTTCCATATACTTTTCTTATATTTGTTTATTTATAATAGTCCGTTCAGTTTAGGAAAATATGTTTGGTGTTGGGCGTTGTTGGCAACAAAATCACTACACAATAATTGCATACATGTACAATTAAAATAGCACCATTTTACGGTGAACAGAATAAATCTGGACCTGGACGTGGTGTTTTGCAGTCTGTGATATAATGTTACCAACGTTATATACTGAGTCAAAAAAGAAACGATACCAAACTAAAAATTACGTAAAACGGATATAACCATAGAAAGGTTTAATATATTATTACGTATCAGTACCGGGTATCTTATTGCAACGTCAGCCAACCATAAACACAGGTAAATAAACACCCGATAATCCTGGAACGCCGAATTTCCGATTTGCACGTGCTCCTCAACAAAGACAACTTCCTACACATGTACAAATCGGAAAACCGGTTTATTGTACTGGTATTGCATTATCATCGAGGAAAAACACCTTACATACCCATTGTTACCTCTAACAAAATGCCTAGGCTAAACCGCAATCAGAGAATGCGTGCCATTGGCATGATTGACGGCGGTTTACGTCAGCGTGACGTCGCAAATCGACTCGGGGTTACGCGGATCACGATAACACGTCTACTTCGACGTTATCGAACACATGGATCGGTGGACGACCGTCCAAGATCTGGTCGACCACGTGTGACGACGCGTGAACAGGACCGTCACATTCGGACGTCACATTTACGTGACCGGTTCCTACCTGCTACGCACACAGCTGCCGTTACTCCTGGGATGACCAACAATCGCATCAGTGCACAACAGTCAGGAACCGGCTCGGTGAACGTGGCATTCGTGCCTATCGGCCATACGTTGGACCCATCCAGACACGACGTCACCGTGACGTACGGCGGGAATGGACGACGGAACGTGCTCGCTGGACTCGGTTACAGTGGAATTCGGTGATGTTTAGCGATGAATCGCGGTTCTGTTTGCGTCGAGCGGATGGCAGAGAGCGGGTATATCGCAGACGCGGTGAACGTTACGCCGACGCATGTGTACGTCAGGTCGATCTGTTCGGGGGCGGAAGCGTTATGGCGTGGGGCGGTATCACCTTCGGCAGTCGCACTGAACTGTTAGTGGTGGACGGGAACCTAAACGCCCAGCGGTACTGTGATGAGATCCTTGCGCCAGTTGTTGTGCCGTTCTTTAACGCCAACAGAAACGTCACACTGTTCCAACAGGACAACGCCAGGTGTCATACTGCTCGGATTTCCACCACATTATTGGAGCAGAACAATATTGAAACCCTGCCGTGGCCTGCTTTGTCACCAGACTTGTCACCCATAGAACATTTGTGGGATACGTTAGACCGCCGCGTCAGACGACGTCAGCCGGTAACGTTAAACCAACTGAGGGATGTTTTGCGTCAGGAGTGGACAAATATTGACCAGCAAGAGATTCAGACACTCTTCCGTTCGATGCGACGGCGGTGCATTGCAGTGAGAGACGCAAATGGTGCCCATACTCGGTATTGACGTCTGTGTGAAAACTCCATTAGACCCCTGTCCGACGAATTACGTCATCACGCAGCAGACAGTTTCGGAGGGTCATTATGCTTTATGTGCTCCTCTTTCAAATATGTTGGACTATCATCTTATGAATTTTCTTAATAAATCTTGAAATTATAGACACATAAACACCAGGTATCGTTTCTTTTTTGACTCAGTATATGTCTAATAATAATAACAAGTAAGTAATATCGTTTTGATTTAGGAAATATTTCTTTATATGGTACTGGTAGACATGTAGTCTAGTTGGCGTAATTATTAGAACAGTGTTGACCTACTTAAAGTAGTACTTTCCAAAAATCATAGCATTCGTTGTACGTAAACTCGTTTTCTCGACCAGTCATTCAGATCCCGATATATATTTGTCATTTATCAGAGATAAACCCATTTATCTTGAAGGTCGCAACATATAAATATTGCAACAAGTGCGACTATATTAGTTTCTACCAGGTACGATATATGTACTGTTACATAACGGCATTAATGCATATTATTTATCAAAGGCTTGTAAGTCTGTTAAAGCCTGTGGTGGGTGGGGTATTTGAAAAAATGGGGGAATCTCACCTGTCGACTTCAAACAGCTAAATGATATGCATTTGTGTAACCCACTCAGTCTGGCGAACCCTATACTCGACTGTATCGGACGTAAACAAAGGTATTACAAAAGGCCGCATGATGACGGGCACATATATGCTACAAGCTACGAAACATAAATTTAATCAACAAACTGAAGATCCACTATGTAAATGCTGTGCAATGGAAAATGAAGACATTGTCCACATGCTCACCACATGTCCTGTTCTACACGAGGTCCGAAAAGAGGGCTTATCCAAGATGAAACACCTCGTCGCTTCAATGATAGGAGTCGATAACTGGAGGAGATATTTCACCGAAAAAGTTGCCATTACAAAGCTGATCATAGACTGTACTCACTTCAGCCATATTTTCACCAAACCGGAAGATATTGACGCCATAATGAGATTGTCAACGGATCTGTGCCACAAGTTACATACAAAACGGACATTATCGCTGCAGTGTAATATGTGCTGATCTAACTACATGTACCTATGAATACCCACCGATTTATAAACTGTCCCTGCACTGTACAAAATTCACTAGCTGTGCGTGAACTATCTACATGTACCTGTATATAGATGCATGGGTGGAGGTCTCGACGTGGTGAAGAGTTATATTTTATTTTTAGCAAGTGATTTTATATTTACGTGTATGCGGAATATACCGACCAACATATTCATACTAATACAAGATATGACCAGGGATCATCTTGGTGTTCCATAATTGGAAGGGCATACGGAGGAAAAGGAAAGGAAAAGGTTAGACAATATATTTTAAACGTTCTTAATATCTATGTTTAGAATTATTCTTAACACCAATGCACACATTTATAACCATTCATGTCCGAAAAGCTTCAACATATTGGTCAGAAATCCCGCTATCGGATCAGGGCGGAAAGTGCTATGCGAAAATGAGCTTTAAAGGCGTATATCACAATTGTTCGTGTGCAGCTTTCTACGCATCGCGATTATTACCGTTGGTACATTTCACGGCTCACCTCTACAGAAAAAAAATAATATCACTTTTTGTGTTAGTTTTATATTTCAATAAATTAGTACGCGTCTTAATATTCATAATGGTCTTTTATAAACGCAATCGAACAGGAAAGTTTTTATCTGGAGCCAAGTCATCTGTAAGAAAGAAACAAATTGCATTTGAACACGTACTGCCTGATAATAAAACTGACATCAATTCGGACGGGACACATCCCATTGTAATTTCGGACACTTTAAACGGCGATGATAAATGCTGCATTTTGTGTTGTAAGTTTAATACAATAGAATGCAATTGAGATAAAATGATAAATACGAAATACCACAAATATTAGTCTCTAATTGTGGAAATATCCTATTTTGACACTGAAATGGTAACGATTATTCTCATTTAGCTCAAAAACAAGCACGGTGTGGTATGTTTTTTATGCTTTCATATTTATCAGTATATTGTAGATATACTACACAGAAAATTTAAAAACATTCTGACGATTGAAAAAAAAATTATGACACATTTTCTTACTTTTCGCAAAGCCAAACTGCAAAAATATCCGCGACGTAAACAATAAAAAATGGTCAAAATGAAAAATATTTCACATAGAATTATAAAGTTTTATTGATATACATGAACATCTGCTAGTTTGCATCAAATATATACAATATTAAATGGAACTAAACTCATTTTCTAGTGTTTTTATGTATGTTTAAAGGAATTTGTATGCTCATTTTTGACGTCAAAATTTGGACCAATAATGTGTACACGGTACTACTCTTCAATTGCTCATAACTCAAAAACGAGCACGGGGACCCACTAGTTTTTTAATATTTTCATACATGGAAATGTCTAATCTAAATATATGCAAAGTTTAAATTTTTTTTGACGATTATCAATTATTGTGCTATACGCCTTTAAGTTTAACGATAAGACCTCGAACTATATATTATAACAGAAGAAAAATATTTTATTTAGAGGTCTTATATATATATTGTATAATTATATATCAGTTACATATATAGGACTAGCGTCCTTGGTCGATTGGTAGAGCATCGGATTTGGTATGGAACTGTCCCGGTGTCATATAGAATATTGACCCCCCTCAAAATAATGACCCGCGGGTCATTATTCAGCCATAGAATATTGACCCCCCTTGCGGAAAAATGACCCCCCTTGCAAATAGCAATATATAGTGGGAAACTATTGAATTTATTATAATAGCACTGTTTAAGGCCTAACAACATATATTTTGATTTAACGATGTACAGAATAACATAAATATATTGAATCTGAAAAAGAAGTATGCAGATAATTTGTCTCTTATCAATTTCTAAAGATGATCATGAGGTGGTGGGTGCTGTATAACTAGGAGGTTCACATAATGCATACTATTTACACAGACAAACATAAAACAAAGACAAACATAAAACAAATAAGAACAATGACCCCCCCTATATGTATAGACTACAATTATGAGAGGGTCACTTTTCGATGCCATGGAATAATGACGACCTGGAATGCGTCTCTGTCTGTATCATTGCACTATCCTCCAACAATCTAAAATGACTTGATCTCTTCAGGAGGCTTCGCTCATATGGGCAACCAGTAATGACGATAAATAATTGAAAAACACACTCACACTATTGATGCTTCTTCAGCAGAAATTGATGTATATTTCTTTAACAAATTTAATTAATATGTTATCCACTTATTATAGAAAACTATTCTTATCATGTTTATTCATATTCTCTTAATCTTTCCAGAACATGTGCACAATTATGTAATATGTTGTTAACAATTGTAATTCTGACTATTGTGGATCATATTAAGCCTTATCTTTATTTATACAAATTTATTTTAGCTCGATTGCGAAACAAGTTATTTCAACTTATATAAATCACTCTCGAGACCTCATTCCTGATGGAATCCATCGCCACAAGGGAGAGAGAAGAGGCAATGTGGAATTTAAATGCCTTGCCTAAGGGCACAATCGTAACGGCTCCAGTGGGGCTCGAACTCTGGACCTTTCGCACCTGAAGCGAACGCGCATCCACGGCGCTATCACGACTTCCACAGGTGTGAAAAGCAATAAAACCTTATGCTTAGGGAACTGCAACCAACAGTGACACATTCTGTGTTCCCAATACACTGGTTACATGTTTTATATCATTCATAATAAGTAATATTTTAATATTGTATGAGCAAGGACAGACAACATTCTACTTTATAACGTGTGCCTCCATATATATTCAGTGCAAGAAACTGTTCCATGCATACATGTAGAATGTGACCCCCATAATGTAGATTATCTGATTGAGGGTAGGTCACTTTTCCATGCCATAGAATAATGACCCCCCCTATATGTAGATTATCCGAGTGAAGGCAGGTCAAACTTCCAATGCCATAGAATAATGTCCTCCTATAATTATGTAAACTATATGAGTGAGGGGGTCACTTTGGGGGTCACTTTTGATGCCATAGAATAATGATCCGTTGTAAACTATGAGTGAGGGGGGTCACTTTTCCATGCCATAGAATAATGACCCCTCTGTGTGTAAACTATATGAGTGAGGGGGTCACTTTTCCATGCCATAGAATAATGATCCCTCTGTATGTAAACTATGAGTAAGGGGGTCACTTTTCGATGCCATAGAATAATGACCTACCTGTGTGTAAACTATACGAATGAGGTGGGTCACTTTTCCATGCCATAGAATAATGACCCCCCTATGTTTACACAGTACGAGTGACGGTGGGTCACTTTTCCATGCCATAGAATAATGACCCCCCTGTGTGTAAACTATATGAGTCAGAGGGTCACTTTTCTATGTCATAGAATAATCACCTACATATGTGTAGATTAAATGAGTGGGAGGGGCTCACTATCCATATTATAGGATAATCCCCCCCTTATGTGTAGAATATATGAGTGGGAGGGTGTCACTATCCATATCATATGATAATCACCCCCATATGTTTAGATTATATGAGTGGGAGGGGCTCACTATCCATATCATAGGATAATCACCAACATAGTGTAGATCATATGAGTGGGAGGGGCTCACTATCCATATCATAGGATAATCACCCCCATATGTGTAGATTATATGAGTGGGAGGGTGTCACTATCCATATCATAGGATAATCACCAACATATGTGTAGATCATATGAGTGGGAGGGTCTCACTATCCATATCATAGGATAATCACCCCCATATGTGTAGATTATATGAGTGGGAGGGTGTCACTATCCATATCATAGGATAATCACCCACATATGTGTAGATCATATGAGTGGGAGGGGCTCACTATCCATATCATAGGATAATCACCCCCATATGTGTAGATTATATGAGTGGGAGGGGGTCACTATCCATATCATAGGATAATCACCCCCATATGAATAGATTATATGAGTGGGAGGGGGTCACTATCCATATCATAGGATACTCACCCCCATATGAATAGATTATATGAGTGGGAGGGGGTCACTATCCATATCAGAGGATAATCACCCCCATATGAATAGAGTATATGAGTGGGAGGGGGTCACTATCCATATCAGAGGATAATCACCCCCATATGAATAGATTATATGAGTGGGAGGGGGTCACTATCTATATCATAGAATAGTTTTGCAATGCTCAATGACGAAATCTGCAGACTAATTGGCATCGACCATCGCAGGACAAGTACATATCACCCCCAAAACAAATGGTTTAATGGAAAGGTTTAATCAAACACTTGTCCATACATTGGTAAAATATACCAATAATGAGCAAAATAATTGAGACGACTTCATTCATCCCGCTTTACTGGCTGATCGATATGGCATGGAAAAGTGACCCCCCGTCACTCATATAGTTAATATACAGGGAGTCATTATTCTACGGCATGGAAAATTGACCCCAACTCGCTTATATAGTTAATATACAGGAGGGTCATTATTCTATATGGCATGGAAAAGTGACCCCCTTCACTAATATAGTTAATATACAGGGGGGGTCATTATTCTACGGCATGGAAAAGTGACCACTCTCACTCTTACTGTGTAAACATAGGGGGGTCATTATTCTATGGCATGGAAAAGTTTCTTGCATTGGGAGGCACACGTTATTAAACATAATGGTATCTCTCCTTGCTCATACAATAATAAAATATTATGTATTATGAATGATATAAAACACGTAACACAGGAAGTGTCACAGTTGATTGCAGTGCTCCAACAATAAGGTTTTTTGGTTTTTTTCTAGTTATCTCCCTTCATAGGTGACATGGAATTTAAACTCCGACAATTATTTGGAATTAAATTAAAAAATAAGGACTTATTTTCGTAAATTTTTGGTGTAATAGAGTTAAAGTGTTGTTTCCTCATGCCACAGAAAGGAAAACATCAGAATAACAATTCTGGGAAGAAAAATAAACGAAAACAAATGTCCCCATTGTGTGCGGACAATAGTGAAAATTCTCGTGCTCAGGACCGTGAACACATTACACGAACTTTGGATACAAATGACAACACGTACACACG
This sequence comes from Archivesica marissinica, assembly GCA_014843695.1. Lineage (NCBI taxonomy): Eukaryota > Metazoa > Mollusca > Bivalvia > Venerida > Vesicomyidae > Archivesica > Archivesica marissinica. Next base: position 48,251,068 of record CM026395.1, on the reverse strand, counting down.
ACAGCGCAACATGGAACTGATGAAGTGAGTAAACGTTTGAAGCTTAACAATCCATCTTCGAGTAGGTACACACCAACAGACTCCGTATCTAGTAAACATGAACTATACTCCACAAGCATACCCTGGGTCTACCCCTGGTCAGTTTACGACGCCTCAAAGACAGTATACCCTACCCTACGTACCAGTTGTCACGCCCGGAGTCGAACCTCCTCCGTGGGCTGTGAGCATGATGGAAGATATACAGAGCATCAAATGTACAGTGGCAAGGATCGAACATGTGGAAAAAACCGTGAACTCTATAAGCTCAAAACTCAATGATCTAGAAATAAAAGTAAGTGCCATTGACAAGCGGGTTATTGATGTCGAAAATGCTAGCGCCTATATAAGTAATCAATATGACCAACAATCAACTGAAACGAAGTCAGTCAAAGCCAATGTTAAAGGTATCCAAGACTCGTGCGCAACCCTTCAAAAACAAATAAGAACACTGGAAACACAACAGGAATCCACAACAGACCGAGTTCTAGATGGTGAATATCGTAATATGAGAGAGAATCTAATATTCTATGGCATTCCTGAAACTCACAGACCACAGCACGGAGATGCTGTTACCATGGAACCCGAAAACAGCGAAGCCCTTGTGAAAGATTTCATCAAAAACTATTTAAAGGTAGATAGTGACAGCATGGCGTTTGACCGTGCACACAGAATGGGCAATCCGGAGTATTCGAAGAAACCCCGCCCAATAGTTGTTAAATTTCACAGTTACTCTGAACGCGAGACGGTTCGAACCACATCCTACACAGTCAAAGACGACTTGAAGAAAACCAACCATGGTGTGGGAATCCAGCTTCCGAAGGAATGGAGAGAAGCCCGTCGAGATATGTACCCAGTCATGCAAACCGAAAAGCGCAAAGGACATAAAGTTAAGCTCGTTGCAGACAAACTTTACATCAATGGGCAGCAGTACATGAGGCCGGTATCCTCGGCGCACTAGGGAAGTCATGAAGAGCAGTTGAACATTATTTCGTGGAATATAAATGGACTAATACGTAAATTATCGGATCCAGATTTTCTTGACATTATTTATAATCATGATATAATAATACTGACTGAAACATGGCTGTCACGAAATTCTCATTATAATTTAGACATTCATGGATATTTTGCCTATCACCTATTTGGTAATAAATCGCCACATACTAAGAAAGGACGTTTCAGTGGCGGCATCACTATATATTGTAAATCGTATTTGCAAGAGACGATAACACTAGTGGAAACACACCAAAGTGGCAGTATGTGGTTAAAGCTTTGTAAAAGCCTATTTCATTTTGAAACTGATGTTTATTTATGCGGTATATATATACCACCACAACAATCAAATGTACTCAGAAACCTTAACAATGATTTTGATGTATTTGAACAAATTGAAACTGATATAGAAAAATATCATGTTCAAGGTAAGATCCTCTTAATCGGTGATCTAAATTGTAGAACTTCAAATGAACCAGATTATATCGTTTTTGACAGGTTTTTAGACAACAATATTGATGTACAATCTAATGTTTACAGTCAGAGAGTAAACACAGATCACGTGTTAGATGCACATGGTAAACGTCTTATACAACTTTGTCAATCTACTGATTTACTTATATGTAACGGTCGTCTATGTAATGATCAAACTGGCGAGCCTACATTCATTAATAATAATGGTTCAAGTGTTGTTGATTATTGTTTATTGAATAAGAATGACTTTATTTACATTAATAACTTTTGCGTACAACCGCCCAATGATCTATCGGACCATTGCGCATTGAATATTTGTATACAACGTAAACACAGTAAGGAATGCGAATCACGTGGTAATAATACAACCAATGGGGAATACTTAGAGTGGGACGATACGCTGACCGATACATTCCGTACACAATTATTGGACAGTAATGACCTACTTCAGCGACTGTCATCAGATTTAAATAACAATACAATAAATGAATCAGTACAGCAGTTCACACAATACATGCAGGATAAAGCTTTTAGTGTATTCAGAAAAGTTCGCAAACGGGTTCATAATCTGGCGAACAATAATATAAGTAAAAATAGAAAGAGGTGGTTTAATAATGATTGTATTGCTGCTAGAAAGCAATTTAATATAGCAAGAAATGCATTTTTAAGAAACAAAACACAAGAAAGTAAATTAATAGTTCTAAGTAAAAGGAGAGATTATGTTAATTTAAAGCGTTTGCACAAACGGCAGTTTACTCGTAAGGAAAGTGAACGTATAAATAACTTAGCTAAATCAAATCCAAAAGCATTTTGGAAAAATGTAAAAGCTCAATATAAAACAAAAGGTCCAAATATAGATAATGTTTCAATTGAAGATATGTTTACTCATTTTGATAACCTGTACGGCTCGCAACCAGAACATGATCAAGATAATTTTGAAAACACGGACACTCTTATTTATGATAATGACCTAGATACTGAGTCGGAGGTAAGAAATGCTGTATTCGCGCAAAATAACTCGAAAAGCCCGGGAACAGATCAATTAATTGCCGAAGATTTTAAGTATTCGTTCGATATAATCGCGCCTTATCTGATTAAACTATACAATACTATATTTAGCTCTGGGGTTTTCCCACAAAGCTGGGGAGAAGGTATCATTATACCGATATTCAAGGGTGGTAATCGTGAAGCCAACAACTTTCGAGGAATCACACTTAATAATATAATTTCAAAAATATACTCAAAACTATTGGTCAATAGATTAATAAAATGGACTGATAAACATGACACACTTATTGATAATCAATTTGGTTTTCAGAAGAATAAATCCACTAGTGACTGTATTTTTATTTTGCATGCCCTTATATGTAAAACTCTTGCTGCCAAGAAAAAACTCTATGTAGCCTACTTGGACTGGCAAATGATGTTTGATATAATTGATAGGGTTTACTTATGGGGGAAACTGCTTAATTCAAATGTTAGCACTAGATTTATAACTGCTCTAAAATCTATGTATACAGTAGTACGATCGTATATTCGCTATGGGTCAAACACGTCTGATTGTATCACATCGAATATTGGCGTAAAGCAAGGAGACCCGTCCAGTAGCATTTTGTGTTTATTTTTTTGAATGATATATTAAATAATATTAATGCAGATCTGAATGGAATAATGAACATTGGTGACCTACAAATATTCTTACTATTATTTGCTGACGATGCTGTTGTGTTTGCGCAAGATCCTGAAGCATTACAATCTATGTTGAACGATATTGAGACTTACTGTAATACATGGGGCTTATGTAAGGCATATACTAATAAAACAAACATTATGATTTTTGAAAATGGTCGACATTCTCGACATGATTTTTACATATATAATTCACGTATTGATATTGTAGAATCGTTTAAATATTTAGGTATTCATCTATACAAGAACGGTAATTGGAATCGAACACAAAAACTTATAGCTCAGCACGCCTCTTTTTCTTTACATAAATTATGTATTGCTTTTAATCAAGTAGACTTCCCATCATCGAGAAAGTTAAGCTTGTTTGATTCTCTTATCGAACCAATTTTAAACTATTCAGCAGAATTATGGGGCTACCATGATGCACCCGATGAATTAATACTTTCAAAATGTTGCAGAAAAATATTATGCGTAAGGCGCTCAACAAACCTAAATGCACTATATGGAGAACTTGGTTGTCTTCCCATGTCGATACGCAGACAACTACTAATGGTAAAATATTGGTTAAAATTATTGACTTTACCAGAAGATTCCTTACTTTATAAAACTTACCAACTGTTGAAAACTGATGTTGAAAACAAAAATTATCACAACAAAATGAACTGGGCTTACCAGTTAAAAAATATTATCGATACATGCGGACTGTCCTATTTGTGGCAAAACCAGTCAAGAATGCTTATTAATTACAATACTATAAAATCACGCATATTAGACATATATTATCAACGCTGGTATACTGCTATCAATAACTCTGCACGTCTAGAGACATACAGCTTGCTTAAAAATGAATTTATCTTTGAAACTTACCTTGATTTTATTAAAGAAAACAAATACAGAATTGCCCTTACACGATTTAAAACATCATCGCATGATTGAGCGTGGTCGTTACCTACACCTGCCACGAAACGAAAGATTATGTATTTATTGTAATTCGAGAATTTTGGAAAATGAATATCATATCATTATGCCCACATTATGCAACTTTAAGATCGAAATTTATTAAAAGATATTGCCATACCTGGCCGACTATACAGAAATTTATTAATCTCTTGTCATGCAAATCCCAAAAAATCACTATCGATCTTTCCAAATTTATATATTTTGCAAATAAACAACGAACCTAACACCTTTTATATCATATACATGTATTTGAATACTAATAACCTATAATTATGCTCTTTTGTAAAATTCCATGTCACTGCCTGTTTCTACTGTTTAATTGCTATAAACATGTGTCTGTTTTATGCAATAAACTTATTGTATTGTTTTATTGCTTTATTATGGCGATTTTCACATTATGGCGATTTTCACACCCGTGGAAACATTAGTTAGCCACACCAGTCAGAATTATAATGGTTAACAGCATATTATATATTTTCTGGAAAGTTTAAGAGAACATGCATGAATATGATAAGAATGGTTAGTACTGTGCTATTTTATGGTATTTATTTTGAGCTGCATGGTTTCGAATACCAATTAAGTTGATACATAAATTCAATATAATTTTATTGATAATTGTTAATTTTATAGCTTATGCAATTATTAATAAAATATATTGATAACATTGTTTTTGTAGGCTTTGGGGATGGGGGGGGTCATTATTCTATAAGGGGGGTCATTATTCTATAATAGAATATGGACCCGCGGGTCACTTTTTCCTATAGAATAATGACCCGCGGGTCATTATTTTGGCGGGTCAATATTCTATATGACACCGGGTTGTATGATCGGTCAGGTCACATATGTTGTCATTGTTGCAAGGCACCGAACACACATTGCTTAGTATTGGTCGGCTAACCCTGCCCATGAAAACATGGCTAGGTCCGTGCAAGGGGTTTAATATTAATGAAACATACATACATACAAAAGAGTAAAATGGTGCAGGGATTGAACCCACGACCACCCGCTTGCAAGTTGGCTCTCCTAAGTGGGCACGTGTAGTCTGGTGTATAGACTGTGCCGAATCGCTACACTTCTCCCTCCTGTTCTTTGTAAATGTACTGACAAGTATGAGGTGCTGAGAATTACTCACAAAATAAAGCTACTCATTGTCCTTTACACCATCCACAACACGTAAAGATAACCGATGCCGCTACATTGTAAATACCCCTGGCAAGGCAAACGTTTCTTTCCTATGGTTTTAAGCAGAAAATGTCAGTCACACGCTATATCTGCCATGACTTCTAATTATACAACAACAACACCAATGTTTATTTAGCAAATCCACATAATATATGCCTTTGACTAACGACAAGGAGTGTAGCAAACATGTTTAACTCCCTGAAAACCTGTGTACTGGGGGTTTGAACACATGGCTGTCGTCTTGCAAGCCATCCACACTTCCAACTTGATTAACCAATTAACTGGGCAGTCTGAAGAACTGACACCAACTAAAGTAATTGCAATGTCATAATAATCACTGATAAGATTAGACAGTTTAGCATTTCATAACTGTCGGTTTATATGCAAAACACACCTTTTATTCTACTAGGTTGACATCACAATGTCGAGGAAGTGGAAACACAGCGTGGTAGACTCGGTTCCAGACACAGCGTGGTAGACTCGGTTCCAGACAACATGTTACATTGCCTCTGTCGCTAACAAAATTATGATACAAAGATGATGATGCAGTACAATTTGTAATGGATGGGTTCCACCTTGGTTGTGTTGACTTAGACGAGAGAGTGGCTGGGAACCTGTCAAGCCGGAACTGTCCACCAGACTGTATAGATGTGATGACTGAAAACCCATCATTATCAAAAAAGGGTAAATAACTGTGTAGACTAGTAATAATTATATCTACATTTAACCCTTTCAACACCACAGACCTCTAACTAGGTTTACAATATGTGTAGATTCTGATGAACCTGCTCGTGACGAGCCGTCTCATCAGGGTCTGCACTTTTTACCAGTAATATTACTATTTTTACACAAAATTACCCATTTTGATAAATGAACTTGTCCAAATGCAATTTTCTTATTAATGTATTAGTCTAAAAGTATCATGGACCAGTCCATGTCAGTTAGTTGGTGTTGAATGGGTTAACTCTGCACACTGGCTAAAGTAAAGACTACATGTATAAGTAGCTCAATAATCTACACTACTGAAGCACCTCGTCGAAAATTATATTTTTTGATGAACAAACCCGTGTCTTTTGAGTGAAATCTGGCTGGATGCGGAAAACGTTTTGTGAAATTGTTATATAACATACATATATACATTTAAAAATTGTGTTTTATTTGAAGAACACTTATTATATATATAAATACTCTGGATAGGCGCTATAATTGGAACAGATTTGTTTACAATTGTTGCATATAGAACCATTTTATTGATCAATGCGAAATCTGACGTCCTACTGAATAGAATCACTGAACTACCATTTATATACTAGTACCTCCAAACACTTCATATCCCAGTGTTACTATCCCTGAATACTCCCAAAAAGTATATACATCTTTGCTCAACATGCTATCAGTTTCCAAATGGAAAATTCAATTTCTCAGCAAGACAAACTAATATTAATTTGTTTTTCAATGAGTAAATATTCAAAAAGGGTGACAGCAACTGGGTGTGGTTTTGGTGGACATATGTATTACCCTGCTCCTGTTAAAACAACTCACTGGTGTACATGTTTTATTATTTTTAGGTCATTCCAACCTAGGATGTTAAGTTACAGATTCAAGCTCAATGGCATTCCTTGGATTTCATCATGGTGTAAGTATTTGCCAAAACAATCCACGTTTAGTTTATACAAATTTAGCAATTTAACTTGATTGCGAAACAAGTTCCTACAACTTATATTAACCCTTTCCCTCATAGAAGCACCTCTTGATGCCATTACCAATACGACATATATTGACAATGTAGTAGCCAAACCAATGTTCATAATGCAGGCCAGAATCTCATGTTTTCCCAGTAATATCTATGGAGTTGGGATATATATGGTGACTACTTATCCACTGCACTATAACTAAATGGCTGTCGTTTGTATGGAGATATAATAGTATACTAACCTAAATATCTATGAAGGAAAGGGTTAATCCATCGCCACAAGGCAGATAAGACAATAAGTATGTGAAATTTAAGTGCCTTGCCTAATGGCACAATTGTAACTGCGAATTCCACTTCTACATTCTCTGTAATTTTATTTTCATTATTTAATACCCTTTGTTAGTAGCATCTCTGTATATTTAACACGCATAGCGGAATGGTCTCCGTCTACCCGTCACAATTTGTGTCCTCTCAAATATCTTGAACCGCTGGAGGAATCCTATAATCACTTGACATGTATGTTGCTCGAGATGATGTGCAGAGCATATGTTTCAGGCATGTCGGGTAATGTTGATACATGTATGTGTGAGAAATAGGGCTGCCACATGTACAGATGTTTGTAAACGTGTACACGATCCTTTGTACACGGCATGACGTCGTTTACACTCTGTTTATTCTCCATGATTATTTACATGTACTAGGTCTCACAAAATTCAGTGAAACGGTCGATGCTATGATTTTATTACGTCACTAATAGCTTCATTATACAACGTCATCAATTAAGATAGTGTACACGGTTACTCAATTAGTACACTTGTATTACCATTACACGACATGGCTATGTTTACACGTGTAACCGTTGAAACCCTAGTGAGAAATACTCCTCATGTCAGACACATCAGATTTTGTATGCATTTTAATCATTTGTCTGACCAGTGTCACACTATTAATATCACAATATCATTGCCTGTAATCGGTGCCTATGGTTTCTAGAGTGCCAAAACAGTTTGTAGTGAAACTCAGATTACATATGTTGATGATAATATGAAGAAATTGTCATTAATATGCTACGGATCGACATAACATTTAGTTTCAGTCCTTGTATATACAAGCCTGCCATAATTGAATTGTGCCAATGTTTTATTTTACAACGATTGTGAAGCAAGTTTTAACAACGTATATTAATCACTCTCGTTGGCTCGGATGAAAGCGTATGTGTGGTCATTCATGTGGGAGGAAACCGGAGTATCCGGAGAAAACCCACCTGTCCGATCTGGCGACCATCGTACCATCTCACCTACTTCCCTGTCCGAGGATCGAACCTGGGTCGCATTGGTGAGAAGCGAGCGCTCTAACCACTGCACTAATCTGTAAGCGCTATCATAGTGTTAGGTTGATACCCAGAATCAGCCAATCAAAAATGCTTGATATTCATCTTGAGATTTGACAATGTTTTATCATTTTGGTGTGTTTTTGTTTGTGGGGGGGGTTGGGGGGTTTTGACTGATCAGTGATGTGGTAAGGTTCACAAGGTAATGATCATCCTGAAAGGTAACGGCCCCACACTATGCCATGATGTGGGATAGGTCATGTTGATTGTAGCAATTACGAAATGGTCGTCTACATGTTTGGCTGAAGTTTATCACAACTTTGTGATTTATTGACAACTTGTTCTCACAATTGATACCATGTTCGTTGCCTGTCTTGTCTGCCGTTTTTTCTTAATTGATTCCACCAAACTGCCAATTGCCATTCAATATGTCTACCATTTTAAATTCATTTACTATTTCTATTATAATTCCCATAATTTTTGATGATTTTAAGATTTCCAATATGGTGGATTATTTTTGCAAGTACCAGGAACATGTAGAAAATAGGATCCTGGAAATACACATGAAGTCTAGCATTCAACAAACTCGGAGATTGGTCCACAGTATAGATGTGTCCGATCAGATCATGTTTCCAAGAACCCACGTTATTGTAGTGCACACATGTACTCGCAGTAAAGCCACTAAAAATTATAATACCAAAACTTATATTTTTGTTTCTGCATTTATTTTTGAATTCCAGTGATTTTGACACTAATACCAGCAAGCCAATGTCAATTACAGTAATCTACAGCTGTTGGGCCTGTATATACAATAACAATAATTTATATATTGTGTTTTACAGAAATACATATTTGCTGCAGATGGTCACAGATGTTCGGTTGTACTGTATCGTTCCGTATGTGAACAGTCAAATGTGTCATAGTGGTTGTCTGTGATGAGACATAGCAAAATATTAAGATGATCATGGTACCATTTATTGTGATTTATGGAAAACACTCAATACAGTGTCTTGAATGTGTTGGAATATTAGTGAAATACATGTCACGATAGAGAGCAATAACATATTTATTTACTGTAAGCTATGCAGGTCAATTTGGTTTAACATTTAAACATACATTCTTGAACACAGTAGTTGAAGTTATACTTATCTGGCATCATTTTGAATATCTGTGTAGAAACATTGCTGTCATGTACTGTGATGATATGTGTAGTAAACCATGCATAGTTATTCTTAGTATAAATAGTGTGTGTTTTACATTTATTTGTCGTCGTTACAGATCCACCTAAATAGTGTCCACACGTTGGTTGTTTTATATGTCTGTTGTATAGCAACGAGGCGAGTCTCTCGTTTATAGTCCCATCTGAAAGATTTGATATTGAGAGGGTCAGGCTCAACACTGTTAGATGGTATTTATTTTAAACGTTTTAGAAAACTTAGTCGCCCAAATGCATTTATGCGATGGCGACTTTTAAATATGGGGGGTTGAGATGTTTTGCTAATATATACATCCATTCTCTAACCCATACATCATTATTTATAGCAGATGAGTATTGCTATGGCAACACTTGTTGTCATAGCTGTTCTTGTTAAAGATACAGTAGTACACTGCATTCAGTACAATGTGAATAACCCAGTGTGTTCACAGGCGGACGTAGTCCTATAAATAAGACCTATCCATATTGTTTTGTTTCTGATATTTCGACAAAAAATGCCTGGATAGTAAAATGTCACATTGTTCAAGTCTAAATATTTGGACTAACAGTGCTTTTGCCACATACGCTTGGGGTCTGGACAAATGTTTGCGGGTTCAAAACCACAAAACTAAGAAACATGTTTTTGTTTTTAAGAACAATATGATATATTATATTTCGGGTTTTACGCCTGCATCAGCACCATTTCGGGCTATATCGCCGGTGGGCAGTTTACTTAACAACACCTTTCCTGGGCAGGCTCCGGCGGTTAACCAGTACTTGGGTGCACCAACCTCTGTAAGAAACTTTTTCATCTAAAAGGGGGGCTCGAACCCGTGACCCATCAGTGATGATAGGTTACAGTGGTGTACAAGTCAGCGACCTTAACCACTCGACCACGGAGGCGGACAATATGATACACTATATGCTAAAGCTAAACGTTTCTGTGGCTTTTGCAGCATAATTAGGGCTGAACAGTAAAACTATTAAAAATGTTTATAATATTCATATAATCATATAAATTATACTGTACATTATGTTTTCTATATAAACGTATTCTGTTTACTTTTTTAACAGTAAAATATGTCATCCATTAAAGTTTTACTTTTACATCCCCAATTAAACTACGACCGCCTGTCATGACTTTTTCGTTTACGTTCATTTATCGTCGCTACCGGTGGCCCATATGAGCGACGCCTCTTTGAAGAGATTAGTCATTTTAGATGTTTGGAGGATAGTGTAATGATACATGTCATTTATATGAAAAAGTTGGCAGTTTCTTACGGAGGTTGGTGCACCCAAGTACTGGTTAACCGCTGGAGCCTGCCCAGGAAAGGTGTTGTTAGGTAAACTGCCCGCCGGCGATATAGCCCAAAATGGTGCTGATGCAGGCGTAAAACCCGAATCATAAACATGTCCAAAATAATTAATAAATGTTAATTGGTCCAGAATAATAAATAGAGACTAATAAAATGCTATCTGAAATGGAGCCAAATTATAAATATTATTACGTGACCCGCTGTTTCCACAGACGCTTGTGGTCTGGGCAAATTCTTCTGTGCTGTTTCTATGTTTATGTTATGATGTGTGTAGTTATTATCTATTGGCTATGCATCTAATTACATTTCACCATTATGGCAGCGATATTACTATTGTAACAATATACTTAAAATCACATTGAAAATATTAAAAAAGATATTACCCCTATCCCTAATCTCCTTGCTGTGTAGTGGCGTAGCTTGATCCGACTTGTTATCCATGAATGAGAGCAACCCAATAAGCTTTCAGCTTTCATTTCAATCCACGTGTATTTATTGTGTACATAATTATTTGTAAAAATAAATAAATTATGTTATATAATGTCGAATACATATGCTTAAACCAATTGTTTAACTAACGGTATTGAAGCTGGGATAATACCACGCCCCCAAAACTGAAAATATTAATAAACGATTTACCTGCTGTGCAGTGGCGTAGCTGACCATGAATTGATGTGCACGCCAAATATTGAGTTGACATCACAACAGCTCTCTTCTCCATACCTCCCTTCCCTATCGCCCTCTCTCCCTCCCTCTCCCTCCCCATCTATCTCCCTCCCCTTTACATATCAAAAGTCTAAATGATCAAGTTGATCATGATTACCTCAGAAACACATTCATTTTCAACTCAAATATCCAAACCCGTCCGTCCATTGAGATCATCTACCCTGGCACTACTATCTAGAATGCATTACCATCTACCCTGGCACTACTATCTAGAATGCATTACCATCTACCCTGGCACTACTATCTAGAATGCATTACCATCTACCCTGGCACTACTATCTAGAATGCATTACCATCTACCCTGGCACTACTATCTAGAATGCATTACCATATACTATTAAAAGTAGCCCCATCAGTCAGTCAATTTAAGTCTTTTTACTTAATTTGGAGCAGGTCACAATTATAATGTATTATAGTACTACATTATATATTTTTTACGTGCAGCTCTCTAACTCTTTTATGACTAAACGTTCAATGGTATCATGTAGTGTGTTTAATTGTATGTATGTATATATATATAAGCATGCTGTATATCTTACATATATACAGACGGATATATAATCCAGTGGTAACACGCTGGACTGGTAATCCAGGGATCGCAGGTTCGACCCCCCGTCTGACCCTAATAAAATTAACAGTCTTTCAGGTGGGACGTTAAACCGAGGTCTCGTGTCGGTGCTTTACACCGTGCACGTAAAAGAACAAGAGAAGACTCTGGAATTGGTCTCTCTCTGTATCATTGCACTATCCTCCAACAATCTAAAATGACTAATCTCTTCAGGAGGCGTCGCTCATATGGGCAACCGGTAGCGACGATAAATAAACGTAAAACACACACTTACATATATGTACATAACTGTTTTTGTTTTGAGGACCTTATGGAAGATTGACCTTGTCCAACAAGTGTCCTCGTTAAATAAAGTCTATATTATTATTAGTATTATAATAAACGACAATAGATTACACCCCCCCCATCAACTGTTATAATGAATCTCAATATATATGGAAATATGTAAGCAAAATGGGTCAACATTATTAGTAACATATGTGATCAATGTTTCTAAACTTTCTATATATATACATTTTGGTTCCTATAGTTATTATAATCGTACCAGAAAATGCTATATAGCATGTAACCATGGCAACATAAACATAATTTATACAAACGCATGTAGGAATTGAAAATGTTCTATTTATGTTTGCTTGCAGAACGTTATGTATGCAGAAATTGACAATGTTTTTGTGTGCCGAATGCTTAAGACATGTTTGACTGTAGTCAACAATGACTCAACATGATGGTGGCTATATAGCAGAGATACGGACAGCATGGTGGCTATGCTCATACATATAGCAGAGATACGGGCAGCATGCCTTCCCCCATACCCCCAATATGCTACCAGCACCGTAGCCACGGCCTCACGTGGCCAGGGTAATTTGTTTCACGATATGTTTACCTAATATGTTTGTATAGAACGTCCCGCACCCCCTATCACCCCACTCCCAATAGTTCTATGACTGTTGGATTTCATATTCCCAAAAAGGAAAATATAAGTCATAGTGTGTGTTCAAACTTTACTGAGAATGCTGGAAATGACGTATCATATGACTTAGTTCGGGGGCATGCCCCTGGACCCCCTTAGCAAACTCAGATCCTTCGGGCCCTCGGCAATCTACCAGCAACCCTCAAGAATTTTCCGGTTGGCCTCGGTCATTTTGAACCTCTGGTTACGGCACTGGATAACAATTTACATGTACAATATATCAATGCACCGTCCATTCTCTATCTACAGTGACATTCATCGATATACGGTCAAACCTGTGTTAGTGGTCACCTCCATTAAGCAGCCAACCTGTATTAAGCAGCCAGTTTGCAGATTCCCAATTGGTTGCTTTATTATATATTTGACCTCTATTAAGCAGCCACCTGTCCTAAGTAGCCACTTTCTCTGACTCCCTTGGCTGGCTGCTTAAGATAGGTTTGACTGTACTTAAATAAAACATGTTATCAGTAAACCAGATTTGTGCGATATGGCCTACAGACCTTCAAGCGTGAATGTATGATTTTCCGAAAACATTATCACGACCCGGAAGTGACACTTCAAATGGTTATTACTCAATCCTGCCATCGTCGCTCATAGTAACGATAGAGCGACGATAAATAAACGTAAAACGCGCACAAGTCGTATCGGTATTAGTTTAATTATTCAGACCATGTGGCATATTGAATGACATCCAACTGTCGATTTATGCCTTTATCTTTATTCCTTTATCTTTATTACCTCCAATACTGGAGAGCAGAACAAGAAGTTTTCATATATAATTTACATAGAAATCAATACAAACAGAATGTAAAATTGCATAGAAGATTACAAATAGAAATGTGGCAAGTCGGTGTAAGATCTCCATCGGTCAGACATGACAGTAGATCACCAATCCCTCATATATAAGCGATAAACATCTTCCACCGAGTCACTCTACATGTAATCCAAGATGTGTATATTATAATGCACACGTGGATAAATAATATTCAGGAGAATTCGTAATGAGTTAGAAAATTAAGTCACATGCACTTATCATCAAATTCAGTACCCTTGTCGAAACGAAATACAAGGAGGACAATGTGACTTCTGAATGGAATACAATTAAGACAGTAACATGAATAAATGTGCTATTATCAATTTCATAATAGCATCATCATTATCATTTACATTGTAGTTGTATAAACCAGACAATAGGTTACAAAATTGCAAACAAGCACTACCTGTAACGAAATTGGAAAAGGCTTGGTCTCCCAGTATATGTAATGTGTCTCGCCATAGGCTATCCCTTATTATATTGTTGCTTATACAGTGATTTAAGAGATGTAATACTTTCTTCTCAACAGTACAGACGGATATGTAGTCCAGTGGTAACACGCTGGACTGGTAATCCAGGGATCGCAGGTTCCATTCCCCGTCTGACCCTAATAAAATTAACAGTCTTTCAGATGGGACGTTAAACCGAGGTCTCGTGTCGGTGCTTTACACCGTGCACGTAAAAGAACCAGAGGAGATTCTGGAATGGGTCTCTCTCAGTATCATGCACTATCCTCCAACATCTAAAATAACTAATCTCTTCAGGAGGCGTCGCTCATATGGGCAACCGGTAGCGACGATAAATAAACGTAAAACACACACACACTTCTCAACAATAAGTCCACATTTATGACAACTTTCAGTTCTATTAAACGAGAATATGTTCCCAAATTACAGTTTCGCATTTAAGTTTTATAAGTGGGTACTTCTGGCTTAATTTCCATATGCGACAGGGACCCCTGTGACTGAATATACTAGTGTGAAGTTCTCTATACATTAAAAGATCAAAACGCTCATTGCGTTCAAAGTTTTGGAAACCATACACTGTTCGTTTAACTGATGAGTTCCATGAGTATTTAGTAGGAAAAGAGCCACTTTGAATGAAACTTGGTATAATGGTAAATAGGTTGTATTTCTTTAACAGTCTGTATATGTCCGGAATGAAACCTTGAACTTGAGTATCGTCGTTAAGCGATCTTATGAGCCTGTGTATAAACAATTGCTTTGAGAGATATTTATTCGGCAAGTTGCACAATTGACCAAAGAATTGTAATTTTTTAATATCAATCTCTGTTTCTATCGAGAATAAACCCAAAGCCCGGAGAGAAATGTCAGTTGATGTGGGTAATGGTAAGTGCTGCATAGATTTAGCACACAGGCGATGAGATCGTTCCAGTTGCATAAGGGAGGATTGGGATGCAAAGTTCCATAATTCGCAACCTTACAGGGCCTTTGGAATAACAACCGAGTTATATATTGTTGTATGAGTGAAGGGGGTCACTTTTCCATGCCATAGAATAATGACCCCCCTGTATATTAACTATATGAGTGAAGTGGGGTCACTTTTCCATGCCATAGAATAATGACCCCCCGTGTATATTAACTATATGAGTGAAGGGGGGGGGTCACTTTTCCATGCCATAGAATAATGACCCCCCTGTATATTAACTATATGAGTGAAGGGGGGTCACTTTTCCATGCCATAGAATAATGACCCCCTGTATATTAACTATATGAGTGAAGGGGGTCACTTTTCCATGCCATAGAATAATGACCCCCTGTATATTAACTATATGAGTGAAGGGGGTCACTTTTCCATGCCGTAGAATAATGACCCCCTGTATATTAACTATATGAGTGAAGGGGGTCACTTTTCCATGCC
>CM026395.1:48204603-48234235 GCA_014843695.1 Archivesica marissinica | reverse complement strand
GTCAACAGAATAGGTTAGAAATCCCTATTAATAGTACACTGCATTCAGTACGTGAATAACTCAGTGTGTTCACAGGCGGACGTAGTCATATAAGACCTCTCCATATTCGCGTTGAAACGAGCGTTGATACGAGCATTCTGATTGGATTATGATTATTCTTGATATATAAAAAAGATCTTGTTACATTCTAATAATCCAATCAGAACGCTCGTTTCAACGTGAATTGCGCTGCTTTAGAAATTTTCAAAACAAATTGAAAATGCTACGAAATCTCTTTTTGACGTACATTTTTGCCGAATAAACCTGCACGTTAGTGGAAACACATTTTATTGATAATGTTATTCACAGTTAAAACTCTCCCGTCGAAGATTTTTTTTTGTTGCTGACAGAACCCGTGTCCTAGCATGGAAATGTGACCTGCTATGGCCAATGTCTGTGGCAATTGTTTGCAAAGTATACATGCATGCAGCTTAAAGTTGTGTTTTATTTGAAGAACAATATAAAGACTCGGGATAGGCGTTATATTTGGACAGCTTTGTACAAAATTGTTTCAGATAGGGCTAGTTTACTGATCGATGCGAAATCTGACATCCCACAGAGTAGAATCCCTGTACTTAAATATATATACTAGTACCCCCAAACGTGCCGAATCCCTGTGATTGTAACAATATACTTTAAATCACATTGAAAATATAAAAAAAGACATTACCCCTATCCCTAATCTCCTTGCTGTGTAGTGGCGTATCTTGATCCGACTTATTGTCCATGAATGAGAGCAACCCAATAAGCTTTCAGTTTTCATTTCAATCCACGTGTATTTATTGTGTACATAATTATTTGTAAAAATAAATAAATTATGTTATATAATGTCGAATACATATGCTTAAACCAATTGTTTAACTAACGGTATTGAAGCTGGGATAATACCCCGCCCCCAAACCTGAAAATATTAATAAACGATTTACCCCTATCATAATGATAGCCATGCTGTGCAGTGGCGTAGCTGACCATGAATTGATGTGCACGCCAAATATTGAGTTGACATCACAACTGATGAGCTCTCTCTTCTCCATACCTCCCTTCCATATCGCCCTCCCTCTCCATCCCTCCCCTCTCTCCCTCCCTCCCTCCCTCTCCCTCCCCCTCCCCATCTATCTCCCTCCCCTTTACATATCAAAAGTCTAAATGATCAAGTTGATCATGATTACCTCAGAAACACATTCATTTTCAACTCAAATATCCAAACCCGTCCGTCCATTGAGACCATCTACCCTGGCACTACTATCTAGAATGCATTACCATCTACCCTGGCACTACTATCTAGAATGCATTACCATCTACCCTGGCACTACTATCTAGAATGCATTACCATCTACCCTGGCACTACTATCTAGAATGCATTACCATCTACCCTGGCACTACTATCTAGAATGCATTACCATCTACCCTGGCACTACTATCTAGAATGCATTACCATCTACCCTGGCACTACTATCTAGAATGCATTACCATCTACCCTGGCACTACTATCTAGAATGCATTACCATCTACCCTGGCACTACTATCTAGAATGCATTACCATCTACCCTGGCACTACTATCTAGAATGCATTACCATCTACCCTGGCACTACTATCTAGAATGCATTACCATCTACCCTGGCACTACTATCTAGAATGCATTACCATCTACCCTGGCACTACTATCTAGAATGCATTACCATCTACCCTGGCACTACTATCTAGAATGCATTACCATCTACCCTGGCACTACTATCTAGAATGCATTACCATCTACCCTGGCACTACTATCTAGAATGCATTCATCTACCCGGCACACTATCTAGAACAATGCATTACATTACCCTGCATACATCTAGAATGCATACCATCACCCTGGCACTATTAGATGCATTACCATCTACCCTGGCACTACTATCTAGAATGCATTACCATCTACCCTGGCACTACTATCTAGAATGCATTACCATCTACCCTGGCACTACTATCTAGAATGCATTACCATCTACCCTGGCACTACTATCTAGAATGCATTACCATCTACCCTGGCACTACTATCTAGAATGCATTACCATATACTATTAAAAGTAGCCCCATCAGTCAGTCAATTTACGTCTTTTTACTTAATTTGGAGCAGGTCACAATTATAATGTATTATAGTACTACATTATATATTTTTTACGTGCAGCTCTCTAACTCTTTTATGACTAAACGTTCAATGGTATCATGTAGTGTGTTTAATTGTATGTATATATATATAAACATGCTGTATATCTTACATATATACAGACGGATATATAATCCAGTGGTAACACGCTGGACTGGTAATCCAGGGATCGCAGGTTCGACCCCCCGTCTGACCCTAATAAAATTAACAGTCTTTCAGGTGGGACGTTAAACCGAGGTCTCGTGTCGGTGCTTTACACCGTGCACGTAAAAGAACAAGAGAAGACTCTGGAATGGGTCTCTCTCTGTATCATTGCACTATCCTCCAACAATCTAAAATGACTAATCTCTTCAGGAGGCGTCGCTCATATGGGCAACCGGTAGCGACGATAAATAAACGTAAAACACACACTTACATATATGTACATAACTGTTTTTGTTTTGAGGACCTTATGGAAGATTGACCTTGTCCAACAAGTGTCCTCGTTAAATAAAGTCTATATTATTATTATTATTATTATTATTATAATAAACGACAATAGATTACCCCCCTTACCCCCCCCCATCAACTATTATAATGAATCTCAATATATATGGAAATATGTAGGCAAAATGGGTCAACATTTTTAGTAACATATTTGATCAATGTTTCTAAACTTTCTATATATATACATTTTGGTTCCTATAGTTATTATAATCGTTCCAGGAAATGCTATATAGCATGTAACCATGGCAACATAAACATAATTTATACAAACGCATGTAGGAATTGAAAATGTTCTATTTATGTTTGCTTGCAGAACGTTGTGTATGTAGAAATTGACAATGTTTTTGTTTGCCGAATGCTTAAGACATGTTTGACTGTAGTCAACAATGACTCAACATGATGGTGGTTATATGCTCAGACATATAGCAGAGATACGGGCAGCATGCCTTCCCCCATACCCCCAATATGCTACCAGCGCCGTAGCCACGGCCTCACGTGGCCAGGGTCATTTGTTTCACGATATTTTTACCTACTACACATTTTAATTCACATGTTTGTATAGAACGTCCCGCACCCCCTATCACCCCACCCCCAATAGTTCTATGACTGTTGGATTTCATATTCCCAAAAAGGGAAATATAAGTCATAGTGTGTGTTCAAACTTTACTGAGAATGCTGGAAATGACGTATCATATGACTTAGTTCGGGGGCATGCCCCTGGACCCCCTTAGCAAACTCAGATCCTTCGGGCCCTCGGCAATCTACCAGCACCCCTCAAGAATTTTCCGGTTGGCCTCGGTCATTTTGAACTTCTGGTTACGGCACTGGATAACAATGTACATGTACAATATATCAATGCACCGTCCATTCTCTATCTACAGCGACAGTCATCGATATACAGTCAAACCTGTGTTAGTGGTCACCTCCATTAAGCAGCCAACCTGTATTAAGCAGCCAGTTTCCAGAATAATGACCCCCTGTATATTAACTATATGAGTGAAGGGGGGTCACTTTTCCATGCCATAGAATAATGACCCCCTGTATATTAACTATATGAGTGAAGGGGGTCACTTTTCCATGCCATATAGAATAATGACCCTCCTGTATATTAACTATATGAGGAAGGGGGGTCACTTTTCCATGCCGTAGAATAATGACCCCTGTATATTAACTATATGAGTGAAGGGGGTCACTTTTCCATGCCATAGAATAATGACCCCCCCTGTATATTAACTATATGAGTGAAGGGGGTCACTTTTCCATGCCATAGAATAATGACCCCCTGTATATTAACTATATGAGTGAAGAGGGGTCACATTTTCCATGCCATATAGAATAATGACCCCCTGTATATTAACTATATGAGTGAGGGGGGGTCACTTTTCCATGCCGTAGAATAATGACCCCCTGTATATTAACTATATGAGTGAAGGGGGTCACTTTTCCATGCCATAGAATAATGACCCCCCTGTATATTAACTATATGAGTGAAGGGGGTCACTTTTCCATGCCATAGAATAATGACCCCCTGTATATTAACTATATGAGTGAAGGGGGGTCACTTTTCCATGCCATAGAATAATGACCCCCCTGTATATTAACTATATGAGTGAAGGGGGTCACTTTTCCATGCCATATAGAATAATGACCCTCCTGTATATTAACTATATGAGAAAGGTGGGGTCACTTTTCCATGCCGTAGAATAATGACCCCCTGTATATTAACTATATGAGTGACGGGGGGTCACTTTTCCATGCCATAGAATAATGACACCCCCTGTATATTAACTATATGAGTGAAGGGGGTCACTTTTCCATGCCATAGAATAATGACCCCCTGTATATTAACTATATGAGTGAAGAGGGGTCACTTTTCCATGCCATATAGAATAATGACCCCCTGTATATTAACTATATGAGTGAAGGGGGGGGGTCACTTTTCCATGCCGTAGAATAATGACCCCCTGTATGTTAACTATATGAGTGAAGGGGGGGGGGTCATTTTTCCATGCCATAGAATAATCGCCCTCTGTATATTAACTATATGAGTGAAGGGGTCACTTTTCCATGCCATAGAATACTGACCCCCTGTATATTAACTATATGAGTGAAGGGGGTCACTTTTCCATGCCATAGAATAATGACCCCCTGTATGTTAACTATATGAGTGAGGGGGGATCACTTTTCCATGCCATATCGATCAGCCAGTAAAGCGGGATGAAGTCGTCCCAATTATTTTGCTCATCATTGGTATATTTTACCAATGTATGGACAAGTGTTTGATTAAACCTTTCCATATTGGGGGTGATATGCACTTGTCCTGCAATGGTCGATGCCAATTCGTCTGCAGATTTCGTCATTTAGCATTGCAAAACTATTCTATGATATGGATAGTGACCCCCTCCCACTCATATAATCTATACATATGGGGGTGATTATCCTCTGATATGGATAGTGACCCCCTCCCATTCATATAATCTATACATATGGGGGTGATTATCCTCTGATATGGATAGTGACCCCCTCCCATTCATATAATCTATACATATGGGGGTGATTATCCTCTGATATGGATAGTGACCCCCTCCCACTCATATAATCTACACATATGTAGGTGATTATCATATGATACGGATAGTGAAACACTCCCACTCATATAATCTACACATATGGGGGTGATTATCTTATGATACGGATAGTGACACCCTCCCACTCATATAATCTACACATATGGGGGGTGATTATTCTGTGATATGGATAGTGACCCCCTCCCACTCATATAATCTACACATATGTTGGTGATTATCCTATGATATGGATAGTGAGCCCCTCCCACTCATTTAATCTACACATATGGGGTGATTATCCTATGATATGGATAGTGACACCCTCCCACTCATATATCATTCAGTGATTATTCTATGACATGGAAAAGTGACCCGCCGTCACTCGTACTGTGTAAACATAATGGGGTCATTATTTTATGGCATGGAAAAGCGACCCACTCATTCGTATAGTTTACACACAGGTAGGTCATTATTCTATGGCATCGAAAAGTGACCCCCTCACTCATAGTTTACATACAGAGGGGTCATTATTCTATGGCATGGAAAAGTTACCCCCCCCCTCACTCATATAGTTTACATAATTATAGGGGGACATTATTCTATGGCATTGGAAGGAAGTTTGACCTGCCTTCACTCGGATAATCTACATATAGGGGGTCATTATTCTATGGCATGGAAAAGTGACCTACCCTCAATCAGATAATCTACATTATGGGGGTCACATTCTACATGTATGCATGGAACAGTTTCTTGCACTGAATATATAGGGAGGCACACGTTATAAAGTATAATGTTGTCTGTCCTTGCTCATACAATATTAAAATATTACTTATTATGAATGATATAAAACATGTAACCAGTGTATTGGGAACACAGGAAGTGTCACTGTTGGTTGCAGTTCCCTAAAAATAAGGTTTTATTGCTTTTCACACCTGTGGCAAAGAAGATAAGGCTTAATATGATCCACAATAGTCAGAATTACAATTGTTTTTACAACATATTACATAATTGTGCACATTTTCTGGAAAGATTAAGAGCATATGAATAAACATGATAAGAATAGTTTGCTATAATAAGTGGATAACATATTAATTAAATTTGTTAAAGAAATATACATCAATTTCTGCTGTAGAAGCATCCATAGAGTGAGTGTGTTTTTCAATTAGTTATCGTCACTACTGGTTGCCCATATGAGCGAAGCTCAAGAGATTAAGTCATACTTCTTTTTCAGATTCAATATATTTATGTTATTCTGTACATCGTTAAATCAAAATATATGTTGTTAGGCCTTAAACAGTGCTAACTAACATTTAATTATAATAAATTCAATATTTTCCCACTATATATTGCTATTTGCAAGGGGGGTCATTTTTCCGCAAGGGGGGTCAATATTCTATGGCTGAATAATGACCCACGGGTCATTATTTTGAGGGGGTCCATATTCTATATGACACCGGCACTGATATGATGAATCTCGTCAATTTCTGCTGTATTGCCAGCGACCTCTGTGGGATCCATTCGTTGGTGCTTTGGTGGATCGTCTTTGCAGTCATCCCCAGTTAGATACTCCCCAATATGTTCTCGTTTTCAATCAGGTTTGGGCTTGGTCCTGGGGTGCAATTCTTGGGAAACTGGACAGTGGATTGAGCAAACTAGCACATTTCTTTGACATTCACAGACTAACCTTATTAAATCTTGTAAAATGTATGTACATGTTTTCAGCACTAACTACGCCACTTACATTATGTTGTTCTTAATTTATTTTATGGGGGAGGGCCAATCACTAATGTTGTTAGAACTTCTGGCCCAACCCATTTGCTAAATTTCTATTTGTACAACGAGTGTTATTGTTATATACATGTATATAGAGCAATAACATATTATCCAGGTGAGGACAATCATAAGCTATACAGCTTTCTGTTCAATTCCTTATATCAGTTGTTGTAAATAATCGTGTATTGACATTAAATAAATATGTTTAAACTAAAATATTATCCAAAAATATAAATATTTATAGGCCATTTTCTGAAAACGTAGACTATCTATATATATTGTATATATACGTGATAATTCTTGCATTTAATAATTATAAAAGATCTATATCGATTAAATATAGCTGTATATCAAACAATATTTGTTCAGTGTGTGTTGACTAGATATGATATTTGATTGATGCTACACTGTATTTTGGTCATGGGCTGTAGTAATCCAGGGGGTCTATGGTATGCGCCGGATGTTAGGAGTAATCCAGGGGGTCCATGGTATGCGCCGGATGTTAGGAGTAATCCAGGGGGTCCATGGTATGCGCCGGATGTTAGGAGTAATCCAGGGGGTCCAGGGTATGCGCCGGATGTTAGGAGTAATCCAGGGGGTCCAGGGTATGCGCCGGATGTTAGGAGTAATCCAGGGGGTCCATGGTATGCGCCGGATGTTAGGACGGCGTACAAGTTGGGTAATATTTTAATACTTCTGTTAAAAGTGCGGGACATTTATGTCAGTGTTGCTAAGATGTTAACATATTTCCATTTTCTCTAACAGGAATACACAAAACATACTATAGCATAAATGAAACTGAAACTATTTTTAGATATACACAATCACACTAAAGTTTAATTATTTTACAACGATTGCGAAACATGCTTTAACAACTTATATTGATCACTCTCGTTGGCGCAGATAAAAACGAATATGTGGTCATTCGTGTGGGAGGAAACCGAAGTAGCCGGTCAAAACCCACCAAATAGTATAGGCAAAGGCACTTAAATTCCACATTGCATCTTCTCTCTGCTCATGGCAATGGATTCCATCAGAAATAGTTCTTGAAAGCTATTGAGCTAATTTGTGAATATAATACAAAGTGTATATGATTAAACTGCCAAATGTCCTAAACAATTTCTCAATACATTGTCAGTACAATCCTGACACTAGTTAGCGACAACTATATACATATTGCTAAAGGGAATTAAGTCATGTTCCTCCTGAAGAGATTAGTCATTTTAGATTTTGGAGGATAGTGCAATGGTACAGACAGAGACCCATTTCAGAGTCTCCTCTGGTTCTTTTATGTGCACGGTGTAAAGCACCGACACGAGACCTCGGTTTAACGTCCCTTCTGAAAGACGGGGGATCGAACCTGCGATCCCTGGCTTACCAGTCCAGCGTGTTACCACTGGACTACATACCCGTCTGTCTGTCAAATAAGCATTATAAATACATTTATAAACAAATGTGCCGACTGATATAAGTATATCATCCAGTAGACCAGTACAACAACAATAATACATGATATACAATTATAACAACCGTGGTTTGCATTTATAACAATACGTCCGGTTCCAGTAGCTTAGAGCTATTTCATTGATTATAAGATTACAACTTATATGCCGCCTCCGTGGTCGAGTGGTCTGACACACCGTTGTTAGAACTGGCCTTCACTACTAGCATCAGGGCCGCAGTGCGAACGACTCGGAGTTCGAGCCCCACTGGAGCCATTACGCGTGCGCCATTAGGCAAGACATTTAAATTCCACATGCCTCTTTACTCTCCCTCGTGGCGTTGGTTTCCATCAGGTATGATGTCTCGAAAGTGATTAAAGCGACACGATATCGGCAAAAACGCAAAGTTCTGCAGAAGGTCATTTCATATTATATGTTATAATTCCCAACCCCCCCCAAATATTTGCCTCAAAAACTGATTATTTCAACAAATAAACAAATGTTGTATACACGGTTTGTTGACATAACAAAATAATGTAAATAGGGTCGACATTCATGCGTAATACAAAGCGTTTATCCTGAATAACACGAGTTATGCTACATATGTACCGTGATATCTCACATGTGTGCCTATGCATATTTATTTGTAGACTAATCTTAATTAAAGTATCTCTGAACGAAAGTATTGCGTGTTTAGTATTTACTTCAATGACAACAAACGTCAATTCAGGAGCCTTTATGACCGTTATATGAAATCCTACTTTCACGTTTGAAAGTGTGTATACCACAAAAACACTGTTTATTGATTCAATGTTAGTGTTCGATGTATTCAGAAGAATTTGTAGTACGTGAAAAAGATACATTTTATTTGTTTTGCGATGTAATGTCGCTTTAAATAAGTTGTAACAACTTGCTTTGCAATCAATCGAGCTTACATACATTTATATACACTAGGGCCGCAGGTTCACTCCCTATCTATCGTCCTCTAATGACAGCCCCCCCCCCCCCGTGGGGATGTAGACATATTGTGCGTCAAAACCACAAAGAAGTTGAAAGTATGAGTAGTTAAAAGCATAAATATACGAAAGTAATGAAAGATAAGTTGGGTTCAGATTTAAAAGGCAACTAGGCAGAACAACTAGGGGGTGGCATGATCAATACAGCAAACAGTTGTATTGAATTGCTCTATGATAGGGAGATGGGCACTGTCCGGGGGGAGATTGTTCCAATGATAAATGGTTCTTGCAAAAAAGGAAAACTTGTAGTATTCTGTAATTTCTGTAATTAACCTATATATTAAGGAATGGTAGTGTCGTGCATGACGGGAGAGGGGAACTAGGTAATGTTCAATGGGATAGCATTGAGATCATTATAAAAAGGGATAACCTACTGTCAACACGCCGTTGGTCTAGTCTGCGTAGATTTAGCGAATGTAGCATGTCTGTAACACTAGAGGTACGATATAAGTCAACCATTATCCAACGGACTGCTCTTCGCTGGGCACCTTCAATTTGGTCTATCAATATCAAATAGCAGAGGCATATTCCAGCTGGGGTCTCAATAGTGTCTGGTAAGCCATGGACTTAATGTGTTTGGATTTGACATGGATGTTTCGTCGTAGAATCCCTAATGCTTGATTAGCTGTCTTTGTTGACCTATATATGTCCCACGACAGGTTATTTGAGATATCCACGCCACGGTATTTGGCTGTGGACTCCATGGAGTTGATATTGACTGAGAATAGGAAGTTTCCTTCTGGTGACGTGGATACCTTGACATTTGAAGGGGTTAAATTCCATGTCCCACGCAGATTCCCACTCTTCTAACATCTTAAGATCGTTGTGGAGTGTGATCGACTCATTTGCAGATGTCAGTGATATATATACTGCAGTATCATCTGCAAAGATACGTGCTTTGGAACTGATGTTTTGTGAGAGGTCGTTTATATAGGATGGGACTAGCAGGGGTCCAGAAGACACAGGGATGGCTTCTGAACTAATACCATTAAGGACAACTAACTGGAATCTATTATTTAGAAAAACTCTTAAAGCACCTACATTGTTGACATCTGACTCCATTGTCATGCATTTTAGTAGTACTGTCTCGTGATTGACTTTGTCGAGAACCTTACTGAAGTCTAATAGGATGAGATCTACCTGATGCTTATTGTAGACAGAGGTAACCAAGTCATTGACTAGCATTAATAATTGGGTCACGCATGACCGTTTTTCTCTAATACCATACTGCAAATGGTACAGAATACTGTGGTTAGTGAGGTGTTTTGCTATCGAAGAGGAAACTATATGTTCTAAAACCTTGCATAGAACACATGTCAGTGAGATAGGCCTATAGTTGGCGGCGTTTGACTTGTCACCATTTGTAAATGGGAGGAACATTTGCTGACATCCACTGGGATGGCAGTGATCCTTCGTTGAGGGATTGTTGGAATAAGACTTCAAGGATAAGGGAGAGTTCTTTAGACAGGGCTTTAAGTATGCTTGACTTTATTTGGTGAGGAACACTAGCCGTATGGGTGTTCAGGTTATTGAGAAGTTTCTCTATTCCATTTGAACTTACCGTGAGCTCATTCATGTTTGGAATGTATTGACCATTCAGGTTTCCATTTGTGTCATAAATTTCCATTTTACATAGGGAGGTAAGTCTTAATGGAGATTTGGAGCTGAATACAGACTGAAACTGTTTGTTAATTTCAAATTTGTAAAAGAGTTGTCTGCTATGCTGATATTTATGAATAAAACTGTTTTGATCACGTGTTGAAGTTACAGCGTACTTCCCGTAACTACCAACTATCGGCATAATAATAAGATCCGATACGTGCAACTTCTACTGAATGATTCAGGTTGTATATGAATTTCGTAAATAGGCAGAAATGCATCGAATGTAGTCCCAATAACTAATATAGTTCATTTTCCTTTTTGGTAAAAATGCATTTTCATGACAGGCAGTGTATGGTTTTTTTTTGTGTTTCGTGAGAAATTATGTGACTTGAGAAGACTAGTTGATGTGTAGAAACGATGCGGTATAAGAAGGCAGGCCATTGCAAACTGATGGTTTGTATACTGTATTATTTGGCGGAGGAATATAGTGTGTAAACACAGTGACGTTATTCACAGGTTAGCACTAGCTATGCAACACATTACATTTAGAATATATATGCTGTTTTTCAGTTTGATTTGAATACCTCTTCACCGTGGATGTGGTATCAGACGAAATGAAAGATTGGAAATATAAATGTCTGTTTCGGCCTTGAATCCAATCGCAGGTTCGACCCCACGTCTGTCACTGACAATAATAATATTAACAGTCTTTCATATTGGACTTTAAACCGAGGTCTTGTGTCGCTGCTTTACGCCGTACATGTAAATGAACCAGAAGATACTCTGTAATGGGTCTATGTCTGTATCATTGCATTATCCTCAATTTTATCAGGGTCAGACGGGGGCTCGAACCATCGATGTTGTTTTCATATGGTCTGTGTGTAGTTATATACTGCGATGTTGTTTTCATATCGTATGTGTGTAGTTATATACTGCGATGTTGTTTTCATATGGTCTGTGTGTAGTTATGTACTACGATGTTATTTTCATATCGTCTGTGTGTAGTTATATACTGCGATGTTGTTTTCATATCGAAAACCATGTGTGTAGTTATATACTGCGATGTTGTTTTCATATCGTCTGTGTGTAGTTATATACTGCGATGTTGTTTTCATATCGTCTGTGTGTAGTTATATACTGCGATGTTGTTTTCATATCGTCTGTGTGTAGTTATATACTGCGATGTTGTTTTCATATCGTCTGTGTGTAGTTATATACTGCGATGTTGTTTTCATATCGTCTGTGTGTAGTTATATACTGCGATGTTGTTTTCATATCGTCTGTGTGTAGTTATATACTGCGATGTTGTTTTCATATCGTCTGTGTGTAGTTATATACTGCGATGTTGTTTTCATATCGTCTGTGTGTAGTTATATACTGTGATGTTGTTTTCATATCGTCTGTGTGTAGTTATATACTATTTGGACACATGCTTGTTAATAATTTGTTTATAAATAACTTATTATGTTATGTTATATTTCGGGTTTTACGCCTGCATCAGCACCATTTCGGGCTATATCGCTTAACAAAACCTTTCCTGGACAGGCTCCAGCGGTTAACCAGTACTTGGGTGCACCAACCTCCGTAAGACACTGCCAACTTTTTCATATAAATGAGACACGGCTTGAGCGGGGCTCGAACCCATGCCCATCAGTGATGATAGGTTACAGTGGTATACAAGTCAGCGACTTTAACCACTCGACCACGAGGGGGACTTATAAATAACTATAAAAATCAAAATCTGTAATAGTTTGTGTCTTCGGCTATATTTTCATTTTTATTTCAGTCTCATATAATTATATACATTACAGCAAATATAAACACACCAAATTAACAACGTACATAGCCATTCAATAAGTAGAATTACAAGAGACTTTTATATGGAACCGAAAATAGATTTCATCACTTCATACCACATGCACTAGACACATTGTATGCCCAATGTGCTTATAATAGTCGACTAGACTACTTCAACTACTATTATAAGCCAAGCCCAATGCGCATAAATAAACACATACTTGCCTATATTGCCTGTGAGTAACGCCTTTCGAAGCCGAAATGAAAAAACTATTCCAAAAACAATTGATGAATTTGATCATGTAAAACCAATTTTTTAGTTTAGTGTAACCATATTTATTTTATTGATTTATACAACACATGGTTACATGTGAATTTGTTTAAGCACTTCACTGTTTATGACGTGATAATATATATATATTGTATGTAATAATTTGTATATGATGATGTACTTTGTACAAATCGAAATAAATTATCTGTTCTGTTCTGTTCTGTTACAAAACTATAGCATGATAATATAAATGGTTTGGGTCACAAGTTTTAACAACATTAGAAAATATAAAACCATTAAAAACTTACCCATATTTAATTGGTCGTTCTCTTCCGCAATGCAGACTGGTAGACATACGACATTCTGCACAACTGTGAGTGTGTATTGTAATCGTGACTTTTAGACGATCACGTGTCACATTACCCGGCATGGAACTGTGCCAGATCAGTTTGCCACGTATGCAATTTTAATGACCATTTTCGGAAAATTAACACACACACGGTAGTTATCCAGTTTTTTGAAAATGATACCAATAGTTTAATGACAGGTTTATTGTTGCATGCAGGCCCGTAGCCAGCTTTTTTATGAGGGGGTGTCGTTCCGAGGTCCCGAATGGACCGGTGCCGCTAGGGGATTACTGCGGTATGCCCCCTCAATTTTTGAAATCTAGATGGTCTGAAACGCCATTTACTGCATTCTGGGCAATGACGGGGCGCATAACCAGGAACAATCAATGCAATTTTAATTGATATAATAGAGGATCTTACATGAGTGGTGAATTCATACAATAATTTTATGAAATGAGTGGTGAATTCATACAATAATTTTATGAAACGAGTGGTGAATTCATACAATAATTTTTATGAAACGAGTGGTGAATTCATACAATAATTTTATGAAATGAGTGGTGAATTCATACAATAATTTTATGAAATGAGTGGTGAATTCATACAAATTTTATGAAACAGTGGAATTCATACAATGATTTTATGAAATGAGTGGTGAATTCATACAATAATTTTTATGAAACGAGTGGTGAATTCATACAATAATTTTTATGAAATGAGTGGTGAATTCATACAATGATTTTATGAAACGAGTGGTGAATTCATACAATGATTTTATGAAACTTGTGAATTCATACAATGATTTTATGAAACGAGTGGTGAATTCATACAATAATTTTTATGAAACGAGTGGTGAATTCATACAATGATTTTATGAAACGAGTGGTGAATTCATACAATGATTTTTATGAAACGAGTGGTGAATTCATACAATGATTTTTATGAAACGAGTTGTGAATTCATACAATGATTTTTATGAAACGAGTTGTGAATTCATACAATGATTTTATGAAACGAGTTGTGAATCATACAATGATTTATGAAACTGGTGAATTCATACAATGATTTTATGAAACGAGTTGTGAATTCATACAATGATTTTATGAAACGAGTGGTGAATTCATACAATGATTTTATGAAACGAGTGGTGAATTCATACAATGATTTTATGAAACGAGTTTCATAAAATATGGTGTGAAATCACCACTCATGTTAGATCCGTTTTATAACCACAGTAACCACATAACCACAGTAACCACAGTAAACTTAAATTTGAATAAAGAAACGTTTCTGTTTCCTTGTATACGTTGAGCCTTATTACATCTCAAAGAAATCAGTACGGTGTATTCGTACGCTGTGGTAAATAGTCCCCCGAAAAACTGAATACAAGCACATTAATGTGATAATATACAAATATTGCATTTTGACAGAGTGGGCAATATGAAACATGTCACCCCATGAACATTAACCGAGGCGTAAGCGGAACAATGATAATATATATAAGGGAACATTGAACCACTAGCCATGGTATCCATGCAGGAACCATGATTATATATATATATAAGGGAACATTGAACCACTAGCCGCGGTATCCATAATATATATATGGAAACATTGAACCACTAGCCGCGGTATCCATGCAGGAACCATAATATATATATGGAAACATTGAACCACTAGCCGCGGTATCCATGCAGGAACCATGATTATATATATATGGAAACATTGAACCACTAGCCGCGGTATCCATGCAGGAAACATTTTAATATATATATGGGAACATTGAACCACTAGCCGTGGTATCCATGCAGGAACAAGCACTAGCCGTGCAGGAACCATGATACTGTATGTATTGGGAAGTACCATGCAATTAGCGCTCCAAAACATTGTATTTCCCGAGCTATTATTGGTGGAGTAAGTCCGAACAGTGGGTGCCCCTCTATGCAGTGTTTGGCTGTCCGATTAGCGCACTCGCTTCTCACACATGCAGCCTCAGTTCGATCCTCTGACCGTGAAGATGGTACAGG
The DNA here is from genome assembly GCA_014843695.1 of Archivesica marissinica. Classification (NCBI taxonomy): domain Eukaryota; kingdom Metazoa; phylum Mollusca; class Bivalvia; order Venerida; family Vesicomyidae; genus Archivesica; species Archivesica marissinica. The sequence goes on along the minus strand of CM026395.1, from coordinate 48,218,721 downwards.
TAGGTTTTCTCCGGGTACCTCCCACACGAATGCAGTGGTTAGCGCGCTCGCTTCTCATCGATACAACCCGGGTTCGATCCTCGTGCTTTTCATCAATGCAACCCGGCTTCGATCCTCGGGCTTCTCACCAATGCAACCCGGGTTCGATCCTCGGGCTTCTCATCAATGCAACCCGGCTTCGATCCTCGGGGGGTTTCTCACCATTGCAACCCGGCTTCGATCCTCGGGCTTCTCACCAATGCAACCCGGGTTCGATCCTCGGACCGGGGAGTATGCGAAATGGTATGGTGGTCGACATATCGGACAGGTGGGTTTTCTCCCACACGAATGACTACATTTACGCTTTCATCCGCGCCAACGAGAGTGATTAATATAAGTTGTTAAAACTTGCTTCGCAATCATTTTAAAAGAAATAAAGCTTAAACAGTGTTGTTGGCATACACCCAGGTAGAACCACTGATATTCCGTAAACCAGGTGGATAGATTCTTCCCATGGAATATTCCGACAGCCACTGCGGTATTCGAACCTACAGCGATGAGGGACAAGTGATTTGATGTCAACACCCTTAACCACTCGGCCCCATGTGTATTATGATGTATACTCACACGAAAAAGAAAGTGTGCACTTGGTTAGAGGGAAACTTTTATAATTATATATAGAAGCAATAAATAGGCAAATTTGGTATCAAAATGTGCAAAAATGTATTGGCTACACGATGTTTTACTTTTAATTATCATAACATTGTTTCACGTGTGAATATAAGTATATAATTTTCGCTCTAACCAAGTGCACCCTTTCTTTTTCGTGTGAGTATATATATCCAATTAATAATAAGTAAACATATAGAATTCATGAAATTTATTACCAGTCATAGTAAATATACATGACTAACACACTATTGTAGCCGACAATTAAACTTAGGTTTCGATTCTTAATTGGCGCTCCAAAATAATTATGAAAACATGCTTGTGACGTCATCCTTTGTCATTTCTGTACTTTATAATCTTACTAGTGTATCAACCAAAGATGAACACTATTCCAATATGCACCACACAACTGTCCATTAGTTTAAGAATGAACAGTTAACTAATAGCTAATGAAATAGTCCATTATTATGACAATATAGAGCATGTTTTAAGTAAGAGAAACCCCTCAAACCATCCATTATGGGAAAATGGAAATATCCTTTTACTTTTTCATAATAGTTGCAAATACAACACATGTATTAATGACATGCTTGTCATCTACAAACAGGACTGATCATTTGTTAATTATAAAAAAGCAAAACTTGGTTTTTTCAACAAATAAACAAGCGTCGTATACGCGGTTTGTTGACATAATAAAATAATGAAATACAGATCTCATCAGTCAAATTATTTGTCTGGAACCAGTGAAATTGCACATTTTATTCTCACTGATTTATATAAGTTTATGGTTCCCCAGTCACTGCAATTTAAAATAACGTCACCGCTTAATTTCGGACTCAATCCCTCTGTGACGTCATTTATGACGAACCAACCTTCTTTCACTGATAAGTTTCTATATTTCGCTGGAAAGCATATAATAAATTGTAGTATATGGGGGATACTGCCAGGTATGTGTGACCAAAAGACAATGTCGCCTCCATAACATCAAAAACCAAAAAATGATCTGGTCAATATTAATAAACTAATATCACGCGCGTGCCCACACGCGCGTGCCCACACGCGCGTGCCCACACGCGCGTGCCCACACCCACACCCACCCACACCCACACCCACACCCACACACACACACACACACACACACAGCGTCTCTAGATTAATTAGTATGCAACATAAACTCAACATACGTGTGCGTGCGTGCGTGCGTGCGTGCGTGCGTGCGTGCGTGCGTGCGTGCGTGCGTGCGTGCGTGCGTGCGTGCGTGCGTGCGTGCGTGCGTGTCTGGTGTTACCAAAACAAATGAAAATATTGATATTCCAGTCATACAGCTTTAATCTTAGAAAATAGTTCTGTGAAAAAATGGACAGTCCCTTTATTACAGTCTCATACTGAACGGTTCACCTTTACTCTTGAACAATAAAATACATTTCTTGATACTTTACTAGCATCATATTACAAATTAAAGGGCTCACCTTTACTATGAAAAGTTAAGTACATCCCTTGAAACATTATCATATTACAAATTAAAGGGCTCACCTTTACTATGAAAAGTTAAGTACATCCCTTGAAACATTTAAGACAGTACAAATTAAAGGGCTCACCTTTACTATGAAAAGTTAAGTACATACCTTGAAACATTTAAGACATTACAAATTAAAGGGCTCACCTTTACTATGAAAAGTTAAGTACATCCCTTGAAACATTTATGACATTACAAATTAAAGGGCTCACCTTTACTATGAAAAGTTAAGTACATCCCTTGAAACATTTATGACATTACAAATTAAAGGGCTCACCTTTACTATGAAAAGTTAAGTACATCCCTTGAAACATTTAAGACATTACAAATGTCTTGGATACATATAGTTGCATCAAACATTAAATGGTCAACACATTTGATTCAATAAGGAAACTAGAGGGTACTTATTAGAGCCCTTATCTCGACAGACTGTGATCCAAATCCGGACCCATAGCGAACGTTCCCCCAAAATACATGACGGAGATAACACAACCTCCTGATGGAGACAACGCATGATCTGAGCGTAACATAATAAACATATGGTATGTTCCGTCAAACAACATATGATGTGAGCGTGACGTAATAAACATATGGTATGTTCCATCAAACAACATATGATGTGAGCGTGACGTAATAAACATGGTATGTTCCGTCAAACAACATATGATGTGAGCGTGACGTAATAAACATATGGTATGTTCCATCAAACAACATATGATGTGAGCGTGACGTAATAAACATATGGTATGTTCCGTCAAACAACATATGATGTGAGCTTGACGTAATAAACATGGTATGTTCCGTCAAACAACATATGATGTGAGCGTGACGTAATAAACATATGGTATGTTCCGTCAAACATATGATCTGAGCGTGACGTAATAAACATGGTATGTTCCGTCAAACAACATATAATGTGAGCGTAACATAATAAACATATGGTATGTTCCGTCAAACATATGATCTGAGCGTGACGTAATAAACATATGGTATGTTCCGACAAACAACATATGATGTGAGCGTGACATAATAACCATATGGTATGTTCCATCAAACAACATATGATGTGAGCGTAACATAATAAACATATGGTATGTTCCGACAAACAACATATGATGTGAGCGTGACATAATAACCATATGGTATGTTCCATCAAACAACATATGATGTGAGCGTAACATAATAAACATATGGTATGTTCCGTCAAACAACATATGATGTGAGCTTGACGTAATAAACATATGGTATGTTCCGTCAAACAACATATGATGTGAGCTTGACGTAATAAACATATGGTATGTTCCGTCAAACAACATATGATGTGAGCTTGACGTAATAAACATATGGTATGTTCCGTCAAACAACATATAATGTGAGCGTGACGTAATAAACATATGGTATGGTCACAACATAACCAGCCTATATATAAGCAAAAAATAATAGAATATAATGCATGTAGCAATAAACTAGGTTCATCAATGCAATATGCAGTATTTGTTACTTGAAGTCAACAAACTTAGCCACTAGGCCATGGATGACCCCAGGTCCATTGAAGCCCCGTCTATGTTAAAATATATACAGATCACATTATCAGTTCTATCTAACAACTATATACTATATACATTATGTGTAATCGTGACTTAAACTATATCCAGTGTAATGTCACATACACTATCTTCAGTGTAATGTGACATACACTATCTCCAGTGTAATGTCACATACACTATCTTCAGTGTAATTGTTACATACACTATCGTCAGTGTAATGTCACATACACTATCTTCAGTGTAATGTGACATACACTATCTCCAGTGTAATGTGACATACACTATCTCCAGTGTAATGTCACATACACTATCTCCAGTGTAATGTCACATACACTATCTTCAGTGTAATTGTTACATACACTATCTTCAGTGTAATGTCGCATACACTATCTTCAGTGTAATGTCACATACACTATCTTCAGTGTAATGTCACATACACTATCTTCAGTCTAATCGATACATCGTGACATATACATGTACCATCTTCTAACAGCTAAATAATAGCAAGTGTAACAAGGCATATGGTATTGCCATGGCTAGATACACGTGAAAGTGGACAATCTGGCATTATTAACAAAATTAAAATGTATATAAATTCAGTATGAAACAATAGCATGGAATACCAGACATTGTCGTGACATATATACAGTATTCCAACAGCATAAACCAATAGCATGGCACACTAGACATCGTCGTGACATATATACAGTATTCCAACAGCATGGCACACTAGACATCGTCGTGACATATATACAGTATTCCAACAGCATAAACCAATAGCATGGCCGTGACATATATACAGTATTCCAACAGCATGAACCAATAGCATGGCCGTGATATATATACAGTATTCCAACAGCATAAACCACTAGCATGGCCGTGACATATATACAGTATTCCAACAGCATAAACCACTAGCATGGCATACTAGACATTGTCATGACATATATACAGTATTCCAACAGCATAAGCAATAGCATGGCCGTGACATATGTACAGTATTCCCACAACATGAACAATAGCATGGCTGTGACATATATACAGTATTCCAATAGCATGGCCGTCACATATATACAGTATTCCAACAGCACAAACCAATAGCATAGCCGTGACATATATACAGTATTCCCACAGCATAAACAATAGCATGGCACACTAGACATGTTCGTGACATATATACAGTATTCCCACAGCATAAACCAATAGCATGGCCGTGACATATATACAGTATTCCAACAGCATGAACCAATAGCATGGCCGTGACATATATACAGTATTCCAACAGCATGAACCAATAGCATGGCCATGACATATATACAGTATTCACACAGCATAAACAATAGCATGACATACTAGACATTGTCATGACATATATACAGTATTCCAACAGCATGGCATACTAGACATTGTCATGACATATATGTACAGTATTCCAATAGCATGGCCATGACATATATATGTACAGTATTCCAACAGCATGGCCATGACATATATATACAGTATTCCAATAGCATGGCCATGACATATATATACAGTATTCCAATAGCATGGCCATGACATATATATGTACAGTATTCCAACAGAATATAATAATGGGGTATACAATACATGTGCGCAGCTTAAGCTGTGTGGTGTCGAATGTATCCGCATACACGGACACACATTTATTCTATACCCAATAAGCTGTGTGGTGTCGAATGTATCCACATACACGGACACACATTTATTCTATACCCAATAAATGAAATACAGATTGATTTTATTCCTTATACAAGTATATACATTTCATCTTTGAACATTTCAAGACCCTGTTACCAATGCAGGAATCATTCTAGAGGCTGATGTGTGTGGGCAAAATAGTCGCTCTAGTGAGCTTGACTTTGCTCTAGAGGGTGATGTGTGTGGGCAAAATAATTGCTCTAGGGAGCCTGACTTTGTTCTCGGGGGCGCCACTTCGCCCTAAGATTTTTTTATTTTTACAATTTTTCATACAAACTTTTTGTCTAGTAAGATATACTGGCCCATTATAAACCACTCCTTCCATTCAAATATTGTGTTTAATGATCACACTGCATTTTAACCATACTTTGATAACATTTATTAAATAACACCATTTAAGGACGAGATCGCATCATGCTTTATCACTTCTCCCAAAAAGTCTGCCCTAGAATGAACCCTGCAATGTAGCACATAGTATTATTGATACGTCATAGAAACACGTGCGATTTGTGGCATCAAACACAAACTTGAACCAACCAGCAACGTCTGAGGGGCAACTGTGTTTAACGGAATGTAAACGCAGTAAATTTTCCGATAAACGCAGTAGACTGGAAGGTGCTCAACATTAATAATGTAATAACAATGTAAATATTGTTATGACATAATCAGTAGGCATACACAAGACCACAATACATTCAAATGTTCATTAAACATCAACAGAATTGAACGAGATCAGTATGGTCGACAACAGTACACTTATTATTCTCTGCAAGTAGTATTGATGGGCGATAACCCCATCAAACATCAACCCAGTGGAACGAGATCAGTATGATTGACAACAGTACTTATTATTCTCTGCATGTAGTATTGATGGGCGATAACTCCATCAAATATCAACCCAGTGGAAGACATCACTGTTCACAACTAAGCCTTACATGCGAGTATGTATGAGCGAATGCAGTGAACATATTATTCTCTGTGCACACGTAGTATTAAAGGGCAATAACACCCATCAAACGAGTGGAACGACATCGCTATGTTCACAAATATGCCTTACATGCGAGTATGTATGATCGAATGCAGTACCCAAATTATTCTCTGCATGTAGACTAGAAGGGCGATAACCCCATCAAACAAGTGGGATAAGATCACAATGTTCACAACTACGTATGGTCAACAGCAGAAATGAATGCAAGTTGTACTGAAATCCTGATATACAAATCGTTAATGGCTGCCCTTTGCCATTTTAAACCGCATTTCTCGTATTTTGTGTTAGCCTATAAAATCAGATGCCAGCTCAAGAATACACTTAGTAATTTCAAGTGCCTGTTCGGCCGTGTCTCTATCAAATGCTTCTGCTGGTATTTGACGTCTCTCCCTGACAGCATCCGGGTACCTCATACTGAAGTAATCGCCGAGTGTACTTTCAAGCCGCTGAGCCTAAAATAATTGATATAGTGTAAAATTGGAATTTATTTCATCGATAGATTCGCACAGAAATATGACATGAATGAAATATTGCACTAATTAATTAATGTTTCCGTTTAATTCATGCTTTGCAATGAATGTTGGTGTTCTGATTGTTATCCACATTTACTCAATTCGTACCAACACTCAGACAGGCTGAGCCCAATACCTTTAGTGTCCATTATTCTAATAAACTTCTTTCTTTTTTAATTTAAGTTTATTTTGCATTGCTACCAGTTGCCCATTTGAGCGACGAGCATATTACAACACCTTTTCTGGGCTCCAGCACAATTACTATTCTTGGTGCATCAAACTCCGTAAGAAACTGCCAACTTTTTCAGAATAGGTAGTTCTTAATATCAAAGATTCTCTGTTATGGAATTGCAGGTTATCTCAAATGTCTGGGAAGATATATAGCATAGAGTAATCTCTCAGATAGCAGAGCCTCACTAGATACTAGAGACTAGACTAGAACAGTCAGAGAGTTACGAACCTGGGGAATTATATAATTCATGAACTTATTAAATATTTAAATATGTAGTGTGATAGTGTAGTAGAAATTAAGCTGCTGTTTTGACATCATTCCCAAGACATCAAAAAGGACATGCTACTTTGGGACAAATAGTCATTTTTCAACAACAATGCAGTCTGACAGAGAGCCATATCACATTAATCGCGGTGGAAACGAAATATGTGAGACTTGCATTCAGTTGTGGCTATATGCACATTCATATTTGCTCATTACGAAAAACAAGGTTGTCCGATTAGCGCAATGGTTGGCGCGCTCGCCTCTCACCAATGACAACCCAGGTTCGAACATAGGACCGACAAGTATGTGAGATGGTACGATGGTCGCCAGATCGGACAGGTGGGTTTTCTGCGGGAACTCCGGTTTCCTCACACACGAATGGCGTTTACGCTTTCATCTGCGCCAACGAGTGATTAATATAAGATGTGAAAGCTTGTTTCGCAATAAATAAATAAAGTTTAATGTAAGGTTTGCATCATTAAATTAATTACTCTCGTGGTCCTCAGTCCTGATGGAATCCATCGCCATCAGGGATAGAGAGAGAGTGGGGGAAGAGGCAACGTGGAGTTAAGGAATTCCTGGAATCCATCGCCACGAGGGAGAGAGAAGAAGCAACGTGGAATTTAAATGCCTTGCCTAAGGGCACAATCGCAGCAGCTCCAGCTGGACACAAACTCAGGGCATTTTGCACCTGAATCAACCGCGCTACCACGACTTCCAGTTATTGGATTGGTCTTCAGCTTATGGCGGAATGTCATCAAAAGAATCATGAACATCCATCGGTTAGTTTTTCTGTAACCCTGCTAACAGACAGCCAGCCAGCCAGCCAGCCAGCCAGCCATACAGACACACACAATGGTGAATTACTAAATTAAGCAACCTCCTAGTGGAAGTAATAATTGTTCCCAAAACAGTGAGCAATTATATCAGATATTCCAATTATATCAGATATTACAATTATATAAGATATTACAATTATATATCAGATATTACAATTATATCAGATATTACAATTATATCAGATATTACAATTATATATAAGATATTACAATTATATAAGATATTACAATTATATATCAGATATTACAATTATATCAGATATTACAATTATATCAGATATTACAATTATATATCAGATATTACAATTATATCAGATATTACAATTATATCAGATATTCCCATAACAAATCATAAATCAAAGTACCTCAACTAGAAACCTTCCATCATCTAGACCACGTGCGATATTTGTAACAGAATTATCTCTGCTGGTAGCCCTGTTCGCGTTTTTGGAAAACCATGCTGCCTTAAGTGCCTTTTCAGAAGCCTGTAGAAAAATATCGATTATATAAAATTTAATAGTGGTCATCTCTATTAAGCAGCCAACCTCCCTTAAGCAGCCAGCTCCAGATTTTTGTTTTACTATACAATTGACCTCTATTAAACAGCCACATGTGCTAAGCAGTCGCCTTCTGTGATTCCCTTGACTGTATGTACACTTTTAATATTTAGGTATGTTCCATTAAATGCAGTTACGCGTGTTTATGACACACTATAGTAACTGTTGATTATTAAATATAAACACTTATCTACATTGTTTCCCATTTTACTGATATTAAATGTGGCTAAAAGGCATTAATCAAGAGCCAGGGATCGCAGGTTCGATCCCCCGCCTGACCCTAATACAATTAACAGTATTTCAGTTGGGACTTTAAACAGAGGAATCGTGTAGGTGCTTTACACCGTGCAGGTAATAGAATCAGTTCGCCCAGAAAAAAACATGATTACATTCCCGCATTGGGAAAATAATAAAACACATTGTAGGATTGATCAGTTGTTAAACACGCTGGCCAGCTAATCCAGGAGTTTCATGTTCGATCCCTGCTATACTAAAATCACTAACTTCAATCATGGTCTTTCAGAAGAGACATTAAACCGAGGTATTGCGTGTAAACCTCACCCACCCACTCCTCATAAGTTTACTCTAGTTTGATAAAGTCCTGGTTTGGAATTCATAAATCTGGTGTCTGCATAGATTATAGACTATGAAACAAAATAATCCATACCTGGTGAGATTTATAACACACCCAGTTGAAGCTTTTGTCGTCTTCTGCATAGTTAATATTATTTTCTGCTGCCTTGAAGTCATGTACAGCTTGCCGATACCACCGTTTCGCTTCTCCAACATGACGTACACATGCATTTTCCGCCTGACCATGTGCAAAAGCCCCCGTATGTGTGGATCTGTTATAGCCTTGCATGTTGTTGTGGAAAGCCCTTGCATACGTACACCCCCTATTGTATATAGTAGATGCTACGTGACCATACGAAGAACTGGCCATATCCGGAGCAACTCTGCCTGTGTTATCCGTTATGTCTTCTACAACAAGCTCCCCATTTTCCAACTTTAGAACAGTATCATTTACATAATTGAACACCCTGGTAGCATATTCACTATGCTCTCTATTTCTGTCAGGATGCCATCTCATCCATAATCGCCGTATTATCCTATCTCTGGCAGTTTTATCCTTTGTCCACGCTTCGATTAACATTTGTCGGACTCGGCGGAAGTTTTCATCGATGGAAAGAGATCCGACTGGTTCGATATCGTATGTTACCACTGCATTTATTTCTTCCACATCCCTTGGCTTGAACCTGTACAGTCGGTCTAACGGAACGGTTAGTAGAGTTTCACTGTGATGTCCACAAATTACTTGGTGTGTTATGTCCAGGTCTGAATTTCCGCGCACCGCTACTTCATTTTCACTTACAATGTCTACATATATGTAACTAAAAACCTGCTCTTCATTATCATCACTATCCTCTATCTCAAGTGCAACATATCTATACTCCCGTTTTTTGAACGGTATAATAGCCTGCTCTAAGAATGGGTGAAATTTTTCCTCTACGTAGGTGCCAGGTTTTGGGAACACCGATACAGAAGATGTTGAAGGTAGGTCGTACTGATCTATCCGATCCTTGTCAAGCTTTCGTTTTATTTCCAACGGCGTATCAATCAAACGGAGTATGGTTGCCACCATTCTTGACAATTCCTTTCCCAGAATGCCTTCTGTACAGTAATCTATCAACTGTAGAATGCCTTGTCGTTCGTCAATCAGCTTATCTAGAAGGTTATCTTCACAGTCTATTTGAAATAACAGCTCATACTTAGTTTCATCAGAATGAGGTGGAGCTTTTCTCTCAATAAAGCAAGATGTATCTCTCTCAGTCCCATCTACTATATTGCCATTATATATAAGTACAGTTTTCAAACCAATCACCTTAGTTATTTTCGCACTCGATATATATCCCACAATTCTGCTTTCCAAGGTACTTTCAAACCTAAGATCATTTGCGTTCAGTTGGTGTTTAACTAAGCGTAATACACCTTCAATAAAGTGTGGTGATTGTATAGCGTGTTCAATCATCACTGCTTGTATACTTTCAGCTACGCTAATATTGTCAAGGTAAGCTTGTTCAGAAACAACATCGGTTAGGATGTCTGGCCGTAACAATTCAGGGTACGACTGAAATGGTATCGCAGGGTCCGGAATATTTTTTATATCTAATTCTTTGAAACCAATGAAGTAACTAAGACCGAGTTTTCCTTTCAGTCTGTCTTCTATATCTGGATTGTTAGAAACCGTGAGTGTCTTCGAATTAACAAGGACTTGATCTTTGTTCATAAGGTATACTTTTTCAAGAGTGGTATCTCCCTTATTCAATAGACGGACAATATTTTCAATAGCTGTTTGCACTGCAAGTAGAGTGTTGCCTATAATTGGTTCATCTCTAAACTCGTTTTTGATAGCCTCCAAAACCCTTGCATAGTGCTGTGATGAGACATTTGTGTCTGACCCAAGGTCACAAAACAATTTTTCGAATTGTCCAAAACAATTCGGAAGTTTATAAAGGTAGGGTGGCACAACTTCATCATCTGCAAGATTGACTACAATTTCGTGAACGCATACCATTTCGTTTTCATTTGGAATATATACCAAGGGAGTGCACTGTAGTTTTTGCTTCATGTTTTGATCGTAATTATTCGATAGACTAGAGTAAATAATATTCATTTGATCCTTCACGAATCCAGGCGTAATATTTCTTTCTTTGAGTTTTCTTTTGAGAACATCGCTGATGTTTTGACAGTGTTTTACAACGCTTGCAACTGGTGGTTTATTGTGAATACCAAGTACCGGTAGACATTGAATATTAGAGTCCCGTGGAATATCTGTCAGCAAATCAAGTGCCGTCCAACATTCCCTTTCAAACGTATTTGGAATAGAACCATCGAGACAGATCAGGACACGAGCATCAGCCGGCTGTCTGTAAATATCTCGCCTGCAATCACTCACACGATATGGAACTACAAACCGTATACCTTTGATTCGACATAAAGTCTGTTTCTTCCAATGACCGGAAAATAAACATGTTGTTAATTCAAAAGACTGTTGTTTTGTCGTTTCAGAAATTTGAGCGTTTCTGTTGTTCTCGATTTGTAGAGCGAAGGTAATCATCATTTCATCTGTTGGTTTCATGATCAATCCCAATAGTTGCATGAACTTCAACCAAGTAGGACAATCAAACTCTGTCGGTAAGAATAAGTCATCATTCACCATAAGCTTAAAAACTGGGTGTTTTGCATGGTATAATTCCTTAATCTGCCTGGAAACTCCGGATACATTCACGAATGCCAAACACTTGAGTGTCTGTATCAACTGTTGTTGATCAGCGTCGTATTCTTGTGCTGCTGATGTAACCAACACCTTATCCCTAATGTATGTAATGTGAGCCAGCCAATTTTCTCGTGGTAACTCATTTATGTTCGGAAGAATCTTTTCATTATAAACCTTAACATCATTCTTTAGAGAAAGATTGAGGAAACTGTAAAGGTTCTTCAGCACATCTGTTTGCAAAAGAAGCGCAATACGTGTACTAGATGCCCAACTATCAATACCAGCAGTAGGTATACCAGATGGCAAAACGATAGCATTTTGATAATCGGCAATGTTTATTAGTTCACTTTGATGTGAAACAAACAAAGGTAGCATCTTCAGCTGCCGTCGTAATTCATGTGACACAATTTGAGCTGTCATTTCCGTAATACGTCCATTAAAATAACTCATCAAAATAATACCTTCATCCGGTGTCAAACCGCACGAGCTGATGTTACTTTTGTAGTGTAAGAAACACCGAAGAAGTTCCACTGGTCTTGATGTTGAAGGTAATGTGTTTTGAATAGGATATATGAGTTTCTTGTTCTTAAAAGCTGAACAATCAAGCGATAGAATGTTGAACTTTTTAATAATGTCATACATTCGTGGACTTGCGTTGTAATAATATAGTACTTGATACGCCTGGCTAAGTGGAATAAGCTTATACATAGTCTGACCGCCGTGTTTGTAGCTACATGGTAAGATGGCCCAGTCATGCAATCGTTTCAAATTGGCCAGAAATTGAGAATGACTTACGGTTGTTTCAAATGTACTAGAAGATGCTTCAATTGATTGAGTGTATATGTACTGATACACTTTCTCCACACTTTCCCGCTTTACAGGTTCATTTGTGTCCTTGAACCACATCAGATGGTGCCCGGTTGAAAAGACAGCTGGGTCGAATGTCTCCGAAAACAAATCCAGTAAGTTATTCATTTCAAAACGTTTCAGAACACTTGCAGTATGGAAAGCTTCCGTATCTATCAAGTAAACAAAGCATGAACTCACAAATTGTGATGAAGATCCTGTTAGTACGTCACACATACTTGAGCAGAATACTGGCGTCTGTCGACTGAAAAGTCGCAGTATTCCGTCATTTGTGAGACAAAGTGGCAGTCCATCAAGATGCTGTTCAAAATGTTCACCTAACATCACGAACTTCAAAATACTTATAAGAATATCGACGCTGTGTATAGTTGTTTCAGTTAGTGGGCCTTCTATATTTCCTAACTTGCAACATAATGCGTCACTGTTGTTGTAAGTCTTCAAGAAGCATAGTACTGATTTGGGGTCGCATCTCGGTATATATTTAATATCAGACTGCTCCACCAATAGGCGAATTTCTTTCGGAGTTTCCAGCAAAATCATGCCCATTTCTTTAAGCACCTGTTCAACATTTTGTCCATCTTGTAGGGAACAAGAGCTTCGATCATGTCCAAACATACCACCACTGAGGTCAGAAATGCAGTTAAACATACCACTGAATTCAGTTTCCGAAATTGAAAGCGGCACCCATAATACTGAGAAGACGGAGATATGTTCACCAGAGCTTGTGGCCTTCCGGTCCAATTGTACAGGCTGTTTGCAATGGATAGATGGAAATAGGCATACCCTGTTACTCACTACGATTTGATAAAACCTTTTTATGGGAGTCTTCCAAATCTCGTCTACTGCATTATCAATGCGTGGAAATATATCATGGTACATGTCCATAATTGTTAATCTTACAATCTTCACTGACATCTCGTTAACATGAGCTTGCACTAAGTAAATCTTCATGAATTCCACGGCAGTTATCCAAGCTCTACTGACCAATTCGGCAAGTACAAATTCATTCCATCGGTTACGTATGCCTTCTTTCCAAAGCTCCCGTCGTGCTCTGTCCAGCGCAAAGTGTCCATTGACGTGAAGTGGCAACCCGGTTAATATTGGAAGAGGCAAAATGCAAAATGCTCTACCTGATGTTCTCTTGCGTGATAC
>CM026395.1:48101353-48203603 GCA_014843695.1 Archivesica marissinica | reverse complement strand
GTACCCCACAACGTGCCGAATCCCTGTATATATATATATACTAGTACTGTATATATATATACTAGTACCACCAATCGTGCCGAATCACGGTATATATATATACTAGTACCCCCAAACGTGCCGAATCCCTGTATATATATATACTAGTACCCCCAAACGTGCCGAATCCCTGTATATATATATACTAGTACCCCCAAACGTGCCAAATCCCTGTATATATATATACTAGTACCCCAAACGTGCCGAATCCCTGTATATATATATATACTAGTACCCCCAAACGTGCCGAATCCCTGTATATATATATATACTAGTACCCCCAAACGTGCCGAATCCCTGTATATATATATACTAGTACCCCCAAACGTGCCGAATCCCTGTATATATATATACTATTTTTATATAGTACCCCCAAACGTGCCGAATCCCTGTATATATATATACTAGTACCCCAAACGTGCCGAATCCCTGTATATATATATACTAGTACCCCAAACGTGCCGAATCCCTGTATATATATATATACTAGTACCCCCAAACGTGCCGAATCCCTGTATATATATATATACTAGTACCCCCAAACGTGCCGAATCCCTGTATATATATATACTAGTACCCCCAAACGTGCCGAATCCCTGTATATATATATACTAGTACCCCCAAACGTGCCGAATCCTGTGTATATATATATACTAGTACCCCCAAACGTGCCGAATCCCTGTATATATATATACTAGTACCCCCAAACGTGCCGAATCCCTGTATATATATATACTAGTACCCCAAACGTGCCGAATCCCTGTATATATATATATACTAGTACCCCCAAACGTGCCGAATCCCTGTATATATATACTAGTACCCCCAAACGTGCCGAATCCCTGTATATATATATATCTAGTACCCCAAACGTGCCGAATCCCTGTATATATATATATATCTAGTACCCCCAAACGTGCCGAATCCCTGTATATATATATACTAGTACCCCCAAACGTGCCGAATCCCTGTATATATATATACTAGTACCCCCAAACGTGCCGAATCCCTGTATATATATACTAGTACCCCCAAACGTGCCGAATCCCTGTATATATATATATATACTAGTACCCCCAAACGTGCCGAATCCCTGTATTTATATATACTAGTACCCCCAAACGTGCCGAATCCCTGTATATATATATACTAGTACCCCCAAACGTGCCGAATCCCTGTATATATATATACTAGTACCCCCAAACGTGCCGAATCCCTGTTATATATATATATACTAGTACCCCCAACGTGCCGAATCCCTGTTATATATATACTAGTACCCCCAAACGTGCCGAATCCCTGTATATATATATACTAGTACCCCCAAACGTGCCGAATCCCTGTATATATATACTAGTACCCCCAAACGTGCCGAATCCCTGTATATATATATACTAGTACCCCAAAACGTGCCGAATCCCTGTATATATATATACTATACTAGTACCCCCAAACGTGCCGAATCCCTGTATATATATATATAATATATATACTAGTACCCCCAAACGTGCCGAATCCCTGTATATATATATATACTAGTACCCCCAAACGTGCCGAATCCCTGTATATATATATACTAGTACCCCCAAACGTGCCGAATCCCTGTATATATATATACTAGTACCCCCAAACGTGCCGAATCCCTGTATATATATATACTAGTACCCCCAAACGTGCCGAATCCCTGTATATATATATACTAGTACCCCCAAACGTGCCGAATCCCTGTATATATATATACTAGTACCCCCAAACGTGCCGAATCCCTGTATATATATATATACTACCCCCAACGTGCCGAATCCCTGTATATATATATATACTAGTACCCCCAAACGTGCCGAATCCCTGTATATATATATATACTAGTACCCCCAAACGTGCCGAATCCCTGTATATATATATCTAGTACCCCCAAACGTGCCGAATCCCTGTATATATATACTAGTACCCCCAAACGTGCCGAATCCCTGTATATATATATACTAGTACCCCCAAACGTGCCGAATCCCTGTATATATATATATACTAGTACCCCCAAACGTGCCGAATCCCTGTATATATATATACTAGTACCCCCAAACGTGCCGAATCCCTGTATATATATATATATATCTAGTACCCCCAAACGTGCCGAATCCCTGTATATATATATACTAGTACCCCCAAACGTGCCGAATCCCTGTATATATATATATATACTAGTACCCCCAAACGTGCCGAATCCCTGTATATATATATACTAGTACCCCCAAACGTGCCGAATCCCTGTGTATATATATACTAGTACCCCCAAACGTGCCGAATCCCTGTATATATATATATACTAGTACCCCCAAACGTGCCGAATCCCTGTATATATATATACTAGTACCCCAAACGTGCCGAATCCCTGTATATATATATACTAGTACCCCCAAACGTGCCGAATCCCTGTATATATATATACTAGTACCCCCAAACGTGCCGAATCCCTGTATATATATATACTAGTACCCCCAAACGTGCCGAATCCCTGTATATATATATACTAGTACCCCCAAACGTGCCGAATCCCTGTATATATATATACTAGTACCCCTAAACGTGCCGAATCCCTGTAGTCAGTTGTAAATGAATAGTAAGCGCAGCAAAAAGTAATTGACATTTTATTTGTAATTTTACTCGTATTAGTTACTTTGATTACGTGATAATCGGCCGTGATATTCATGAAACTATTATAAAGCAAAACACTGGTAAATGTATCCTAAACAACAGTGTGCGTTCTACATGCATGTTATTGTGTCAATTGGATGAATGGACATACGCGACTATGATATTGTAATAATATATATATATTTATATATATAATTGTAATACTGTTATTGTAAATTTGTATAAATTCTGAACATGTATTTTTTGAATTTGTATCAAATGCTCATCTATAATGGTGGTAATAAAGAATATATATAACAATTCTTTACTATGATGTCACAACAATTACCTATTTACCAAGTAGGTCTAAATGATTAACGTTTAAATAACGGTTATTTGCATACAAGTTAGCAAACAGACGGATATATAGTCCAGTGGTAACACACTGGACTGGTAATCCAGGGATCGCAGGTTCGATCCCCCGACTGACCCTAATAAAATTAACAGTCTTTCAGATGGGACGTTAAACCGAGGTCTCGTGTCGGTGCTTTACACCGTGCACGTAAAAGAACCAGAGGAGACTCTGGAATGGGTCTCTCTCTGTATCATTGCACTATCCTCCAAAAATCTAAAATGATTAATCTCTTCAGGAGGCGTCGTTCATATGGGCAACCGGTAGCGACGATAAATAAACGTATAACACACACAATTGAGCAAGTTTTACATTGGAATTGCTACTGTAGCTGGACATGGCTGTTGAAGAATTCAGCGATAGAGCAGGATTGGTTGTTTTAATGTCCTGCATGATATATAGTTTTTATAGCTGGATAATGATTTTTATGACGCCATGCTGGTTGCTGGTTGCTTACTTTGTTTACCTAACTTATGAATACATACACTGTTCATTTGCATAGTTACACCTAGTGTAATACCAAAAATATGAAATGACGATATTACCCGTCTGCAGCACAAATTAGGTTATATAACATTAATATTGCATGCCTATCATTTGTTTTAGGAACTCATCCAGAATGCAGAAGATGCTGGAGCAACAAACGTGAACATCTTGTATGACGGAAGAAATATTAATAATGACATAAGTGAAGACATTCCTGCATACACAAAATTCTTCAAGGTAATAATTATATGGAAAATAAATTTCATCATTTCTCATCATTTCTCATAATTATCATAATGTAAGATGACTTCTTGTAGGCACCGATTAACTCACTATGCAAACAAAACAGTGAGCTTAAATATAAATTGAGAGCTCAATTGATAATCTAACTATTTGTGGTAGGCCGGTTTGAATTGATGTATGTGAATGGGAACGTCGACAAATGTTAACCCGCTGCTATCTGTTAGCCCGATGGATGTAAACCATTATCGGCTAAACGATTCCGGACAGTCTGTGCATATATCCAGTCGGTGTGGGTACCGGGATCTATAGACGCAGCTTTATCTGTTGTGCTGAAAAATGGGTCTCGTAGGTGTTGGTTTCAAGATATTAAGATATTGGGGCTCGAGTCGTGACATGCGGTCTACCATTCAGCTGTACTTCAGGTCTGCAGGTCTTCGGACGGTCCACACTGACTGCACGGATGACCCAACTCGTGTTGCAACCTCTGCAGTCGGTATCCCAGCCTCCACTATGTATCATATGAAAAGTTGTTGGGTGTTGATGTATTGTGCGTCTACTAGTTCCTCTATATGATGTATGTGCTCCATTGCTCCATACCAGTGATCGCTTCCGCGAGTCCGCTCTCGCATATTTCGTATAAAAAGCTCCCAGAAAATTGCAAAATGGAGGGATCGCGCCGTCGAGATTCTTACCGTCATCATTGAATAAAATAGTCATTGCGTGAAATTATACAGAGAACGTGTAAACCAGTCTAGGAGGTAATTACATCATGACACCAATTGTTTGCATGAAAATACTGAGACGAATATGCGCCTCACGATCGCCACACACCATCTATCATGGTGATGGTGTGATCACTCGGGAGTGAGTTTTTAACACTAAGATACTATCCAATATAGGAGCAAAAGGAAAAGGCTTCCATGACTCTTTAAGCTCTCTTTCATATATATAGATCAATGTATATCTACTATCTTCACAATTGCAGGGTCCTGCCTTATGTGTATACAACAACGCTGTGTTCACAGAGACAGATTGGGCCGGTATACAGATGATATACAGCAGTGTGAAGGAAGAAGATCCACTAAAGGTTGGACGATTTGGCCTAGGATTCAAGTCTGTATTCCATATTACAGGTAAGAATTAGGAACGATTAATTTGTATTGTGTCCGTTTTGTACCCGAATCCTCTGCTGTCTGATTGGGCAGTGGTCAATACTAAGCTGGCGGCGTTACGATTGTACCTTTAGGCAAGGCATTTAAATTCCGCATGCCTCTTCTCTCTCCCTCGTGGCGATGGATTCCATCAAGAATGAGGTTTCGAGAGTGATTAATATAAGTTGTAAGAACTTGTTTCACAATCGAGCTCAAATAAATTTATATAAACAAAAATAATACTAAACTGTTGGTGCGATCTTAAGGCCTAGCAACCAACAAACAAATTGAACAAATATATGTTTCCACTTTGATGTTACGTTTGTAATTTAGAATCAGTGTGATTATCATTAGTAGATTAAAAATAGTTAATATATTCAGAAGCACACAAGAGTGTCCACAGTGAGCATACTGACATTGTTAATACATCCAGAAGCACACAAGAGTTTCCACAGTGAGCATACTGACATTGTTAATATATTCAGAAGCACACAAGAGTATCCACAGTGAGCATACTGACATTGTTAATATATTCAGAAGCACACAAGAGTGTCCACAGTGAGCATACTGACATTGTTAATATATTCAGAAGCACACAAGAGTGTCCACAGTGAGCATACTGACATTGTTAATATATTCAGAAGCACACACGAGTGTCCACAGTGGGCATACTGACATTGTTAATATATTCAGACATTGTCTTTCCAACTTAGACTTTCAAACAATTGATAACTAGGTCACTAGCTCATCAGGTCAGATTCAAGAAACACCCCGTATAAAAAGTAGCTGTTCTTAGTATGTTATTGAACATAACCGTACTAGAAATGGTAAACCTATTTTTATAAACACCGGGTATTGTATTCACCCGGTCTACCCCCGACTGGCACTGGCACAAATTCGTGTGTGAGCGACAGTTGGAGATATGAAAACCGAACACACACTGAGATTACAGCAGCCCTCATAGCCCACTAAACATCTAGTTATTATAATTGCGATGGACAAAACCATCACTTTTAGAAAACTCAGTCGCCCATATGCATTTATGCGGTGGCGACTTTAAATAAACTTATTAGTTATTGAAGAGGTCAGAAAATGTTTGTTCCGGTGTCATATAGAATATTGACCCCCTTGCGGGAAAATGACCCCCCTTGTGAATAGCAATATATAGTGGGAAAATATTGAATATATTATATATTATAATTAAATGTTAATTAGAACTGTTCAAGGCCTAACAACATATATTTTGATTCAATGATGTACACAGCATACATGTAGAATGTGACCCCCATAATGTAGATTATCTGATTGAGGGTCGGTCACTTTTCCATGCCATAGAATAATGTCCCCCCATAATTATGTAAACTATATGAGTGAGGGGGATCACTTTTCCATGCCATAGAATAATGATCCCCCTGTATGTAAACTCTATGAGTTAGGGGGTCACTTTTCCATACCATAGAATAATGACCTCACTGTATTTAAACTATATGAGTGAGGGGCTCACCATTCCATGCTATAGAATATTGACCCCCTGTATGTAAATTATACGAGTGAGGGGGGGTCACTTTTCCATGCCATAGAATAATGGAAAAGTGACCCCACCTCACTCATAGTTGATATACAGGGGGGGGTCATTATTCTATGGCTTGGAAAAGTGACCCCACCTCACTCCTATAGTTAATATACAGATATACAGGGGGGGTCATTATTCTATGGCATGGAAAAATAACCCCCCTCACTCTTACTGTGTAAACATGGGGGGGTCATTATTCTATGGCATGGAGAAGTGACCCCCCCTCACTCATATAGTTTACATACTGGGGGTCATTATTATATGGTATGGAAAAGTGACCCCTCTCACTCGTACTGTGTAAACATAAGGGGGTCATTATTCTATGACATGGAAAAGTGACCCCATCACTCGTACTGTGTAAAGATAAGGGTGTCATTATTCTACGGCTTGGAAAAGTGACCCCCCTCACTCATATAGTTTACATACTGGGGGTCATTATTCTATGGCTTGGAAAAGTGAACCCCCCTCACTCATATAGTTTACATAATCGGGGGTCATTATTCTATGACATGGAAAGGTGACCCCACCTCACTCATATAGTTAATATACAGGGAGGTCATTATTCTATGGCATGGAAAAGTGACCTAATCTCAATCAGATAATCTACACTAAGGGGGTCGGTCATATTCTATGCATGGAACAGTTTCTTGCACTGGGAGGCACACGTTATAAAACATTATGTTAGCTGTCCTTGCTCATACAATAATAAAATATTATGTATTATGAATGACATAAAACATGTAACACAGGAAGTGTCACAGTTGATTGCAGTGCTCCAACAATAAGGTTTTATTGCGTTATTATGGGGATTTTCACACCTGTGGCAAAATTAGTTAGCCACAGAATTATAATTATAATGGTTAACAGCATATTATATAGTTGTACACATTTTCTGGCAAGTTTAAGAGAACATGCATGAATATGATAAGAATGGTTAGTACTGTGCTATTTTATGGTATTTATTTTGGTTTCAAATACCAATTAAGTTGGGTGTATATCTCTTTCATAGATAAATTCAATATAATATTATTGATAATTGTTAATTTTATAGCTTATGCAATTATTAATAAAATATATTGATAACATTATTTTTGTAGGCTTTGGGGAGGAGGGGTCATTATTCTATAATGGGGGGGTCATTATTCTATAATAGAATATGGACCCGCGGGTCACTTTTTCCTATATATCCGGGTCATTATTTTGGCGGGTCAATATTCTATATGACACCGGCGGTAAGTCTCCATTCCATTTCGAAACTGTAACCACAATAGTTTGATTAATATGTACTATTATTGATATTATTATAAAGTTTGGCATCAAAAAATGATATAATACATGTATATGCGTATTGACTATGTTGTCCAAGATTAAATTACACTTATTTTAAACAAATTTGAATGTGGTTAATTGTCATAGTATAATATTTCCCAAAAATAATGTATAGGACTAAAACATTGTTATAGGTTATAACATTATATTAGTAGTTAATGGTACAGTGCGTAACCAGTTGGTACTATTTTCTTCCATTGTCATATTACCATATCAATGGGCAGATACTTTCACAGAAAGTATTGTAATTGTTGTGAATACGCCATCAAAATTGGATGATTATTTCCTCGCGAATTTGCATTTTCCGAATGTCATTAGGTCATTTTAATGGAAAGATGAACCTAGTAATCGTCTTTCTTGTCCACACCCTTGATACTTTATTATGCAGACTATGCAGAACATAATCATATTAATTTCAGATTACCCTTGTATAATAAGTGGTGACCGACTACTTTTGATGGATCCGCAACAACCTCAAGACAGTGTCAATGCCACACTTGTACTCTCTGCCCTCGAGGATTATAAAGACGAAGGTGTGGATGCTGATGCATTTTGGAGAACATTTGAAGGAATATTTGAGTTGTACAGAAGCTCTTTAGATCAAACTGGTTATCAGGGAACGTTATTTTGGTTTCCATTGCGGGAGAATAAGTCGGAACTGTCGGAAACGTTGTATACAGAGACTAAAGTGAAGGACCTGTTTGATTCATTTCAATCGGAAGCATCGAACGTACTGATATTTCTTAAGAACGTTCAACACATTACATTATGCGTCCGAGATAGTGATGCTCCGATCAGAGATGTCTTGGTGGCCAAAATTGATGATGCAAATAGTAACGTCAGACAAAGTCGAGATAAGTTTAAGCAAAGAATAAACGGCTTTAAATCACCATACGACGGTGAGGATATACACTGCTCAATGCAAATGACCATACACACCTCAACCCCTGAAAGAGATGAGAATATGGAATGGTTAGTTGTTAACTACTTTGTTGGAGAAAGCGCATCATCAGATTTTAGAAGTTTGATAAGTGATACAAATTTAGGATACAGTCCTTACGTCGGTGTTGCTGCACCATTAGGTGAGACTCCAGATGAGTTCGAGGGACATGTGTTTTGTTTCCTGCCATTGCCGAGAGAAGGAGAACGGCTTACTGGGCTTCCCGTGCATGTTAATGGATTTTTTGCTCTTAGCCAGAATAGACATCATATGAAATGGGAAACAAATGAACAAGAAGGGAAGAAAATAGATGACAAGTCGATTCTATGGAATAAA
Source organism: Archivesica marissinica (assembly GCA_014843695.1). Taxonomy (NCBI): domain Eukaryota; kingdom Metazoa; phylum Mollusca; class Bivalvia; order Venerida; family Vesicomyidae; genus Archivesica; species Archivesica marissinica. The sequence continues at coordinate 48,194,460 of CM026395.1, read as the reverse complement.
GCCCTTATTGAAGAAGCTTTACCGAAAGCGTACGAGCTGCTAGTTTTAGAAGCTATCAAACTAGCTGAAGCGGAGTCTGCAAGAGAGAGATCTGTATTGTCAGTTTATAGGATGATGCCGCTGTACAAAAACGGGTCTAGAAACGCTCATAAACGATGGACAGGACTTGAAAATAACCTTTACAAAAGACTTGCAACGAGGAACATCATGTATGCGACACATACCTGCGAATGGATAGCTATACAAGAAGCATGTTTCGCCACGTTTAACTCGCTGCCTGTGACTGGTGAACATATTCAGAGTGTTGTAACAAAATGCCTGAGGAGCATTGGACTGAAATATGTCGATTTACCAGAAGGACTATTTGAAACTCTGCAGAAACATTTGGGAGATATTCAGGACTTGTCTCCAAAATCTCTATCGGTCTTTCTACAAGAAAGGGGGGAGTATAGGAATTTATCAAATGCTGATAAACTAGACGTGTTGTCCTATCTGTTATCGGATGACGATAACACTAAGAATATAAGAAACTTGGAGCTACTGCCAGTGGCATCTGAAAGATGGAAAACATTCAACAAAAGCAGTGATACGATCTTCTTATGTTCAGAAGATGGGTCGGTAAAAATGTTCCCTGGGCTCGAAGATAGATTGGTGTTGGGATCGGAGAAACTGACTGAGCAGTTGAACCAATATATTGAAAGGATTAGTAAATCAGGTACACATTAATTTATTGTTAATTAATTGTTCAGCTATACAACAGTACTTATTTCAAAATTATAGAAACGGTACAATAAGCGGTTTAATAGTACATTCTACTAGTATTTTGGGAATACATGTATTTGTAACGCCTGTATAGTATAGTTAACGGCATAGCTGTTTTCTACTACCATTTGCAGATAAAACCAGAATTATCCCGAGATGTATATTGGCCCGTTTAGCTGGAATCCTTTGTTTTTACTGTTGTTCCCTAGCCAAATGTTGCGGTATGATAATTGTTATTTTAAAATCATGTTAATTAATCGATAATGTTAATTAATCGTATATACTTCATAATATGTGTCGAGATTTAATAAGAACACGTATGAATATTGATAGCATAAGAACAATAAACATAGGAAACTAATTAAAGATGACCTATCTAATTTTACGAGTATTCAGGTTCAGTAACTGACCAATGTCTCTCATTATATAATCTCTGGTACTAGTATTTATTGGTGATGGATAACGTGAATCTAGCACATCAAATAGTTGCAGATGAGGATCTAGATCATAGAATCTCACCATTGGGCTGAATATGTGTGCAAAGAAGGAGGCTATGTCGAGTTCTTTGTACACATCTTCAGCCCAAGGGTGGGATTTCCTTAAATGTAACTCTATGGAGGTGGTATACTTATTTCCTCACCTTTCTTATGCTTTTGGTGCACATATCAAATTATACCAGCCTATTTACACCCATGGATGAGGTATCAATGTACTACAACGTGATTAGAGAGCATTGGAATGTGACAATTTACTCACATTGATGTTGATTTTAATTTGAAAGTAAATACCACGTACATGTTAATTTTAACGGTTTAATTTCTTTGATGCTAAACATGTACATCCAACGCGGGTAAAGATTAAAATAATCTATGACTAATCATCATACTAAAATGAACCAATAAATAAGATTTGAATGGAGAGCAGTCACACTATGTAGCGTAGTCAGAGCTGATCGTGTTTGTTCATTAAAGTAACAACTGCACTTGTCATGGTATCCAGTTTATTCACAGTATTACATTGTGTTATTTTAGTTCAGAAATCAAATATGTCATTATGCGCGTATGAAAAAAAAATCGACACTACATCAGTGAAAAAGCAAGTTTCAACAGAATGTAATTTCCTATTATATGGTATAATTTATTTCTAAATATTTGCCTCAAAAACTGAGTATTTCAACTAATAAACAAGCATACATCGTATACATGTTTTTTTGACATAACAAAATAATGTAAAATAGGTCGACATTCATGCGTAATACGACTATTGTATCCTGAATAACGCTATTTATGGTACAGATTTACCGTTATATCTCACATTTGTGCCTATGTATATTTAGTTGTACGCTAATATTAGTCAAACTATCTCTAAACGACAGTATCATGCTTTTGGTATTGACTCCAATGACAAACAAACGTCAAATCCAGTGTTGGACACTCGTTTCAATATGTTCCGGCCAACTTGGCCTGTACTTGAGAAAAGGTACCGGCCAAGATGAAATTGTACAGGCCAATTTTTGGCCTGTACTTAAGAATTAGTTCCGGCCAAAAATAAATGGTACAGGCCAGTGAATGTGGTTGTGCCGCAGGCAATTGCCATGCTAGGGGGGTCCGGGGGCATGCCCCCCACGAAATTTGTTTTAAGTAGACACAAATATTTGATATTTTGTTAATTCGATGAGAAAAAGCGCCTAAAATGGCGAAGATACTGTGTGTCCTGGTTCAGGCGAGTATGAACTTCAACAAACTCGCCAAGGGCTATCAAATAAGACATCGTACCATCTCACATACTATGAGATGAGATGGTACGATGGTCGCCAGATCGGACAGGTGGGTTTTCTCCGGGTACTCCGGTTTCCTCCCACATGAATGACCACATATACCCTTACATCCGAGCCAACGAGAGTGATTAATATAAGTTGTTCAAACTTGCTTCGCAATCGTTGTAAAATAAATAAAGTATAAAAATATAAAAAAATTAATAAATAATTTAAAATAAAAAATAAAATAAAAAAATAAAAAATAAGACATCTCGCCACGATGTCGAGTGCGTAGTAAACGTTTCTCGCCAGTCTAAAAACGTTATCGCCATGGCGAGTTGGCGAGTGCGAGTGTCCAACGCTGCAAATCAGGAGCATGGATGGACGTTCTATGAAATGCTACTTTCACTTTTGATAGTTTGTAAAACACAAAACACTGTTTATTGATTCATTGTTAGTGTTCGAATGTATTCGGAAGAATTTGTAGTAGTAATGCATTTTATATGTGAAATAAATGCATTTTAATTGCATTTTGCGATGTAATGTCGCTTTAACAATAGTACTATTGTAAGCAGTACGAAACCACAAATAAAACCAAAACATAAGCCCTCTTCATATATCGTATATGGGTTCTATAACCCGTATAAACAAGATGGCCGCTTGTTGTGACATTAAGGCAGGGCTAATTTCAACTAATGAAACAGAGATTTACATAATTGGTAACCAATTAAAATTAGTTTTGTATTGGTTTAGGCAGCCTCAAAATGATATTTCACAAATGTTAGATTGCAAATGTATGGATTTCTACAGAGTTCATTTAAACATATTTTATTCGGATCAAATACATATATACATATATAAACACAATATTTTATACATTCGAACCGATATGGGTCGAGAAACAAGCTTAACGCTTATATGAATCCCTTTCCATAAGAGTTAGCATCCAGTTTACAGTTGCATGTTTGCCTATCAAACTTAGTTTACCTGATTGATTATAGCAACAATGCACACTCTGCTTATGTTCCCAGCCTAAATACTGGCCAGCAATCAAATGTACTTGGCACATGGATGCTGAATAATATCTACATGTAAGCATGCTTGCCCTGCATTGATAGACTACCATGTTCCCATGTAGAAATGTCAATAGTGATACAATACCTGCACAAATCATATACTGTATGTTAACTAACTCAATCAAGTTAATTACTCAATCAAAAAGTCATTAGAAACCAATATAATTAAATATAATTACATTGATTATGTCATTATGTATTTAATATGTTTTATTGATTAGAGGTGGGATGCTTACAAAGTGCAAGTGCATTGTGGGTCAAATGGTAATAATAGGCACGGGAACAACATATGCATGGTAGCGATATGTCATTGATTGCGTCATCGATGACGTTTCACTGTTATTATAATTACGTAGCTTCGCGGCAGTGTTCGGATTTTACCGTTATCTAACAATGTAAATTTGGACTTGGAAACTACCGGACTTGTTCGTGATATCTAATTAGCATAAAGTCTACCTGGTTAGACAGATTTATCTACCCTGTCTATAGGTGAGAAACATATAACAGTTAATCTAAACCGTTATTACAATATAGGAAAGGACCCGCATGTGTAATTGTTTGGTTTTGAAGATATACCATAACATCATTTCAGGAATATACCAGATAGAGAGACTTACCATTGACTGCGCTAAGAATATGCTGAAGCAGACGATGCGAAATCATATCGGATCCGATTCATGTGTTCGGCTGACAAATAAGACAAGCTTGAACAGCGAGTGGTTGCATGACGTCTGGCATGTTCTTACAGATAAAAAATGTTTGATCAAACATTTCAAAGACATCCCTTTGGTTCCAATATTATTGGAGGGGACTTGGTCGAATCCACATGTTCTTGAACTAGCAAGACTTACTGATCTGTTGATATTAAAAGAAGCGCAAGTGAACATTTTGACAATTGGTCTTATCAGCGCCCTAGAGGCGATGACGATAAAAGTAATACCAAGTCTACCTGATTGGATATCTGAAGACAGTGTACAAGAATTTATTTACCGACCTACAAAATCAAGTGTTGTGTCTCTGTTGGGTACAGTATACAAAAGAGTAGGCAAGACAGCTATATCAGAATTTAACAGGTTGACAGAAAGAAATAACCAGATGACTGATGCAATGATAGAATTCATATCAGGTTTAACACACATTGAAATGGATGTAGTAGCACTGTTGAAGCACTTGAATATCTTTAAAACTGTTCGATCGATGGAAGACGAGGGTCAATGCGCATCAGTATCCACTGTACATCGTTTCATTTTGGAGTCGGTGCATTTTCCCAATGGCGTTCTGCTTCCTTTTGATTGTATTAAGGTGGGCAGATCCGAGGAAATGGTGATAAAACACCTGGACGCAGAAATGATTTCTCAAGAGACACTCATATTGAAGACAATAGAAAACCTAATGACGAAGGCGGATCACGAGCAGATAACAGTGTTCATGAAGTATTTCTTGGATACATTCCATGTGTTTGAAGGGAATAGAAATATTTGTCTAGCTGCTTCCAAGTTGACATTTCTCACAGCAGGTACGCAATGGTGTAAACCTTCAGAGCTATTTGATCCTTCTGACGCATCACTTCAAAGTTTATTTCTTGGAGAGTCGGTGTTTCCAGATGCTGCACAAACGTACGGAAGGGAAGAATTACGGATCCTTCGTTGTCTGGGCATGAAAGGTAAGGATGCCTTATCTGCTGGTGTTCTGTTGCAAGTGGCCAATACTGTAGACCGCTGGTCTAAAGATGATCACTATCATGATGAAATTGCACAGAAAGCTGATGAGCTTATGAAAGTGTTACACCAACAACCCGGACTATTGGACGAATACTGCAACAATTCAATAGCAACACTAAGTCAACATTTAACATCTTTGGCTTGCATACCTGTCAAAAGAAAGATGCCTTCAGATTATCCCGTCGGTTTGCCGTGGTATTCTGAAGGACATTTAGTTTGTAAACCAGTCGAAGCAAAATATGTAGATTTGAGTCTTCTAGCTGGAGCAGTAATGCCAATAGTTGAATGTGTTTCGGATAACATGATTCAACGGTTCAGGTGGAACACAGCTCCAAACATGGAGACCGTAATTCAACAGCTGTCGTCGGTTCGCAAGCATTACACTGTTCATCACAAACCAGATTATATGCGTGCTATTCAACGTATATACAAACACATGAGTCAATGCCCGAATGAGATTTCCAGAATGAAAACTACGTTAGCAAATGAGGAAGTAGTCTGGACCGATTGTGGGTTTAATGTTCCGGGGAAGATAGTTGTCACGCAGAATAAACATGATCTGGATTTGAAACCATATTATTTCAATATCCCTGAAGAATTTGGTGACATGGCCAATATGTTTCTTCATTTAGGATGTCATCAGAAGCAAGAACATAGTATATTGTTGAGCGCATTACAAAACGTACAACATTCACATCAATCAACAGAAATGATGTCTTGTCATGTGTCTCGAGACACAACTATCGTCCTTGAAGTTCTGAGGGTACTTAGCGAAAGAAGAACAGAAACCAGCATTCGTAATGAAATAGAGATCCTGATGTTAGTTGAAAACGAATCTTCGGAATCGCTTAGTCTGCGACCAGTTTCAAACTGTATATTTGATGACGACCAAGGCCAGTTAGATGTTGAGGAAGAAAGGAATCTTTCTATTGTACATGCAAGTGTTCCATTTGCGGTAGCGACAGCCCTTGGTGTAAAATCCGTTAAAGCGAAAACAATGATGAATGCTGCGGAGGAATTCAGTTTTGAAGATTGGGGTCAATCAGAATCACTAACAAATAGAATAAGTACATTACTTAGGGACGGATACACAGATGGTTTGTCTGTTCCAAAGGAACTAGTTCAAAATGCTGATGATGCGGGGGCATCTGTTGTGAAATTTCTGTATGATGAAAGATACAATGACAGTGCAAGAAGAAAGCAGAAATTATTCAGTTCAGAACTTGCAGAATGCCAAGGTCCTGCTATGTGGGTTTATAACAATTCGAAATTCACAGAAAAGGATCTGGAAAGTATAACGAAATTGAACGGTGCAACTAAAGCAGATTCTGAGGACAAAATCGGAAAATTTGGGTTAGGGTTTTGCTCCGTCTACAATCTAACCGACGTTCCGAGTTTCATTTCGGGAAATGATATGGTGATATTTGATCCACACGAAACATATCTCGAAGAAGCCAGACAAAGGCGAGGTACAGGTTTACGGATTAAATTGACGAAACGAAATGTTATCAGACGCAATATAGATCAGTTCAAACCCTACAGTGGTGTCTTCGATTGTACGTTACTAGACCCGAGTTTCACTGAATTCCAAGGCACGTTGTTTCGATTGCCTCTGAGAACAGCAGAACAGGCAGAGAAAAGTGACATTTGTAAAGAAGCATATCCAAAGAGTGAGGTTAAAGCACTGCTGAAAAAGCTGGTAGAAAATGCAGGTAATCTACTCCTATTTACACAATATGTGAAGACATTAGAGATATACCATCTTCCCAAAGAAGAAACTGATCCATCTCAAGCAAAGCTATTGTTTAGCATTGACAAGGAGACCGAGTTACTTACAGAAATTACCGACACAAGCGGCACAAGTAATGCCATACAGAGTGTTCTTAGAAGGATGCCGAGTATTTTATCACAGAATGAGCAATTTAGAGAACTTCACAGAATTAAATTGACACAATGCGTCATTGAGAGCCCTGACATGGCAATAGCATATCCTACTGTCCCAAATTCAATGGTATCATATTGGATTAATTCTTGGGCACTTGGTGAAGGGGAGTCATTGACATTGTCAAAACGGATTCTGGATAAGGGAGCCGTACCTCTGTCTTCTATATCCGTACCAATACACGGAGAAGATAACAGTGATCCTGTCTTGTTGAAAGATGTTCAAAGTGGATTTTACAGCGAAGGACATGTATTTTGCTTTCTACCACTTCCTATTGCAACGGGCTTACCATTACATATTAATGGTTGCTTCAGCGTAACATCAGACAGAAGAGGTCTTATGTGTTTTACAGAAGATGATAAACGAAAAGGAGATTTTTACAGATTCAACTATGTTTTAATGGAAGATTCTCTTGTTCAAGCATTTATGCAGCTTCTGTTATTTCTGTCTAGAAATAGTTCAGATAGCTACAGGTACCACACACTGTGGCCGTTGAACGGATCAGAGAATATACGTTCATTCAAGCAAGGCTTCTATAGGGCACTTTTACGAGACAGCCCAAAACTATTCAGGGGAGTTCGCGAATGGTTTTCAGTAGACGAAGTCGTCTTTCTAGATCCCATTATGTCCAACACAAAAATTGGCGAAACAGCCTTTGAGCTGATATGTACACTCCCACCTAGACCAAATAAAAGAGTAATTGAATTACCACATGAAGTGCTAACAGTTTTGAAGGAGAGCAATTGCGATATGAAGGCAGTTTTGGAAGATGCAACTATTTCAGAAGAGGAACTGCTTATACATTTCCTGCATACAATACACGAATCATTCTGGGACTGTAAGCAAGAGAAAAGAAACGAACTCTTACTGCGTGCGTTGAATCACAGTAGTAATCGGGTATCTTCTAAATTGCGCGATACACAATGCATTCCATCGGACCCACATGGTATCCTGTGCAGACCAGATGAATTGCTTGATCCAAGGTCTGAACTTGCACATATGTTTTATGTGGACGATGGCAGATTTCCAATGACATCGAGTGGATTTTCTGGGAATTCTGTTTTCGACAGGTTAATTGTTTTAGGTATGAATGATAAATATCTCCCAAAGCCAGTTTTGATTGACAGGTGCGAGTCAATTGGCTTATTGGGAACTACATGCTCAACATGTGCTAAGGATAGGTGTATCGCAGTACTGAAGTACCTTAGTAAGTGCCATATTTTGCAAATTTTGGAAGAGGACACTGGTACCGTGCTCAAATTGAGAAACATGCCTTTATTTCCAGTATTGACCCGTCCACATTCATGGAAATTTTCCTGGGGTGCAGACAAAGTACCAGGCATTTCTACAACTTCGAAATGTGCAGCTCATCTCAACAATTCAGAGAAATCGATTAAATTTGAAGTGCCAAGTATACTCTTTAGAGAATCATTATTGAACACAATTGGGTCCATCCAGGCGCTTGTAAACGAAGGTTTTTTCAGAGGAGAAACTTCTATTCCGGAGAAATTGCTTGATTTACTGGGTGTTCAAAGTCAAATACCAATTCCATTACTGGTGAAACAATTGACCTTACTATCCGAGCAGTATGTAAACCCAGATCAACAGTATAGAAATTTGGAAATCATATATAGATCGGTGATTCAATGTATTGCAGGGTACTTAGGGGACACGTCAGAAGATGAAATTGCAGATATAACCTGTTTAAAAGGATTGGAATCACATCCTGTCGTTCTTATTGGAAAGGACCTCGTCAGACCTTGTCAAGCTGCATTTAGTATCAACTATGAATGTCCACCGGAATTATATCACCTGTCTGAAGTAGTTTTCAATCGGAAACAGGTTTTTATGGCGTTAGGAGTTTCTGATTATATTTCTGTTCGTACTATAACAGCAATCCTACATCGAATACAAAGAAAATGGGAACATTGTGTATGTACGGATATCACAACAGTAGCGAACATTCTAAGAAACCTGTGTGATAGCATGACAAGAGAGAAAATAGAATATGAAGACAATGAATTTAATAAGGATAATATTGTTGCTCCTGATTCAGATGGCTATCTTAGGCATACATGCGAACTTGTGATAGAAGATCCGGAATATAGATCAACGATATCTCTGTATACTTTACATGGAAGCATATCCCCTGACACTGGTAGAATGATTGGTGTGAAATCGAAGCAGAAGAAAATTGTTGAAGGTTTTTCTAGCCAATTCTGTATACCATTCGGACAAAATGAAAATCTTGTGACGAGGTTAAATGGTATTCTTGAGGATTATCCATGTGATTCCAGTATAATGAAAGAATTGATTCAGAATGCTGATGACGCGGGAGCTTCAGAGATTCATTTTATAAAGAATTATGAAACGTATGAAGCCAACAATGTATTCGGGAAAGGAGAAATACAGGGACCATCTCTGTGTGTGTACAACAATAGCTATTTTACTGACGATGACTTTGATGGAATTCGAAATTTAGGGGTTGGAAGTAAGCGAGAAGATCCATCAAAAACTGGCAGATACGGAGTTGGATTTAATGCTGTTTATCATTTAACAGATATACCATCCTTTATTACAAAAGGTCCAGGCCTAGGTGTACAAGGGCAGATGTGCATATTTGATCCAATGATGCAACATATAGGGGAATTCATCACCAGAGAAAATCCCGGCATCAGATGTGATATTGAAAAAATGAATAGCTCCTATCCTGGTTTGTTACTTGGATTTTCTGACATGCAAAGCCTTTTCCATTCGGAGCAGGGTACACTATTTCGGCTTCCTCTACGCCAAAAACCGTCTGAAATAAGTAAGCATGTTGTTACATTATCCAAGATGGACACTCTCGTAACGGAATTCACTGAAGGCATGTTTGAATCACTTCTTTTTCTGAAAAACGTACAAAGCATTAAAGTATCGAGGGTCAGTGACGGAAAGTTGATTGAGGAATACTCAGTGTGTACTAACCTGTCAAGCGAGAACACTGTCAAGCGTAAGACGTATTTTGATCAGGTCAAGGGCGTTGTTGTGAAAAATAAAAGCTGTCAAAATGATAATCTCGCCATGAAACCGATAGAGGCCGCCTATTCTGTAGATGTGACAGACAGCAAAGGCAAAGAGGAAACCTGGTATGTTGTGAATAGGTTTGGAATTGAAACAGTGGATGAGAGCTACAATGATGTTATAAACGCATTCCGGGACAAACATCTTGGTCTTTTGCCAACCGCCTCCGTTGCTATGCGTTTACCCAGTGTTAAATCGATTACACATTGTAAACAAAGCAAGACAAGCTATGTGCGCCAGGAGGTTGTATCACGCAAAAGAACATCAGGTAGAGCATTTTGCATTTTGCCTCTTCCAATATTAACCGGGTTGCCACTTCACGTCAATGGACACTTTGCGCTGGACAGAGCACGACGGGAGCTTTGGAAAGAAGGCATACGTAGCCGATGGAATGAATTTGTACTTGCCGAATTGGTCAGTAGAGCTTGGATAACTGCCGTGGAATTCATGAAGATTTACTTAGTGCAAGCTCATGTTAACGAGATGTCAGTGAAGAGTGTAAGATTAACAAGTATGGACATGTACCACGATATATTTCCACGCATTGCTAATGCAGTAGACGAGATTTGGAAGACTCCCATAAAAAGGTTTTATCAAATCGTAGTGAGTAACAGGGTATGCCTATTTCCATCTATCCATTGCAAACAGCCTGTACAATTGGACCGGAATGCCACAAGCTCTGGTGAACATATCTCCGCCTTCTCAGTATTATGGGTGCCGCTTTCAATTTCGGAAACTGAATTCAGTGGTATGTTTAACTGCATTTTTATACATGCTTCTGACCGCAGTGGTGGTATGTTTGGACATGATCGAAGCTCTTGTTCCCTAAAAGATGGACAAAATGTTGAACAGGTGCTTAAAGAAATGGGCATGATGTTGCTGGAAACTCCGAAAGAAATTCGCCTATCGGTGGAGCAGTCTGATATTAAATATATACCGAGATGCAACCCCAAATCAGTACTATGCTTCTTGAAGACTTACAACAACAGTGATGCATTATGTTGCAAGCTAGGAAATATAGAAGGCCCACTAACTGAAACAACTATACACAGCGTCGATATTCTTAGAAGTATTTTGAAGTTCGTTATGTTAGATGAACATTTTGAACAGCATCTTGATGGACTGCCACTTTGTCTCACAAATGACAACATACTGCGACTTTTCAGTCGACATACGCCAGTATTCTGCTCACGTATGTGTGACGTACTGACAGGATCTTCATCACAATTTGCGAGTCCATGCTTTATTGACTTGATTGAAAGGAAAGAGTTCCATACTGCCGGTGTCATCACACATTTTGAAATTGATAACCTACTGGCTTTGTTTTCGAAGACATTCGACCCAACTGTGTTTGCAACCGAACATCAGTTGCCGTGGTACAAGGACGCAAATGAACCTGTAAAGCTGGAACATTTGACGAAAATATATAGTTACATATACAATCAATCAATGGTACTGAACACAACGGGACTCTATGTACGTACACATGTAAGTCATGATCTATTTCAGGCCAATTTGAAGAAATTTCTTATATGGGCAATATTACCGTGTAGCAACAAAAACGGAAATCGGAATACATATAAGCTTATTCCACTTAGCCAGAAGCACCAAGTACTATACTACACTTATGGAAACCCACAAGTAAATGCCATTATTGCCAAGTTCAATATTCTATCGTTCGATTCATCAGCTTTTGGGGACTCTGACCTAGAAAATGCAGTTCAAAAAACATTGCCTTCTACAGAAAGTCCAGTGGAACTTCTTGGGTGTTTCTTATACTACAAAAGTAAAATCAGCTCGTGCGGTTTGACACCTGATGAAGGTAATATTTTGATGAGTTATTTTAATGGACATATTACGGAAATGACAGATCTAATTGAGTCAGATGAATTACGACGGCAGCTGAAGATGCTACCTTTGTTTGTTTCACATCAACGTGAACTAATAAACATTGCCGATTATCAAAATGCTATCGTTTTGCCATCTGATATACCTACTGCTGGTATTGATATTTGGGCATCTAGTACAGGTATTGCGCTTCTTTTGCATACATATATGCTGAATGACCTTTACAGTTTCCTCAATCTTTCTCTAAAGACTGGTGTTAAGGTTTATAATGAAAAGATTCTTCCGAACATAAATGAGTTACCACGAGAAAATTGGCTGGCTCACATCACATACATTAGGGATACGGTATTGGTTAAATCAGCAGCACAAGAATACGATGCTGATCAACAACAGTTGATAGAGAAACTCAGGTGTTTGGCATTCGTGAATGTATCCGGAGTTTCCAGGCAGATTAAGGAATTATACCATGCAAAACACCCAGTTTTTAAGCATATGGTGAATGATGACTTATTCTTACCGACAGAGTTTGATTGTCCTGCTTGGTTGGAGTTCATGCAACTATTGGGATTGATCATGAAACCAACAGATGAAATGATGATTAAGTTCTCTCTGCAAATCGAGAACAACAGAAACGCTCAAATTTCTAAAAAGACAAAACAACAGTCTTTTGCATTAACAAAATGTTTATTTTCGGGTCGTTGGAATAAACATACTTTAGATCGAATCAAAGGTATACGGTTTGTAGTTCCATATAGTGTGAGTGATTTCATGCAAGATATTTTCAGACAGCCGTCTGATGCTCGTGTCCTGATCTGTCTCGAGGGTTCTATTTCAATGACGTTTGAAAGGGATTGTTGGACGGTACTTGATTTGCTGACAGATATTCCATGGGACTCTAAGATTCAATGTCTACTCGGTATTTACAATGAACCACCAGTTGCAAGCGTTGTAAAACACTGTCAAAACATCAGCGATGTTCTCAAAAGAAAACTCAAAGAAAGAAATATTAAGCCTGGATTCGTGAAGGATCAAATGAATATTATTTACTCTAGACTATCGAATAAGTTCGATCAAAACATGAAGCAAAAGCTACAGTGCACTCCCTTGGTTTATATTCCAAATGAAAACGAGATGGTATGCGTTCACGAAATTGTAGTCAATCTTACAGATGATGAAGTTGTGCCACCCTACCTTTATAAACTTCCGAATTGTTTCGGACAATTCGAAAAATTGTTTTGTGACCTTGGGTCAGACACAGATGTCTCATTACAGCACTACGCAAGGGTTTTGGAGGCTATCAAAAACGAGTTTAGAGATGAACCAATTATAGGCAACACTCTACTTGCAGTGAAAACAGCAATTGAAAATACTGTCCGTCTATTGAATAAGGGAGATACTACTCTTGAAAAAGTCAAATATGTATACCTTATGAACAAAGATCAAGTCCTTGTTAAATCAAAGACACTCACGGTTTCTAACAATCCAGATATAGCAGACAGACTGAAAGGAAAACTCGGTCTTAGTTACTTCATTGGTTTCAAAGAATTAGAAATAAAAGATATTCCGGACCCTGCGATACCATTTCAGTCGTACCCTGAATTGTTACGGCCAGGCATCCTAACCGATGTTGTTTCTGAACAAGCTTCCCTTGACAATATTAGCGTAGCTGAAAGTATACAAGCAGTGATGATTGAACACGCAATACAATCACCACACTTTATTGAAGGTGTAGTACGCTTAGTTAAACACCAACTGAACGCAAATGATCTTAGGTTTGAAAGTACCTTGGAAAGCAGAATTGTGAGATATATATCGAGTGCGAAAATAACTAAGGTGATTGGTTTGAAAACTGTACTTATATATAATGGCAATATAGTAGATGGGACTGAGAGAGATACATCTTGCTTTATTGAGAGAAAAGCTCCACCTCATTCTGATGAAACTAAGCATGAGCTGTTGTTTCAAATAGACTGTGAAGATAACCTTCTAGATAAGCTGATTGACGGACAACACGGCATTCTACAGTTGATAGATTACTGTACAGAAGACATTCTGGAAAAGAAATTTTCAAGAATGGTGGCAACCATACTCCGTTTGATTGATACGCCGTTGGAAATAAAACGAAAGCTTGACGAGGATCGAATAGATCAGTACGACCTACCTTCAACATCTTCTGTATCGGTGTTCCCAAAACCTGGCACCTACGTAGAGGAAAAATTTCACCCATTCTTAGAGCAGGCTATTATACCGTTCAAAAAACGGGAGTATAGATATGTTGCACTTGAGATAGAGGATAGTGATGATAATGAAGAGCAGGTTTTTAGTTACATATATGTACACATTGTAAGTGAAAATGAAGAAGCGGTGCGCGGAAATTCAGACCTGGACATAACACACCAAGTAAATTGTGGACATCACAGTGAAACTCTAACCGTTCCGTTAGACCGACTGTACAGGTTCAAGCCAAGGGATATGGAAGAAATAAATGCAGTGGTAACATACGATATCGAACCAGTCGGATCTCTATCCATCGATGAAAACTTCCGCAGAGTTCGACAAATGTTAATCGAAGCGTGGAAAAAGGATGAAACTGCCAGAGATAGGATAATACGGCGATTATGGATGAGATGGCATCCTGACAGAAATAGAGAGCATAGTGAATATGCTACCAGGGTGTTCAATTATGTAAATGATACTCTTCTAAAGTTGGAAAATGGGGAGCTTGTTGTAGAAGACATAACGGATAACACAGGCAGAATTGCTCCGGATATGGCCAGTTCTTCGTATGGTCATGTAGCATCTACTATATACAATAGGGGGTGTACGTATGCAAGGGCTTTCCACAACAACATGCAAGGCTATAACAGATCCACACATACGGGGGCTTTTGCACATGGTCAGGCGGAAAATGCATGTGTACGTCATGTTGGAGAAGCGAAACGGTGGTATCGGCAAGCTGTACATGACTTCAAGGCAGCAGAAAATAATATTAACTATGCAGAAGACGACAAAAGCTTCAACTGGGTGTGTTATAAATCGCACCAGGTATGGATTATTTTGTTTCATAGTCTATAATCGATGCAGACACCAGATTTATGAATTCCAAACCAGGACTTTATCAAACTAGAGTAAAATTATGAGGAGTGGGTGGGTGAGGTTTACACGCAATACCTCGGTGTAATGTCTCTTCTGAAAGACCCTGATTGAAGTTAGTATAGCAGGGATCGAACATGAAACTCTTGGATTAGCTGACCTGCGTGTTTAACAACTGATCTATCCTACACTGTGTTTTATTATTTTTCCATTTATGTAATACCCAAATGCGGCGATGTAATCATGTTTTTTCTGGGCGAACTGGTTCTTTTACATGCACGGTGTAAAGCACCTACACGACTCATCTGTTTAAAGTCCCAACTGAAATACTGTTAATTGTATTAGGGTCAGGCGGGGGATCGAACCTGCGAATGCCTTTTAGCCACATTTAATATCAGTAAAATGGGGAACAATGTAGATAAGTGTTTATATTTAATAATCAACAGTTACTATAGCGTGTCATAAACACGCGTAACTGCATTTAATGGAACATATCTAAATATTAAAAGTGTACATACAGTCAAGGGAATCACAGAAGGCGACTGCTTAGCACATGTGGCTGCTTAATAGAGGTCAATTGTATAGTAAAACAACATATTATGAATCTGGAGCTGGCTGCTTAAGGCAGGTGTGCTGCTTAAAAGAGATGACCACTATTAAATTTTATATAATCGATATTTTTCTACAGGCTTCTGAAAAGGCACTTAAGGCAGCGTGGTTTTCCAAAAACGCGAACAGGGCTACCAGCAGAGATCATTCTGTTACAAATATCGCACGTGGTCTAGATGATGGAAGGTTTCTAGTTGAGGTACTTTGATTTATGATTTGTTATTGGAATATCTGATATAATTGTAATATCTGATATAATTGCTCACTGTTTTGGGAACAATACTTACCTCCACTAGGAGGTTGCTTAATTTAGTAATTCACCATTGTGTCTGTCTGTCTGTCTGTTAGCAGGGTTAGAGAACAACTAACCGATGGATGTTCATGATTCTTTTGATGACATTCCGCCATAAGCTGAAGACCAATCCAATAACTGGAAGTCGTGGTAGCGCGGTTGATTCAGGTGTAAAATGCCCTGAGTTTGTGTCCAGCTGGAGCTGTTGCGATTGTGCCCTTAGGCAAGGCATTTAAACTCCACGTTGCCTCTTCTCTCTCCCTCGTGGCGATGGATTCCAGGAATTCCTTAACTCCACGTTGCCTCTTCCCCCCACTCTCTCTATCCCTGACTGAGGACCACGAGAGTATTTAATTTAATGATGCAAACCTTACATTAAACTTGATTTACTTTACAACGATTGCGAAACAAGCTTTCACATCTTATATTAATCACTCGTTGGCGCAGATGAAAGCGTAAACGCCATTCGTGTGGGAGGAAACCGGAGTTCTCGCAGAAAACCCACCTGTCCGATCTGGCGACCACCGTACCATCTCACATACTTGTCGGTCCTATGTTCGAACCTGGGTTGCCATTGGTGAGAGGCGAGCGCGCCAACCATTGCGCTAATCGGACAACCTTGTTTTTCGTAATGAGCAAATATGAATGTGCATATAGCAACAATTCAATGCAAGTCTCACATATTTCGTTTCCACCGCGATTGATGTGATATGGCTCTCTGTCAGACTGCATTGTTGTTGAACAATGACTATTTGTCCCAAAGTAGTAGCATGTCCTTTTTGATGTCTTGGGAATGATGTCAAAACAGCAGCTTAATTTCTACTACACTATCACACTACATATTTAAATATTTAATAAGTTCATGAATTATATAATTCCCCAGGTTCGTAACTCTCTGACTGTTCTAGTCTAGTCTCTAGTATCTAGTGAGGCTCTGCTATCTGAGAGATTACTCTATGCTATATATCTTCCCAGACATTTGAGATAACCTGCAATTTCATAACAGAGAATCTCTGATATTAAGAACTACCTATTCTGAAAAAGTTGGCAGTTTCTTACGGAGTTTGATGCACCAAGAATAGTAATTGTTAACCGCTGGAGCCCAGAAAAGGTGTTGTAATCTGCTCGTCGCTCAAATGGGCAACTGGTAGCAACGCTAAATAAACTTAAATTAAAAAAGAAAGAGGTTTATTAGAATAATGGACACTAAAGGTATTGGGCTCAGCCTGTCTGAGTGTTGGTACGAATTGAGTAAATGTGGATAAAAATCAGAACACCAACATTCCTTGCAAAACATGAATGAAACGGAAACATTAACTAATTAGTGCAATATTTCATTCATGTCATATTTCTGTGCGAATCTATCGATGAAATAAATTCCAATTTTACACTATATCAATTTTTAGGCTCAGCGACTTGAAAGTACACTCGGCGATTACTTCAGTATGAGGTACCCGGATGCTGTCAGGGAGAGACGTCAAATACCAGCAGAAGCATTTGATAGAGACACGGCCGAACAGGCACTCGAAATTACTAAGTGTATTCTTGAGCTGGCATCTGATTTTATAGCCTAACACAAAATACGAGAAATGCGGTTTAAAATGGCAAAGGGCAGCCATTAACGATTATGTATATCAGAATTTCAGTACAACTTGCATTAATTTCTGCTGTCGATCATACGTAGTTGTGAACATTGTGATCTTATCCCACTTGTTTGATGGGGTTATCGCCCTTCTAGATGGGGGTTATCGCCCTTCTAGTCTACATGCAGAGAATAATTTGGGTACTGCATTCGATCATACCTACTCGCATGTAAGGCATATTTGTGAACATAGTGATGTCGTTCCACTCGTTTGATGGGGTTATTGCCTTTCAATACTACGTGTGCACAGAGATTAATATGTTCACTGCATTCGCTCATATATACTCGCATGTAAGGCTTAGTTGTGAACGCAGTGATGTCTTCCAATGGGTTGATGTTTGATTCAATAATACATGCAGATAATAATAAGTGTACTGTTGTCAATCATACTGATCTCGTTCCACTGGGTTGATGTTTGATGAGGTTATCGCCCATCAATACTACATGCAGATAATAATAAGTGTACTGTTGTCGACCATACTGATCGCATTCCACTGGGTTGATGTTTGATGGGGTTATCGCCCATCAATTCTACATGCAGATAATAATAAGTGTACTGTTGTCGACCATACTGATCTCATTCCACTGGGTTGATGTTTGATGGGGTTATCGCCCATCAATACTACTTGCAGAGAATAATAAGTGTACTGTTGTCGACCATACTGATCTCGTTCAATTCTGTTGATGTTTGATGAACATTTGAATATATGCTTATGTATGCCTACTGATTATGTCATAACAATATTTACATTGTTGTTACATTATTAATGTTGAGCACCTTCCAGTCTACTGCGTTTATTAGAAAATTTACTGCGTTTACATTCCGTTAAACACAGTTGCCCCTCAGACGTTGCTGGTTGGTTAAAGTTTGTGTTTGATGCCACAAATCGCACGTGTTTCTATGACGTATCAATAATACTATGTGCTACATTGCAGGGTTCATTCTAGGGCAGACTTTTTGGGAGAAGTGATAAAGCATGATGCGATCGCGTCCTTAAATGGTGTTATTTAATAAATGTTATCAAAGTATGGTTAAAATTCAGTGTGATCATTAAACACAATATTTGAATGGAAGGAGTAGTTTATAATGGGCCAGTATATCTTACTAGACAAAAAGTTTGTATGAAAAATTGTAAAAATAAAAAAATCTTAGGGCGAAGTGGCGCCCCCTAGAACAAAGTCAGGCTCCCTAGAGCAATTATTTTGCCCACACACATCACCCTCTAGAGCAAAGTCAAGCTCACTAGAGCGACTATTTTGCCCACACACATCAGCCTCTAGAATGATCCCTGCATTGGTAACAGGGTCTTGAAATGTTCAAAAATGAAATGTAAATACTTGTATAAGGAATAAAATCAATCTGTATTTCATTTATTGGGTATAGAATAAATGTGTGTCCGTGTATGCGGATACATTCGACACCACACAGCTTAAGCTGCGCACATGTATTGTATACCCCATTATTATATTCTGTTGGAATACTGTATATATATGTCATGGCCATGCTATTGGAATACTGTATATATGTCACGACAATGTCTAGTATGCCATGCTATTGTTTATGCTGTGTGAATACCGTATATATGTCACGATGATGTCTAGTATGCCATGCTATTGGTTTATGCTGTTGGAATACTGTATATATGTCACGACAATGTCTAGTATGCCATGCTAGTGGTTTATGCTGTTGGAATACTGTATATATGTCACGATGTCCGCCTCCGTGGTCGAGTGGTTAAGGTCGCTGACTTGTATACCACTGTAACCTATCATCACTGATGTTCACGGGTTCGAGCCCCGCTCAGGCCGTGTCTCATTTATATGAAAAAGTTGGCAGTTTCTTACGGAGGTTGGTGCACCCAAGTACTGGTTAACCGCTGGAGCCTGCCCAGGAAAGGTGTTGCTAAGTAAACTGCCCGCCGGCGATATAGCCCAAAATGGTGCTGATGCAGGCGTAAAACCCGAAATATAACATAACATATGTCACGACAATGTCTAGTATGCCATGCTAGTGGTTTATGCTGTTGGAATACTGTATATATGTCACGGCCATGCTATTGGTTTATGCTGTTGGAATACTGTATATATGTCACGACAATGTCTAGTATGTCATGCTAGTGGTTTATGCTGTTGGAATACTGTATATATGTCATGACAATGTCTAGTATGTCATGCTGTTGGAATACTGTATATATGTCATGACAATGTCTAGTATGTCATGCTAGTGGTTTATGCTGTTGGAATACTGTATATATGTCACGACAATGTCTAGTATGTCATGCTAGTGGTTTATGCTATTGGAATACTGTATATATGTCATGACAATGTCTAGTATGCCATGCTAGTGGTTTATGCTGTTGGAATACTGTATATATGTCACGGCCATGCTATTGGTTTATGCTGTGGGAATACTGTATATATGTCATGACAATGTCTAGTATGTCATGCTGTTGGAATAATGTACATATGTCACGACAATGTCTAGTGTGCCATGCTATTGTTTATGTTGTGGGAATACTGTATATATGTCACGATCATGTCTAGTGTGCCATGCTATTGTTTAGGCTGTTGGAATACTGTATATATGTCACGGCCATGCTATTTGTTTATACTGTGGGAATACTGTATATATGTCACGACAATGTCTAGTATGCCATGCTATTGGAATACTGTATATATGTCATGACAATGTCTAGTGTGCCATGCTATTGTTTTATACTGTGGGAATACTGTATATATGTCACGACAATGTCTAGTATGCCATGCTATTGGAATACTGTATATATGTCACGACAATGTCTAGTATGCCATGCTATTGGAATACTGTATATATGTCACGACAATGTCTAGTATGCCATGCTATTGTTTATGCTGTGGGAATACTGTATATATGTCACGGCCAAGCTATTGGTTTATGCTGTGGGAATACTGTATATATGTCACGACAATGTCTTTTGTACCATGCTATTGGTTTATACTGTGGGAATACTGTATATATGTCACAGCCATGTCTAGTGTGCCATGCTATTGGTTTATACTTTGGGAATACTGTATATATGTCACGGCCATGCTATTGGTTTATGCTGTTGGAATACTGTATATATGTCACGACGATGTCTAGTGTGCCATGCTATTGGTTTATGCTGTTGGAATACTGTATATATGTCACGACGATGTCTAGTGTGCCATGCTATTGGTTTATACTTTGGGAATACTGTATATATGTCACGGCCATGCTATTGGTTTATGCTGTTGGAATACTGTATATATGTCACGACGATGTCTAGTGTGCCATGCTATTGGTTTATGCTGTTGGAATACTGTATATATGTCACGACGATGTCTAGTGTGCCATGCTATTGGTTTATGCTGTTGGAATACTGTATATATGTCACGACGATGTCTAGTGTGCCATGCTATTGGTTTATGCTGTTGGAATACTGTATATATGTCACGACGATGTCTAGTGTGCCATGCTATTGGTTTATGCTGTTGGAATACTGTATATATGTCACAGCCATGTCTAGTGTGCCATGCTATTGGTTTATGCTGTTGGAATACTGTATATATGTCACGGCCATGCTATTGGTTTATGCTGTTGGAATACTGTATATATGTCACGGCCATGCTATTGGTTTATGCTGTTGGAATACTGTATATATGTCACGGCCATGCTATTGGTTTATGATGTGGGAATACTGTATATATGTCACGGCCATACTATTGGTTTATGCTGTTGGAATACTGTATATATGTCACGGCCATGCTATTTGTTTATACTGTGGGAATACTGTATATATGTCACGACAATGTCTAGTATGCCATGCTATTGGAATACTGTATATATGTCATGACAATGTCTAGTGTGCCATGCTATTGTTTTATACTGTGGGAATACTGTATATATGTCACGACAATGTCTAGTATGCCATGCTATTGGAATACTGTATATATGTCACGACAATGTCTAGTATGCCATGCTATTGGAATACTGTATATATGTCACGACAATGTCTAGTATGCCATGCTATTGTTTATGCTGTGGGAATACTGTATATATGTCACGGCCATGCTATTGGTTTATGCTGTGGGAATACTGTATATATGTCACGACAATGTCTTTTGTACCATGTTATTGGTTTATACTGTGGGAATACTGTATATATGTCACAGCCATGTCTAGTGTGCCATGCTATTGGTTTATACTTTGGGAATACTGTATATATGTCACGGCCATGCTATTGGTTTATGCTGTTGGAATACTGTATATATGTCACGACGATGTCTAGTGTGCCATGCTATTGGTTTATGCTGTTGGAATACTGTATATATGTCACGACGATGTCTAGTGTGCCATGCTATTGGTTTATACTTTGGGAATACTGTATATATGTCACGGCCATGCTATTGGTTTATGCTGTTGGAATACTGTATATATGTCACGACGATGTCTAGTGTGCCATGCTATTGGTTTATGCTGTTGGAATACTGTATATATGTCACGACGATGTCTAGTGTGCCATGCTATTGGTTTATGCTGTTGGAATACTGTATATATGTCACGACGATGTCTAGTGTGCCATGCTATTGGTTTATGCTGTTGGAATACTGTATATATGTCACGACGATGTCTAGTGTGCCATGCTATTGGTTTATGCTGTTGGAATACTGTATATATGTCACAGCCATGTCTAGTGTGCCATGCTATTGGTTTATGCTGTTGGAATACTGTATATATGTCACGGCCATGCTATTGGTTTATGCTGTTGGAATACTGTATATATGTCACGGCCATGCTATTGGTTTATGCTGTTGGAATACTGTATATATGTCACGGCCATGCTATTGGTTTATGCTGTGGGAATACTGTATATATGTCACGGCCATACTATTGGTTTATGCTGTTGGAATACTGTATATATGTCACGGCCATGCTATTGGTTTATGCTGTGGGAATACTGTATATATGTCACGGCCATGCTATTGGTTTATGCTGTTGGAATACTGTATATATGTCACAGCCATGTCTAGTGTGCCATGCTATTGGTTTATGCTGTTGGAATACTGTATATATGTCACGATGATGTCTAGTGTGCCATGCTATTGGTTTATGCTGTTGGAATACTGTATATATGTCACGACGATGTCTAGTGTGCCATGCTATTGGTTTATGCTGTTGGAATACTGTATATATGTCACGACAATGTCTGGTATTCCATGCTATTGTTTCATACTGAATTTATATACATTTTAATTTTGTTGATAATGCCAGATTGTCCACTTTCACGTGTATCTAACCATGGCAATACCATATGCCTTGTCACACTTGCTATTATTTAGCTGTTAGAAGATGGTACATGTATATGTCACGATGTATCGATTAGCCTGAAGATAGTGTATGTGACATTACACTGAAGATAGTGTATGTGACATAACACTGAAGATAGTGTATGTGACATTACACTGAAGATAGTGTATGTAACAATTACACCGAATATAGTGTATGCGACATTACACTGAAGATAGTGTATGTGACATAACACTGAAGATAGTGTATGTGACATTACACTGAAGATAGTGTATGTAACAATTACACTGAAGATAGTGTATGTGACATTACACTGGAGATAGTGTATGTCACATTACACTGGAGATAGTGTATGTGACATTACACTGGAGATAGTGTATGTGACATTACACTGGAGATAGTGTATGTCACATTACACTGGAGATAGTGTATGTCACATTACACTGGATATAGTGTATGTCACATTACACTGGAGATAGTGTATGTCACATTACACTGGAGATAGTGTATGTCACATTACACTGGAGATAGTGTACGTCACATTACACTGGAGATAGTGTATGTGACATTACACTGAAGATAGTGTATGTGACATTACACTGAAGATAGTGTATGTCACATTACACTGGAGATAGTGTATGTGACATTACACTGGAGATAGTGTATGTGACATTACACTGGAGATAGTGTATGTGACATTACACTGGATATAGTTTATGTCACGATTACACATAATGTATATAGTATATAGTTGTTAGATAGAACTGATAATGCGATCTGTATATATTTTAGCATAGACGGGGCTTCAATGGACCTGGGGTCATCCATGGCCGAGTGGCTAAGTTTGTTGACTTCAAGTAACAAATACTGCATATTGCATTGATGAACCAAGTAACAAATACTGCATATTGCATTGATGAACCAAGTAACAAATACTGCATATTGCATTGATGGACCAAGTAACAAATACTGCATATTGCATTGATGGACCTAGTAACAAATACTGCATATTGCATTGATGAACCTAGTAACAAATACTGCATATTGCATTGATGGACCTAGTAACAAATACTGCATATTGCATTGATGAACCTAGTAACAAATACTGCATATTGCATTGATGAACCTAGTAACAAATACTGCATATTGCATTGATGAACCTAGTAACAAATACTGCATATTGCATTGATGAACCTAGTAACAAATACTGCATATTGCATTGATGAACCTAGTAACAAATATTGCATATTGCATTGATGAACCTAGTAACAAATACTGCATATTGCATTGATGGACCTAGTAACAAATACTGCATATTGCATTGATGAACCTAGTAACAAATACTGCATATTGCATTGATGAACCTAGTAACAAATACTGCATATTGCATTGATGAACCTAGTAACAAATACTGCATATTGCATTGATGAACCTAGTAACAAATACTGCATATTGCATTGATGAACCAAGTAACAAATACTGCATATTGCATTGATGAACCTAGTAACAAATACTGCATATTGCATTGATGGACCAAGTAACAAATACTGCATATTGCATTGATGGACCAAGTAACAAATACTGCATATTGCATTGATGAACCAAGTAACAAATACTGCATATTGCATTGATGAACCTAGTAACAAATACTGCATATTGCATTGATGAACCAAGTAACAAATACTGCATATTGCATTGATGAACCAAGTAACAAATACTGCATATTGCATTGATGAACCAAGTAACAAATACTGCATATTGCATTGATGGACCTAGTAACAAATACTGCATATTGCATTGATGAACCTAGTAACAAATACTGCATATTGCATTGATGAACCTAGTTTATTGCTACATGCATTATATTCTATTATTTGTTGCTTATATATAGGCTGGTTATAGTGTGACCATTCCATGTTTATTATGTCACGCTCACATTATATGTTGTTTGTCGGAACATACCATATGTTTATTACGTCAAGCTCACATCATATGTTGTTTGTCGGAACATACCATATGTTTATTACGTCAAGCTCACATCATATGTTGTTTGTCGGAACATACCATATGTTTATTATGTCACGCTCACATTATATGTTGTTTGACGGAACATACCATATGTTTATTATGTCACGCTCACATCATATGTTGTTTGACGGAACATACCATATGTTTATTACGTCAAGCTCACATCATATGTTGTTTGACGGAACATAACATATGTTTATTACGTCACGGTCACATCATATGTTGTTTGACGGAACATACCATATGTTTATTACGTCAAGCTCACATCATATGTTGTTTGTCGGAACATACCATATGTTTATTACGTCATGCTCACTTCATGCGTTGTCTCCATCAGGAGGTTGTGTTATCTCCGTCATGTATTTTGGGGGAACGTTCGCTATGGGTTCGGATTTGGATCACAGTCTGTCGAGATAAGGGCTCTAATAAGTACCCTCTAGTTTCCTTATTAAATCAAATGTGTTGACCATTTAATGTTTGATGCAACTATATGTATCCAAGACATTTGTAATGTTTCAAGGGATTAATTTGTAATGTCTTAAATGTTTCAAGGGATGTACTTAACTTTTCATAGTAAAGGTGAGCCCTTTAATTTGTAATGTCATAAATGTTTCAAGGGATGTACTTTACTTTTCATAGTAAAGGTGAGCCCTTTAATGTGTACTGTCTTAAATGTTTCAAGGGATGTACTTAACTTTTCATAGTAAAGGTGAGCCCTTTAATTTGTAATGTCTTAAATGTTTCAAGGGATGTACTTAACTTTTCATAGTAAAGGTGAGCCCTTTAATTTGTAATATGATGCTAGTAAAGTATCAAGAAATGTATTTTATTGTTCAAGAGTAAAGGTGAACCGTTCAGTATGAAACTGTAATAAAGGGACTGTCCATTTTTTCACAGAACTATTTTCTAAGATTAAAACTGTATGATTGGAATATCAATATTTTCATTTGTTTTGGTAACATCAGACACACGCACACGTCGCACGCGCACGCGCACGCGCACGCGCACGCGCACGCGCACGCACGCATGTTGATATTATGGTGCATACTAATTAATCTAGAGACGCAGTGTGTGTGCGTGCACGCGCGCGTGGGCGTGATATTAGTTTATTAATATTGACCAGATAATTTTTTGGTTTTTGATGTTATGGAGGCGACATTGTCTTTTGGTCACACATACCTGGCAGTATCCCCCATATACTACAATGTATTATATGCTTTCCAGCGAAATATAGAAACTTATCAGTGAAAGAAGGTTGGTTCGTCATAAATGACGTCACAGAGGGATTGAGTCCGAAATTAAGCGGTGACGTTATTTTAAATTGCAGTAACTGGGGAACCATAAACATATATAAATCAGTGAGAATAAAATGTGCAATTTCACTGGTTCCAGACAAATCATTTGACTGATGAGATCTGTATTTCATACGAAAATATTAAATAAAATGATCACAAGAGGTGAATACTTTACAAATAAAACATTTACATTAAAGCGACATTACATCGCAAAAAGCAAATCAAATGAATGTTTTCACGTATATATGCATTGCTATTACAAATTCTTCTGAATACATTCCAACACTAATATTGAATCAATAAACTGTTTTTGTGGTCTACAAACTTTCAAAAGTGAAAGTAGGATTTCACATAACTGTCATCCACGCTCCTTAAATGACGTTTGTTTGTCATTGGAGTAAATACTAAGCGCGCGATACTTTCGTTTATAGATAATTTAACTAATATTAGTCTACAAATAAATATGCATAGGCACACATGTGAGATATAACGGTAAATATGTACGATATATTGTGTTATTCAGGATACACGCATTTTATTACACATGAGTGTCGGCTATATTTACATTACTTTGTTATGTCAACAAACCGCGTATACGGCGCTTGTTTATTTGTTGAAAAAACCAAGTTTTGCTTTTTTATAATTAACAAATGATCAGTCATGTTTGTAGATGACAAACATGTCATTAATACATGTGTTGTATTTGCAACTATTATGAAAAGGTTAAAGGATATTTCCATTTTCCCATAATGGACGGTTTGAGGGGTTTCTCTTACTTAAAACATGCTCTATATTGTCATAATAATGGACTATTTCTTTAGCATATTAGTTAACTGTTCATTCTTAAACTAATGGACAGTTGTTTGGTGCATATTGGAATAGTGTTCATCTTTGGTTGATACACTAGTAAGATTATAAAGTACAGAAATGACAAAGGATGACGTCACAAGCATGTTTTCATAATTATTTTGGAGCGCCAATTAAGAATCGAAACCTAAGTTTAATTGTCGGCTACAATAGTGTGTTAGTCATGTATATTTACTATGACTGGTAATAAATTTCATGAATTCTATATGTTTACTTATTATTAATTGGATATATATACTCACACGAAAAAGAAAGTGTGCACTTGGTTAGAGCGAAAATTATATACTTATATTCACACGTGAAACAATGTTTTGATAATTTAATTATCAAATTTCAATTAAAAGTAAAACATCGTTTAGCCAATATATTTTTGCACATTTTGATACCAAATTTGCCTATTTATAACTATATATAACTATAAAGGTTTCCCTCTAACCAAGTGCACACTTTCTTTTTCGTGTGAGTATACATCATAATACACATGGGGCCGAGTGGTTAAGGGTGTTGACATCAAATCACTTGTCCCTCATCGCTGTAGGTTCGAATACCGCAGTGGCTGTCGGAATATTCCATGGGAACAATCTATCCACCTGGTTTACGGAATATCAGTGGTTCTACCTGGGTGTATGCCAAAAACACTAAGCTTTATTTCTTTTACAATGATTGCCAAGCAAGTTTTAACAACTTATATTAATCACTCTCGTTGGCGCGGATGAAAGCGTAAATGTAGTCATTCGTGTGGGAGAAAACCCACCTGTCCGATATGTCGACCACCATACCATCTCGCATACTCCCCGGTCCGAGGATCGAACCCGGGTTGAATTGGTGAGAAGCCCGAGGATCGAAGCCGGGTTGCAATGGTGAGAAACCCGAGGATCGAACCCGGGTTGCATTGATGAGAAGCCCGAGGATCGAACCCGGGTTGCATTGATGAAAAGCCCGAGGATCGAACCCGGGTTGCATTGATGAGAAGCGAGCGCGCTAACCACTGCATTCGTGTGGGAGGTACCCGGAGAAAACCTACCTGTACCATCTTCACGGTCAGAGGATCGAACTGGGGCTGCATGTGTGAGAGGCGAGTGCGCTAATCGGACAGCCAAACACTGCATAGAGGGGCACCCACTGTTCGGACTTACTCCACCAATAATAGCTCGGGAAATACAATGTGTTGGAGCGCTAATTGCATGGTACTTCCCAATACATATAGTATCATGGTTCCTGCACGGCTAGTGCTTGTTCCTGCATGGATACCACGGCTAGTGGTTCAATGTCCCCTTATATATATAACCATGGTTCCTGCATGGATACCACGGCTAGAGGTTCAATGTTCCCTTATATATATTATCATGGTTCCTGCATGGATACCACCCTTAGTGGTTCAATGTTCCCATATATATATATTATCATGGTTCCTGCATGGATACCACGGCTAGAGGTTCAATGTTCCCTTATATATATTATCATGGTTCCTGCATGGATACCACGGCTAGTGGTTCAATGTTCCCTTATATATATTATCATGGTTCCTGCATGGATACCACCGTTAGTGGTTCAATGTTCCCTTATATATAGTATCATGGTTTCTGCATGGATACCACCGCTAGTGGTTCAATGTTCCCATATATATATATTATCATGGTTCCTGCATGGATACCACCGCTAGTGGTTCAATGTTCCCATATATATATATTATCATGGTTCCTGCATGGATACCACCGTTAGTGGTTCAATGTTCCCATATATATATATTATCATGGTTCCTGCATGGATACCACGGCTAGAGGTTCAATGTTCCCTTATATATATTATCATGGATACCACGGCCAGTGGTTCAATGTTCCCATATATATATAATCATGGTTCCTGCATGGATACCACGGCTAGTGGTTCAATGTTCCCATATATATATAATCATGGTTCCTGCATGGATACCACGGCTAGTGGTTCAATGTTCCCATATATATATATAATCATGGTTCCTGCATGGATACCACGGCTAGTGGTTCAATGTTCCCTTATATATTATCATGGTTCCTGCATGGATACCACGGCTAGTGGTTCAATATTCCCTTATATATATTATCATGGATACCACGGCTAGTGGTTCAATGTTCCCATATATATATAATCATGGTTCCTGCATGGATACCACCGCTAGTGGTTCAATGTTCCCATATATATATATATAATCATGGTTCCTTCATGGATACCGCGGCTAGTGGTTCAATGTACCCATATATATATTAACATGTTTCCTGCATGGATACCACGGCTAGTGGTTCAATGTTCCCATATATATATAATCATGGTTCCTGCATGGATACCACGGCTAGTGGTTCAATGTTCCCATATATATATATAAACATGGTTGCTGCATGGATACCACGGCTAGTTGTTCAATGTTCCCATATATATATATTAACATGTTTCCTGCATGGATACCACGGCTAGTGGTTCAATGTTCCCATATATATATTAACATGTTTCCTGCATGGATACCGCGGCTAGTGGTTCAATGTTCCCATATATATATTAACATGTTTCCTTCATGGATACCACGGCCAGTGGTTCAATGTTTCCATATATATATTAACATGTTTCCTTCATGGATACCACGGCCAGTGGTTCAATGTTCCCATATATATATTAACATGTTTCCTGCATGGATACCACGGCTAGTGGTTAAATGTTCCCATATATATATATTATCATGGTTCCTGCATGGATACCACGGCTGGTTGTTCAATGTTTCCATATATATATAATCATGGTTCCTGCATGGCTACCACGGCTAGTGGTTCAATGTTCCCATATATATATATAATCATGGTTCCTGCATGGATACCGCGGCTAGTGGTTCAATGTTCCCATATATATATATAATCATTGTTCCTGCATGGATACCGCGGCTAGTGGTTCAATGTTCCCAAATATATATTAACATGTTTCCTGCATGGATACCACGGCCAGTGGTTCAATGTTCCCATATATATATTAACATGTTTCCTGCATGGATACCACGGCCAGTGGTTCAATGTTCCCATATATATATAATCATGGTTCCGGCATGGATACCACGGCTAGTGGTTCAATGTTCCCTTATATATATATAATCATGGTTCCTGCATGGATACCACCGCTAGTGGTTCAATGTTTCCATATATATATAATCATGGTTCCTGCATGGATACCACCGCTAGTGGTTCAATGTTCCCATATATATATATATAACCATGGTTCCTGCATGGATACCACGGCTAGAGGTTCAATGTTCCCTTATATATATTATCATGGTTCCTGCATGGATACCACCCTTAGTGGTTCAATGTTCCCATATATATATATTATCATGGTTCCTGCATGGATACCACGGCTAGAGGTTCAATGTTCCCTTATATATATTATCATGGTTCCTGCATGGATACCACGGCTAGTGGTTCAATGTTCCCTTATATATATTATCATGGTTCCTGCATGGATACCACCGTTAGTGGTTCAATGTTCCCTTATATATAGTATCATGGTTTCTGCATGGATACCACCGCTAGTGGTTCAATGTTCCCATATATATATATTATCATGGTTCCTGCATGGATACCACGGCTAGTGGTTCAATGTTCCCATATATATATATATTATCATGGTTCCTGCATGGATACCACGGCTAGTGGTTCAATGTTCCCATATATATATTATCATGGTTCCTGCATGGATACCACGGCTAGTGGTTCAATGTTCCCTTATATATATATCATGGATACCACGGCTAGTGGTTCAATGTTCCCATATATATATAATCATGGTTCCTGCATGGATACCACGGCTAGTGGTTCAATGTTCCCATATATATATATAATCATGGTTCCTGCATGGATACCACGGCTAGTGGTTCAATGTTCCCATATATATATATAATCATGGTTCCTGCATGGATACCACGGCTAGTGGTTCAATGTTCCCATATATATTATCATGGTTCCTGCATGGATACCACGGCTAGTGGTTCAATGTTCCCTTATATATATTATCATGGTTCCTGCATGGATACCACGGCTAGTGGTTCAATGTTCCCATATATATATTATCATGGTTCCTGCATGGATACCACGGCTAGTGGTTCAATGTTCCCTAATATATATAATCATGGTTCCTGCATGGATACCACGGCTAGTGGTTCAATGTTCCCATATATATATTAACATGTTTCCTGCATGGATACCACGGCTAGTGGTTCAATGTTCCCTTATATATATAATCATGGTTCCTGCATGGATACCACGGCTAGTGGTTCAATGTTCCCATATATATATTAACATGTTTCCTGCATGGATACCACGGCTAGTGGTTCAATGTTCCCTAATATATATAATCATGGTTCCTGCATGGATACCACGGCTAGTGGTTCAATGTTCCCATATATATATTAACATGTTTCCTGCATGGATACCACGGCTAGTGGTTCAATGTTCCCTAATATATATAATCATGTTTCCTGCATGGATACCACGGCTAGTGGTTCAATGTTCCCATATATATATTAACATGTTTCCTGCATGGATACCACGGCTAGTGGTTCAATGTTCCCTTATATATATAATCATGGTTCCTGCATGGATACCACGGCTAGTGGTTCAATGTTCCCATATTATATATTATCATGGTTCCTGCATGGATACCACGGCTAGTGGTTCAATGTTTCCATATATATATAATCATGGTTCCTGCATGGATACCACGGCTAGTGGTTCAATGTTCCCATATATATATATAATCATGGTTCCTGCATGGATACCACGGCTAGTGGTTCAATGTTCCCATATATATATATAATCATGGTTCCTGCATGGATACCACGGCTAGTGGTTCAATGTTCCCATATATATATTAACATGTTTCCTGCATGGATACCACGGCTAGTGGTTCAATGTTCCCATATATATATTAACATTTTCCTGCATGGATACCACGGCTAGTGGTTCAATGTTCCCATATATATATAATCATGGTTCCTGCATGGATACCACGGCTAGTGGTTCAATGTTCCCTTATATATATATAATCATGGTTCCTGCATGGATACCACGGCTAGTGGTTCAATGTTCCCTTATATATATATAATCATGGTTCCTGCATGGATACCACGGCTAGTGGTTCAATGTTCCCATATATATATATAATCATGGTTCCTGCATGGATACCACGGCTAGTGGTTCAATGTTCCCTTATATATATATAATCATGGTTCCTGCATGGATACCACCGCTAGTGGTTCAATGTTCCCATATATATATATATAATCATGGTTCCTGCATGGATACTACGGCTAGTGGTTCAATGTTCCCATATATATATATAATCATGGTTCCTGCATGGATACCACGGCTAGTGGTTCAATGTTCCCATATATATATATAATCATGGTTCCTGCATGGATACCGCGGCTAGTGGTTCAATGTTCCCATATATATATATATAATCATTGTTCCTGCATGGATACCACGGCTAGTGGTTCAATGTTCCCATATATATATAAGTATGGTTCCTGCATGGATACCACCGCTAGTGGTTCAATGTTCCCATATATATATATAATCATGGTTCCTGCATGGATACCACGGCCAGTGGTTCAATGTTCCCATATATATATTAACATGGTTCCTGCATGGATACCACGGCCAGTGGTTCAATGTTCCCATATATATATAATCATGGTTCCTGCATGGATACCACGGCTAGTGGTTCAATGTTTCCATATATATATAATCATGGTTCCTGCATGGATACCACGGCTAGTGGTTCAATGTTTCCATATATATATATAATCATGGTTCCTGCATGGATACCACGGCTAGTGGTTCAATGTTTCCATATATATATTATCATTGTTCCGCTTACGCCTCGGTTAATGTTCATGGGGTGATATGTTTCATATTGCCCACTCTGTCAAAATGCAATATTTGTATTATCACATTAATGTGCTTGTATTCAGTTTTTTCGGGGGACTATTTACCACAGCGTACGAATACACGGTACTGATTTCTTTGAGATGTAATATGGCTCAACGTATACAAGGAAACAATAACGTTTCTTTGTTCAAATTTAAGTTTACTGTGGTTACTGTGGTTATGTGATAAAACGGATCTAACACGAGTGGTGATTTCACACCATATTTTATGAAACTCGTTTCATAAAATCATTGTATGAAATCACCAGTTTCATAAAATCATTGTATGAAATCACCACTCGTTTTATAAAATCATTGTATGAATTCACAACTCATTTCATAAAAATCATTGTATGAATTCACAACTCGTTTCATAAAAATTAGTGTATGAATTCACCACTCGTTTCATAAAAATTATTCTATGAATTCACCACTCATATCATAAAATCATTGTATGAATTTACCACTTGTTTCATAAAATGTATTGTATGAATTCACCACTCATTTCATAAAATCATTGTATGAATTCACCAGTTTCATAAAATCATTGTATGAAATCACCACTCGTTTTATAAAATCATTGTATGAATTCACAACTCGTTTCATAACAATTAGTGTATGAATTCACCACTCGTTTCATAAAAATTAGTGTATGAATTCACCACTCGTTTCATAAAAATTATTCTATGAATTCACCACTCATATCATAAAATCATTGTATGAATTTACCACTTGTTTCATAAAATGTATTGTATGAATTCACCACTCGTTTCATAAAATCATTGTATGAATTCACCACTCATTTCATAAAATCATTGTATGAATTCACCACTCGTTTCATAAAAATTATTGTATGAATTCACCACTCATTTCATAAAATTATTGTATGAATTCACCACTCATTTCATAAAATTATTGTATGAATTCACCACTCATGTAAGATCCTCTATTATATCAATTAACATTGCATTGATTGTTCCTGGTTATGCGCCCCGTCATTGCCCAGAATGCAGGAAATGGCGTTTCAGACCATCTAGATTTCACAAATTGAGGGGGCATACCCCAGTAATCCCCTAGCGGCACCGGTCCATTCGGGACCTCGGAACGACACCCCTCATAAAAACGCTGGCTACGGGCCTGCATGAAATAATAAACCTGTCATTAAACTATTGTTATCATTTTCAAAAAACTGGATAACTACCATGTGTGTGTTCATTTCCCGAAAATGGTAATTAAAATTGCATACGTGGCAAACTGATCTGGCACAGTTCCAAGCCGGGTAATGTGACACGTGATCGTCTAAAAATCGTCACAATAACAATACACACTCACAGTTGTGCAGAATGTCGTATGTCTACCAGTCTGCATTGCGGAAGAGAACGACCAATTAAATATGGGTAAGTTTTTAATGGTTTTATATTTTCTAATGTTGTTCAAACTTGTGACCCAAACTATTTATATTATCATGCTATAGTTTTGTAACCATGTGTTGTATAAATCAATAAAATAAATATGGTTACACTAAACTAAAAAATTGGTTTTACATGATCAAATTCATCAATTGTTATTTGAATAGCTTTTTCATTTCGGCTTCGAAAGGCGTTACTCACAGGCAATATAGGCAAGTATGTGTTTATTTATGCGCATTGGGCTTGGCTTATAATAGTAGTTGAAGTAGTCTAGTCGACTATTATAAGCACATTGGGCTACAATGTGTCTAGTGCATGTGGTATGAAGTGATGAAATCTATTTTCGGTTTCATATAAAAGTCTCTTGTAATTCTACTTATTGAATGGCTATGCACGTTGTTAATTTGGTGTGTTTATATTTGCTGTAATGTATATAATTATATGAGACTGAAATAAAAATGAAAAAATAGCCGAAGACACAAACTATTACAGATTTTTATTTTTAACATAGTTATGTATAAGTCCGCCTCCGTGGTCGAGTGGTTAAGGTCGCTGACTTGTATACCACTCACCACTGTAACATATCATCACTGATGGGCATGGGTTCGAGCCCCGCTCAAGCCGTGTTTCATTTATATGAACAAGTTGGCAGTTTCTTACGGAGGTTGGTGCACCCAAGTACTGGTTAACCGCTGGAGCCTGCCCAGGAAAGGTGTTGTTAAGTAAACTGCCCGCCGGCGATATAGCCCGAACTGGTGCTGATGCAGGCGTAAACCCGAAATATAACATAACATAATAAGTTATTTATAAACAAATTATTAACAAGCATGTGTCCAAACAGACGATATGAAAACAACATCGCAGTATATAACTACACACAGACGATATGAAAACAACATCACAGTATATAACTACACTAAGACGATATGAAAACAACATCGCAGTATATAACTACACACAGACCATATGAAAACAACATCGCAGTATATAACTACACACAGACCATATGAAAACAACATCGCAGTATATAACTACACACAGACCATATGAAAACAACATCACAGTATATAACTACACACAAACGATATGAAAACAACATCACAGTATATAACTACACACAGACCATATGAAAACAACATCGCAGTATATAACTACACACAGACCATATGAAAACAACATCACAGTATATAACTACACACAGACCATATGAAAACAACATCGTAGTATATAGCTACACACAGACGATATGAAAACAACATCACAGTATATAACTACACAGATACGATATGAAAACAACATCACAGTATATAACTACACACAGACGATATGAAAACAACATCACAGTATATAACTACACACAGACCATATGAAAACAACATCGCAGTATATAACTACACACAGACCATATGAAAACAACATCGCAGGTTCGAGCCCCCGTCTGACCCTGATAAAATTGACAGTCTTTTAAATTGAGACTTTAAACCGAGGTCTCGTGTCGGCGCTTTACACCGTGCACGTAACAGAACCAGAGGAGATTCTGGAATAGGTATCTGTATCATTGCACTATCCTCCAAAAATCTAAAGTGACTGATCGCTCCAGGCGTCACTCACATGGGCAACCGGTAACGACGATAAATAAAAACATTAATCATTTTTAGATTTTGGAGGATAATGCAATGATACAGACATATACCCATTACAGAGTATCCTCTGGTTCATTTACATGTACGGCGTAAAGCAGCGACACGAGACCTCGGTTTAAAGTCCAATATGAAAGACTGTTAATATTATTATTGTCAATGACAGACGTGGGGTCGAACCTGCGATTGGATTCAAGGCCGAAAGCTCTTGCCACCGCGTCACCGGTATATATAGTTATATACTGCGATGTTGTTTTCATATCGTCTGTGTGCAGGCAGTTATATACTGCGATGTTGTTTTCATATCGTCTGTGTGCAGGCAGTTATATACTGCGATGTTGTTTTCATATCGTCTATGTGCAGGTAGTTATATACTGCGATGTTGTTTTCATATCGTCTGTGCGTAGTTATATACTACGATGCTGTTTTCATATCGTCTGTGTGTAGTTATATACTGCGATGTTGTTTTCATATCGTCTGTGTGTAGTTATATACTGCGATGTTGTTTTCATATCGTCTGCGTGTAGTTATATACTGCGATGTTGTTTTCATATCGTCTGTCTGCAGGCAGTTATATACTGTGATGTTGTTTTCATATCGTCTGTGTGTAGTTATATACTGTGATGTTGTTTTCATATGGTCTGTGTGTAGTTATATACTGCGTTGTTGTTTTCATATGGTCTGTGTGTAGTTATATACTGTGATGTTGTTTTCATATCGTCTGTGTGTAGTTATATACTGTGATGTTGTTTTCATATCGTCTGTGTGTAGTTATATACTGTGATGTTGTTTTCATATGGTCTGTGTGTAGTTATATACTGCGTTGTTGTTTTCATATGGTCTGTGTGTAGTTATATACTGCGATGTTGTTTTCATATCGTCTGTGTGTAGTTATATACTGCGATGTTGTTTTCATATGCACGGACTCGCCAAATAATGTGTAATTGATGTTGTCATGCTGTGCTATGGGGGTCCCGCTATAAAGGTACGGACTCGCCAACTAATGTGTAATTAACGTAATTGATGTTGTCACGCTGTGCTATGGGGGCCCCGCTATAAAGATAGTCCCGCACGGAATAGCCAACTAATGTTTAATTAATCCAATTGATGTTGTCAAGCTGTGACATGGGGGCCCCGCTATAAAGGCACGGACTGACCAACTAATGTTTAATTAATGTAAATGATGTTGTTTTTTTTTAAATACTTTATTTATTTTACAACGATTGCGAAGCAAGTTTTAACAACTTATATTAACCCTTTGTATTCTGGACCCCTTTCAGATAAGGACCTCTGAATATCTGGACATTTTATCAGAAATCTGTTAATCCACTTTTGTTTTGATGGTAGTTACATTTAAATGCATATGCTGTTTATTATGCTTCATAAACACCCATATAACTATATATTTTTGGAAAGGTAATAAAATTCTTCATATCATGCATATAACATAACAAAATTTTGCATGCACAATAAAAAGGAATATTAGTAAAAACATTGGATAAAATTAAATTTGGGCCACAACGAAAATCCTACCCCCGTCTTCAGGCTTTATTACTGGTATTACCATTCAACATAAAGAATATAATCCAATGTATGGATTATGCACAATTTTAAGCATTACAAAAGCACCCAAAAAAAATTAAATTATTCCATATATTTCCAAAGATATGAATTTTTCAATAAAACCACTGCCTCTCCAATTTGGAAAGAACTTCTGAGATAAAAAAACAACACAAAACACTACACTGGTATTCACACTATATACACAGATCTTCTTCTGTTTATTCTGTTGGTATTCCATATTTTATAATATATAATAGCTGGGTTAGTGTCCAAATGAAATTATTTTATTTAAAACTTAAATATCATTGAATTTTTTTAAAAATTGTATTGTTTTTTTGTTGGTATTTTTGATTTGTTCCTGAAGTATACATGTCTACATCTGTTTGATTGTTGTCTGTTTGTCGTAAGCACTGTCAGACTGCACTAAGTATGTGTTCAGCAACACACTTGGTACACACTGGTACCTGGCACTAGGTACAGCCACTGTGGTAGGCACATCAACAGGCGTCCACTTCGGTGCAAAAGGTGGAGGCGGGTTTCTGGTCCTTTCCTGTTCGGCATAACGGTTGGTCTCTGTTACCAGGTGTTTCCAGAGTTCCTGCCCCCAAAGGATGTCAAAATAATGCATGGTTGGGCTTCTTCAGGGTGTTGTTCTGAAGCACCTGGATGCATGGTGAATCGGCGTTTCATACGAGTGGTAAACCCATCCTGGACCCATTGCTCGTGAAACCCATCAAAAATCGTCATCGTCCTCCTCCGAATCCGACGCAAAAAATCCATCTAACAATGGATCACGGTACCGATCAATCTCGTCAAAGTCTAAACGACCTCTATCATGCCCATTCCCAACAAAATCGTCGATAGTCTCATCAAAATCCACCTCTACATAGCTCCCATCACTAATCAAGTCAGATCCATCCGCCATTATTATTCTACGATCGAAATTTCTGAAAATATAGCTTCTAAAAATGCTTTTTTTTTCACTTCCTGGCTGTTTTAAAATTCGCGGCGAGTACAACTGCGCAAAACGTTGCGCAGTGAAAACGAAACCGGAAGAGCTATTATTTACGACAAATTTGACAAAAATCAGCTGTGTACATGTCACCTCTCCAAAATACACATGAATGTGTATCCCGAATGGAAAGGGTAATTACACACGGATGTGTATCCCGAATATAAAGGGTTAATCACTCTCGTTGGCTCGGATGAAAGCGTATATGTGGTCATTCGTATGGGAGGTACCCGGAGAAAACCCACCTGTCCGATCTGGCGACCATCGTACCATCTCACATACTTCCCTGTCCGAGGATCGAACCCGGGTCGCATTGGTGAGAAGCGAGCGCGTTAACCACTGCGCTAATCGGACAGCCAATAATTGATGTTGTCAAGCTGTGACATGGGGGCCCCGCTATAAAGGCACGGACGGACCAACTAATATGTAATTAATATAATAGATGTTGTCACGCTGTGACATGGGGGCCCCAGTATAAAGGCACGGACTGACCAACTAATGTGTAATTAATGCAATCGATGTTGTCACACTGTGACATGGGGGCCCCACTATTAAGGGCACGGACTCGCCAACTAATGAGTAATTAATGTAATTGATGTTGTCACGATATGCTATGGGGCCCCGCTATAAAGGCAGTCCCGCACGGAATCGCCAACTAATGTTTAATTAATGTAATTGATGTTGTCACGCTGTGCTATGGGGCCCCGCTATAAAGGCACGGATTCGCCAACTAATGTGTAATTGATGTTGTCATGCTGTGACATGGGGGCCCCACTATATAGGCACGGATTCGCCAACTAATGTGTAATT
The DNA here is from genome assembly GCA_014843695.1 of Archivesica marissinica. Lineage (NCBI taxonomy): Eukaryota > Metazoa > Mollusca > Bivalvia > Venerida > Vesicomyidae > Archivesica > Archivesica marissinica. Next base: position 48,154,780 of record CM026395.1, on the reverse strand, counting down.
AATGTAATTGATGTTGTCACGCTGTGCTATGGGGCCCCGCTATAAAGGCACGGATTCGCCAACTAATGTGTAATTAATGTAATTGATATTGTCACGCTGTGACATGGGGGCCCCACTATAAGAGCACGGACTCGCCAACTAATGTGTAATTAATGTAATTGATGTTGTCACGCTGTGACATGGGGGCCGCACTATAAGGGCACGGACTCGCCAACTAATGTGTAATTAATGTAATTGATGTTGTCACGCTGTGACATGGGGGCCCCACTATAAGGGCACGGAATCGCCAACTAATGTGTAATTAATGTAATTGATGTTGTCACGCTGTGACATGGGGGCCCCACTATAAGGGCACGGACTCGCCAACTAATGTGTAATTAATGTAATTGATGTTGTCACGATATGCTATGGGCCCCCGCTATAAAGGCACGGAATCGCCAACTAATGTATAATTAATGTAATTGATGTTGTCACGCTGTGACATGGGAACCCGCTATAAAGGCACAGAATCGCCAACTAATGTGTAATTAATGTAATTGATGTTGTCACGCTGTGCTATGGGGCCCCGCTATTAAGGCACGGATTCGCCAACTAATGTGTAATTAATGTAATTGATGTTGTCACGCTGTGACATGGGGGCCCCACTATAAGGGCACGGACTCGCCAACTAATGTGTAATTAATGTAATTGATGTTGTCACGATATGCTATGGGCCCCCGCTATAAAGGCACGGAATCGCCAACTAATGTATAATTAATGTAATTGATGTTGTCACGCTGTGACATGGGAACCCGCTATAAAGGCACAGAATCGCCAACTAATGTGTAATTAATGTAATTGATGTTGTCACGCTGTGCTATGGGGCCCCGCTATTAAGGCACGGATTCGCCAACTAATGTAATTGATGTTGTCACGCTGTGACATGGGGCCCCACTATAAGGGCACGGACTCGCCAACTAATGTGTAATTAATGTAATTGATGTTGTCACGCTGTGCTATGGGGCCCCGCTATAAAGGGCACGGAATCGCCAACTAATGTGTAATTAATGTAATTGATGTTGTCACGCTGTGCTATGGGCCCCGCTATAAAGGCACAGGAATCGCCAACTAATGTGTAATTAATGTAATTGATGTTGTCACGCTGTGCTATGGGGCCCCGCTATAAAGGCACGGATTCGCCAACTAATGTGTAATTAATGTAATTGATGTTGTCACGCTGTGACATGGGGCCCCACTATAAGGGCACGGACTCGCCAACTAATGTGTAATTAATGTAATTGATGTTGTCACGCTGTGCTATGGGGCCCCGCTATAAAGGGCACGGAATCGCCAACTAATGTGTAATTAATGTAATTGATGTTGTCACGCTGTGCTATGGGGCCCCGCTATAAAGGCAGCACGGAATCGCCAACTAATGTGTAATTAATGTAATTGATGTTGTCACGCTGTGACATGGGGGCCCCACTATAAGGGCACGGACTCGCCAACTAATGTGTAATTAATGTAATTGATGTTGTCACGATATGCTATGGGGCCCCGCTATAAAGGCACGGAATCGCCAACTAATGTGTAATTAATGTAATTGATGTTGTCACGCTGTGCTATGGGGCCCCGCTATAAAGGCACGGAATCGCCAACTAATGTTTAATTAATGTAATTGATGTTGTCACGCTGTGCTATGGGGCCCCGCTATAAAGGCACGGAATCGCCAACTAATGTGTAATTAATGTAATTGATGTTGTCACGCTGTGCTATGGGGCCCCGCTATAAAGGCACGGAATCGCCAACTAATGTGTAATTAATGTAATTGATGTTGTCACGCTGTGCTATGGGGCCCCGCTATAAAGGCACGGAATCGCCAACTAATGTTTAATTAATGTAATTGATGTTGTCACGCTGTGACATGGGGCCCCACTATAAAGGAGCACGGAATCGCCAACTAATGTGTAATTAATGTAATTGATGTTGTCACGCTGTGCTATGGGGCCCCGCTATAAAGAGTCCCGCACGGAATCGCCAACTAATGTGTAATTAATGTAATTGATGTTGTCACGCTGTGCTATGGGGCCCCGCTATAAAGGCACGGAATCGCCAATTAATGTAATTGATGTTGTCACGCTGTGACATGGGGCCCCGCTATAAAGGCACGGACTGACCAACTAATGTGTAATTAATGTAATTGATGTTGTCACGCTGTGCTATGGGGCCCCGCTATAAAGGCAGTCCCGCACGGAATCGCCAACTAATGTGTAATTAATGTAATTGATGTTGTCACGCTGTGACATGGGGCCCCGCTATTAAGGGCACGGACTCGCCAACTAATGTGTAATTAATGTAATTGATGTTGTCACGCTGTGCTATGGGGCCCCGCTATAAAGGCACGGATTCGCCAACTAATGTGTAATTAATGTAATTGATGTTGTCACGCTGTGCTATGGGGCCCCGCTATAAAGGCACGGAATCGCCAACTAATGTGTAATTAATGTAATTGATGTTGTCACGCTGTGACATGGGACCCCGCTATAAAGGCACAGAATCGCCAACTAATGTGTAATTAATGTAATTGATGTTGTCACGCTGTGCTATGGGGCCCCGCTATAAAGGCACGGATTCGCCAACTAATGTGTAATTAATGTAATTGATATTGTCACGCTGTGACATGGGGGCCCCACTATAAGGGCACGGAATCGCCAACTAATGTGTAATTAATGTAATTGATGTTGTCACGCTGTGACATGGGGGCCCCACTATTAAGGGCACGGACTCGCCAACTAATGTGTAATTAATGTAATTGATGTTGTCACGATATGCTATGGGGCCCCGCTATAAAGGCAGTCCCGCACGGAATCGCCAACTAATGTTTAATTAATGTAATTGATGTTGTCACGCTGTGCTATGGGGCCCCGCTATAAAGGCACGGACTCGCCAACTAATGTGTAATTAATGTAATTGATGTTGTCACGCTGTGCTATGGGGGCCCCGCTATAAAGGCACGGAATCGCCAACTAATGTGTAATTAATGTAATTGATGTTGTCACGCTGTGCTATGGGGCCCCGCTATAAAGGCACGGAATCGCCAACTAATGTTTAATTAATGTAATTGATGTTGTCACGCTGTGCTATGGGGCCCCGCTATAAAGGCACGGAATCGCCAACTAATGTGTAATTAATGTAATTGATGTTGTCACGCTGTGCTATGGGGCCCCGCTATAAAGGCACGCAGGGAATCGCCAACTAATGTGTAATTAATGTAATTGATGTTGTCACGCTGTGCTATGGGGCCCCGCTATAAAGGACGCACGGAATCGCCAACTAATGTTTAATTAATGTAATTGATGTTGTCACGCTGTGACATGGGGGCCCCACTATAAGAGCACGGACTCGCCAACTAATGTGTAATTAATGTAATTGATGTTGTCACGATATGCTATGGGGCCCCGCTATAAAGGCAGTCCGCACGGAATCGCCAACTAATGTGTAATTAATGTAATTGATGTTGTCACGCTGTGCTATGGGGCCCCGCTATAAAGGCACGGACTCGCCAACTAATGTTAATTAATGTAATTGATGTTGTCACGCTGTGCTATGGGGCCCCGCAAAGGCACGGAATCGCCAATTAATGTAATGATGTGTCACGCTGTGACATGGGGCCCCACTATAAAGGCACGGACTCGCCAACTAATGTGTAATTAATGTAATTGATGTTGTCACGCTGTGCTATGGGCCCCGCTATAAAGGGCACGGAATCGCCAACTAATGTGTAATTAATGTAATTGATGTTGTCACGCTGTGCTATGGGGCCCCGCTATAAAGGCAGTCCCGCACGGAATCGCCAACTAATGTTTAATTAATGTAATTGATGTTGTCACGCTGTGCTATGGGGCCCCGCTATAAAGGCACGGATTCGCCAACTAATGTGTAATTAATGTAATTGATGTTGTCACGCTGTGACATGGGGGCCCCACTATAAGGGCACGGAATCGCCAACTAATGTGTAATTAATGTAATTGATGTTGTCACGCTGTGACATGGGGGCCCCACTATTAAGGGCACGGACTCGCCAACTAATGTGTAATTAATGTAATTGATGTTGTCACGCTGTGACATGGGGGCCCCACTATAGCCCAGTTCAATAAGTACTGTTGAAATTATCTCCCTTGTTTAACTCTTCGCCGAGAAAGATACAATCGGCACAAAGTTTTACTTCCGCTGAGCAAATACCGAATATCTAATAATGGCGTCTATCGTAAATGTACCAAAATCTACTCAAAAAAAGCGACATTACTGTTCCGTGTGTTCAAATTTCCGTGGAAAGATCATTGATGGTAAATCTATTGTATTACACAAATTTCCATCCAATGGAATGTTGAGAAAAACGTGGATTAAACGTTTAAAGATTGTGATGAAAACTTTCAACTACAATGTCAATTCGCAAGTTTGTTCAGCACATTTTGTGGATGGGCGCATGTCATCGGACCACAACGTTCCATCAGTGTTCCAGATCCAGTCGAAGAAGAAATTATTCGCAACATCATCAGTATGTTAAACATTGTTTATTTGTCAATCATTTTATTTTATGTCATACATCCAGCTACCTAATTAATATGAAGGTGGGTGGGGGATGTTAGTGGTTTCATCTACATGTAACTACCTCTTCGGCTAACATACCTTGCTGTATAAAACAGGGGGTAGTGGATTCGTCAACTATAAATTATATAGTAGTTTATTGCATATGGTCGCGGATGTGGTATAATAATTTTACCAAACGGTAGATCTAAAGAAAATTCAAGATTTAACAAATGTAATGGCAATTGCAGTCTGCCCAACACTGGTTTCGGAGTTAGCGATTAATTCGGTATTTATAGCAATTATATAATTCTGTGTAACAAAGGGGGAAGTGAGTATACCTATTGCCAGTGATATATAAACAATAACCTGTGTATTTGTATTTTAAAACGAGGCTGTGCAAATACTTTTCACTCTCAATTAATTATTTTCTTGTATACAATATCGGTTAGTAAGAAATAAATCATAACTGAATCATTAACAAAGTGAAAGCAGCTGCATTGACCTCCATTTCTTATTTACACACGGATACGAATCACTGGTGACGATTTAAATTTTAGTAATAGAAGTTTATACCAGTGTTGTTGTATTTAGTTTTATGAACCATATGGGCGAGCTCCAGTTATTATTGGTGGAGGAAGACCCCGGGTGTCCCTCCATGCAGTATTTCAGACTCGGACGGGTACCCGGGTAGAACCACCGACCTTCCGCAAGCCAGCTGGAAAGCTTACTCACATGAAATAATTCGACACCCTAGTGGGATTCTAACCTACAGCAGTGAGGGGCAAGTGATTTGAAGTCAACGACCTTAACCACTCGACCACGGAGGTCCCTAGTTTATACCAGTACCAATACAGTCGTGCCATATTTATAAGACAATTATGTGACGTCACATCAGGGGCGGGCACTAGACAAATGTCAATGCAGCCGGTATTTAACAAAGTCATTGAAATTCACCTAAATATTGACTACATGAATGAAATGTTATGAGAGTAATGAAAAAAGAACATCTTTTTGAATAAATGAAGGTGCATTTATGATTTACCGGTGGAAATGTCATTTCAGCTTGCTTTTGCTATTGACAGTTGTGGAGGATAGTGTAATGAAACAGACCCATTACAGAGTGAACCTGGTTCTTTATGTGACAGTGTAGAGCACAGACATCGAACCTAGATTTAAAGTCTCCTAGGAGTATGATACATGTCATTTTTGAATGGTTACATGTAGGTCGGTCATGTCTGCCCAGGAAAACATTTGCAGGTCCATCCAAGATGACAGACTATAAATGTAAAAATCAGTAATGATATCTTAAATTATCAAAATGTTTGTGTACCTGTAGCTAAACGTAAACATTATCATTTCAGATGACGAATGAGCATCGTGTCGACAATGATTCCTGTGATTATATGTATACAGCAACTAGACTCCACATGGCCAGCGACGCTGCGTTTGAATCAGTGGATACAGATAATGTAAATCTATGTGTAACTGACACAAGTAACGAATGTGTTTCTGTGTTATTTCATGACTATTGTGGGGAAGTAAGTGTTAATACGGTATCAACATTTTTGAACAAATGTGAACAGACGGTAGCGGGTCAGGTGGCTGTGAAAACAGTCGAGACCCAGATGGGAATAAAAACAGTTTCCAAACTTATGCAGACTGAACATACGCAATATCCAGTGATAGAGACGAGGGATATTGGAATACAGTGTAAGCTCCCCGATTTAGTGTTTGACGACATTGCAGAGAAAGACTCAAAAGTTATGTTTTATACTGGGCTGCCAAATGCTGGTACTTTTCATGCACTGTTCAATGAAATGGGGGATGCGGAGTCACTAACTGGAAGGAATGGACATACAGAAAGGAAAGGACGTCCTCGAAAGCTCAGACTAATCGACGAGTTTTTTCTGGTCCTAATGCGCTTGCGACTAGGACTACTGGTGGAAGACATTGCGGCTAGATTTCACATATCAAAAGCTACATCCTCGATAATCATCGGCAAATGGATTGATTACCTGTCTATTAAACTTTCCATTTTGACAACATGGCCAAGCAAATTAGTTATAGAAGAGTCGATGTCAAGGAAATTCAGAGCAACATATCCAAAGACACGAGTTATCATCGACTGTACAGAATTTTTTACAGAAACACCCCAATCACTCATTAACAAGTCATTAATGTATTCACATTATAAATCACACATGACATATAAAGCTTTGCTTGGCATCAGTCCATTGGGTTTGATAACATTTGTGTCAGCTATGTGGGGTGGCAGCATCAGTGATAAACAGATAACCAGATCGTGTGGTATTCTTGATATGTGTGATCGTGGTGATGCCATAATGGCAGATAAAGGATTCTTAATTGCTGACCTTACAACACCAAAGGGACTGTCATTAATCATACCACCATTTAAGCACCACAGATTTTCTAGGAGAGAAGTGGAGGAAACTAGAAGGATTGCAAATCTTAGGATATATGTTGAAATGGCAATGGAACGGGTAAAAAACTTCAGAATACTACAAGGAACTATTCCGATTACGATTTCGAAACGCCTCAGTAAAATTTTGAAGTTATGTGCTGGACTGTCAAATTTGCAACCGCCTCTTATACTGGATGACTGAACTTGAATAATATAAACTAACAATGATAACATGTACAAACAGTGTTTATTTCATGAATGAACAATCTTTTATTATATTCTATTATAACCATACATGTATGTATGTATGTTGTGCTTGTTTGGGGATTAGGGTCGCATCAATAGCTGAGGTCATATAGCGACTCTCCAGCTTATTACTTGGTGAAGAAAGACCCTGTGTGCCCCCTCAAGCAGTATTTCTAGCACAGACGAGCACCGGGTAGAACCACCGACTCACGAATTTGACACCCATATGGGATTCTACATCGGTTAGTGGCATGGGGCCAGTCATACATGTATTTATATCAAAACAAGAAGTTTATCCTAGTAATTTTAGGTATAAAACTTATTGTTAATTAAAATATTGATAAACTATTAAAGTCATATTCCTGTTCAAAATGACCGTCACAATTTCTGAAATGGTTGTTATCATGTACATGTATTTGCTAAACCAGTAATGAAATCCAACTTATTTAACATGTTGAATGTACTTGATGTTGTACATGTATAAATCATATTTTGACTAGTCTTTTTCATTTTGCTCTCTACATAAATGTAGCTCTGTTTCTCCAGAATAAATAGATATACCTGTACATGTGTAGGAAAGAAATTAATGAAAATCACTTTGCAATGTAGTCAAATAATTAATATTTCTGGCATAAAAAAACGATGCAATTGCATACAGTGAAATTGTGTCTTTCTGAACAGGAATATAACTTCGTGGATGTTACACTAGGAATTAATACAGACATATTTTATTAAATTTGATTTAGACTTTCAAGCCCAGGATTGCCTCCCCTCTCTCATGGTGATGGATTCGATTAATGTTGTAAACACATGTTTTGCAATCAAGCTAAAATAAATGTGTACTAACACAATGCATACACCCAGCCCACCATTTCAACCCAGGTTTGATCCCACATACAATGTACATGCTTTCACCCGAGCCAACGTGATATCAAAGTTGATAAAGTTTGTTTCAATAAATAAACCACATTCAGTTGTGTACATGTAAATAGGAGAGATCAGTAAAGCATTCATTGTTAATTTTAATGTTCTGCAAATTTCCATTAGTAGATACATCTATAACAATTTATAAATTTTGAGACATGTATGCGATTTTCAATAGGTGAAAGTGACACAATTTTTCAAGGCATTAATTGTTTGCCACGCTTCACACGTCGTGTGAAAATTTCAGGAACCATTGATTGTATGTAAAATCCATCCAATTTAATTAGCATATTTTCCCAGAAACTTTTATCAAAATGAATTCTTTCAGTTGATCGTCCTTCTAAAGTCCACACATAAAAGTCACACCAGCTGCATTCCAGTATACCCATTTGACCTTGTACTTGATAGTAATAACTATGATTTTTTTTCAGTGTCACTTTTCCATTTTGTAAATAACAGAAGAAGTCTTTCTGTTTGGATGCCTCTACTGGTGTTACAGTTCTATATTTGTATGGACATTTTATTTCTAAAATTCCCTTGTTACACACACAATGAGGGCAGTTAACAAGCCCATCAGGGCTAGCACCAAGGTGGGGATGTTTGGTATTTACAACAAATCCCGTTTCACTCACTGTTATGTTGGAGTGTATCTTTACCGAGTCTTTTAAATAAAATCTGCGGGCAGCTGGTTCATGATTTTTCCCCCAGTTGGTACTGGCTGAACTGAAGCTATTGTACTCGAACACAGTTTTCAAAATAGAATCGGGAACGGTATCTGTTTTTTTCTTGCAGACAAGTCCAAATGTTGACGACGTAAGTCTATCACAGCGAGCGATTTTCCACAATTTTGACATTGCCTGCTTTCGTGTTTTCACTTCAATATTTTTACACATTTCATCACTTAGAGTTAATTTCTCTAAATATCTTTTGAAAGCATGTTTGGGTCCGTTAGCAGACAAATCAACACCATCTCTAAACATGACATCTGGACTGGGCATGCCCAACTGTTCAAGTGTTTGATGGGTTGGCTTCTTGAAATTGTTCAAAGTTTCGGTATGTGCCAAGTGGAATGCAGCATACGGATTACATTTTGAAAGGCTGTCAGTAAACCGTTGAAAGTTAATTGGGGTTGGTAATATGACTTTCCCGGTATTCAATTGTCTTGTTTGTTTGTCACATACACTTGTCACCTACAAGCATATCATCACTGAATTTTTGTTTCTTGAAAACAATCTGTCACTTTTTTCGGACTAAGCTTCCGAGCTCTTGGCTTATTCCACAAACAGGCTTTTGATGTAGATGCATCTAGACCTTCCTTCTTCTTGTCAGATATGTCAACCAGTGCATACAGAAGTGCCGCAACATGGTTGCACGACTCGCCCTCTCTAAAATGACAAAATAATATGACTTTATTAAGTAAATCTTACATGGTCCATACATGTATATATATTACTGTGTAATGATTGATTGACTTAACAGTACCGGCCAAATGACTGCCTCAGTTAAAACCACCCAGTCAATACATGTACTCCCAAAGTAGTCATATTGGTTGATTGGATGTTATAAAATAGTCTTGATGTTTGACTGGGTCATGTATACTTACAGTGTACCCATAATTATTCCCAAAGTTTTCTTACAGTTATATATATTGAGTATATTTGTTTCAGTGAATGATCATCAAATTATATTTCACCGGATGAACATTGAAAGCATTAGCATCACGAGCGGTGCTTGCCACGAGTGACAATACATGTAATAGCTTTCTATGTTCATGAGTGAAATAATTAATTTGTAAATTTTATCATTCACCTACCCATATATGTATGTATGTGAGTGTAAATAAACAAGTTTTCTTTATATCATATTGCAATATAATTAGTAATGTGATGCATATCTGATAACATTATACAAATCTGATTTATTGTATAGAATATATAGCATGATATTGCAATAAATACAATGTTTGAATGTTATACCATTTTCATATCATGATTTTCTGCATAATTTGCTTAAATACATGTATGTTTCTTGGCGATGAGTGTTTATTTATTATATTGTCACCACTCTTTAAATGGTCCGATTTACAATGTACATGTACAGACAATGTACATGTATGAGGCAGGAAATTATGTAGGGGTGCGTAATAAATCGACTGGGGCCGGGGTTGCTAGGTGGTCCAGGTGCATGCCCCTCCCCGAATTTTGTTTTTAAACTACAATGCAGGAGATGCGTTTTCCTGCATTTTGGGAAGTATATTTTACACCTGTATTTGCCTCAGAATAAGGAGAGAAATACAAATCCATAAGAAGACCCAGGAACGACTGGAGAAAATTAACTATAACATTCTAGCACCACATAAAAAATGGCACGCGTACAGACGGTGGTCACGGAAACTTCAATGAGGCACGAATGCCCATACCAAGACCAGCAGTGTACGGTCCCCATGAAAAATTATTTGAAAAGTCCACGGATGTATTGACCCAACCCCTTGAATGTTACCATCTTAGTTGTCCCTGAGTAGTGTGCCAAACATACTTATGGCAGTGTGGTAATAATATATTAACATTTACGTTCTGAAATAGCAGACCTCGGTGGCAAAGGGTGTGCATATGCACCCCCCTGCCTACGGGCCTGGCACCTTCTTAAATCATATCTTTGCAGGCCAGACTTATAGGCAATCGGTAATCATTATTTAGCTAACTGGCTCTCTATCCAACCATATAAGAATGAACCCCGGACAAGGTTGAAACCATCCACCTCCTGTAGCGTTCAGCCTCAGGTGAACAATCATTATCAATCAGGCTTGCAAGGTCGCACTTTTAGGTGGAAGCCTGTGCCGAATATATTATACTCTTTAGGGACTATTTTAACAAGAATACGCACCCTGCATCACATGTACAATCAGCTGCATGAACTCGTCCAGTAACCTTCGACAGGCAAACCCACACAACGTAATCCTTTTTCCCCGTCATTTACAGCAGGAACCGATTTTATGCATTCCGCCCGGACATAGCAATGCGATATATTTGTATCTATATCATGGTATTGTACACTGTGAATGTGCCCGTCTGTGTAAAAAACTTTAGCTTTCAGTTGTTTCCTGGCATTTACTGGTTTGTTGTCAAAAGTCCTAGAATCATTCAACACAAGATAATTGTATAGGTCCTCTTTAGTTATACTTGGAATCAACTGAATATCACTAGACCATCCCGATTTCAATGCATCCGCGGATGGCAACCTTTCACCGAACGGCGTTCGCAATTTGTCCAAGTTCCTGCGTTTCGCAAAATTTTCGTCACAAGTACGTAGTTCCTGAAGTGGAATTCTGCCGATTTCAAGAGATCCTTTCACCCGTTCTACTAGTTCACGCTTAGCTCCCGATACAGGCAATCCATGCTTTCTTAAATAATCCCTTAATTCGATCACTTTCACGTTTTCTGGGTCAAAAATTGACAGGTCTCCCATTCCTTTGTTTGTTATAGACGCCATTTTGTTAGAATTTGCTCACAGGAAGTGAAAAAACCGAAGAACAAGAACTCTGTCGATACTTTTAACGGGAGGTAAATCATGTTATTGAACTGGGCTATGAGTTGGGTGTATGTGGGTAGGAACAGTATATTTGGCGATGTAGCGCCCTGTGGGTTTTGTAAATCCTATTGAGTAACGATCTAACTATAACGATAAATATAAGACGGTTCATTGTTACGCGATGACCTGTAAAGTCATAAATTGTGTTTTACGTTTATTTATCGTCGCTACCGGTTGCCCATATGAGCGACGCCTCCTGAAGAGATTAGTCATTTTAGATTGTTGGAGGATAGTGCAATGATACAGACAGAGACCCATTCCAGAGTCTCCTCTGGTTCTTTTACATGCACGGTGTACAGCACCGACACGAGACCTCGGTTTAAAGTCCCATTTGAAAGACTGTTAATTTTATTAGGGTCAGACGGGGGATCGAACCTGCGATCCCTAGATTACCAGTCCAGCGTGTTACCACTGGACTACAGATCCGACCTATATCTCACCCATACTCATGTACATATTAATTTTACCACTGGACTACAGATCCGTCTGTCATAAAATTTTAGTTGCGGTGTTGGTTATGCATACATAAAAAAATCAGCGATGTGGCCCTATCATTGACAATGAGCTAACCCAACACAATTTACATCCCAATATACATGTACATAATACGGGCATGTGATCGGTTTTCGGAAAATGCATATCTAGCCTTTACTATCGGTTATTTATAGTTTGCATACCAATTCAGGCGCGTAGCTGCCTTAAGGCAAACAGGCATTTGCCTGCACATCATTTTCACACAAAAATGGGCAAATGGGTTGCTTAAACTTCAACTTAGTAAGTCGGTGAAAGCAGTGAAGTGTGTTACATATATACCTGTATGTGTATGTTTTGTTGAAAAATAAAACCAACAGTATCATCCGTCATTTCATCACTTTTACAGTTTCCACCACTATTTACGCAATCATTTGTCCCTTCAAACCCGCCCTTCAAAAGGCCTCAGGATATGTCAGAAGCCACCAGTTGCATTCTAATTTTCAAAAATTCGTGGGGGGGGGGGCATGCCCCCAAACCCCCCTAGCACATTCGCGGCTGCGCCGCTCAGTATGTTCTGCCTGCACATTGTGACATTCCTGGCTACGCCCCTGCAATTCTCAAGAAAGGCTTAGGTACACACAACCAGTGCGAGATAGAGAGAAGAACAAAATATATAATCAGAAAATCGAGGCAAAAAAATGAAGCGGCGACTGTCTGAAACATGTACACGAAGCGGCGACTGTCTGAAACATGTACACGAAGCGGCGACTGTCTGAAACATGTACACAACTTTTAAGCCATATCCAAGCATATTTGTTAATGACATGACGTCACTGTCAGCATAGCTCTCCATTATATGGATATGGTATTTTTGTTAGGAGACTCTGGAATGGGTCTCTGTCTGTATCATTGCACTATCCTCCAAAAATCTAACATGACTAATCTCTTCAGGAGGCGTCGCTCATATGGGCAACCGGTAGCGACGATAAATAAACGTAGAACACACAGATACATATGGGCAACCGGTAGCGACGATAAATAAACGTACACACGGTATTGTTGTATTGTCAAGCTTATGATTGATAAAAAGAAATAGCCTTTTAGCCAGAAACCACTTGTCCAGACCCCAAGCGTATGTGGGCAATAGGTGGTAGATGTATACATTAGTGATAATATGGGGATAATCACGCACCCCGGGTGGAGAAGCCCGGCATCATAAAAACGTCGTTTACGGCGCAGTGTTGACCTAGTAGGCCTATCCTTCTATTACGTAACTATGGCACAATAGGGTATGTTAGGGTATTATATCATCACATCCACTGTTGTTTGATTTTGAGCAGTATTTCAAGCGCAGAACCACTGACCTTCCGCAAGCCAGTTGGATAGCATCCTTCCTCACATGAAATAATTCGACACCCCCAAGGGGAGTCGAATCAGCAGCGGCGAGAGGCAAGTGATTTGAAGTCAACGACCGTAACCACTCGGCCACCGGGGCCACTTTCACCGTTTGTCGTGTACATGTACTTGTATTAGCAGTAGTCAATGGAGTTGATCAATGTAGGCCTGCGATACTGAGGCCATATACATTACTAGGACACCAACTACTACTTGACATTGCCTATATAATCATCGGCGTAGCTAGCGATTTTGAATGTTTAGGCTGTCCGATTAGCGCAGTGGTTAGCACGCTCGCTTCTCACCAATGTAACCCGGGTTCGATTCTCGGACCGGAAAGTATGCGAGATGATACGGTGGTCGCCAGATCGGACAGGTGTGTTTTCTCCGGTTTCCTCCCACACGAATGACCACATTTACGTTTTCACCCGCGCCAACGAGAGTGATTAATATAAGTTGTTAAAACTTGCTTCCAAATCGTTGTAAAATAAATAAAGTTTAAACTAGAATATGGATTTACAGATATCTACACATTTATTTAAGGGACTATGGCTTACAGATCTCTACACATTTATTTAAGGGACTATGGCTTACAGATCTATACACATTTATTTAAGGGGCTATGGCTTACAGATCTATACACATTTATTTAAGGGGCTATGGCTTACAGATCTCTACACATTTATTTAAGGGGCTATGGCTTACAGATATATACACATTTATGTATGGGGCTATGGCTTACAGATATATACACATTTATTTAAGGGGCAATGGCTTACAGATATATACACATTTATTTAAGGGGCTATGGCTTACATATATATACACATTTATTTAAGGGGCTATGGCTTACAGATATATACACATTTATTTAAGGGGCTATGGCTTACAGATATATACACATTTATTTAAGGGGCTATGGCTTACAGATATATACACATTTATTTATGGAGCTATGGCTTACAGATATATACACATTTATTTAAGGGGCTATGGCTTACAGATATATACACATTTATTTAAGGGGCTATGGCTTACAGATATATACACATTTATTTAAGGGACTATGGCTTACATATATATACACATTTATTTAAGGGGCTATGGCTTACAGATATATACACATTTATTTAAGGGACTATGGCTTACAGATATATACACATTTATCTAAAGACGAGTATAAGGTGGTGTTCCTTTATTTGAACATAAATGTGTTTTCATTTATCAAAGGGACACCACTCCAAGAGACTTATGACCCTGGGAATGTTATGGAAACATATTTATTTAACAACAATACATATCCGGAAAGTTCATATTTATTATCATTCAGTTTAAATCAATGGACAGCTAACTTGCTGCAATACTGTCACTGGTTTGCACAGTCTGCTCAAACATTTTTTTTTAATTTTATTTTATTTACAACATTTACATAACAACGTTTATGTACATATTTACAATTTCATGAAAATAATGAACAACATCAATGCAAAAATCACTTAAGTATTTTAACCAAATTATACATTGAATGAAATGAGCCTGTAATTTTCTTTATAATCTAATGTGTATTAAAATAAGAATTCTCCGAAAAATGAATGGTTAGAATTTAAAAGATCTCTATGAATTTGGCTATCAATATATTTTATTTGGCATAAACATATAACATGTTCATCGCCACAAAACATATAACATGGCGGTTACAAGAAAGGTCCGGAGTTCGAGCCCCGCTGGAGCCGTTAGGATTGTGCCCTTAGGCAAGACATTTAAATTCCACATTGCCTCTTCTCTCCTTCATGGCGATGGATTCCATCAGGAATGAGGTCTCGAGAGTGATTAATATAAGTTTGAAAGAACTTGTTTCGCAATCAAGCTAAAATAAATTTGCATAAACTATAGATCAATACAACTATTGTTGACAATTGTGCTTTATACTGTATACATACTTTTTGATATTTAAGTTCAAGTTGTGTAATACACCAATCAATGAATAAGATTTCCACTTGTCATTTAGATAGTGAAGAAATATGTTAATGAATAATGATTTGTAAATGAAAACACTTGATATAGTCAAATCTGTCTTAAGCAGCCAACAAAGGGAATCACAGAAAGTGGCTGCTTAGCACATGTGGCTGCTTAATAGAGGTGAAATAATAGAATAAAAGAACATGGTGGGAATCTTGCTGCTTAATAGAGGTGACCACTAACACAGGTTTGACTGTAGTTAAAATCATATTAACTCTATGTTCCATATATATACGTCTTTCTGTCCGCTAGTGCATGATACAGACAGAGACCCAGTCCAGAATCTCCTCTGGTTCTTTTACGTGCACGGTGTAAAGCACTGACACGAGACCTCGTCCCATCTGAAAGACTGTTAATTTTATTAGGGTCAGACGGGGGGATCGAACCTGCGATCCCTGGATTACCAGTCCAGCGTGTTACCACTGGACTACAGATCCGTCTGTGAAGAGTGTATCAATTACTCCATATATACGCGATTCTACGCATGTACGCTAGCCTGGGTGCCAGTCTGTCGATTGTTCACTTGATATGATCAGAAGCTCAATACGGCCCAATTAATAGTATTGGTGTTAAACTATATTTATTTGACTGACCAGGCAAAATATATCGACGCCTGTTCCCCCGACTAGCTAGCCACATATATACGCCTGCTACTTTAAATGCCCCAAAAACAACCCACGATTGCAAACAGACTCCCGAGAAGTGGATTAATATCAACATGTTCAAATTGATTACCGGCCAAAAAACATACCGTTTTCTGAAAATAATGAATGAAGATGCTTGTTTTTCACCAAAAGTAAGAATATGCGCGTGCGCGAGAATTCATTTTCAGAAAATTGTACAAATGGTATTTATAAATATATGTCATGGGTCATAGGTCACTGCATGATCATATCAGCTGTGTAAAGACCACATGTAATATGGTCTGGTTTATTGTGGGGTATTACACACCACAGGGATTCGGCACGTTTGGGGAACAGGGATTCGGCACGTTTGGGGGTACTAGTATATATATTAAGCTAGTACGGAAATGTGACCTGCTATGGCCAATGTTTGTGGCAATTGTTTGCAAAGTATACATGCATGCAGCTTGAAGTTGTGTTTTATTTGAAGAACAATATAAATACTCGGGATAGGCGTTATATTTGGACAGCTTTGTACAAAATTGTCTCAGATAGGGCCATTTTACTGATCGATGCGAAATCTGACATCCCACAGAGTAGAATCCCTGTACTTAAATATATATACTAGTACCCCCAAACGTGCTGAATCCCTGTGTGAATGACGATACGTATTATGTTTCTGCAACGCATTAACTAAGTAAATTGATACAGTGTGCAGGTAGGGACTTAAATGCTTGTGTTTATAATGTCGTCTGTTTGTTTTTAAATGCTCGTGTATTGCTACAGTAGTCGTACACATAATTAAACGTCCCCACGTGTCCAAATGCAAATGTTTTTCTGGACAGGCTTAGCCGACCTAAGCGGTTAACCAGTACTAAACTATGTCTGTGAGGTGACTTGCTCAATGACACTACATACGTGGACTGACCGAGTATCGAACATGGGACAGTTTGATTCCAAATCCGACACCATGCCACGGACGCCCGGAGGAAATCGTCGTGTTCAATCTGTCACCGTACCATATCACATACTGTCCATCGAACCAGGGTTGAATTCGTGAGAAGCGAGTGCCTAACTACTGTGCCAAATTGGACAGCCAAAAGAAGTGTAATCCATATTACAAGTTATCATGATTGATCTTAATGCGATGATAGACACGATGAGTCGGGATGACCATAATTATATATAGATACACTGTCCAGTTTGAAATCAATCGGAATATATCGAACTCTGTGTTTTCATGCATATTGGGTTACAAACTACTACCACAACCAATGACCACAAAGTTGCATTGTAATATAATTATAGTGTGTTGAAAACACTGACTGTTTTATGTATCAATACTAGTTGAAACGTTTTGTTAATTTCAGATGCTTATTGATTTAGATACCTATCAAAGGGTGATGTATCGTCCAAAGTCGCAGATTTTCATGGCATCAACAGGTAGGTGAACTCTTTTCGACATGATCATTAATTGCTAAGTTTATTCGATTAGCTGTCTGATTAGCGTAGTGATTAGCACGCTCGCTTCTAGTCAATGCATTCCGGGTTTCTTACACTGACTGAGAAGTGTGTGAGATGGTACGGTGGTCCCCAAATCGGACATGTGAGTTTTCTCCGGTTATGTCCCACACGAATGACTACATAATTATACGCTTTCAATGAGAGTGCTTAATATTATAATCTTGTTTCGAAAATGTTGTAAAGTAAATAATATTTATACAGTTGATTATTCTAACATTAACAATGAAGAACGATGTAAAAACACAAAAGTTAACCATAGTTTTTTCAAAAACAGAATTAGGCTGAACTCCAAATATATTTAGTTTCGTCACAGCAACCCAGATTTATGGAATAGTTTCCATCTTATTAATGTACATACACTGTACTAATCACTTATACATTGTTCTTAGAAAAAGTAATATTTGTCAGGTCCACCCTCACAAATGCTTAATATTAATGATGCATGTCCAAATTTTGTTCACAATCATTCCAGTGTTCAAATTTAACAGATAGAAATATAGAACTTTGATGTTAATAGAGTTTTTATATGTTATTTCTTGCAGATTCCCTGATGATATGGCTTTAATTGATGTACAGCAGGATTTTTATCGGAAGTGCCATATTATACAGAATACAGTTAGCTCAGTTGATGGTCTATTGATCTATGATTGTGTGATAGCATGGCCAAGAAAATCAAGAGTGGACAACAATATTTCAACAGATCAGTTCATGCCTCTGTCAACACCACTTGATTTAAGGACACTAATCTTAGCTGTCATATTTACAGTTTAGAAATCTTGAAAACTGATGAAAACTGAGCAACTATCCGGTGATACAAATGCATACTGTTTGGTACTTTTCTTTTATAGACTATTAAGATTTCATTTTGACAAGCAGTTTTAAAAATTATGAAAGAAATTTCCGGTCTTAATTTTTGTGATTTAAGGTTTCCACAAATAAAGCAAACAATAGATATATATATATATATATATACATGCATGCCAAACAAGCAAAATTAGATGTGCATGAAAACACCCTGGTAATTATATGGTATTGAAGCCTGTGTACAAACAAGATTGTCTATCATACTGTGTTCACTACATATCTTCAATCTATATCTTGTGCAACAAATCTTCTTTTACTATGAAATCAGAAATGTTGATGCAACAAAACACGAACATTGATTCACAGTAAATATAATTTGTTGCATCAGATTGCATAGGGTGTGACAGACAGACTTTGGTGTGAAAATGTAACTGCTTCAATATACTTCCCACTACATTGTAACAGAAGCTGTAACATTACACAAAGCAATCCGATACAATATATATGTTGATATACATAATATATGAATACCTGTGAGTGTTTTACGTTTTATTTATCATAGTTACCAGTTGCCCATTTTAGCGACATCTACTGAAGAGATTAGTTATATTAGATTTGGAGGATAGTGCAATGATGTCTCCTCTGGTTCTTTTATTTGCATTGTGTAAAGCACCGACACAAGACCTCTGTTTAAATTCTCATCTGAAAGACTATGATTTTAGTATGGTATAGCGGGGTCTCGAACGGGGTAAAAAGCCCATGTGATCTAGTTTTTTATTGTTTTTTCTTTCTTGTTCCTACGATATAATTATAAGAGGATATGTGTTTGTTTCAGTGTATGATCGAATAATATTTCACCAAATGAACATTGAAAGCATTATTACCAAGTGTGAAGCTAGTCACGAGTGGTATTAATAGCTTTCTATGTGTTTGAGTAAAGTATTATTCGATCATTACTTAACAAACAAATTTTCTTTTTATTTCGGCTGAAAAGTGTTTTTATGATAGAAAATGATGCAACTGTGCCATGGGCTAAATCGTACTTAGACAACAATATGTGACGTAATAAATGACTGCTCGAGTCCTTAAACGTACGTGCTGCCAACATTTCAACAAACACATTCTTTGTACCACAAATTCAAAGCATTGTTACTTTTAGCTTCCTACTTAATCCTTTTCATTATGTATGTTGTTGTATGTTATATGTGTTTTAACTTTTATGGTTTGCAATAAAATTGTTTAAACCAATTCATCTTGGCAATTCTATGATAATTCTATTCCATATATGCGAGGATTAAAAACTGCATTACCCATATTATCAGTAACAAGTGTCAATATGTATCTCTATATGTATTATAAAATCACATTGAGGTATATTTGCAGTGACATTATAAATAATGAAATTTAGAATAGTTCCGTTGTTTTATTTCTACTTCCTAACATCCATGGTTATAACTAGTTTCAATATAACTTACCGACCAAGTTAACTTGACAACAATTTGGTAGTTAAAGCGACCATTTATCATCGTCTTTGATCTATTGTGTTTTTGAGCTTAATTATCGTCGCTACCGGTTGCCCATATGAGCGACGCCTCTTGAAGAGATTAGTCATTTTAGATATTTGAGGATATTGCAGTGATAGAGACGGAGTATGTGGTCGATTGGTTAATGTTGTTGACTTCGAATCACTTGCCTCTCACAGTTGATGTTTAGACTCTCACCAGGGGTGTCGGATTATTTCGTGCAAGGAAACTATTCGGAATGTTTGTGGTTCTACCCAGGCAGGTGACCTTTCACACTTGACATACTGTATGGAGGGGCGCCCAGGATCTTCCTCCACCAATAATAGCTGGAAAGTCACCATATTACTTGAGCTGTTGGTGATACATTAAACCCCAAAAACAAACAGAGACCCATGCCAGAGTATTATCTGGGTTTTTTACGTGAACGATGTTATTCACGGACTTAAAGACTGATGATCGAACCTTGGATCTACAGACCAATGTGTTCACCACTGAACTATTGACCCGTCTGTATTTGATCTATTAATCTCATCACACAGATATATACGACTAATGTATGACCAGTCTATGACAGCTTGTACATTTGTATATTATATATGCTAGAATCGCCGTTATAAAAAGACATGCTGATACGAAAGTGTGTATTAATGAATGGAGTCTATTCAGTATTTACATCACTAGATATTGTGGTAACATGTTAATACCGTAGGCCCTATTCAATTGCCTCAACATTATTTACAGACACAAATCTGGAACATACCCTTGAAAATGAAATAATATTTAACAACATAATCCTATTAGCAAAGAAGTTTTGGGGTGGGAGCACTGTTTTGCATTTACGCAAAAACTATGTATAAGTTATTTAAAGTATAATAAAAGTCTGAAATGTTTAACAATTCAATATATGAAAACAACGTATCAGATTTAAAATATTGTTGCATGATGAAAACATACCAGTTATACTGAAATAGATTATACATTCACAGTAACAAGGAAGATTTAGTGGGGTCGTGTTTTCCTTTCCAATACCGGCGTGTTAAAAAATCTCTTCTACGGATTTGACCAACTACGTCATATTGGATTTAATATATATTGCATGGCTGGAGAGGCCTGCGCGTAAGGTTTAATTCGATATAAGAAATATTAACATATTCCAAGAAATAAATAAGTTATGAATAATATATATAGGGGCGCCGTGTTTTAAACATGTCCGATATTGACATTTGCGCGCGAAGATGTGTACACCGGAAGTTTACATTTCGGACTGTGTCACTGTTTTTAAGCAGGAAACGTCGCAAGTAGCGGTCTTAAGATAAGACCGACTTGCGACCGACTTGCGACCGACGTTGTTGATAAAACGGGGCCCGTCTGTGCATAAGTAGCTTTCTATGCCAACTTTATACACCAACTACGAAAGACTACATCCACTGCGTAATGCACTATTATGCGCACTTTGAATAATGTGTAAACGGAGCTGCATCATGTATAATTAAGCACCGTGTACACTCTTACACAAATCTGTACACGTGTCGGCCGCTAACCAGCACTAAATCATGTATGTGTTATATTCTTGAATTCTATTTTTACATTTTCGCAATCTTTCATCGTTAAACTCAAAATTAAAAAACAAAACAAAAATGAAAAGTGTGCACCGTGATCATAGTTAATGTATGACAAGATATTCACATTGCAGCACGTAACTGTTCAATATATTCACATTGCAGCACGTAACTGTTCAAGATATCCACATTGCAACACGTAACTGTTCCAAGATATCCACATTGCAACACGTAACTGTTCAAGATATTCACATTGCAGCACGTAACTGTTCAATATATTCACATTGCAGCACGTAACTGTTCAATATATTCACATTGCAGCACGTAACTGTTCAATATATTCACATTGCAGCACGTAACTGTTCAAGATATTCACATTGCAACACGTAACTGTTCAAGATATCCACATTGCAACACGTAACTGTTCAAGATATTCACATTGCAACACGTAACTGTTCAAGATATTCACATTGCAACACGTAACTGTTCAAGATATTCACATTGCAACATGTAACTGTTCAAGATATTCACATTGCAACACGTAACTGTTCAAGATATTCACATTGCAACATGTAACTGTTCAAGCTATTCACATTGCAACACGTAACTGTTCAAGATATTCACATTGCAACATGTAACTGTTCAAGATATTCACATTGCAACACGTAACTGTTCAAGATATTCACATTGCAACATGTAACTGTTCAAGATATTCACATTTCAACACGTAACTGTTACGGTAAACTAGCTGAACAAGCAAGCATTTTTATCCCTGAATAATGGAATATAACTCTATAAAGTTTCGAACATTTAATCTTTTGGAACTTTAACCCATTTAACACCAAGTAACTAACATGGACTGGTCCATGATCTTTTTAGACCAATAAATTAATCAGAAAATTACATTTGGACCAGTTCATTTATCAAAATGGGTCATTTTGTCGAAAAATAGTAATATTACTGGCCAAAAAGTGCAGATCCTGATGAAACAGCTCATGAGCCGGCTCATCTGGATCTACACTTTTTGTACGCCTATTTAGGTCTGTGGTGTTGCAAGGGTTAATGATTTCATCGCATTTTATAATAGATATCGATGATATAATAGTGTGAGTAGTAGATATTAAAATGTGTGTTTGTATTGTTTCTGGAATGTGGCCGTCAAATGATTTGTTGATTGGGTTACTAATGTTTAACCTGGCCGAGTTGTGCACGATAAATGAGCAGAACTCACTATCTGGCTCATCTGGATCTACACTTTTTGTAAGCCTATTTAACAGTCTGTAGTGTTGAAAGGGTTAATTATATCTCAATAATGCTCGAGCGACTCGGGTACAATTAATTATAATACAAGCAATCACTCACAAACTTTTCACAAAGCTCAAGGATATGATTGGTCGAGTTTGAGATTTGTTCTCAGATCAACCAATAAGAAAGCTTGAGACTGTATTTGAGATTGGAGAATCGTTTTATAACTTCGAAGCCAGTAGTTTATTTAGAACCGGTATGTACATCTACAATACAAAAATCACATTGCTAAGGTGGCACAGTTCCTATGGGGGCATGGTAACATTGCTAAGGTGGCACAGTAACATCGTTAAGGGGTCACGGTAACATTGCTAAGTGGGCACGGTGACGTTGCTAAGGGGGCACAGTAACATTGCTAAGTGGGCACGGTGACGTTGCTAAGGTGGCATGGTAACATTGCTAAGGGGGCACTGTAATGTTGCTAAGGGGGCATAGTAACATTGCTAAGGGGGCACTGTAATGTTGCTAAGGGGGCATGGTAACATTGCTAAGGGGGCATAGTAACATTGCTAAGGGGGCACTGTAATGTTGCTAAGGGGGCATGGTAACATCGTTAAGGGATCACGGTAACATTGCTAAGTGGGCACGGTGACGTTGCTAAGGGGGCATGGTAACATTGCTAAGGGGGCACTGTAATGTTGCTAAGGGGGCATAGTAACATTGCTAAGGGGGCACTGTAATGTTGCTAAGGGGGCATAGTAACATTGCTAAGGAGGCACAGTAACATTGCTAAGGGGCATGGTAACATTGCTAAGGGGGCATAGTAACATTGCTAAGGGGGCACTGTAATGTTGCTAAGGGGGCACAGTAACATTGCTAAGGGGGCACTGTAATGTTGCTAAGGTGGCACAGTAACATTGCTAAGGGGGCACTGTAATGTTGCTAAGGTGGCACAGTAACATTGCTAAGGGGGCACTGTAATGTTGCTAAGGGGGCATGGTAACATTGCTAAGGGGGCACTGTAATGTTGCTAAGGGGGCATGGTAACATTGCTAAGGGGGCACTGTAATGTTGCTAAGGGGTCACAGTAACATTGCTAAGGGGGCACTGTAATGTTGCTAAGGGGGCATGGTAACATTGCTAAGGTGGCACAGTAACATTGTTAAGGGGTCACAGTAACATTGCTAAGGGGGCATAGTAGTAACATTGCTAATGTGGCACAGTAACATTGTTAAGGGGTCACAGTAACATTGCTAAGGGGGCATAGTAACATTGCTAAGGGGGCATAGTATAATTGCTAAGGTGGCACAGTAACATTGTTAAGGGGGAACTGTAATGTTGCTAAGGTGGCACAGTAACATTGTTAAGGGGTCACAGTAACATTGCTAAGGGGGCATAGTAACATTGCTAAGGTGGCATGGTAACATTGCTAAGGTGGCACAGTAACATTGTTAAGGGGTCACAGTAACATTGCTAATGGGGCATAGTAACATTGCTAAGGGGGCATAGTAACATTGCTAAGGTGTCACAGTAACATTGCTAAGGGGGCATAGTAACATTGTTAAGGGGGCATAGAAACATTGCTAAGGGGGCATGGTAACATTGCTAAGGTGGCAGAGTAACATTTTTAAGGGGCCACGGTGACGTTTCTAAGGGGGCATGGTAACATTGCTAAGGTGGCACAGTAACATCGTTAAGGGGTCACGGTAACATTGCTAAGTGGGCACGGTGACGTTGCTAAGGGGGCACAGTAACATTGCTAAGTGGGCACGGTGACGTTGCTAAGGGGGCATGGTAACATTGCTAAGGGGGCACTGTAATGTTGCTAAGGGGGCATGGTAACATTGCTAAGGGGGCATAGTAACATTGCTAAGGGGGCACTGTAATGTTGCTAAGGGGGCATGGTAACATCGTTAAGGGATCACGGTAACATTGCTAAGTGGGCACGGTGACGTTGCTAAGGGGGCATGGTAACATTGCTAAGGGGGCACTGTTATGTGCTAAGGGGGCATAGTAACATTGCTAAGTGGGCACTGTAATGTTGCTAAGGGGGCATAGTAACATTGCTAAGGGGGCACTGTAATGTTGCTAAGGGGGCATGGTAACATTGCTAAGGGGGCATAGTAACATTGCTAAGGGGCGTATTTTTGCTAAGGTGGCACGTAACATTGTAAGGGGCACTGTAATGTTGCTAAGGTGGCACAGTAACATTGCTAAGGGGCACTGTAATGTTGCTAAGGGGCATGGTAACATTGCTAAGGGGGCACTGTAATGTTGCTAAGGGGGCATGGTAACATTGCTAAGGGGGCACTGTAATGTTGCTAAGGGGTCACAGTAACATTGCTAAGGGGGCACTGTAATGTTGCTAAGGGGGCATGGTAACATTGCTAAGGTGGCACAGTAACATTGTTAAGGGGTCACAGTAACATTGCTAAGGGGGCATAGTAGTAACATTGCTAAGGTGGCACAGTAACATTGCTAAGGGGGCATAGTAACATTGCTAAGGGGGCATAGTAACATTGCTAAGGTGGCACAGTAACATTGTTAAGGGGGCACTGTAATGTTGCTAAGGTGGCACAGTAACATTGTTAAAGGGGCACTGTAATGTTGCTAAGGTGGCACAGTAACATTGTTAAGGGGTCACAGTAACATTGCTAAGGGGGCATAGTAACATTGCTAAGGTGGCATGGTAACATTGCTAAGGTGGCACAGTAACATTGTTAAGGGGTCACAGTAACATTGCTCAGGGGGCATAGTAACATTGCTAAGGGGGCATAGTAACATTGCTAAGGGGTCACAGTAACATTGCTAAGGGGGCATAGTAACATTGCTAAGGGGGCATAGTAACATTGCTAAGGGGGCATGGTAACATTGCTAAGGTGGCACAGTAACATGGTTAAGGGGCCACGGTGACGTTTCTAAGGGGGCATGGTAACATTGCTAAGGTGGCACAGTAACATCGTTAAGGGGTCACGGTAACATTGCTAAGTGGGCACGGTGACGTTGCTAAGGGGGCACAGTAACATTCTAAGTGGGCACGGTGACGTTGCTAAGGGGGCATGGTAACATTGCTAAGGGGGCACTGTAATGTTGCTAAGGGGGCATAGTAACATTGCTAAGGGGGCACTGTAATGTTGTTAAGGGGGCATGGTAACATTGCTAAGGGGGCATAGTAACATTGCTAAGGGGGCACTGTAATGTTGCTAAGGGGGCATGGTAATATCGTTAAGGGATCACGGAACATTGCTAAGTGGGCACGGTGACGTTGCTAAGGGGGCATGGTAACATTGCTAAGGGGCACTGTAACATTGCTAAGGGGGCACAGTAACATTGCTAAGGGGGCACTGTAATTGCTAAGGGGGCATAGTAACATTGCTAAGGGGGCATAGTAACATTGCTAAGGGGTCACAGTAACATTGCTAAGGGGGCATAGTAACATTGCTAAGGGGGCATAGTAACATTGCTAAGGGGGCATAGTAACATTGCTAAGGTGACACAGTAACATTGTTAAGGGGGCACTGTAATGTTGCTAAGGTGGCACAGTAACATTGTTAAGGGGTCACAGTAACATTGCTAAGGGGGCATAGTAACATTGCTAAGGTGGCATGGTAACATTGCTAAGGTGGAACAGTAACATTGTTAAGGGGTCACAGTAACATTGCTAAGGGGGCATAGTAACATTGCTAAGGGGGCATAGTAACATTGCTAAGGGGTCACAGTAACATTGCTAAGGGGGCATAGTAACATTGCTAAGGGGGCATAGTAACATTGCTAAGGGGGCATAGTAACATTGCTAAGGTGACACAGTAACATTGTTAAGGGGGCACTGTAATGTTGCTAAGGTGGCACAGTAACATTGTTAAGGGGTCACAGTAACATTGCTAAGGGGGCATAGTAACATTGCTAAGGTGGCATGGTAACATTGCTAAGGTGGCACAGTAACATTGTTAAGGGGTCACAGTAACATTGCTAAGGGGGCATAGTAACATTGCTAAGGGGGCATAGTAACATTGCTAAGGGGGCATAGAAACATTGCTAAGGGGGCATGGTAACATTGCTAATGTGGCACAGTAACATTTTTAAGGGGCCACGGTGACGTTTCTAAGGGGGCATGGTAACATTGCTAAGGTGGCACAGTAACATCGTTAAGGGGTCACGGTAACATTGCTAAGTGGGCACGGTGACGTTGCTAAGGGGGCATGGTAACATTGCTAAGGGGGCACTGTAATGTTGCTAAGGGGGCATAGTAACATTGCTAAGGGGGCACTGTAATGTTGCTAAGGGGGCATGGTAACATTGCTAAGGGGGCATAGTAACATTGCTAAGGGGGCACTGTAATGTTGCTAAGGGGGCATGGTAACATCGTTAAGGGATCACGGTAACATTGCTAAGTGGGCACGGTGACGTTGCTAAGGGGGCATGGTAACATTGCTAAGGGGGCACTGTTATGTTGCTAAGGGGGCATAGTAACATTGCGAAGGGGGCACTGTAATGTTGCTAAGGGGGCATAGTAACATTGCTAAGGGGGCACTGTAATGTTGCTAAGGGGGCATGGTAACATTGCTAAGGGGGCATAGTAATGTTGCTAAGGGGGCATGGTAACATTGCTAAGGGGGCACTGTAATGTTGCTAAGGGGTCACAGTAACATTGCTAAGGGGGCACTGTAATGTTGCTAAGGGGGCATGGTAACATTGCTAAGGTGGCACAGTAACATTGTTAAGGGGTCACAGTAACATTGCTAAGGGGGCATAGTAGTAACATTGCTAAGGTGGCACAGTAACATTGCTAAGGGGGCATAGTAACATTGCTAAGGGGGCATAGTAACATTGCTAAGGTGGCACAGTAACATTGTTAAGGGGGAACTGTAATGTTGCTAAGGTGGCACAGTAACATTGTTAAAGGGGCACTGTAATGTTGCTAAGGTGGCACAGTAACATTGTTAAGGGGTCACAGTAACATTGCTAAGGGGGCATAGTAACATTGCTAAGGTGGCATGGTAACATTGCTAAGGTGGCACAGTAACATTGTTAAGGGGTCACAGTAACATTGCTCAGGGGGCATAGTAACATTGCTAAGGGGGCATAGTAACATTGCTAAGGGGGCATAGAAACATTGCTAAGGGGGCATGGTAACATTGCTAATGTGGCACAGTAACATTTTTAAGGGGCCACGGTGACGTTTCTAAGTGGGCACGGTGACGTTGCTAAGGGGGCATGGTAACATTGCTAAGGGGGCACTGTAATGTTGCTAAGGGGGCATAGTAACATTGCTAAGGGGGCACTGTAATGTTGCTAAGGGGGCATGGTAACATTGCTAAGGGGGCATAGTAACATTGCTAAGGGGGCACTGTAATGTTGCTAAGGGGGCATGGTAACATCGTTAAGGGATCACGGTAACATTGCTAAGTGGGCACGGTGACGTTGCTAAGGGGGCATGGTAACATTGCTAAGGGGGCACTGTTATGTTGCTAAGGGGCATAGTAACATTGCGAAGGGGGCACTGTAATGTTGCTAAGGGGGCATAGTAACATTGCTAAGGGGGCACTGTAATGTTGCTAAGGGGGCATGGTAACATTGCTAAGGGGGCATAGTAATGTTGCTAAGGGGGCATGGTAACATTGCTAAGGGGGCACTGTAATGTTGCTAAGGGGTCACAGTAACATTGCTAAGGGGGCACTGTAATGTTGCTAAGGGGGCATGGTAACATTGCTAAGGTGGCACAGTAACATTGTTAAGGGGTCACAGTAACATTGCTAAGGGGGCATAGTAGTAACATTGCTAAGGTGGCACAGTAACATTGCTAAGGGGGCATAGTAACATTGCTAAGGGGGCATAGTAACATTGCTAAGGTGGCACAGTAACATTGTTAAGGGGGCACTGTAATGTTGCTAAGGTGGCACAGTAACATTGTTAAAGGGGCACTGTAATGTTGCTAAGGTGGCACAGTAACATTGTTAAGGGGTCACAGTAACATTGCTAAGGGGGCATAGTAACATTGCTAAGGGGTCACAGTAACATTGCTAAGGGGGCATAGTAACATTGCTAAGGGGGCATAGTAACATTGCTAAGGGGGCATGGTAACATTGCTAAGGTGGCACAGTAACATGGTTAAGGGGCCACGGTGACGTTTCTAAGGGGGCATGGTAACATTGCTAAGGTGGCACAGTAACATCGTTAAGGGGTCACGGTAACATTGCTAAGTGGGCACGGTGACGTTGCTAAGGGGGCACAGTAACATTTCTAAGTGGGCACGGTGACGTTGCTAAGGGGGCATGGTAACATTGCTAAGGGGGCACTGTAATGTTGCTAAGGGGGCATAGTAACATTGCTAAGGGGGCACTGTAATGTTGTTAAGGGGGCATGGTAACATTGCTAAGGGGGCATAGTAACATTGCTAAGGGGGCACTGTAATGTTGCTAAGGGGGCATGGTAATATCGTTAAGGGGGCACAGTAACATCGTTAAGGGATCACGGTAACATTGCTAAGTGGGCACGGTGACGTTGCTAAGGGGGCATGGTAACATTGCTAAGGGGGCACTGTTATGTTGCTAAGGGGGGCATAGTAACATTGCTAAGGGGGCACTATAATGTTGCTAAGGGGGCATAGTAACATTGCTTAGGGGGCACTGTAATGTTGCTAAGGGGGCATGGTAACATTGCTAAGGGGGCATAGTAACATTGCTAAGGGGGCACTGTAATGTTGCTAAGGGGGCACTGTAATGTTGCTAAGGTGGCACAGTAACATTGCTAAGGGGGCACTGTAATGTTGCTAAGGTGGCACAGTAACATTGCTAAGGGGGCACTGTAATGTTGCTAAGGTGGCACAGTAACATTGCTAAGGGGGCACTGTAATGTTGCTAAGGGGGCATGGTAACATTGCTAAGGGGGCACTGTAATGTTGCTAAGGGGGCATGGTAACATTGCTAAGGGGGCACTGTAATGTTGCTAAGGGGTCACAGTAACATTGCTAAGGGGGCACTGTAATGTTGCTAAGGGGGCATGGTAACATTGCTAAGGTGGCACAGTAACATTGTTAAGGGGTCACAGTAACATTGCTAAGGGGGCATAGTAGTAACATTGCTAAGGTGGCACAGTAACAGTGTTAAGGGGTCACAGTAACATTGCTAAGGGGGCATAGTAACATTGCTAAGGGGGCATAGTAACATTGCTAAGGTGGCACAGTAACATTGTTAAGGGGGCACTGTAATGTTGCTAAGGTGGCACAGTAACATTGTTAAAGGGGCACTGTAATGTTGCTAAGGTGGCACAGTAACATTGTTAAGGGGTCACAGTAACATTGCTAAGGGGGCATAGTAACATTGCTAAGGGGTCACAGTAACATTGCTAAGGGGGCATAGTAACATTGCTAAGGGGGCATGGTAACATTGCTAAGGTGGCACAGTAACATTGTAAAGGGGCCACGGTGACGTTTCTAAGGGGGCATGGTAACATTGCTAAGGTGGCACAGTAACATTGTTAAGGGGTCACAGTGACGTTGCTAAGGGGGCATATGCCGGTAACATTGCTAAGGGGGTACTGTAATGTTGCTAAGGGGGCACTGTAATGTTGCTAAGGGGGCATAGTAACATTGCTAAGGGGGCACTGTAATGTTGCTAAGGGGGCATAGTAATATTGCTAAGTGTTTTTGTTTGTTTGTTAGTTCGGGTTTTACGCCTGCATTAGCACCATTTTGGGCTATATCGCCGGATAGGTTACCTAACATCACCTTTCCTGGGCAGGCTCAAGCGGTAAACCAGTACTTGGGTGCACCAATCTCCGTAAGAAACGGCCAACTTTTTCATATAGATGAGACACAGCCTGAGCGGGACACGAACCCGTGACCATCAGTGATGATAGGTTACAGTGATATGCAAGTCAGCGACCATAACCACTCGACAACGGAGACGGACTACTAAACGTGTACAGTAACGTTGCTAAGAGGGCACTATAACATTGCTAAGGGGGGCATGGTAACGTTGCTAAGGGGGCATGGCAATGTTGCTAAGGGGGCATGGCAATGTTGCTAAGGGGGCACGGTAACGTTGCTAAGGGGGGCACGGTAACGTTGCTAAGGGGGCATGGTAATGTTGCTAAGGGGGCACGGTAATGTTGCTAAGGGGGCACAGTAACGTTGCTAGGGGGCACAGTAACATTGCTAAGGGGGCACGGTAATGTTGGTAAGGGGGCATGGTAATGTTGCTAAGGGGGCACGGTAACTTTGCTAAGGGGGCACGGTAACGTTGCAAGGGGGCATGGTAATGTTGCTAAGGGGGCACGGTAATGTTGCTAAGGGAGCACGGTAACGTTGCTAAGGGGGCACGATAACATTGCTAAGGGGGCATGGTAATGTTGCTAAGGGGCATGGTAACGTTGCTAAGGGGGCATGGTAATGTTGCTAAGGGGGCACGGTAACGTTGCTAAGGGGGCATGGTAACGTTGCTAAGGGGGCACGGTAACGTTGCTAAGGGGGCACAGTAACGTTGCTAAGGGGGCACAGTAACGTTGCTAAGGGGGGCACACTAACGATGATCATGACTGATATGACACTTTAGGGAGAAATCTCGTTCACTCTCGTGATTGGTGAGAATACTGTGTACGGTCTTCTCCTGCGCAGATTCCGGAAATATCCTCAACTCCTGTAGCAAATTCCGAGATTCCTCAATTGTCCTCGGATGTCCCTGAACTTTACCCTTAACATGAGGATAACCCTGATGTGGTCCTTTCCACTGACCTATGACGTGATCTGCAACGGAAGGTTCACCACCATCAGTTTTGTCCCACCGCTGTGGGTTTTTCCACTGACCTATGACGTGATCTGCCACATAAGGATCACCACAATCAGTTTCGTCACCCTGGTTACTCTTATTTTTCACACTATATCCATGCTTTTGAACTGGCTGACTATTTTCAGAATTATTACCATGGTTAGCACTTTTTGAATATTGGCCATGACCTTGCTTACAATGTCCCTGATCATGTTGAAACTGACCATGTCCTTGCTGAAATTGACCTTGATATTGTTGAATTTGGCTGTGACCTTGTTGACCCTGACCGTGTTGAAATTGGCCTTGAATTTGCTGAAGTTGGCCTTGAGAATGGTAATGCTGCTGTTGTTCATGATGGTAGTCGTATGCCTGCCATTGCCTGAAAGTAGTGCATACCTAAGTAATTGTATACAGTCAAACATGTCTTAAGCAGCCAGTCGAGGGAATCACAGAAAGTGGCTGCTTAGCAAAGGTGGCTGCTTAATAGAGGTCAGATGTATAATAAAGCAACATATTGGGAAACTGGCTGCTTAATGCAGGTTGGCTGCTTAATGGAGGTGGCCACTAACACAGGTTTGACTGTATACATAGCATAGCTGGGATGGATAGCAATGTTGGACATGGGACTACTGGCTGTTACTCAGGAAATGTGGATGGTCATCTCTCCACAATGACAGGCTAGTTCACCTCCCAATTATAATCAGAACACAATTGTATAGCAGCCAGAGGAGAGAAAATGGGGAGAGAAAAGGGGGAGAAAAGTGGGAGAGAAAAGAAAAAGTGGGAGAGAAAAGAAAAAGGGGGAGAGAAAAGAAAAAGAGGGAGAGAAAAGAAAAAGGGGACATGACATCATTGACATGTGGCCCTGGATCTACTGGCACAATTATTTTTATTTTGGGGGGGTGCAGGTGGGGAAGCTTAACGGCACACCAACATTTTCGTCATATGGCGACTTTCCAGGTATTATTGGTGGAGTAAGACCCAGGTAGAACCACCGACATACCGCAAGCCAGCTGGATAGCTTCATCACATGAAATAGTTCGAGACCCACAAGAGGCCTCAACCGATCGACAACAGGGGCCACAAGGGGACAATTATCACATCATCAGTAATGTAGATACATATTGACTGAAATTACCAATAATCTGTCAATGGACGGACGGACGGACAATAGTCGAGCATCAGTCACCATGATCCCAAGTGATCTACAATGTAATTATTCCAGACACATACCTTGGATTGACTGGTGTAAATTGATGCGGTTTGAGAACGCGGAGAAAGTCAGCAAGGCATGGCCCCTCTCTTCCTAGCGGATCATTTGGCGGCATAAACAGGTCCTTCGCAAAGCTATACATCAGTAATCTGAAATATTTCCAAACTCGTCTATAAGTAGATATTTGAGTAAATTAAAATATTTTATATTATAGTGACATGTAGTTACAATACATACAGACACATAAATATAGCACCAGACCCAATGGATCTCTATAAGTCACCTGCAGATTAATATAAATAACATCATATTTAAACTGATTACAGTACATCAACAATAAATTAATGGCCGGGAATATACAGTTCATCAACAATAAAGTTATGGCCGGGAATATACATTCATCAACAATACAATTATGCCCGGGAATATACAGTTCATCAACAATAAAATTATGGCCGGGAATATACAGTTCATCAACAATACAATTATGCCCGGGAATATACAGTTCATCAACAATACAATTATGGCTGGGAATATACAGTTCATCAACAATACAATTATGGCCGGGAATATACAGTTCATCAACAATACAATTATGCCCGGGAATATACAGTTCATCAACAATAAAATTATGGCCGGGAATATACAGTTCATCAACAATAAAGTTATGGCCGGGAATATACAGTTCATCAACAATAAAGTTATGGCCGGGAATATACAGTTCATCAACAATAAAATTATGGCCGGGAATATACAGTTCATCAACAATAAAGTTATGGCCGGGAATATACAGTTCATCAACAATACAATTATGGCCGGGAATATACAGTTCATCAACAATACAATTATGGCCGGGAATATACAGTTCATCAACAATACAATTATGGCTGGGAATATACAGTTCATCAACAATACAATTATGGCTGGGAATATACAGTTCATCAACAATACAATTATGGCTGGGAATATACAGTTCATCAACAATACAATTATGGCTGGGAATATACAGTTCATCAACAATACAATTATGGCTGGGAATATACAGTTCATCAACAATACAATTATGGCCGGGATGAGTAACTGACATAACCTCCAGATATGAGTAACTGACATAACCTCCAGATATGAGTAACTGACATAACCTCCATATATGAGTAACTGACATAACCTCCAGATATGAGTAACTGACATAACCTCCAGATATGAGTAACTGACATAACCTCCAGATATGAGTAACTGGTATAACCTCCAGATATGAGTAACTGACAAAACCTCCAGATATGAGTAACTTATATAACCTCCAGATAAGAGTAACTGACATAACCTCCAGATATGAGTAACTGACATAACCTCCAGATATGAGTAACTGACATAACCTCCCCCAGACCATGCTTCAGCTACTCTGTAAGGGACCATGACCAATGCCTCTATAAGGGACCAGGATATTACCCGCATAATTTATTGATTAGTTCAAACCATGGACCTACTGACACTAAGGTACTAGGGTTCATACACTGCACACCCGACGCAAACCTACGCGGTCAACCATGCTCATCAAGGTAGAAAACAACTAGGTAGACATCACCTCAGACCCATCACTGCGAAATGCCAGAACCACCCGAGGAAATCAACGTTATTGTCAAATTAGAGCAAGAACAACTATTTATGTTATGAGCAACTGTACTTCCAGAATCGTTTCCTTGCATGACATGCGCCAGCTAACAAGTAACAATGATTTAAATAGCTGGCGGCTCACAAACCGGTCACTCGACAGTTTCTTACGTGAGGTTGGTGCACCAAGTTCTGGTTAACCGCTAGAGCCTGCCCAGGAAAGATGTTGTTAGGTAAACTGCCCGTCGCTCAAATGGGCAACCGCTAGCGATGTTAAATAAACGTAAATTAAAAAAAACACTAAATGAACCCTTGACGAGTTCGAACCTTCGACCTCAGTTTCAATAGCCGACGCATTAACCACTAGGATAATATGTCCATTTGTTTGCCCGGACGGAGATACGGACACAGCGAGTCCACTGTGATGACATTGAATCTTTGCTTGGCTAAGTCATAACTATGGTATGCTTTTTGCTTCTGTTTCATAAGTAATACTTTACGTTTATACAAATTTATTTTAACTCGATTGCGAAACAAGTTCTTTCAACTTATATTAATCACTCTCGAGACCTCATTCCTGATCGAATCCATCGCCATGAAGGAGAGAGATGAGGCATGTGGAATTTAAATGCCTTGTTAAGGGCACAATCGTAATGGCTCCAGCGGGGCTAAAACTCCGGACCTTCTGCACCTGAAGCGAACGCGCATCCACTGCGCTATCACGACTTCCACAAATTTACCTTTCTTCAATGAGCTTTCTCCATCCAGCCTTTTCTGTCATAAGGTCCCTGTACTGATCATTGGACACAATATCTCCATCTTCTGCTTCTGCCAGCTCCAACACAAACCTGGCATTATATTATGCACATGTAAAAAGTCTCCCCATACTCACAGTTAATGTTGGTAAGAAAACCTGTCACTGGTGCAATGCGTTGAAGATCTGTCTCCCCATACTCACAGTTAATGTTGGTAAGAAAACCTGTCACTGGTGCAATGCGTTGAAGATCTGTCTCCCCATACTCACAGTTAATGTTGGTAAGAAAACCTGTCACTGGTGCAATGCGTTGAAGATCTGTCTCCCCATACTCACAGTTAATGTTGGTAAGAAAACCTGTCACTGGTGCAATGCGTTGAAGATCTGTTTTTCTTTTATGCTTTCCAATAGACGATAACAGTTTTCTCATTGAAAGAAAAAACTCCCATCTTGCACTGTTTTCAATTAAAGATGGCATTTGTTCTGGACATATCAGCATTGTTATTTGCATAGAATAAATGCAGACTAGACGCTGTGGCAGTACCTACATGTACATGTAGGTCAATATGGCGCTTGTTCAAATTTATACATCTTTTATGCTTTCCAATGAAGAGTTTTCTCAATGAAAGACAACTCCATCTTACACCGCTTTCAAACAGTGAAAGGTGGCATTTTCTCTGCCACTGCTTCAGTTTTGTATACCTCCGACGTTGGTACGTTGGTACTTTTGATTTTCTGACAATCGAGGTTAATTATAAAGTAATATATTCTAATGAATTTGTTTAGTCTGTAGTTTTTTATTTTGACAGCAAACAGAAACTAACTTAAAAATTAAACCAGAACAATTTCTTATTAGGGACGTTCACATTAACATAAGTGGCTGTGCGGTTGTGTATTGTAGAGAAATGAGGCTCCCGTTAAAATGAATTAAATTTGAACTATCATTAGCCATTGGAAATCATAAAAGGAAAAGAAGATTTGTGTTTATATAGTGTAAGATAGGATTTAATTTCGAGTGGTCATCGAAATTTGGCATCATGGATATTATGGTGTGGAGAGGTGCTTCTATGTGGGAATGGATAATGGTGTGGAGAGGCAGGGGCGTAACCAGAGATTTAGAATCTTTACGCATATTGCGGCACTAAGTGCCGATGGGGGAGAGTGTGGGAGGGGGTATGCCCTCTCACGCTGGTGGGGGTTCGGGGGATCTCCCCCGAGAACATTTTGAAATTAGACATGAAAAGAAGGTCTCTGGTGCATTTTAAAAGGCAAATACTTTCGGTAAACTGGACATAAATAAAGAAGTATTTTAATAAAGATCCATAAAAAATGTCCGTTTCGACCTCTCCGTAGGTCTCATCAGGCGGTGATGAGTACATGATATTAGAACTCACAGATGTCTCCGCGACGGGTTTGTTTTGTTTATATATATATTTTTCATATTTTTTTCCATATTTTTATATAGATATAATTCTTCTTCTTTGCATATACCGGGGTACTGCTTTGTTTTTACATGCTTAGTGGTTGTCAAACACCAAAGCGATTCTCCTACGCATCAAAATCACGAATGACTTGGTCGATGTTAATGTCGTGATTTCTGTGGATATGCATCAATGCCAATCCAGTAAGTCTCTCCTCGGTCATAGTGTTGCGGAGATAAGTTTTCATACGGCGAAGGCTGCTGAATGATCGCTCCGCTGAAGCCGTTGATACTGGCATTGTGAGAAGGACCTTGAATACTGTATGGATATTCGGGTACAGTTGGTACGTTTCATCCACAGCCTCTACCAGAGATGCAACTGTTGCTGCTGTTGTCGCTCTCCTCCAGACATCCAGCACAGTATCTATTGCCATTCGATCTATGAAAGGGACATATTCTTCATTTATCTCCTTCCATATTTCGGGAGAGAGTTGCCGAATTTTATTTGGTAATAGATACTGAGCTTTCAGCCTGGAGGTCGAGATGCACAGTATGTCGTGTAGCTGGGACAGTAGGTGGTCCATGAAGGGAACATACAAGTTAAGTCTCCAATACTCTTTGGGTGTATCTGCGGCAATGTTGTTGCGATGTTGCTGCCTTGCACCAACTCGCGGTTGACAAACAACAAGTTCATGTTGTGCTGCCAAATTAACCGCTTTGTCATATAAGCAACCATAGTACCCAGCGTTATTCCGCTGCTCTGATAGTTGGTCGTGAAGCAGTACAGCTCCGAAGTCTGGTTTTTATATCAATGGTCCCAATGTCCAGGAACCGCGCTCCGAGGTGGCAACCCATCGACGGTCTCTCGCTAACAGACTGATCTGCACTCATTTGCTTTGGTACATGTGAACTACTAGGCAGATCGATGACATTTTCCCCAGAAAATGATTGCGAGGAATCACTCTGAACTGTTGCTTGTTGTGGTTTAAAACATTGAAAAATGGACCTTTGTCCAGGGATTGGTTGTGTTTTTTTGGAACTCATCACAATGTCTCGAAAATGTTGTTAAACTTGTAAATAAAATCTAAAAACGTCGAATACTAGAGAAAATATGCCTACTGTTGTGTTCGTGTTCACAATTGAACTGAATCTAAAACAAGTCGGAAAGCTTGCACTTTTAGTACATGAATGATCACGTGGCATGCATCAGGCACACTAAAATAGATGTGACACTATGAATAGTTGTTCTTCAGTAGACACTTTTACCTAGATTCTAACTTATTATGTGACCGGTTTACATACTGTAGTAGTGGAGTACTGAAACATATGATTTATGAAGGAAATGAATTAAAATCTGAGTCAATACGAGTATTTACTTACAATTTGCCGAATATAACATACAACATGCTATTTTTTTCATATTTGAAAAAAGCAAGTCAGCCAAAAATGTTTTACGCAGTTGCATAAACTGCGTAATGTTACGCCCTTGGAGAGGTGCTTGTATGTGGAAATGGATAATGGTGTCGTGAGGTGCTTCTATGTGGGAATGGATAATAGTGTTGAGAGATGCTTCTATGTGGGAATGGATAATGGTGTGGAGAGGTGCTTGTATGTGGAAATGGATAATGGTGTCGAGAAGTGCTTCTATGTGGGAATGGATAATGGTGTTGAGAGGTGCTTGTATGTGGGAATGGATACTGGTGTTGAGAGAAGCTTCTATGTGGGAATGGATAATGGTGTCGAGAGGTGCTTCTATGTGGGAATGGATAATGGTGTCGAGAGGTGCTTCTATGTGGGAATGGATAATGGTGTCGAGAAGTGCTTCTATGTGGGAATGGATAATGGTGTTGAGAGGTACTTCTATGTGGGAATGGATAATGGTGTTGAGAGGTACCTCTATGTGGGAATGGATAGTGGTGTCGAGAGGTGCTTCTATGTGGGAATGGATAATGGTGTTGAGAGGTACTTCTATGTGGGAATGGATAATGGTGTTGAGAGGTACTTCTATGTGGGAATGGATAATGGTGTTGAGAGGTACTTCTATGTGGGAATGGATAATGGTGTTGAGAGGTGCTTCTATGTGGGAATGGATAATGGTGTTGAGAGGTGCTTCTATGTGGGAATGGATAATGGTGTTGAGAGGAGCTTCTATGTGGGAATGGATAATGGTGTCGAGAGGTGCTTCTATGTGGGAATGGATAATGGTGTCGAGAGGTGCTTCTATGTGGGAATGGATAATGGTGTCGAGAAGTGCTTCTATGTGGGAATGGATAATGGTGTTGAGAGGTACTTCTATGTGGGAATGGATAATGGTGTTGAGAGGTACTTCTATGTGGGAATGGATAGTGGTGTCGAGAGGTGCTTCTATGTGGGAATGGATAATGGTGTTGAGAGGTACTTCTATGTGGGAATGGATAAATGGTGTTGAGAGGTACTTCTATGTGGGAATGGATAAATGGTGTTGAGAGGTACTTCTATGTGGGAATGGATAAATGGTGTTGAGGGGTACTTCTATGTGGGAATGGATAATGGTGGTGAGAGGTGCTTCTATGTGGGAATGGATAATGGTGTTGAGAGATGCTTGTATGTGGGAATGGATAATGGTGTTGAGAGGAGCTTCTATGTGGGAATGGATAATGGTGTCGAGAGGTGCTTCTATGTGGGAATGGATAATGGTGTCGAGAGGTGCTTCTATGTGGGAATGGGTAATGGTGTCGAGAGGTGCTTCTATGTGGGAATGGATAATGGTGGTGAGAGGTGCTTCTATGTGGGAATGGATAATGGTGTTGAGAGATGCTTGTATGTGGGAATGGATAATGGTGTTGAGAGGAGCTTCTATGTGGGAATGGATAATGGTGTCGAGAGGTGCTTCTATGTGGGAATGGATAATGGTGTCGAGATGTGCTTCTATGTGGGAATGGATAATGGTGTCGAGAAGTGCTTCTATGTGGGAATGGATAATGGTGTTGAGAGGTACTTCTATGTGGGAATGGATAATGGTGTTGAGAGGTACTTCTATGTGGGAATGGATAGTGGTGTCGAGAGGTGCTTCTATGTGGGAATGGATAATGGTGTTGAGAGGTACTTCTATGTGGGAATGGATAAATGGTGTTGAGAGGTACTTCTATGTGGGAATGGATAAATGGTGTTGAGAGGTACTTCTATGTGGGAATGGATAATGGTGTTGAGAGGTGCTTCTATGTGGGAATGGATAATGGTGTTGAGAGGTGCTTGTATGTGGGAATGGATAATGGTGTTGAGAGGAGCTTCTATGTGGGAATGGATAATGGTGTCGAGAGGAGCTTCTATGTGGGAATGGATAATGGTGTCGAGAGGTGCTTCTATGTGGGAATGGGTAATGGTGTCGAGAGGTGCTTCTATGTGGGAATGGATAATGGTGTCGAGAAGTGCTTCTATGTGGGAATGGATAATGGTGTTGAGAGGTACTTCTATGTGGGAATGGATAGTGGTGTCGAGAGGTGCTTCTATGTGGGAATGGATAATGGTGTTGAGAGGTACTTCTATGTGGGAATGGATAAATGGTGTTGAGAGGTACTTCTATGTGGGAATGGATAAATGGTGTTGAGAGGTACTTCTATGTGGGAATGGATAAATGGTGTTGAGAGGTACTTCTGTGTGGGAATGGATAAATGGTGTTGAGAGGTACTTCTATGTGGGAATGGATAATGGTGTTGAGAGGTACTTCTATGTGGGAATGGATAGTGGTGTCGAGAGGTGCTTCTATGTGGGAATGGATAATGGTGTTGAGAGGTACTTCTATGTGGGAATGGATAAATGGTGTTGAGAGGTACTTCTATGTGGGAATGGATAAATGGTGTTGAGAGGTACTTCTATGTGGGAATGGATAAATGGTGTTGAGAGGTACTTCTGTGTGGGAATGGATAAATGGTGTTGAGAGGTACTTCTATGTGGGAATGGATAATGGTGTTGAGAGGTACTTCTATGTGGGAATGGATAGTGGTGTCGAGAGGTGCTTCTATGTGGGAATGGATAATGGTGTTGAGAGGTACTTCTATGTGGGAATGGATAAATGGTGTTGAGAGGTACTTATATGTGGGAATGTATAAATGGTGTTGAGAGGTGCTTCTATGTGGGAATGGATAATGGTGTTGAGAGGTGCTTGTATGTGGGAATGGATAATGGTGTTGAGAGGAGCTTCTATGTGGGAATGGGTAATGGTGTCGAGAGGTGCTTCTATGTGGGAATGGATAATGGTGTCGAGAGGTGCTTCTATGTGGGAATGGATAATGGTGTTGAGAGGTACTTCTATGTGGGAATGGATAAATGGTGTTGAGAGGTACTTCTATTTGGGAATGGATAATGGTGTTGAGAGGTGCTTCTATGTGCAAATGAGGCACTTCCAAGGGTTAACCATTATTTCCAAGTAATTTTGGAATTATATTTTTGCTTATAAGTGAGAATACAAACTGACTGTGCTCATGTGAGCAAATAACGAAGAGTACCTGTCATCGTAGGCGACCACCAATCTTCTCCCGATCCTACGTGACGGCGTAAACAACAAAATATCCTCCTCCTTCAGCTCGGGGAGTATGTCTTGGTCAAGTATCGGGTTATCATCACTAGGTCGATACTGTCTCCATTGCGGCACAAACACGGTGATCTTGTCGTGGCCGTGCTGGCGGAAGTAATCCACGCACAGCTTGATTCCCTTGCACGAGAAATACTTGCCATTGCCGTGCCTGTCAACACAAAACTCTTATATCTATATTTACAGGGGAGTCATCATAGGTCATTGTCTGTAATAACAATCACCCATAGTTTGTTTGGAAACAAGAATCCAACGCAGCAGAGGAATTGTCATTAAATAGTACTGTTTAACAATCCAGTAGACAGGCAATCCGTCATGACATTGGCTAGACAAATGTATCCTGGGCATACAGACACATTCATGAAAACGTTTGAGAAAGCTACCAAGTACCCGTACGGATATATGTTAATTGACTTAAAGCCGTTTACTGCCGATGACCAAAGATTAAAATGTGTAATGGCAGATGAATCCAAATATAAGCAAACTACAAACCACGTGACTGGCCAAAATACTATAAAAGAAAACTTTGCTAGAGATAATCATCATTTGTCAGTTGGAACTCAAACAGTACACATCGGAACTAACCCTTTAGAGGAAAATATTGAATCAAATCAACCGTTATCTGGAAACATGGCTGATAAAGGACACGCTTGCGATGATTGTGGGCTATTGTTCGACACAACGCAAAATGTGCAACGACACATTAAACGCGGGCAATGTCCTGAGAATGAAGAACCAATGCCAAAACGGATGAAGCTATAAGATAATGATGAACCTATGAGAAACCGAGAACGTATGGACAGCTACGACGATATTGAAGAGAATGAGGCATACACTGCGCTGTGGAAACTAGCCCGGGAAAGAGGCGAAGACAAGTACAGAACGTTTTATGACCAATACGTAGCCAATGGTGAACCCGACAAAGAGGCCACACGGTTAGCAGAAGAACGAATGGAGCATTACGATCAAAGTAAATTCATCGAGCTATACCATCAGCTCATTGAAAGCTACATTATTCCTCTCAGAACAAGTGGCATACATCGCAAGATTATGTCAGAGATCGACACATTGCGTATAAAGGGGGTCAGTCTTACATCTGCTGTGAAACGTGTCCTGCGCAAGAATAAGGCAAAATTCCAGGATTTATTTGATGAATCGGATGATGAAAACAGCGGCGATGAAAGCGGCGATGCCGATGAACAATAAATGTGTGGTGCAGAGACATATAACTTCATTTGTGCTTATGCTATAGACGCGTTCAGACATGGCTCCATGGGAGGATTATTTAAAGACTATCTACTATGATCCTTCACACCCCGCCAGTTATGCTGGTCCTCAGAAATTGTACAAAGTTGTACAGCGAGAGGGAAAATACAAACTAGGAATGTATAGGATACGAAGATTCTTACAAAACCAAGAGTCATATAGCCTTCATAAACCCGTGAGAAGACGATTTCAACGAAACCACGTGATCAGTGCAGGAACGGACGATTTATGGATGGCAGACCTCATGGACATGGTGAAATATGCGAAATGGAATCGAGGCTATAAATATGTGCTATTAATCATAGACACATTCAGCAAAACAGTTTGGCTGCGACCATTGAAATCTAAAACAGGGGGAGATGTAGCAACCGCCTTTCAAGATGTCTTCACCAAATCTGGACGCACACCATCCAAGCTCATTACCGATAAAGGTAAGGTTTATGCTTAATTATCCATTTATTAGTAAAGCTTTTCCTACATGTACATACAACTATTCTCTATGTATTACTTGTGTTATATTGATATGTATTACATATGCATTTTCTATCACTTCAGGTCAAGAGTTCCTTGCTAAAAAGGTACAGGTGGTCATGAAAGAATACGGAATCATTTACTTCCCTACGCAGAACGAAACAAAGGCGTCAACTTCTGAGCAATCTGGACCCTCAAGACGAAACTAAATCGTTATTTTACCCACAAGGAGGATTACGAGTACCTACGGGTGTTGCAGAGCATGGCTGATAGTTATAGCCAAACCTATCACCGGACCATAGATATGGCTCCAGCCGACGTCAACGAAGACAATCAAGAAACAGTCAGACTGTCCACATATTTCGCACATAGCAAGAACAATGGCAAACTCAAACCATTCAAATATAAAATTGGTGATTATGTACGCATTAGTCACTTAAAACATGCGTTTTCTAGAGCGTATGACGAAACATATACGGGAGAAACGTGTTTAATATACAAACGCTATCATAGAGGAACAATACCAATTTACCGATTGAAAGACATGAACAATGAGGATATCAAAGGAACATTTTATCAAAGTGAACTGCAGAAAGTGGACATCAAGCCAGACCAGATTTGGAAAATTGAACGTGTTCTTAAGACAGTTGGCCGGGGGCGGAACAAGCGCCTTTACGTGTAGTGGAAGAATTTTCCATCAAAATTTAAC
Source organism: Archivesica marissinica (assembly GCA_014843695.1). NCBI lineage: Eukaryota > Metazoa > Mollusca > Bivalvia > Venerida > Vesicomyidae > Archivesica > Archivesica marissinica. The sequence goes on along the minus strand of CM026395.1, from coordinate 48,111,086 downwards.
AGCTTTATCAAAGCCAGTGACATCCAGTGATTGAACACTGAAGCTATACTAGTTATGTGCTCGCTATTATGTATATATTAAATATCTACTTTCGATGTTGTAAATATGCGTATTTGTGTTATAGTCAATAAAGTTTAAAATGTATACCCATACGTATTATATTGTTAACGCGTTATAAGGGGAGAGTACTATGACAGTCCTATCTCATCATAGAGTGACCCCATTAACCCCGCTATGTTTACATTCCAACTACATGTATTATGCTGTACCGTTTAGTGGATAGATGTGATTTTGCTCAAGTGTACATGTAGTAGGGTCCGTTTTAGCCTCCATACTTTAAACCAGTTATTCATTGTAGATATACACGAGGTGTAATGGTCAGTGAGACGCAACCGTGCGTAGCGAGTTTAACTCGAGGATATGTGTATGATCGTTGTAGCGTGGTATTCCAACGCAGTCACTTCCAATATCGTATGATAGTCGGACGTCTTTTATAAAGAGAGCATTTTATAATATAGTTAGAGAATAGAAGTCTTCAAAAGTATTATTCAGGTATATATAGATATGCGTGAGATATTGAATTGGTTGATTTGTACGCTGTAGTATTGGGTTCATTATGATGTACGCGGGTTCGGTTCAGTTAGTCCTTTTGTCGTTGGTCCTGGAGTCTGTGCCCTTGGTCCTGGCTGTCGGTATATCAAACCTCATCGTTGCACATAACTTAACAGACGCATGTTATTTACAGTTGTCACCGGCACCAGTGAGTGAGTGGTTGAATGTGTTGCGGACGGTGGAGAATAGCGAGAAGTGTTACAGAGACCATATCTCTGCGTAAGTTATTGTATTGGTCTATGTTATATATGTCTATGTTGCATTTGTCTATGTTGCATTTGTCTGTGTTGCATAGGTCTATGTTGCATATGTCTATGTTTCATCCGAGACATGGATGTAACATAGATTACCTCTGTGTTACGGATGTCTTATATATATTGGAGTAAGAGTAAGCGTTATTACGAACCACGAACCTGACGAGAGTATATATAGTGCCAACGTATATAATATGTTGTTGTTGTTGTTAACCCAAGCACCGCAAATCATCTATTATATATTTATATGACGCATATGTTTTAATCCTATTCTTAATGTGTGTATATATGTGTATTGTAGAACCAAAGCATTCGAGAGCCTTGTTGTCTACGGAGATCGAATAGAGTGATGAATCGTATAGGGTGTTGTCATTTTACTGATCCCCCAGAATCCGAACCCTACCACAATGGAGCCCAACGAAGGACGACGAGACAGAGTACCGAACGTACAGTTCAACATAGGAGTCGATCAATTTTGAAGAGCGTGTATACCACATAGTGAAGCTGACGGACAGTTGTGAACACTATATTTTTTATTGTGTAATTTTTATTTGTGATAAGTGTGGGTTCACTACCTACTTAGGACACATATTAAGTGCAGTGCTGTGGGTTCATCATATTCATGGATTTATAGAAGTGTTCCAGTGGTGAGTGTATGTAGTGATAGAGATTTTTGTATGTTGTATGGTTTTTCAGCAAGATGACGACGGCGATTTTTGAGAGTGTCTGTGCACACATCACCAGCATGAAGATAGCCTCATAACCATTCACGTCCATTTGCATGAGTCACAATTCTTAACCTATTATCATCAGAGTAATTCACCAGATTGCCGACGTCAGCCAGTTGTATTTCTTGCCCCGTCGATTTCCCGCCATATATTTCCCCGTTGTTTATTTTTGTAAAAGTTCTCGTGGTTTCTCAGGTCCAAATAATCCAGTTGCCTGTTGATTGGTCGTAATATTGCGTTGCTAAGACAGAGTTGAATGTTTAAGTAGATAAGAAATACAATGAGTAATGTATCGTAGATTGCATAAACACGTTTATTTCAGTTTTTCAGTTCTACAAGACCCGTGACGTCAGATGATGTGCCGATATTGTTCAATTAGATTTCACATACTTACCACATGGTGTAGCCACGTGATATGATAGTTCCCGTGACGCGATAGTATTTGTCAGTAAGAACCATTCAGAGCGAAGCACGTGTCCACATTCTTGCATAATTAGATAAATAAAGATTGTGTAGTAAAATGTACTTTTATTTCAGCTGACAGTTTTGACAACAACTCAGAGATAGTTTATGATTTAGAGAATTGATGAATATGCTAATTGATTAAGTTTACATTATTACCCATGCATTTAATTTTCAGTACGTTGCAGACATCATTTTCTGACTGCTGCTGATAAGATTGATAACAGGCATTTAGCAATAGTATAGTTAGACTAATTTTGCTATTGATTTAGTTTTTCAGAGGAGGGTCCATACTGTTTGTTATTCTATAGATGCTAACACTTGTGATTATTTAGTTTTATATATAGATGTTCAATAATTAGTATGCATGCATATAGAACTATAGTTATTTAGGAACTAAAACATACTAACATATAGATTTAATTTGTTGATACTTGTAGTAAATGAGTGATGCTTTAGCTACAAGCATATATAGATGTTTAGAAATTTATTTTCACCAAAATACTTTGATTATATTTTTTGACATTTATAAATTAAATAAACAATAGTTGAACTTGTTATGCATACAGGTTGGATTTGAAGTCGATTGATAGGAATTAATGCTGAATTAGTGTGACATTAGTGACACATAGGGTTGTGAAATTATCTGAACTGATCTGGTTTTTGTAAATTGTGTTTGAAGGTTGTGTACAACTTGCAAAGCGAAAGTTGATTTTTTATAGTGAATTTTGTGTGAAGTACTACAGTTGAATTCTTAATTGAATTAATTAGTTGAACTTGAATCAATTAGTTGGATCATTGGTTCCATGGTTCAGTGGCATATTGATTTAAATAGTTTAATTTTGTTGGGTTAGTGGTATACTGATATATAATTAGTCTTGATTTTGAAATAAATCTGACTTGTATTGAACTTATACAATACTGATGTAACCAAATGAAATACCTAGCTGAGTGTCATATTGATGTAACTTTTACATAGTCAGTGCACATATGAACTAACTTGAATACAGCTTTGGTACTTCAGTGTTTGATTGAATATGGAACAGTGCTGTTGATTTTTATTTTTTCTTGATCTTATATGGTGATTTGAAAAATACTGCTTTAACTGTTAATGCGGATCAATGTACTGATTGCTTTGAGTTTATTGAGACAATAGTGCATTACTTGTAACTATACTTTACACTTCAGTACTTACAGGTATTTACAGGTATTTAGTTCGGTGTACTTGCACTAGTGAACTTTTGATCTTATTGAAAGGCAGTAGTATCAGTATGGAAGAGGATAAGTTAGAATATGCTGCAGGAGGGGAAGAAGAGGAGGAGGTGATTTTAACAACAGAAGACCTTGAATTATTAAAGGCATTTAAGAGGTTGAAAAGGAGACCTGTTTCTTCAAAGGAGGAAGAGATGGCTTCATTTATGAGCACCATGGGAGGAGTTAAGGAGGAGAGAAAGCATGTGCATACTAGGATGGAGATGCTACATGATATGCATAAAGGAAACTATCATTACCCTAAGCTGTCTACCTTTTTTGGGACTGATAACAAAGGTGAAGTGTCATTCGAGACTTTTAAATTTGAAGTTGAAGCTGTGTGTGCTTCGAAGTCCTTCACAGATGCACAGATACTGCTTGGAATACGTCGTTCCCTGAAGGGACAAGCAGGTGATATAATCAGGAGATTAGGAGTAGAGGCCACCAGACAGGAGATAATGCTTAAGCTTAATAGTACATTCGGAATTATCGAAACATCTGAGACCATCATGACGTTGTTTTACTCATGTAGACAACAGACGGGTGCATCGATAACCACCTATGCTTCCAGACTTGAAGAGTTGTTTACTAGAGCCTGTAACCTCAAGGCAATGAAGAGGACAGATAACCATATCCTGAAAAGTGTTTTATACCAGGGTCTACACAAGGACTTGAAGCAAATGGCCATCTTCCAGTACAGCACATTGGAAGATTATGACAGATTCCTGATGAAACTTAGGAAGATAGAAGCAGAGCTAAAGGGCGACGTAAGTGAGGAGCCAAATGCCAAGCCATGCAAGCCAGCTGTCAAGAAGGAAGATGAGGGGAAGGACAACGACCTTTTGAAAGCTATGGCTGAGCAGATGGAAGAGATGAGGGAGACTATTATGGCTAGAATAGACAGCCTGGAGAAAGGTCAAGAGGGAAAGAAGGCATACGGGGCCACATCAGAATATATGACTTATACCAACCGAGGAGGATATCGCGGTAATAGGAGGGGACGAGACAACTATAGAGGGCGATTCCAAGATAGAGGCAGAGGGAGAGGCGACTACAAGCCAACTAGACCTACAGGCAGCACTACCTTCCAGCCCACCTGCTATAACTGCAACCAGAAGGGACACCTAGCCAACGCTTGTCTCAAGAGGGATGAGAGAGCCTGCTACACATGCAACGAGACAGGACACCTTGCAAGAAACTGCCCAAACAGAGTAAGTGCCTCAGTTACGGGATCAAACTCGGGCACCGGTGCAGGATACAAAGGTCCCAAATTAGTTGGTGAAGTAAACGAGGCAACAGCTACCATCAATGGAGTTGAGACGAAAGCCTTACTAGATACAGGCAGCTGCATCAGCTTGATGTCAGAGAAGTTTTATACAGAGCACTTCAATGATATCCAAATACAGCCACTGAAAGAGATCATCAATGTAGAATGTGCGGATGGAAGCAAGCTACCATACCAAGGATATATAGAAATAGATCTTCAGATTTTGACAGGACTTTCAAATTCTACTTCACATCCCTGCCTTCTACTAATTACACCAGAGACTCAGTACAGTGCTTTGACACCTATTCTGCTAGGAACCAACATCCTTAATGAGCTGATGGCAGAGTGCCGAGAAGCGCGTGGTGAGAGATACCTACAGAAGGCCAAGCTACACACTCCTTGGTTTTTAACATTCCGATGCATGACAGTGAGAGACAAGGAGTTGAGTAGGAATAAAGACAGAGTGGCAGTAGTGAAGTGCGCAGAGATAGCCAGAGTGATCATAGGCCCCAATGATAGTGTGAACCTACGTGGCTATACTGACAAGGAGATAGATCACCAGCCAACGACAGCGATGATACACGAGTGTGAGGACTCTGCACTACCAGACTTCATAGATCTGACCCCTACAGTCTTGCACTACACATACAAGAAGACGGGAGAGGTCATTGTGAACATTACCAACCTCACTACGAACACCATCACAATAGCTCCCAAAGCTATTCTATGTGAATTACAGCCAGTTACCGTAGAAAAGACAGAGCAAGAGAGTGCAGAGAGGAGACACGACATAGAGAAAGTGTTTAGCGAAATTCACATTGCTTCAGACTTGGATCAAGAGCAGGATACTAAGCTGAGAGATGTATTGGCAAAGCATGTTGAGATTTTCTCCAAGAGTGACACGGATATCGGCAACTGTGATTTGATCAAACACAGGATAGATCTCATAGATCCGATACCATTTAAACAGAGACATCGACGCATAGCATCAGCTATGATAGAGGAGGTCCGGAAGCACTTACAGCAGCTTCTGGCAGTCGAAGTCTCCATGGTCTTCGAATGTGGTGCTAGTGCGGAAGAAGAATGGCAAGTTGCGCATGTGTGTCGACTACCGGATGCTCAACAACAAGTCGGTGAAGGACGCGTATGCACTACCGAGAATCGAAGAAGTCTTCGACGTCCTTCACGGTGCCAAGTACTTCAGTACCATCGACATGAAGGCAGGGTACTACCAAGTCGAGCTCGAGGACACACACAAGGAGCGGACGGCATTCACAGTTGGCCCACTTGGCTTCTACGAGTACGAGAAAATGCCGTTTGGCCTAAGTAACTCGCCAGCCACTTACCAACGCCTGATGGAGGAATGTCTTGGAGACTACAATATGACGATTTGCATCATCTACTTAGACGATCTGATCATATTCTCCAAGACCTACCAGCAACACATAGAGAGACTAGACCTGATAATGACGAGGCTACAGGAGTGCCAGTTGAAGTTATCATCAGAGAAGTGCTTCTTCCTACAGAAGAGAGTGAACTTCCTGGGTCACGTAGTTAGTGAGAAGGGAATCGAGACTGACCCTGAGAAGATCGAGAAGATCAAGAATTGGCCACAACCGAGGACCTCTGATGAGCTACGGTCATATTTAGCATTTACCGGTTATTACCGAAGGTTTATAAAGGATTATTCGCAGTTGACGAAACCACTGTCAGACTTGTTGCCACCCACCTCGCAGAAGAAGTCCAAGCGTAAAAACCAGAAGAAGAAAGAGTGGAGATGGACCACCAATGAACAGCAGATCTTCGAAGACTTGAAGGAAATACTCACTTCGCCACCGGTTTTGGCGTATCCTGACTTTACCAAGAGCTTCGAATTGCATACCGACGCATCAACGATAGGACTCGGAGCTGTGCTATATCAGATGGTTGACAACAAGAAGCGAGTCATAGCCTACGCGAGTAGAAGCTTGTCCAAGAGCGAGAAGAATTACCCGGCACATAAGCTAGAATTCTTGGCGTTGAAGTGGGCAGTCATAGACAAGTTCGCAGACTACCTGAAGCTGAACCATTTCATCGCCTTGACCGACAACAATCCATTTACCCACATACTTAACTCTGCAAAAGTAGACGCCACAGGTCAGCGATGGATTGCAGCCTTGGGTGAATACGATTTCGACATCATATACCGACCAGGCATCAGGAACGCTGACGCTGATGGGATGTCAAGATACCCGTATGAGAGATTAGAAGAGGATGGAGACATGGTGAAGATTGATGACCAGACTGTGAAAGCTATATGCAGCTCTGTGACTCCGAGCCCATACATAGAAGCGATTCCAGTTGGTAACATTAACATCATAGATGCGACAGAGACACCAGGAACTCCGATGGCGCAGATAGAAATGCGAGAGATCCGGAGAAGTCAACGAGAGGACCCTGTGATAGGCAGATGGACAAGAGCCACCATGGACAGAAGATTACCCAATATTAGACACCAGACCGATAAGTTAGATGTAATCATGAGAAAGAACTTCAAGTATTTTTCCATGAAGAGAGGCGTACTATACAGAGACGTCAAGGAGGGAGAGAGTTCGATCACCCAGCTTGTTCTGCCAGCGATATATAGAGAAACTGCACTAAGTGGATTGCACGACGATATAGGACACCCAGGGAGAGATCGAACATGGTCGCTAGTGAGAGAACGATTCTTTTGGCCAGGGATGACTGCGGATATTGAACGTCATGTAAAGCAGTGCGGACGTTGCCTCAGGCGGAAGAGTAAGACGAACATGAAAGCACCATTGGTGAACATAGTGACAACCTACCCGTTAGAGCTCATTTGCATGGATTATATGACCTTAGAGCCATCCAAAGGAGGTACTTCAAACATCCTTGTGATAACGGACCATTTCACCAAGTTCGCCATGGCCATCCCTACCAGAAACCAGACAGCAGCTACCACCGCCAACGCCTTCTACGAGAATTTCATTCTTAATTATGGTATCCCCACCAAGATCCATTCAGATCAAGGCGCTAACTTCCAGTCGGAATTACTGAGGAAGGTGTGTAGATTCACTGGCATTGAGCAATCGAGGACTTCCATATACCATCCGATGGGAAACGGACAAACCGAGAGATTCAATCGCACATTACTTGCCATGTTAGGGACACTTGAGCCAGAGCAGAAGTGCGATTGGAAGACATACGTAACGAACTTGGTCTACGCCTATAACGCAACGCCTCACGAGAGCACCAAAGTAGCGCCCTTTGAGCTGATGTTCGGCCGAAAACCAAGATTGCCCATAGATTCCGTATTCCAGACTGATGTCAACAACGACCTGAATCAGTCTACAGTCACATACATCGCAGAGCTCAGGAAGCGGATAAAAACAACACAAGAGATAGTCAAGAGAACGACCGATAAGGCTAGAGAAACCCAGAAGTTACAATATGACAAGAAAGCAAAGGCAGTGAAGTTGACCATCGGCGACAAGGTGTTGGTTAAGATCGTTGCGTTCGAGGGTAAGCACAATATTGCGGATAGGTTTGAGCAGGAGACATACGAAGTCATTAGACAACCTATAGAAAATATCCCAGTGTATGAGGTGCGAGCACCAGACGGGAAGGTGAAGAAGCTGCACAGGAACCATCTGTTGCCATTAGGATTCGTCGCTGATGAACCGGAACAGATGGCGAAGATTCCACCCGTACCAAGACCCAGAAGAACTTTAGAGAGAGAAGTCGTTAGAGCACCGAGCACAGAGAAGACAGCTGCAACGAAGAACAGTGGTACCACTGAAGAGAGTAGAAACGAGGAGACGTCGGATGAAGAGTCATCAGATGACGAATCAGATACACTTGTAATACCTATGAGTATATATGGGGACGCCCAGAACAGATCTGATAGAGTAGATATAGAGGAGACCGTGCAAGAGAGAGTAGCTAGAGATGATGATGAAGATAGCAGGCACGATGCCAGTTGTGATAGAAGAGCTGTTAGTGTAGATGATGAGACCGAGGAGGTAGAAGGAGACTTAGCTACAGAAGGTGCTAGAGAAAACAACGACACTCTTGTGACTGCAGAAGATACAGAAGAGCATACAGACGAGAACAGGGATGAGGAGGATAGTGTTGATATAGTTATACCGGATAGAGACAAAGAAGCAGAAGAAGTACCGCAGCCAGTTAGAAAATCAGGGCGAGCGAGGAAATTACCAGATAGATTTGATGCATATGTGATGAATACAGTACCGAGCGGACCAGTGATGAATACAGTACCGAGCGGACCAGTGGATGAGAGATTACATGCGTTAGATGCTCTCATGCACTCAGGTGTTTTTAATTCGTTGAATACGGAGATGACGACGAAAATTTTAAATTCTGTCATGAAATAATTAGTATTGTACTGTATTGCTATTATCCAGTCATGATATTGAGTTTGTTTTACCAGTTAGAAGTTAGACATTTTGAAAACTAGAACTTTTGACATATTTTTGTTTTTTCTAGTTTGCTGCAGTTTGTGTTAAGCACATGCATGTAGAAGCATTGAGGACACTGTTTGCAGTAAGAGGAGAAGAAGAGGCAGATATTATGTTTAATGTTGTTTTATTTATAGGTTTATAGAGAAGTTAATATATAATTTAAGGTGTTAGAATTAGATTATATTAATTAATAAGTTTGAATAGATTAGACTCAACAATAGCATGTCTTATACTAGATTTTGCTTAAGTGAATTAAATGTTGTAGTTATTAATGACTATAATATTGATGATTATAGTAAATATGTTTTTGGTATTCTTTACAGATGCTAGTACAACTGTAGATGAGGGAGCAGGAGTGATGGGTTATTTATTATATTAGATATTAAAAGTTAGTACTTAGAGTTAACTTATATTGGAATTAGTATTTTTTAGCTTATTTATGTGTATGTGTTGATTTATGGTTATGTATAAGCCAACAATCCTAAATTGTTGACTAGAGATATAATCTACTAATTAAAAGTGATTTCGATTCCTTTCAGTGTAAATGACGGGACGTCATTTCCCGGAGAGGGGGAGTATGTAGTAGGGTCCGTTTTAGCCTCCATACTTTAAACCAGTTATTCCTTGTAGATATACACGATGTGTAATGGTCAGTGAGACGCAACCGTGCGTAGCGAG
>CM026395.1:48055427-48100353 GCA_014843695.1 Archivesica marissinica | reverse complement strand
TGCCGAATCCCTGTATATATATATATACTAGTACCCCCAAACGTGCCGAATCCCTGTATATATATATACTAGTACCCCCAAACGTGCCGAATCCCTGTATATATATATACTAGTACCCCCAAACGTGCCGAATCCCTGTAGTCAGTTGTAAATGAATAGTAAGCACAGCAAAAAGTAATTGACATTTTATTTGTAATTTTACTCGTATTAGTTACTTTGATTACGTGATAATCGGCCGTGATATTCATGAAACTATTATAAAGCAAAACACTGGTAAATGTATCCTAAACAACAGTGTGCGTTCTACATGCATGTTATTGTGTCAATTGGATGAATGGACATACGCGACTATGATATTGTAATAATATATATATATTTATATATATAATTGTAATACTGTTATTGTAAATTTGTATAAATTCTGAACATGTATTTTTTGAATTTGTATCAAATGCTCATCTATATGGTGGTAATAAAGAATATATATAACAATTCTTTACTATGATGTCACAACAATTACCTATTTACCAAGTAGGTCTAAATGATTAACGTTTAAATAACGGTTATTTGCATACAAGTTAGCAAACAGACGGATATATAGTCCAGTGGTAACACGCTGGACTGGTAATCCAGGGATCGCATGTTCGATCCCCCGACTGACCCTAATAAAATTAACAGTCTTTCAGATGGGACGTTAAACCGAGGTCTCGTGTCGGTGCTTTACACTGTGCACGTAAAAGAACCAGAGGAGACTCTGGAATGGGTCTCTCTCTGTATCATTGCACTATCCTCCAAAAATCTAAAATGACTAATCTCTTCAGGAGGCGTCGCTCATATGGGCAACCGGTAGCGACGATAAATAAACGTATAACACACACAAGTTAGCAAGTTTTACATTGGAACTGCTACTGTAGCTGGACATGGCTGTTGAAGAATTCAGCGATAGAGCAGGATTGGTTGTTTTAATGTCCTGCATGATATATAGTTTTTATAGCTGGATAATGATTTTTATGACGCCATGCTGGTTGCTGGTTGCTTACTTTGTTTACCTAACTTATGAATACATACACTGTTCATTTGCATAGTTACACCTAGTGTAATACCAAAAATATGAAATGACGATATTACCCGTCTGCAGCACAAATTAGGTTATATAACATTAATATTGCATGCCTATCATTTGTTTTAGGAACTCATCCAGAATGCAGAAGATGCTGGAGCAACAAACGTGAACATCTTGTATGACGGAAGAAATATTAATAATGACATAAGTGAAGACATTCCTGCATACACAAAATTCTTCAAGGTAATAATTATATGGAAAATAAATTATTTTCATCATTTCTCATAATTATCATAATGTAAGATGACTTCTTGTAGGCACCGATTAACTCACTATGCAAACAAAACAGTGAGCTTAAATATAAATTGAGAGCTCAATTGATAATCTAACTATTTGTGGTAGGCCGGTTTGAATTGATGTATGTGAATGGGAACGTCGACAAATGTTAACCCGCTGCTATCTGTTAGCCCGATGGATGTAAACCATTATCGGCTAAACGATTCCGGACAGTCTGTGCATATATCCAGTCGGTGTGGGTACCGGGATCTATAGACGCAGCTTTATCTGTTGTGCTGAAAAATGGGTCTCGTAGGTGTTGGTTTCAAGATATTAAGATATTGGGGCTCGAGTCGTGACATGCGGTCTACCATTCAGCTGTACTTCAGGTCTGCAGGTCTTCGGACGGTCCACACTGACTGCACGGATGACCCAACTCGTGTTGCAACCTCTGCAGTCGGTATCCCAGCCTCCACTATGTATCATATGAAAAGTTGTTGGGTGTTGATGTATTGTGCGTCTACTAGTTCCTCTATATGATGTATGTGCTCCATTGCTCCATACCAGTGATCGCTTCCGCGAGTCCGCTCTCGCATATTTCGTATAAAAAGCTCCCAGAAAATTGCAAAATGGAGGGATCGCGCCGTCGAGATTCTTACCGTCATCATTGAATAAAATAGTCATTGCGTGAAATTATACAGAGAACGTGTAAACCAGTCTAGGAGGTAATTACATCATGACACCAATTGTTTGCATGAAAATACTGAGACGAATATGCGCCTCACGATCGCCACACACCATCTATCATGGTGATGGTGTGATCACTCGGGAGTGAGTTTTTAACACTAAGATACTATCCAATATAGGAGCAAAAGGAAAAGGCTTCCATGACTCTCTTTAAGCTCTCTTTCATATATATAGATCAATGTATATCTACTATCTTCACAATTGCAGGGTCCTGCCTTATGTGTATACAACAACGCTGTGTTCACAGAGACAGATTGGGCCGGTATACAGATGATATACAGCAGTGTGAAGGAAGAAGATCCACTAAAGGTTGGACGATTTGGCCTAGGATTCAAGTCTGTATTCCATATTACAGGTAAGAATTAGGAACGATTAATTTGTATTGTGTCCGTTTAGTACCCGAATCCTCTGCTGTCTGATTGGGCAGTGGTCAATACTAAGCTGGCGGCGTTACGATTGTACCTTTAGGCAAGGCATTTAAATTCCGCATGCCTCTTCTCTCTCCCTCGTGGCGATGGATTCCATCAAGAATGAGGTTTCGAGAGTGATTAATATAAGTTGTAAGAACTTGTTTCACAATCGAGCTCAAATAAATTTATATAAACAAAAATAATACTAAACTGTTGGTGCGATCTTAAGGCCTAGCAACCAACAAACAAATTGAACAAATATATGTTTCCACTTTGATGTTACGTTTGTAATTTAGAATCAGTGTGATTATCATTAGTAGATTAAAAATAGTTAATATATTCAGAAGCACACAAGAGTGTCCACAGTGAGCATACTGACATTGTTAATACATCCAGAAGCACACAAGAGTTTCCACAGTGAGCATACTGACATTGTTAATATATTCAGAGCACACAAGAATATCCACAGTGAGCATACTGACATTGTTAATATATTCAGAAGCACACAAGAGTGTCCACAGTGAGCATACTGACATTGTTAATATATTCAGAAGCACACAAGAGTGTCCACAGTGAGCATACTGACATTGTTAATATATTCAGAAGCACACAAGAGTGTCCACAGTGAGCATACTGACATTGTTAATATATTCAGAAGCACACAAGAGTGTCCACAGTGGCATACTGACATTGTTAATATATTCAGAGCACACAAGATGTCCACAGTGAGCATACTGACATTGTTAATATATTCAGAAGACACAGAGTGTCCACATTGGCATACTGACATTGTTAATATATTCAGACATTGTCTTTCCAACTTAGACTTTCAAACAATTGATAACTAGGTCACTAGCTCATCAGGTCAGATTCAAGAAACACCCCGTATAAAAAGTAGCTGTTCTTAGTATGTTATTGAACATAACCGTACTAGAAATGGTAAACCTATTTTTATAAACACCGGGTATTGTATTCACCCGGTCTACCCCCGACTGGCACTGGCACAAATTCGTGTGTGAGCGACAGTTGGAGATATGAAAACCGAACACACACTGAGATTACAGCAGCCCTCATAGCCCACTAAACATCTAGTTATTATAATTGCGATGGACAAAACCATCACTTTTAGAAAACTCAGTCGCCCATATGCATTTATGCGGTGGCGACTTTAAATAAACTTATTAGTTATTGAAGAGGTCAGAAAATGTTTGTTCCGGTGTCATATAGAATATTGACCCCCTTGCGGGAAAATGACCCCCCTTGTGAATAGCAATATATAGTGGGAAAATATTGAATATATTATAAATTATAATTAAATGTTAATTAGAACTGTTCAAGGCCTAACAACATATATTTTGATTCAATGATGTACACAGCATACATGTAGAATGTGACCCCCATAATGTAGATTATCTGATTGAGGGTCGGTCACTTTTCCATGCCATAGAATAATGTCCCCCCATAATTATGTAAACTATATGAGTGAGGGGGATCACTTTTCCATGCCATAGAATAATGATCCCCCTGTATGTAAACTCTATGAGTTAGGGGTCACTTTTCCATACCATAGAATAATGACCCCCCTGTATGTAAACTCTATGAGTGAGGGGCTCACCATTCCATGCCATAGAATATTGACCCCCTGTATGTAAATTATACGAGTGAGGGGGTCACTTTTCCATGCCATAGAATAATGGAAAAGTGACCCCCCCTCTATAGTTAATATACAGAGTGAGGGGGTCATTATTCTATGGCATGGAAAAATGACCCCCCCTGTATGTAAACTCTATGAGAGAGGGGATCACTATTCCATGCCATAGAAAAATGACCCCCCCTGTATGTAAACCATGAGTGAGGGGGTCACTATTCCATGCCATAGAAAAGTGACCCCCCCTATATGTAAACATACTGAGGGGTCACTATTACATGCCATAGAAAAATGACCCCCCCTGTATGTAAACATAAGGGGGTCATTATTCTATGCCATAGAAAAATGACCTGTATGTAAACTCTATGATAAGGGGTCATTATTCTATGCCATGGAAAAGTGACCCCCCCTGTATATAATCTATATGAGTGAGGGGTCATTATTCTATGACATGGAAAAGTGACCCCCCCTATATAGTTAACTATATCAGTGAGGGGTCATTATTCTATGACATGGAAAAGTGACCCCACCCCACTCATATAGTTAATATACAGGGAGGGGGAAAAGTGACCTACCCTCAATCAGATAATCTACACTAAGGGGGTCGGTCATATTCTATGCATGGAACAGTTTCTTGCACTGGGAGGCACACGTTATAAAACATAATTGTAGCTGTCCTTGCTCATACAATAATAAAATATTCTGTATTATGAATGACATAAAACATGTAACACAGGAAGCGTCACAGTTGATTGCAGTGCTCCAATAATAAGGTTTTATTGCTTTATTATGGGGATTTTCACACCTGTGGCAAAATTAGTTAGCCACACCCGTCAGAATTATAATGGTTAACAGCATATTATATAGTTGTACACATTTTCTGGCAAGTTTAAGAGAACATGCATGAATATGATAAGAATGGTTAGTACTGTGCTATTTTATGGTATTTATTTTGGTTTCAAATACCAATTAAGTTGGGTGTATATCTGTTTTCATAGATAAATTCAATATAATATTATTGATAATTGTTAATTTTATAGCTTATGCAATTATTAATAAAATATATTGATAACATTATTTTTGTAGGCTTTGGGGAGGAGGGGTCATTATTCTATAATAGAATATGGACCAGCAGGTCACTTTTTCCTATATATCCGGGTCATTATTTTGGCGGGTCAATATTCTCCATTCCATTTAAGCGACCGTCGAAACTATAACCACAATAGTTTGATTAATATGTACTATTATTGATATTATTATAAAGTTTGGCATCAAAAAATGATATAATACATGTATATGCGTATTGACTATGTTGTCCAAGATTAAATTACACTTATTTTAAACAAATTTGAATGTGGTTAATTTTCATAGTATAATATTTCCCAAAAATAATGTATAGGACTAAAACATTGTTATTATATTATATAGTACTATTTTCTTCCATTGTCATATTACCATATCAATGGACAGATACTTTCACAGAAAGTATTGTAATTGTTGTGAATACGCCATCAAAATTGGATGATTATTTCCTCGCAAATTTGCATTTTCCGAATGTCATTAGGTCATTTTAATGGAAAGATGAACCTAGTAATCGTCTTTCTTGTCCACACCCTTGATACTTTATTATGCAGACTATGCAGAACATAATCATATTAATTTCAGATTACCCTTGTATAATAAGTGGTGACCGACTACTTTTGATGGATCCGCAACAACCTCAAGACAGTGTCAATGCCACGCTTGTACTCTCTGCCCTCGAGGATTATAAAGACGAAGGTGTGGATGCTGATGCATTTTGGAGAACATTTGAAGGAATATTTGAGTTGTACAGAAGCTCTTTAGATCAAACTGGTTATCAGGGAACGTTATTTTGGTTTCCATTGCGGGAGAATAAGTCGGAACTGTCGGAAACGTTGTATACAGAGACTAAAGTGAAGGACCTGTTTGATTCATTTCAATCGGAAGCATCGAACGTACTGATATTTCTTAAGAACGTTCAACACATTACATTATGCGTCCGAGATAGTGATGCTCCGATCAGAGATGTCTTGGTGGCCAAAATTGATGATGCAAATAGAAACGTCAGACAAAGTCGAGATAAGTTTAAGCAAAGAATAAACGGCTTTAAATCACCATACGCCGGTGAGGATATACACTGCTCAATGCAAATGACCATACACACCTCAACCCCTGAAAGAGATGAGAATATGGAATGGTTAGTTGTTAACTACTTTGTTGGAGAAAGCGCATCATCAGATTTTAGAAGTTTGATAAGTGATACAAATTTAGGATACAGTCCTTACGTCGGTGTTGCTGCACCATTAGGTGAGACTCCAGATGAGTTCGAGGGACATGTGTTTTGTTTCCTGCCATTGCCGAGAGAAGGAGAACGTCTTACTGGGCTTCCCGTGCATGTTAATGGATTTTTTGCTCTTAGCCAGAATAGACACCATATGAAATGGGAAACAAACGAACAAGAAGGGAAGAAAATAGATGACAAGTCGATTCTATGGAATAAAGCCCTTATTGAAGAAGCTTTACCGAAAGCATACGAGCTGCTAGTTTTAGAAGCTATCAAACTAGCTGAAGCGGAGTCTGCAAGAGAGAGTTCTGTATTGTCAGTTTATAGGATGATGCCGCTGTACAAAATCGGGTCTAGAAACGCTCATAAACGATGGACAGGACTTGAAAATAACCTTTACAAAAGACTTGCAACGAGGAACATCATGTATGCGACACATACCTGCGAATGGATAGCTATACAAGAAGCATGTTTCGCCACGTTTAACTCGCTGCCTGTTACTGGTGAACATATTCAGAGTGTTGTAACAAAATGCCTGATGAACATTGGACTGAAATATGTCGATTTACCAGAAGGACTATTTGAAACTCTGCAGAAACATTTGGGAGATATTCAGGACTTGTCTCCTAAATCTCTATCGGTCTATCTACAAGAAAGGGGGGAGTATAGGAATTTATCAAATGCTGATAAACTAGACGTGTTGTCCTATCTGTTATCGGATGACGACAACACTAAGAATATAAGAAACTTGGAGCTACTGCCAGTGGCATCTGAAAGATGGAAAACATTCAACAAAAGCAGTGATACGATATTCTTATGTTCAGATGGGTCCGTAAAAATGTTCCCTGGGCTCGAAGATAGATTGGTGTTGGGATCGGAGAAACTGACTGAGCAGTTGAACCAATATATTGAAAGGATTAGTAAATCAGGTACACATTAATTTATTGTTAATTAATTGTTCAGCTACAACAGTACTTATTTCAAAATTATAGAAAAGGTACAATAAGCTTGATATATGATTAGTTGTTTGTGTCGACTCTGGGATATAATTGTAATCGTGCATACATCCATTTGGCTGGACTGTTTGTCAAAAAAGCAGTTTAATAGTACATTCTACTAGTATTTTGGGAATACATGTATTTGTAACGCTTGTATAGAATAGTTAACGGCATAGATGTTTTCTACCACCATTTGCAGATAAACCAGAATTATCCCGAAATGTATATTGGCCCGTTTAGCTGGAATCCTTTGTTTTTACTGTTGTTCCCTAGCCAAATGTTGCGGTATGATAATTGTTATTTTAAAATCTTGTTAATTAATCGATAATGTTAATTAATCGTATATACTTCATAATATGTGTCGAGATTTAATAAGAAAACGTATGAATATTGATAGCATAAGAACAATAAACATAGGAAACTAATTAAGATGACCTATCTAATTTTACGAGTATTCAGGTTCAGTAACTGACCAATGTCTCTCATTATATAATCTCTGGTACTAGTATTTATTGGTGATGGATAACGTGAATCTAGCACATCAAATAGTTGCAGATGAGGATCTAGATCATAGAATCCCACCATTGGGCTGAATATGTGTGCACAGAACGAGGCTCTGTCGAGTTCTTTGTACACATCTTCAGCCCGGTGGTGGGATTTCCTTAAATGTAACTATATGGAGGTGGTAGACGTATTTCCTCACCTTTCTTATGCTTTTGATGCACATATCAAATTATGCCAGCCAATTTACACCCATGGATGAGGTATCAATGTACTACAACGTGATTAGAGAGCATTGGAATGTGACAATTTACTCACATTGATGTTGATTTTATTTTGAAAGTAAATACCACGTACATGTTAATTTTAACGGTTTAATTTCTTTGATGCTAAGTATGTACATCCAACACGGGTAAAGATTAAAATAATATATGACTAATCATCATACTAAAATGAACCAATAAATAAGATTTGAATGGAGAGCAGTCACACTAACAGACGGATCTGTAGTCCAATGGTAACACACTGGACGGGTAATCCAGGGATCGCAGGTTCGATCCCTCGTCTGACCCTAATAAAATTAACAGTCTTTCAGATGGGACGTTAAGCCGAGGTCTCGTGTCGGTGCTTTACACCGTGCACATAAAAGAACCAGAGGAGACTCTGGAATGGGTATCTGCCTGTATCATGCACTATCCTCCAAAATCTAAAATGACTAATCTCTTCAGGAGGCGTCGCTCATATGGGCAACCGGTAGCGACGATAAATAAACGTAAAAAACAAGCAGTCACACTATGTAGCGGAGTCAAAGCTGATCGTGTTTGTTCATTAAAGTAACACTTTCACTTGTCATGGTATCCAGTTTATTCACAGTATTACATTGTGTTATTTTAGTTCAGAAATCAAATATGTCATTATGCACGTATGACAAAAAATCGGCACTACATCAGTGAAAAAGCAAGTTTCAACAGAATGTAATTTCCTATTACATGTATATGGTATAATTTATTTCCAAATATTTGCCTCAAAAAAATGAATATTTCAACAAATAAACAAGCGTCGTATACACGGTTTTTTGACATAACAAAATAATGTAAAATATGTCGACATTCATGCCTAATACGACGAGTGTATCCT
This sequence comes from Archivesica marissinica, assembly GCA_014843695.1. NCBI lineage: Eukaryota > Metazoa > Mollusca > Bivalvia > Venerida > Vesicomyidae > Archivesica > Archivesica marissinica. The sequence goes on along the minus strand of CM026395.1, from coordinate 48,091,268 downwards.
GAATAACGCTATTTTTGGTACAGATTTACAGTTATATCTCACAATTGTGCCCATGTATATTTAGTTGTACGCTAATATTAGTCAAACTATCTCTAAACGACAGTATCATGCTTTTGGTATTGACTCCAATGACGAACAAACGTCAAATCAGGAGCATGGATGGACGTTCTATGAAATGCTACTTTCACTTTTGATAGTTTGTAAAACACAAAACACTGTTTATTGATTCATTGTTAGTGTTCGAATGTATTCGGAAGAATTTGTAGTAGTAATGCATTTTATATGTGAAATAAATGCATTTTAATTGCTTTTTGCGATGTAATGTCGCTTTAACAATAGTACTATTGTAAGCAGTACGAAACCACAAATAAAACCAAAACATAAGCCCTCTTCATATATCGTATATGGGTTTTATAACCCGTATATACAAGATGGCCGCTTGTTGTGATATTAAGGCAGGGCTAATTTCAACTAATGAAACAGATTTACATAATTGGTAACCAATTAAAATTAGTTTTGTATTGGCTTAGGCAGCTTCAAAATGATATTTCACAAATGTTAGATTGCAAATGTATGGATTTCTACAGAGTTAATTTATACATATTTTATTCGGATCAAATACATATATACATATATAAACACAATATTTTATACATTCGAACCGATATGGGTCGAGAAACAAGCTTAAAGTGTATATGAATCCCTTCCCATAAGAGTTAGCATTCAGTTTACAGTTGCATGTAAATATCTGCCTATCAAACTTAGTTCACCTGATTGATTATAGCAACAATGCACACTCTGCTTATGTTCCCAGCCTAAATACTGGCCAGCAGTCAAATGTACTTGGCACGGGGATGCTGAATAATATCTACATGTAATCATTCTTGCCCTGCATTGATATACTACCATGTTCCCATGTAGAAATGTCAATAGTGATACAATACCTGCACACATCATATACTGTATGTTAACTAACTCAATCAAGTTAATTACTCAATCAAAAAGTCATTAGAAACCAATATAATTAAATATAATTACATTGATTATGTCATTATGTATTTAATATGTTTTATTGATTAGAGGTGGGATGCTTACAACGTGCAAGTGCAGTGTGGGTCAAATGGTAATAATAGGCACGGGAACAACATATGCATGGTAGCGATATGTCATTGATTGCGTCATCGATGACGTCTCACTGTTATTATAAGTACGTAGCTTCGCGGCAGTGTACGGATTTTACCGTTATCTAACAATGTAAATTTGGACTTGGAAACTACCAGACTTGTTCGTGATATCTAATTAGCATAAAGTCTACCTGGTTAGACATATTTATCTACCCTGTCTATAGGTGAGAAACATATAACAGTTAATCTAAACCGTTATTACAATATAGGAAAGGACCCGCATGTGTAATTGTTTGGTTTTGAAGATATACCATAACATCATTTCAGGAATATACCAGATAGAGAGACTTAACATTGACTGCGCTAAGAATATGCTGAAGCAGACGATGCGAAATCATATCGGATCCGATTCATGTGTTCGGCTGACAAATAAGACAAGCTTGAACAGCGAGTGGTTGCATGACGTCTGGCATGTTCTTACAGATAAAAAAAGTTGGATCAAACATTTCAAAGACATCTCTTTGGTTCCAATATTATTGGAGGGGACTTGGTCGAATCCACATGTTCTTGAACTAGCAAGACTTACTGATCTGCTGATAATAAAAGAAGCGCAAGTGAACATTTTGACAATTGGTCTTATCAGCGCCCTAGAAGCGATGACGATAAAAGTAATACCAAGTCTATCTGATTGGATATCTGAAGACAGTGTACAATAATTTATTTACCGACCTACAACATCAAGTGTTGTGTCTCTGTTGGGTATAGTATACAAACGAGTAGGCAAGACAGCTATATCAGAATTTAACAGGTTGACAGAAAGAAATAACCAGATGACTGATGCAATGATAGAATTCATATCAGGTTTAACACACATTGAAATGGATGTAGTAGCACTGTTGAAGCACTTGACTATCTTTAAAACTGTTCGATCGATGGAAGACGAGGGTCAATGCGCATCAGTATCCACTGTACATCGTTTCATTTTGGAGTCGGTGCATTTTCCGAATGGCGTTCTGCTTCCTTTTGATTGTATTAAGGTGGGCAGATCCGAGGAAATGGTGATAAAACACCTGGACGCAGAAATGATTTCTCAAGAGACACTCGTATTGAAGACAATAGAAAACCTAATGACGAAGGCGGACCACGAGCAGATAACAGTGTTCATGAAGTATTTCTTGGATACATTCCATGTGTTTGAAGGGAATAGAAATATTTGTCTAGCTGCTTCCAAGTTGACATTTCTCACAGCAGGTACGCAATGGTGTAAACCTTCAGAGCTATTTGATCCTTCTGACGCATCACTTCAAAGTTTATTTCTTGGAGAGTCGGTGTTTCCAGATGCTGCACAAACGTACGGAAGGGAAGAATTACGGATCCTTCGTTGTCTGGGTATGAAAGGTAAGGATGACCTATCTGCTGGTGTTCTGTTGCAAGTGGCCAATACTGTAGACCGCTGGTCTAAAGATGATCACTATCATGATGAAATTGTACAGAAAGCTGATGAGCTTATGAAAGTGTTACACCAACGGCCCGGACTATTGGACGAATACTGCAACAATTCAATAGCAACACTAAGTCAACATTTAACATATTTGGCTTGCATACCTGTCAAAACAAAGATGCCTTCAGATTATCCCGTCGGATTGCCGTGGTATTCTGAAGGACATTTAGTTTGTAAACCAGTCGAAGCAAAATATGTAGATTTGAGTCATCTAGCTGGAGCAGTAATGCCAATAGTTGAATGTGTTTCGGAAAAAATGATTCAAAGGTTCAGGTGGAACACAGCTCCAAACATGGAGACCGTAATTCAACAGCTGTCGTCGGTTCGCAAACATTACACTGTTCATCACAAACCAGATTATATGCGTGCTATTCAACGTATATACAAACACATGAGTCAATGCCCGAATGAGATTTCCAGAATGAAAACTACGTTAGCAAATGAGGAAGTTGTCTGGACCGATGGTGGGTTTAATGTTCCGGGGAAGATAGTTGTCACGCAGAATAAACATGATCTGGATTTGAAACCATATTATTTCAATATCCCTGAAGAATTTGGTGACATGGCCAATATGTTTCTTCATTTAGGATGTCATCAGAAGCAAGAACATAGTATATTATTGAGCGCATTACAAAACGTACAACATTCACATCAATTAACAGAAATGATGTCTTGTCATGTGTCTCGAGACACAACTATCGTCCTTGAAGTTCTGAGGGTACTTAGCGAAAGAAGAACAGAAACCAGCATTCGTAATGAAATAGAGATCCTGATGTTAGTTGAAAACAAATCTTCGGAATCGCTTAGTCTGCGACCAGTTTCAAACTGTATATTTGATGACGACCAAGGCCAGTTAGATGTTGAGGAAGAAAGGAATCTTTCTATTGTACATGCAAGTGTTCCATTTGCGGTAGCGACAGCCCTTGGTGTAAAATCCGTTAAAGCGAAAACAATGATGAATGCTGCGGAGGAATTCAGCTTTGAAGATTGGGGTCAATCAGAATCACTAACAAATAGAATAAGTACATTACTTAGGGACGGATACACAGATGGTTTGTCTGTTCCAAAGGAACTAGTTCAAAATGCTGATGATGCGGGGGCATCTGTTGTGTAATTTCTGTATGATGAAAGATACAATGACAGCGCAAGAAGAAAGCAGAACTTATTCAGTTCAGAACTTGCAGAATGCCAAGGTCCTGCTATGTGGGTTTATAACAATTCGAAATTCACAGAAAAGGATCTGGAAAGTATAACGAAATTGAACGGTGCAACTAAAGCAGATTCTGAGGACAAAATCGGAAAATTTGGGTTAGGGTTTTGCTCCGTCTACAATCTAACCGACGTTCCGAGTTTCATTTCGGGAAATGATATGGTGATATTTGATCCACACGAAACATATCTCGAAGAAGCCAGACAAAGGCGAGGTACAGGTTTACGGATTAAATTGTCGAAACGAAAAGTTATCAGACACAATATAGATCAGTTCAAACCCTACAGTGGTGTCTTCGATTGTACGTTACTAGACCCGAGTTTCACTGAATTTCAAGGCACGTTGTTTCGATTGCCTCTGAGAACAGCAGAACAGGCTGAGAAAAGTGACATTTGTAAAGAAGCATATCCAAAGAGTGAGGTTAAAGCACTGCTGAAAAAGCTGGTAGAAAATGCTGGTAATCTACTCCTATTTACACAATATGTGAAGACATTAGAGATATACCATCTTCCCAAAGAAGAAACTGATCCATCCAAAGCAAAGCTATTGTTTAGCATTAACAAGGAGACCGAGTTACTCACAGAAATTACCAGCACAAGTAATGCCATACAGAGTGTTCTTAGAAGGATGCCGAGTATTTTATCACAGAATGAGCAATTTAGAGAACTTCACAGAATTAAATTGACACAATGCGTCATTGAGAGCCCTGACATGGCAATAGCATGTCGTACTGTCCCAAATCCAATGGTATCATATTGGATTAATTCTTGGGCACTTGGTGAAGGGGAGTCATTGAAATTGTCAAAACGGATTCTGGATAAGGGAGCCGTACCTCTGTCTGCTATATCCGTACCAATACACGGAGAAGATAACAGTGATCCTGTCTTGTTGAAAGATGTTCAAAGTGGATTTTACAGCGAAGGACATGTATTTTGCTTTCTACCACTTCCTATTGCAACGGGCTTACCATTACATATTAATGGTTGCTTCAGCGTAACATCAGACAGAAGAGGTCTTATGTGTTTTACAGAAGATGATAAACGAAAAGGAGATTTTTACAGATTCAACTATGTTTTAATGGAAGATTCTCTTGTTCAAGCATTTATGCAGCTTCTGTTATTTCTGTCCAGAAATAGTTCAGATAGCTACAGGTACCACACACTGTGGCCGTTGAACGGATCAGAGAATATACGTTCATTCAAGCAAGGCTTCTATAGGGCACTTTTACGAGACAGCCCAAAACTATTCAGGGGAGTTCGCGAATGGTTTTCAGTAGAAGAAATCGTCTTTCTAGATCCCATTATTATGTCCAACACAAAAATTGGCGAAACAGCATTTGAGCTGATATGTACACTCCCACCTAGACCAAATAAAAGAGTAATTGAATTACCGCATGAAGTGCTAACAGTTTTGAAGGAGAGCACTTGCGATATGAAGGCAGTTTTGGAAGATGCAACTATTTCAGAAGAGGAAATGCTTATACATTTCCTGCATACAATACACGAATCATTCTGGGAATGTAAGCAAGAGAAAAGAAACGAACTCTTACTGCGTGCGTTGAATCACAGTAGTAATCGGGTATCTTCTAAATTGCGCGAGACACAATGCATTCCATCGGACCCACATGGCATCCTGTGCAGACCAAATGAATTGCTTGATCCAAGGTCTGAACTTGCAAATATGTTTTATGTGGACGATGGCAGATTTCCAATGACATCGAGTGGATTTTCTGGGAATTCTGTCCTCGACAGGTTAATTGTTTTAGGTATGAATGATAAATATCTCCCAAAGCCAGTTTTGATTGACAGGTGCGAGTCAATTGGCTTATTGGGAACTACATGCTCAACGTGTGCTAAGGATAGGTATATCGCAGTACTGAAGTACCTTAGTAAGTGGCATATTTTGCAAAATTTGGAAAAGGACACAGGTACCGTGCTCAAATTGAGAAACATGCCTTTATTTCCAGTATTGACCCGTCCACATTCATGGACATTTTCCTGGGGTGCAGACAAAGTACCAGGCATTTCTACAACTTTGAAATGTGCAGCTCATCTCAACAATTCAGAGAAATCGATTAAATTTGAAGTGCCAAGTGTACTCTTTAGAGAATCATTCTTGAACAATATTGGGTCCATCCAGGCGCTTGTAAATGAAGGTTTTTTCAGAGGAGAAACTTCTATTTCGGAGAAGTTGCTTGATTTACTTGGTGTTCAAAGTCAAATACCAATTCCATTATTGGTGAAACAATTGACCTTACTATCCGAGCAGTATGTAAACCCAGATCAACAGTATAGAAATTTGGAAATCATATATAGATCGGTGATTCAATGTCTTGCAGGGTACTTAGGGGACACGTCAGAAGATGAAATTGCAGATATAACCTGTTTAAAAGGATTGGAATCACATCCTGTCGTTCTTATTGGAAAGAACCTCGTCAGACCTTGTCAAGCTGCATTTAATATCGACTATGAATGTCCACCGGAATTATATCGCCTGCCTGAAGTATTTTTCAATCGGAAAAAGGTTTTTATGGCGTTAGGAGTTTCTGATTATATTTCTGTTCGTACTATAACAGCAATCCTACATCGAATACAAAGAAAATGGGAACATTGTGTATGTACGGATATCACAACAGTAGCGAACATTCTAAGAAACCTGTGTGATAGCATGACAAGAGAGAAAATAGAATATGAAGACAATGAATTTAATAAGGATAATATTGTTGCTCCTGATTCAGATGGCTATCTTAGGCATTCATGCGAACTTGTGATAGAAGATCCGGCATATAGATCAACGATAGCTCTGTATACTTTACATGGAAGCATATCCCCTGACACTGGTAGAATGATTGGTGTGAAATCGAAGCAGAAGAAAATTGTTGAAGGTTTTTCGAGCCAATTCTGTATACCATTCGGACAAAATGAAAATCTTGTGACGAGGTTAAATGGTATTCTTGAGGATTATCCATGTGATTCCAGTATAATGAAAGAATTGATTCAGAATGCTGATGACGCGGGAGCTTCAGAGATTCATTTTATAAAGAATTATGAAACGTATGAAGCCAACAATGTATTCGGGAAAGGAGAAATACAGGGACCATCTCTGTGTGTGTACAACAATAGCTATTTTACTGACGATGACTTTGACGGAATTCGAAAGTTAGGGGTTGGAAGTAAGCGAGAAGATCCATCAAAAACTGGCAGATACGGAGTTGGATTTAATGCTGTTTATCATTTAACAGATATACCATCCTTTATTACAAAAGGTCCAGGCCTAGGTGTACAAGGGCAGATGTGCATATTTGATCCAATGATGCAACATATAGGGGAATTCATCACCAGAGAAAATCCCGGCATCAGATGTGATATTGAAAAAATGAATAGCTCCTATCCTGGTTTGTTACTTGGATTTTCTGACATGCAAAGCCTTTTCCATTCGGAGCAGGGTACACTATTTCGGCTTCCTCTACGCCAAAAACCGTCTGAAATAAGTAAGCATGTTGTTACATTATCCAAAATGGACACTCTCGTAACGGAATTCACTGAAGGTATGTTTGAATCACTTCTTTTTCTGAAAAACGTACAAAGCATTAAAGTATCGAGGGTCAGTGACGGAAAGTTGATTGAGGAATACTCAGTTTGTACTAACCTGTCAAACGAGAACACTGTCAAGCGTAAGACGTATTTTGATCAGGTCAAGGGCGTTGTTGTGAAAAATAAAAGCTGTCAAAATGATAATCTTGCCATGAAACCGATAGAGGCCGCCTATTCTGTAGATGTGACAGACAGCAAAGGCAAAGAGGAAACCTGGTATGTTGTGAATAGGTTTGGAATTGAAACAGTGGATGAGAGCTACAATGATGTTATAAACGCATTCCGGGACAAACATCTTGGTCTTTTGCCAACCGCCTCCGTTGCTATGCGTTTACCCAGTGTTAAGTCGATTACACATTGTAAACAAAGCAAGACAAGCTATGTGCGCCAGGAGGTTGTATCACGCAAAAGAACATCAGGTAGAGCATTTTGCATTTTGCCTCTTCCAATATTAACTGGGTTGCCACTTCACGTCAATGGACACTTTGCGCTGGACAGAGCACGACGGGAGCTTTGGAAAGAAGGCATACGTAGCCGATGGAATGAATTTGTACTTGCCGAATTGGTCAGTAGAGCTTGGATAACTGCCGTGGAATTCATGAAGATTTATTTAGTGCAAGCTCAGGTTAACAAGATGTCAGTGAAGATTGTAAGATTAACAATTATGGACATGTACCACGATATATTTCCACTCATTGATAATGCAGTAGACGAGATTTGGAAGACTCCCATAAAAAGGTTTTATCAAATCGTAGTGAGTAACAGGGTATGCCTATTTCCATCTATCCATTGCAAACCGCCTGTACAATTGGACCAGAAGGCCACAGGCTCTGGTGAACATATCTCCGTCTTCTCGGTATTATGGGTGCCGCTTTCAATTTCTGAAACTGACTTCAGTGGCATGTTTAACTGCATTCGCCTCAGTAATAGAAGCTCCTGTTCCCAAGAAGACGTACAAAATGTTGAACAGGTGCTTAAAGAAATGGGCATGATGTTGCTGGAAACTCCGAATGAAATTCGCCGATCGGTGGAGCAGTCTGATATTAAATATATACCGAGATGCAACCCCAAATCAGTACTATGCTTCTTGAAGACTTACAACAACAGTGACGCATTATGTTGCAAGCTAGGAAATATAGAAGGCCCACTAACTGAAACAACTATACACAGCGTCGATATTCTTAGAAGTATTTTGAAGTTCGTTATGTTAGATGAACATTTTGAACAGCATCTTGATGGACTGCCACTTTGTCTCACAAATGACGGAATACTGCGACTTTTCAGTCGACAGACGCCAGTATTCTGCTCAAGTATGTGTGACGTACTGACAGGATCTTCATCGCAATTTGCGAGTTCATGCTTTGTTGGCTTGATTAAAAGGAAAGAGTTCCATACTGCCGGTGTCCTCAAACGTTTTGAAATTGATAACCTACTGGCTTTGTTTTCGGAGACATTCGACCCAGCTGTGTTTGCAACCGAACATCAGTTGATGTGGTACAAGAACGCAAATGAACCTGTAAAGCTGGAACATTTGAGGAAAATATATAGATACATATACAATCAATCAATTGTACTGAACAAAACGGGACGCCATGTAAGTACACATGTTAGTCATCCTCTATTTCAGGCCAATTTGAAGACATTTCTTAAATGGGCAATATTACCATGTAGCAACAAACACGGACGTCAGAATACATATAAGCTTATTCCACTTAGCCAGAAGCACCAAGTACTATACTGCAGCTATGGAAACCCACAAGTAGATGCCATTATTGCCAAGTTCAATATTCTATCGCTCGATTCATCAGCTTTTGGGAACTCTGACCTAGAATATGCCGTTCAAAACACAGTGCCTTCTACAGCAAGACCAGTGGAACTTCTTCGGTGTTTCTTACACTACAAACGTAACATCAGCTCGTGCGGTTTGACACCGGATGAAGGTATTATTTTGATGAGTTATTTTAATGGACGTATTACGGAAATGACAGCTCAAATTGGGTCACATGAATTACGACGGCAGTTGGAGATGCTACCTTTGTTTGTTTCACATCAACGTGAACTAATAAACATTGCCGATTATCAAAATTCTATCGTTTTGCCATATGGTATACCTACTGCTGGTATTGATATTTGGGCATCTAGTACACGTATTGCGCTTCTTTTGCAAACAGATATGCTGAATGACCTTTACAGTTTCCTCAGTCTTTCTCTAAAGACTGATGTTAAGGTTTATAATGAAAAGATTCTTCCGAACATAAATGAGTTACCACGAGAACATTGGCTGGCTCACATCACATACATTAGGGATACGGTATTGGTTACATCAGCAGCACAAGAATACGACGCTGATCAAAAACAGTTGATACAGACACTCAAGTGTTTGGCATTCGTGAATGTATCCGGAGTTTCCAGGCAGATTAAGGAATTATACCATGCACAACACCCAGTTTTTGAGCGTATGGTGACTGATGACTTATTCTTACCGACAGAGTTTGATTGTCCTGCTTGGTTGAAGTTCATGCAACTATTGGGATTGATCATGAAACCAACAGATGAATTGATGATTAACTTCGCTCTGCAAATCGAGAACAACAGAAACGCTCAAATTTCTGAAACGACAAAACAACAGTCTTTGGCATTAACACAATGTTTATTTTCGGGTGATTGGGATGAACAGACTTTAGGTCGAATCAAAGGTATACGGTTTGTAGTTCCATATAGTGTGAGTGATTTCAAGCAAGATATATTCAGACAGCCGTCTGATGCTCGTGTCCTGATCTGTCTCGAGGGTTCTATTTCAATGACGTTTGAAATGGATTGTTGGACGGTACTTGATTTGCTGACAGATAGTCCAGGGGATAAGATTCAATGTCTACTCGGTATTTACAATGAACCACCAGTTGAAAGCGTTGTAAAACACTGTCAAAACATCAGCGATGTTCTCAAAAGAAGACTCAAAGAAAGAAATATAATTCCTGGATTCGTGAAGGATCAAATGAATATTATTTACTCTAGACTATCGAATAATTTCGATCAAAACATGAAGCAAAAACTACAGTGCACTCCCTTGGTATATATTCCAAATGAAAACGAGATGGTATGCGTTCACGAAATTGTAGTCAATCTTGCAGATGATGAAGTTGTGCCTACCTTTATAAACTTCCGAATTGTTTCGGACAATTTGAAACACTGTTTTGTGACCTTGGGTCAGACACAAATGTCTCATCACAGCACTACGCAAGGGTTTTGGAGGCTATCAAAATCGAGTTTAGAGATGAACCAATTATAGGCAACACTCTACTTGCAGTGAAAACAGCAATTGAACATATTGTCCGTCTATTGAATAAGGGAGATACCACTCTTGAAAAAGTCAAGTATGTATACCTTATGAACAAAGACCAAGTCCTTGTTAAATCAAAGACACTCACGGTTTCTAACAATTCAGATATAGAAGACAGACTGAAAGGAAAACTCGGTCTTAGTTACTTCATTGGTTTCAAAGAATTAGAAATAAAAAATATTCCGGACTCTGCGATACCATTTCAGTCGTACCCTGATTTTTTACGGCCAGACATCTTGACCGATGTTGTTTCTGAACAAGCTTCCCTTGACAATATTAGCGTAGCTGAAAGTATACCAGCAGTGATGATTGAACACGCTATACAATCGCCACACTTTATTGAAGGTGTATTACGCTTAGTTAAACACCAACTGAAAGCAAAGATTGAAAGTACATTGGAAAGCAGAATTGTGACATATATATCGAGTGCGAAAATAACTAAGGTGATTGGTTTGAAAACTGTACTTATATATAATGGCAATAGAGTAGATGGGACTGAGAGAGATACATCTTGCTTTATTGAGAGAAAAGCTCCACCTCATTCTGATGAAACTATGCATGAGCTGTTGTTTCAAATAGACTGTGAAGATAACCTTCTAGATAAGCTGATTGACGAACAACATGGCATTCTACAGTTGATAGATTACTGTACAGAAGGCATTCTGGAAAAGGAATTGTCAAGAATGGTGGCAACCATACTCCGTTTGATTGATACGCCGTTGGAAATAAAACAAAAACTTAACAAGAATTGGATAGATCAGTACGACCTACCTCCAACATCTTCCGTATCGGTGTTCCCAAAACCTGGCACCTACGTAGAGGAAAAATTTCACCCATTCTTAGAGCAGGCTATTATACCGTTCAAAAAACGGGAGTATAGATATGTTGCACTTGAGATAGAGGATAGTGATGATAATGAAGAGCAGGTTTTTAGTTACATATATGTACACATTGAAAATGAAGTAGCGGTGCGCGGAAATTCAGACCTGGACATAACACACCAAGTATATTGTGGACATCAGAGTGAACCTCTATTAACCGTTCCGTTAGACCGACTGTACAGGTTCAAGCCAAGGGATATGGAAGAAATAAATGCAGTGGTAACATACGATATCGAACCAGTCGAATCTCGTTCCATCGATGAAAACTTCCGCCGAGTCCGACAAATGTTAATCGAAGCGTGGACAAAGGATAAAACTGCCAGAGATAGGATAATACGGCGATTATGGATGAGATGGCATCCTGACAGAAATAGAGAGCATCGAGAATATGCTACCAGGGTGTTCAATTATGTAAATGATACTGTTCTAAAGTTGGAAAATGGGGAGCTTGTTGTAGAAGACATAACGGATAACACAGGCAGAGTTGCTCCGGATATGGCCAGTTCTTCGTATGGTCACGTAGCATCTACTATATACAATAGGGGGTGTACGTATGCAAGGGCTTTCCACAACAACATGCAAGACTATAACAGATCCACACATACGGGGGCTTTTGCACATGGTCAGGCGGAAAATGGATGTGTATGTCTTGTTGGAGAAGCGAAACGGTGGTATCGGCAAGCTGTACATGACTTCAAGGCAGCAGAAAATAATATTAACTATGCAGAAGACGACAAAAGCTTCAACTGGGTGTGTTATAAATCTCACCAGGTATGGATTATTTTGTTTCATAGTCTATAATCGATGCAGACACCAGATTTATGAATTCCAAACCAGGACTTTATCAAACTAGAGTAAAATTATGAGGAGTGGGTGGGTGGGGTTTACACGCAGTACCTCGGTTTAATGTCTCTTCTGAACGACCATGATTGAAGTTAGTGATTTTAGTATAGCAGGGATCGAACATGAAACTCCTGGATTAGCTGACCAGCGTGTTTAACAACTGATCTATCCTACAATGTGTTTTATTATATTTCCATTTATGTAATACCCAATGCGGCGATGTAATCATGTTTTTCTGGGCGAACGGGTTCTTTTTTTACATGCACGGTGTAAAGCACCTACACGATTCCTCTGTTTAAAGTCCCAACTGAAATACTGTTAATTGTATTAGGGTCAGGCGGGGGATCGAACCTGCGATCCCTGGCTCTTGATTAATGCCTTTTAGCCACATTTAATATCAGTAAAATGGGGAACAATGTAGATAAGTGTTTATATTTAATAATCAACAGTTACTATAGTTTGTCATAAACACGCGTAACTGTGTGGCGTCCGTGGTCCAGTGGTAGAGCGTCGGATATGGAATCGAGCGGTCCCGGGTTCGATACTCGGTCAGGCCACGTATGTAGTGTCATTGAGCAAGACACCTCACACACATTGCTTAGTACTGGTTAACCACTTAGGTCGGCTAAGCCTGTTCAGGAAAACATGTCTATGTCCCCGCAAGGGGTTTGACATTAATGGAACATACATACATTTAATGGAACATATCTAAATATTAAAATTGTACATACAGTCAAGTGAATCACAGAAGGCGACTGCTTAGCACAGGTGGCTGCTTAATAGAGGTCAATTGTATAGTAAAACAACATATTATGAATCTGGAGCTGGCTGCTTAATGCAGGTTGGCTGCTTAAAACAGATGACCACTATTAAATTTTATGTAATCGATATTTTTCTACAGGCTTCTGAAAAGGCACTTAAGGCAGCATGGTTTTCCAAAAACGCGAACAGGGCTACCAGCAGAGATCATTCTGTTACAAATATCGCATATGGTCTAGATGATGGAAGGTTTCTAGTTGAGGTACTTTGATTTATGATTTGTTATAATTGTAATATCTGATATAATTGTAATATCTATCTGATATAATTGTAATATCTGATATAATTGTAATATCTGATATAATTGCTCACTGTTTTGAGATAATAATTACCTCCACTAGTAGGTTGCTTAATTTAGTAATTCACTATTGTGTGTGTGTCTGGCTGGCTGGCTGGCTGTCTGTTAGCAGGGTTACAGAAAGACTAACCGATGGATGTTCATGATTCTTTTGATGACAGTCCGCCATAAGCTGAAGACCAATCCAATAACTGGAAGTTGTGGTAGCGCGGTTTATTCAGGTGTAAAATGCCCTGAGTTTGTGTCCAGCTGTTGCGATTGTGCCCTTAGGCAAAGCATTTAAATTCCACGTTGCCTCTTGTCTATCCCTCGTGGCGATGGATTCCAGGAATTCCTTAACTCCACGTTGCCTCTTCCCCCCACTCTCTCTATCCCTGACTGAGGACCACGAGAGTATTTAATTTAATGATGCAAACCTTACATTAAACTTTATTTATTTTACAACGATTGCGAAACAAGCTTTCACATCTTATATTAATCACTCGTTGGCGCAGATGAAAGCGTAAACGCCATTCGTGTGGGAGGAAACCGGAGTTCCCGCAGAAAACCCACCTGTCCGATCTGGCGACCACCGTACCATCTCACATACTTGTCGGTCCTATGTTCGAACCTGGGTTGCCATTGGTGAGAGGCGAGCGCACCAACCATTGCGCTAATCGGACAACCTTGTTTTTCGTAATGAGCAAATATGAATGTGCATATAGCAACAACTGAATGCAAGTCTCACATATTTCGTTTCCACCGCGTTTGATGTGATATGGCTCTCTGTCAGACTGCATTGTTGTTGAACAATGACTATTTGTCCCAAAGTAGCATGTCCTTTTTGATGTCTTGGGAATGATGTCAAAACAGCAGCTTAATTTCTACTACACTATTAAACTACATATTTAAATATTTAATAAGTTCATTAATTATATAATTCCCCATTTTCGTAACTCTCTGACTGTTCTAGTCTAGTCTCTAATATCTAGTGAGGCTCTGCTATCTGAGAGATTACTCTATGCTATATATCTTCCCAGACATTTGAGATAACCTGCAATTCCATAACAGAGAATCGTTGATATTAAGAACTACCTATTCTGAAAAAGTTGGCAGTTTCATACGGAGTTTGATGCACCAAGACTAGTAATTGTTAACTGCTGGAGCCCAGAAAAGGTGTTGTAATATGCTCGTCGCTCAAATGGGCAACTGGTAGCAACGCTAAATAAACTTAAATTAAAAAAGAAAGAAGTTTATTAGAATAATGGACACTAATAGTGGGGCAGATAATAGCAATTTTTGAGAGGAATCGTGCAAATGATGATACAAGCATCAAATTTGGCACACTTGTTCTCCAAGTGATAATAATCAAATCTGCCCGATTGGCCAATTGAAAATCCAAGATGGCGGCCATTTTTCAAGATGGCCGCCAAATTAGCCGCCCGAAGTTGACGTTTTGCTTAGAAGTATTTGTAGTTGTCCGATTTGCATGATCTAGGTGTGGATTCCTATGTTTTCAAGCCTGCTGAAGTAGATTTTCCTGTTTATAAAGCACACTGATACATATTTTTCAAGATGGCCACCAGATTGTCTGTTTTTCATTACGTAAGCTTTGCCCCGGCTAGTAAATGTTCAAAGTTATGCATACCATGCCACTGGTCCTCCAGCTGCTACTGTTCACATATGCAGCTGCAGAGTGATGTGCAGGGGAGCTCTGACTGAAAGCACTTGCATCTTCCTTTGCAACCTTTCTTACAGGAACATTTCGTCAGTTCCCGACAGTTCGCTGCAATAGGGGGTAGTGTTGTCCAACATATCTGCCATGTCTCTCCTTTCTGTGTCCACCCCCATTCAGCGGGACTGCTCGTGTCTGGATTGGAGATGGTTGCCTGGCCCCAGATGATCCCAGCCTGATAGGCCGCACGCTTTGCATGTTCTCTGAGGGCTGCCTGTGTTGGTGGAATTGAGTTGTACGGCCTCTGCTTGTGGGCAAAGAGATCTAGTCTTGCTTCGTCCACACCAGTGGCTGCGCTTGATCTGTCGTACATGAATTGGGATCCATCGCGCATAGTTGACATTGTTATTCGCAAAGAAGTAAGGCACCAGTTCTGAAAGTGCTTCACGGTACAAGTTGAAGTCTCCTTCTCTGAATGAACGGATCGGGGTGAATATGGTGAGCTCCATGTCCAGCACCAGACTCCAGAACTGGAACTGCGGACTCTCTTTCCTCCGTTGTTCACACCAATCCTCAAAGGTTATATCTGATATGCTAGACTCTTCAGAGCGGTAATCATGGTATGCCTTCTTCATCAGTTTGTACAAGCTGCATGCAGTGATCTGGTGTGCTTGTCTTGTCCTGGTGACACTGGATGCAGACAGGTAAGACTCTGTTGTACCAGATGAGGCCACATCTGCTTCCACAATGGCACTGGTCCAGCCACTGTCCCGTAGTAATGTTCCTATCGATCTCAGTGCAGCCATTTCTATATGAAGTCCACCGAACATGATCACGAACTTGTCCTCTCCATATTCGGGCCACTTCCATTGTATTTGTTTTGCCAGAGCATACAACGGTTGGTCAGCAGCAATGACAGGTGTCTGCCCTGGGTTCAGGAAAGCCACTGTATCACGGACCTTCGCCATGGCATGCTTGATCGTTGCAACAGAGTGAGCCTGGTCTCGCCACAGAGGCATCATTGCTGAAATGCTCACTTCAAATGGATGGCTCCTTTTCTGCGTTGCATGGTGGGCTGACCATGTGATGCTGACTGCATCAGCCACATCCTCAGTGAGAAAGACTTCCTCCAACCAAGAATATTCTTCTTTCAAGTGTGACCAGATCGACTCGGGTGCTGGTAAGGATTGGCTTGCTACTGGAGGAGGATTGGGGTTTATCGTGATGTATGCTGGTCGAATATTGGTTTATGCTTCTGGAAGCTCTGGCACTTTCTTAACCTTCATTTCTGACTCTAGTTTGAGCGGCTCGCGTTCATCGCCAGCATTTTCAGTGCTTGGATGTTGGAAAATGGATACACTTGTACCATGGAAAGATGTTTGAGCTGTGGTCTCAGTCGGATTATGATCTATGTTGTCCACTGCTGCAGTTGTGAACAACTGCTTTCTCAAGACTGGGGGACAGATTACTCCATCTTCCATATACTGTGCAACAACTGCTTCTCCTAACTGTGCTGAGATTTCTAGGACTCTGTCGTATGATATGCTGAGCCCATTCTCATGGAGCATTTCAATGATTTGTCTCTTCCTCGTCTTGGCAAACACATATAGACCCATGTAGACTGCAAAAGGTGGCTCACGGTCCTTGGAATGCCTATGGACATCCGTTCCTTCCTTGTATTTGGCAAAGCAGTTGTACTTTAGGAGTTGTGATATAGAAAGGTCAGATTTCGATGCTCCATGCTGGAGTTGGGACTTGATGTCTGCACCATGTTCGATCATGAATACAAATTGCAGCAGTGATGGTGGTACAGCCTGTTCTAGGTCTGTGTCGCTAGATGGATCGCTTCACCGTACTTGGATGCTTGTGAAAGGATTGAGCCTACATCATTTTCAAAAGCCAGCAGAACATCTCGTCCTTGGCGATGAGCTTGCAGCTTGGGAATGTGAAAAAGCAGCTGATCCTTGAGTCGAGTAGGATGAACATCAGGCGATTCAACACCAAGCTGCTCCAGCCTCTTCGTGTAAAGCATGGTCAAATCAGCAAGCTTGAAAATGAGTGGATCTCTACTATCACTGGCATTTTTCATCTCACTAATGTAGGTGACTAGTTCGGAGAAAGCAATTGGATATGCTTCCTTCCAGAGCTCCTGTGCTTTCTCTTGCTCCTGCACCTTTAGGTAGGCTCGTTCTCGGTTATACAATGCAACCAAGCAGGCAGGGTGATATTTCAGTTCTTGTGCTATGACATCTCCTACACTTAGTTTGGCAAGGAGTTTTCTATCACTGGGTGTTTTTGCACATTCGTTTATTCTCTTAAATTCACTTGCATTGTCATTGCTTATCTAAGCTCCCCCACTTTGGTTTCGCAAAAGAAACATTCTTGTGTTTTAGCTTCTTGGACCTTTCGTGGGATCTTACTTCTACCGACCTCATCACCTGCAGGGGTTGATCTTTTTTCAGCTCTGTGTAACTTTGTGTTGTTAAATAGAAGCCTGCAACTCTCATGATATCGTGCCTTCTTTTGTCTCAAGGTTTCATCTATCCCACCACCTTCGTCAAGTCTTGCAGGGTCTAGCTTGATTGGTAGTGCATCGAGTGAGTGAAACAGAGGAATATTCGTTGCCAAGTTCATATATCCATCATCGCCTCTTCTGGCAGGATTGGCCTGGGGGGACTTTAGATCTTCTTTCTTAACCTCCTGACATAGGCAACACTTGGTCCAGTCAGTGTTCCACGATTTTCCAGTAGAACTCGCGTCCTGATCCGGGGTTGATTAGGCAGCAGTTGGGACACTAGTAGGTTGTTGCAATGGTCAGTATGACGTTCAGGGTCGAGGGTTTATCCTTTTACCACCCTGTACATGTAAAATAGACACTGTCCTGTATGGGATACAACTAGGTTCTTGCACCGTGCCCTACACCTAGTCCGATCGTTCATCCAGTGTCATAAGTCCCGTGCGATCTGTACACCATCCAGATAACTAAAACCCCATTATCCTTGGCTCGGCTCTCCCGTGCTGGCACGTCCTGTCCATTCAGGTGCAGCATGATGCCAACATACATTTCCTACTTAGCTGACGACACTGAACCCCATGATGAGTTTCACAGCAGTGATGTCACCAATGTGCCTTGGTAGTGCCCGACAATCACTCCTTCAAGAACTTCATCAACTTCATGCACTTGAAAGTTTTGGAGCTAGATGTACTCCATCACACGCAGAGACCTTCTGTGTGCTACCCTCATCTAGTTTAGCCCGCGAGCCAACGCGGTTTACCAGGGTGTGGCCGATGCCGTGCACTAGCATCTTCTTGGAGCTATAGATGAGAGTTGGGCTAGTGGTGAGGACCAGTGCCAGTAGTCCATCCAATGGATGTGTCTGACTGCTGAAACAAAGGTACTACCTCTATCAATACACCCTTACACCCCATAGCCATACAAACGTATGAAAATCATAAACAAATGTGCGAAGTGATAAAATATGTGTCAGTGTGCTTTATAAACAGGAAAATCTACTTCAGCAGGCTTGAAAACATAGGAATCCACACCTAGATCATACAAATCGGACAACTACAAATACTTCTAAGCAAAACGTCAACTTCGGGCGGCTAATTTGGCGGCCATCTTGAAAAATGGCCGCCATCTTGGATTTTCAATTGGCCAATCGGGCAGATTTGATTATTATCACTTGGAGAACAAGTGTGCCAAATTTGATGCTTGTATCATCATTTGCACGATTTTTCTGCTATCTCCTACACTATAAAGGTATTGGGCTCAGCCTGTCTGAGTGTTGGTACGAATTGAGTAAATGTGGATAAAAATCACAGGACCAACATTCATTGCAAAGCATGAATGAAACGGAAACATTAATTAACTAGTGCAATATTTCATTCATGTCATATTTCTGTGCGAATCTATCGATGAAATAAATTCCAATTTTACACTATATCAATTATTTTAGGCTCAGCGGCTTGAAAGTACACTCGGCGATTACTTCAGTATGAGGTACCCGGATGCTGTCAGGGAGAGACGTCAAATACCAGCAGAAGCATTTGATAGAGACACGGCCGAACAGGCACTCGAAATTACTAAGTGTATTCTTGAGCTGGCATCTGATTTTATAGCCTAACACAAAATACGAGAAATGCGGTTTAAAATGGCAAAGGGCAGCCATTAACGATTTGTATATCAGGATTTCAGTACAACTTGCATTCATTTCTGCTGTCGATCATACGTAGTTGTGAACATTGTGATCTTATCACACTTGTTTGATGGGGTTATCGCCCTTCTAGATGGGGTTATCGCCCTTCTAGATGGGGTTATCGCCCTTCTAGATGGGGGTTATCGCCCTTCTAGTCTACATGCAGAGAATAATTTGGGTACTGCATTCGATCATACCTACTCGCATGTAAGGCATATTTGTGAACATAGCGATGTCGTTCCACTCGTTTGATGTTTGATGGGGTTATTGCCTTTCAATACTACGTGTGCACAGAGAATAATATGTTCACTGCATTCGCTCATACATACTCGCATGTAAGGCTTAGTTGTGAACGCAGTGATGTCTTTCACTGGGTTGATGTTTGATTCAATACTACATGCAGAGAATAATAAGTGTACTGTTGTCAACCATACTGATCTCATTCCATTGGGTTGATATTTGATGGGGTTATCGCCCATCAATACTACATGCAGATACTAATAAGTGTACTGTTGTCACGGCCATGCTATTGTTTTATGCTGTTGGAATACTGTATATATGTCACGACAATGTCTAGTATGCCATGCTATTGGAATACTGTATATATGTCACGACAATGTCTAGTGTGCCATGCTATTAGTTTATACTGTTGGAATACTGTATATATGTCACGACAATGTCTAGTATGCCATGCTATTGGTTTATGCTGTTGGAATACTGTATATATGTCACGACAATGTCTGGTATGCCATGCTATTGGAATAGTGTATATATGTCACGAAAATGTCTAGTATGTCATGCTATTGGTTTATACTCTGGGAATACTGTATATATGTCACGACAATGTCTAGTATGCCATGCTATTGGTTTATACTGTTGGAATACTGTATATATGTCACGACAATGTCTAGTATGTCATGCTATTGGTTTATACTGTGGGAATACTGTATATATGTCACGATAATGTCTAGTATGTCATGCTATTGGTTTATGCTGTGGGAATAATGTATATATGTCACGACAATGTCTAGTATGTTATGCTATTGGTCTATGCTGTTGGAATACTGTATATATGTCACGACAATGTCTAGTATGTCATGCTATTGGATTATGCTGTTGGAATACTGTATATATGTCACGACAATGTCTAGTATGTCATGCTATTGGTCTATGCTGTTGGAATACTGTATATATGTCACGACAATGTCTAGTATGTCATGCTATTGGTCTATGCTGTTGGAATACTGTATATATGTCACGACAATGTCTAGTATGTCATGCTATTGGATTATGCTGTTGGAATACTGTATATATGTCACGACAATGTCTAGTATGCCATGCTATTGGTTTATGCTGTTGGAATATTGTATATATGTCACGACAATGTCTAGTATGCCATGCTATTGGAATACTGTATATATGTCACGGCCATGTCTAGTGTGCCATGCTATTGGTTTATACTGTTGGAATACTGTATATATGTCACGACAATGTCTGGTATGCCATGCTATTGGAATACTGTATATATGTCACGACAATGTCTAGTATGCCATGCTATTGGTTTATACTGTGGGAATACTGTATATATGTCATGACAATGTCTAGTATGTCATGCTATTGATTTGTGCTGTTGGAATACTGTATATATGTCACAGCCATGCTATTGGTTTGTGCTGTTGGAATACTGTATATATGTGATGACCATGTCTAGTGTGCCATGCTATTCGTTTATGCAGTTGGAATACTGTATATATGTCACGACTATGTCACGCTATTATTTATGCTGTGGGAATACTGTATATATATGACGACAATGTCTAGTATGCCATGCTATTCGTTTATGCAGTTGGAATACTGTATATATGTCACGACAATGTCTAGTATGTCATGCTATTGGTTTATGCTGTGGGAATAATGTATATATGTCACGACAATGTCTAGTATGTCATGCTATTGGTTTATGCTGTGGGAATACTGTATATATGTCACGACAATGTCTAGTATGTCATGCTATTGGTTTATGCAGTTGGAATACTGTATATATGTCACGACAATGTCTAGTATGTCATGCTATTGGTTTATGCTGTTGGAATACTGTATATATGTCACGACAATGTCTAATGTGCCATGCTATTGGTTTATACTGTTGGAATACTGTATATATGTCACGACAATGTCTAGTATGTCATGCTATTGGTTTATGCAGTTGGAATACTGTATATATGTCACGACAATGTCTAGTATGTCATGCTATTGGTTTATGCTGTTGGAATACTGTATATATGTCACGACAATGTCTAATGTGCCATGCTATTGGTTTATACTGTTGGAATACTGTATATATGTCACGACAATGGCTAGTGTGCCATGCTATTGTTTTATACTGTTGGAATACTGTATAATGTCACGACTATGTCTAGTATGTCATGCTATTGTTTATGCTGTGGGAATACTGTATATATATCACGACAATATCTAGTATGTCATGCTATTGTTTATGCTGTGGAACTACTGTATATATGTCACGACAATGTCATGCTATTGGTTTATGCTGTTGGAATACTGTATATATGTCATGACAATGTCTAGTGTGCCATGCTATTGCTTATGCTGTGGGAATACTATATATATGTCACGATCATGTCTAGTGTGTCATGCTATTGTTTATGCTGTGGGAATACTGTATATATGTCACGACTATGTCTAGTATGCCATGCTATTGGTTTATACTGTGGGAATACTGTATATATATCATGGCAATTTCTGGTATGCCATGCTATTGGTTTATGCTGTTGGAATACTGTATATATGTCATGACAATGTCTAGTATGTCATGCTATTGGTTTATGCTGTTGGAATACTGTATATATGTCATGACAATGTCTAGTGTGCCATGCTGTGGGAATACTGTATATATGTCATGACAATGTCTAGTATGCCATGCTATTGGTTTATACTGTTGGAATACTGTATATATGTCACGACAATGTCTGGTATGCCATGCTATTGGTTTATGCTGTTGGAATAATGTATATATGTCATGACGATGTCTGGTATGCCATGCTATTGGTTTATGTTGTGGGAATACTGTATATATGTCACGACAATGTCTAGTATGCCATGCTATTGGTTTATGCTGTGGGAATACTGTATATATGTCACGACAATGTCTAATGTGCCATGCTATTGGTTTATACTGTTGGAAAACTGTATATATGTCACGACAATGTCTAGTATGTCATGCTATTGGTGTATGCTGTGGGAATACTGTATATATGTCACGACAATGTCTAATGTGACATGCTATTGGTTTATACTGTTGGAATACTGTATATATGTCACGACAATGTCTAGTGTGCCATGCTATTGTTTTATACTGTTGGAATACTGTATATATGTCAAGACAATGTCTAGTATGCCATGCTATTGGTTTATGCTGTTGGAATACTGTATATATGTCATGACAATGTCTAGTATGCCATGCTATTGGTTTATGCTGTTGGAATACTGTATATATGTCATGACAATGTCTAGTATGCCATGCTATTGGTTTATGCTGTTGGAATACTGTATATATGTCACGACAATGTCTAGTGTGCCATGCTATTGGTTTATGCTGTGGGAATACTGTATATATGTCACGACAATGTCTAGTGTGCCATGCTATTGGTTTATACTGTTGGAATACTGTATATATGTCACGACAATGTCTAGTGTGCCATGCTATTGTTTTATACTGTTGGAATACTGTATATATGTCACGACAATGTCTAATGTGCCATGCTATTGGTTTATACTGTTGGAAAACTGTATATATGTCACGACTATGTCTAGTATGTCATGCTATTGTTTATGCTGTGGGAATACTGTATATGTATCACGACAATATCTAGTATGTCATGCTATAGTTTATGCTGTGGAAATACTGTATATATGTCACGACAATGTCATGCTATTGGTTTATGCTGTTGGAATACTGTATATATGTCATGATAATGTCTAGTGTGCCATGCTATTGCTTATGCTGTGGGAATACTATATATATGTCACGATCATGTCTAGTGTGTCATGCTATTGTTTATGCTGTGGGAATACTGTATATATGTCACGACTATGTCTAGTATGCCATGCTATTGGTTTATACTGTTGGAATACTGTATATATGTCACGACAATGTCTGGTATGCCATGCTATTGGTTTATGCTGTTGGAATAATGTATATATGTCATGACGATGTCTGGTATGCCATGCTATTGGTTTATGTTGTGGGAATACTGTATATATGTCATGACGATGTCTAGTATGCCATGCTATTGGTTTATGTTGTGGGAATACTGTATATATGTCATGACGATGTCTGGTATGCCATGCTATTGGTTTATGCTGTGGGAATACTGTATATATATGTCATGATCATGTCTAGTGTGCCATGCTATTGGTTTATACTGTGGGTATACTGTATATATGTCACGATCATGTCTAGTGTGCCATGCTATTGGTTTATACTGTGGGAATACTGTATATATGTCATGGCCATGTCTAGTATGTCATGCTATTGTTTATGCTGTGGGAATACTGTATATATGTCATGGCCATGTCTAGTGTGTCATGCTATTGTTTATGCTGTGGGAATACTGTATATATGTCACGACAATGTCTAGTATGCCATGCTATTGTTTCATACTGAATTTATATCCATTTTAATTTTGTTAATAATGACAGATTGTCCACTTTCACGTGTATCTAGCCACGGCAATACCATATGCCTTGTCACACTTGCTATTATTTAGCTGTTAGAAGATGGTATATTTCACGATGTGTCGATTGCACTGAAGATAGTGTATGTGACATTCCCCTGAAGATAGTGTATGTGACATTACACTGAAGATAGTGTATATGACATTACACTGACAATAGTGTATGTGACATTACACTGAAGATAGTGTATGTGACATTACACTGAAGATAGTGTATGTGACATTACACTGAAGATAGTGTATGTGACATTACACTGAAGAAAATGTATGTGACATTACACTGAAGATAGTGTATGTGACATTACACTGAATATAGTGTATGTGACATTACACTGACGATAGTGTATGAGACATTACACTGAAGATAGTGTATGTCACATTACACTGAAGATAGTGTATGTGACATTACACTGAAGATAATGTATGTGACATTACACTGAAGATAATGTATGTGACATTACACTGAAGATAGTTTATGTGACATTACACTGAAGATAGTGTATGTGACATTACACTGAATATAGTGTATGTTACATTACACTGAAGCTAGTGTATTTGACATTACACTGAATATAGTGTATGTGACATTACACTGAAGATAATGTATGTGACATTACACTGAATATATTGTATGTGACATTCCCCTGAAGATAGTGTATGTGACATTACACTGAAGATAATGTATGTGACATTACACTGAAGATAGTGTATGTGACTATTATACTGGAGATAGTTTATGTGACATTACACTGAAGATAGTGTATGTGATATTACACTGAAGATAGTGTATGTGACATTACACTGAAGATAGTGTATGTGATATTACACTGAAGATAGTGTATGTGACATTACACTGGAGATATTGTATGTAACATTACACTGGAGATAGTTTTAAGTCACGATTACACATAATGTATATAGTATATAGTTGTTAGATAGAACTGATAATGTGATCTGTATATATTTTAACATAGACGGGGCTTCAATGGACCTGGGGTCGTCCATGGCCGAGTGGCTAAGTTTGTTGACTTCAAGTAACAAATACTGCATATTGCATTGATGAATCTAATTTATTGCTACATGCATTATATTCCATGTATATTACGTCATGGTCACATCATATGTTGTTTGTCGGAACATACCATATGTTTATTACGTCATGGTCACATCATATGTTGTTTGTCGGAACATACCATATGTATATTACGTCACGGTCACATCATATGTTGTTTGTCGGAACATACCATATGTTTATTACGTCACGGTCACATCATATGTTGTTTGTCGGAACATACCATATGTTTATTACGTCACGCTCACATTATATGTTGTTTGTCGGAACATACCATATGTTTATTACGTCACGCTCACATTATATGTTGTTTGTCGGAACATACCATATGTTTATTACGTCACGCTCACATCATATGTTGTTTGTCGGAACATACCATATGTATATTACGTCACGCTCACATTATATGTTGTTTGTCGGAACATACCATATGTTTATTACGTCACGGTCTCATCATATGTTGTTTGTCGGAACATACCATATGTATATTACGTCACGCTCACATTATATGTTGTTTGTCGGAACATACCATATGTATATTACATCACGCTCACATTATATGTTGTTTGTCGGAACATACCATATGTTTATTACGTCACGCTCACATCATATGTTGTTTGTCGGAACATACCATATGTTTATTACGTCACGCTCACATCATATGTTGTCTCCATCAGGAGGTTGTGTTATCTCCGTCATGTATTTTGGGGGAACGTTCGCTATGGGTCCGGATTTGGATCACAGTCTGTCGAGATAAGGGCTCTAATAAGTACCCTCTAGTTTCCTTATTGAATCAAATGTGTTGACCATTTAATGTTTGATGCAACTATATGTATCCAAGACATTTCTAATGTTTCAAGGGATTAATTTGTAATGTCTTAAATGTTTCAAGGGATGTACTTAACTTTTCATAGTAAAGGTGAGCCCTTTAATTTATAATGTCTTAAATGTTTCAAGGGATGTACTTAACTTTTCATAGTAAAGGTGAGCCCTTTAATTTATAATGTTTTAAATGTTTCAAGGGATGTACTTAACTTTTCATAGTAAAGGTGAGCCCTTTAATTTATAATGTCTTAAATGTTTCATGGGATGTACTTAACTTTTCATAGTAAAGGTGAGCCCTTTAATTTGTAATGTCTTAAATGTTTCAAGGGATGTACTTTACTTTTCATAGTAAAGGTGAGCCCTTTAATTTATAATGTCTTAAATGTTTCAAGGGATGTACTTAACTTTTCATAGTAAGGGTGAGCCCTTTAATTTATAATGTCTTAAATGTTTCAAGGGATGTACTTAACTTTTCATAGTAAAGGTGAGCCCTTTAATTTGTAATGTGATGCTAGTAAAGTATCAAGGAATGTATTTTATTGTTCAAGAGTAAAGGTGAACCGTTCAGTATGAGACTGTAATAAATGGACTGTAAATACACACACGCACACGCGCACACACACACAGTATGTTGATTTTATGTTGCATACTAATTAATCTAGAGACGCAATATGTGTGTGTGCGCGACATTGTCTTTTGGTCACACATACTTGGCAGTATCCCCCATATACTACAATTTATTATATGCTTTCCAGCGAAATATAGAAACTTATCAGTGAAAGAAGGTTGATTCTTCATAAATGACGTCACAGAGGGATTGAGTCCGAAATTAAGCGGTGACGTTATTTTAAATTGCAGTGACTGGGGAACCATAAACTTATATAAATCAGTGAGAATAAAATGTGCAATTTCACTGTTTCCAGACAAATCATTTGACTGATGAGATCTGTATTTCATACGAAAATATTAAATAAAAAGATCACAAGAGGTGAATACTTTACAAATAAAACATTTACATTAAAGCGACATTACATCGCAAAAAGCAAATCAAATGCATGTTTTCACGTATAAATGCATTGCTATTACAAATTCTTCTGATTACATTCCAACACTAATATTGAATCAATAAACTGTTTTTGTGATCTACAAACTTTCAAAAGTGAAAGTAGGATTTCACATAACCGTCATCCACGCTCCTTAAATGACGTTTGTTTGTCATTGGAGTCAATACTAGGCGCGCGATACTTTCGTTTAGAGATAATTGAACTAATATTAGTCTACAAATAAATATGCATAGGCACACATGTGAGATATAACGGTAAATATGTACGATATATTGTGTTACTCAGGATACACGCATTGTATTACACATAAATGTCGGCCATATTTACATTATTTTATTATGTCAACAAACCGCGTATATGGCGCTTGTTTATTTGTTGAAAAAACCAAGTTTTGCTTTTTTATAATTAACAAATGATCAGTCCTGTTTGTAGATGACAAACATGTGATTAATACATGTGTTGTATTTGCAACTATTATGAAAAGGTGAAAGGATATTTCCATTTTCCCATAATGGACGGTTTGAGGGGTTTCTCTTACTTAAAACATGCTCTATATTGTCATAATAATGGACTATTTCTGTAGCGTATTAGTTAACTGTTCATTCTTAAACTAATGGACAGTTGTGTGGTGCATATTGGAATAGTGTTCATCTTTGGTTGATACACTAGTAAGATTATAAATAACAGAAATGACAAAGGATGACGTCACAAGCATGTTTTCATAATTATTTTGGAGCGCCAATTAAGAATCGAAACCTAAGTTTAATTGTCGGCTACAATAGTGTGTTAGTCATGTATATTTACTATGACTGGTAATAAATTTCATGAATTCTATGTGTTTACTTATTATTAATTGGATATATATACTCACACGAAAAAGAAAGTGTGCACTTGGTTAGAGCGAAAATTATATACTTATATTCACACGTGAAACAATGTTCTGATAATTTAATTATCAAATTTCAATTAAAAGTAACACATCGTGTAGCAAATACATGTTTGCACATTTTGATACTAAATTTGCCTATTTATTGCTTCTATATATAATTATAAAAGTTTCCCTCTAACCAAGTGCACACTTTCTTTTTCGTGTGAGTATACATCATAATACACATGGGGCCGAGTGGTTAAGGGTGTTGACATCAAATCACTTGTCCCTCATCGCTGTAGGTTCGTATACCGCAGTGGCTGTCGGAATATTCCATGGGAAGAATCTATCCACCTGGTTTACGGAATATCAGTGGTTCTACCTGGGTGTATGCCAACAACACTGTTTAAGCTTTATTTCTTATACAATGATTGCGAAGCAAGTTTTAACAACTTATATTAATCACTCTCGTTGGCGCGGATGAAAGCGTAAATGTAGTCATTCGTGTGGGAGAAAACCCACCTGTCCAATATGTCGACCACCATACCATCTCGCATACTCCCCGGTCCGAGGATCGAACCCGGGTTGCATTGGTGAGAAGCCCGAGGATCGAAGCCGGGTTGCAATGGTGAGAAACCCGAGGATCGAAGCCTGGTTGCAGCCGGGTTGCATTGATGAAAAGCCCGAGGATCGAACTCGGGTTGCATTGATGAAAAGCGAGCGCGCTAACCACTGCATTCGTGTGGGAGGTACCCGGAGAAAACCTACCTGTACATCTTCACGGTCAGAGGATCGAACTGGGGCTGCATGTGTGAGAAGCGAGTGCGCTAATCGGACAGCCAAACACTGCATAGAGGGGCACCCACTGTTCGGACTTACTCCACCAATAATAGCTCGGGAAATACAATGTTTTGGAGCGCTAATTGCATGGTACTTCCCAATACATAGAGTATCATGGTTCCTGCACGGCTAGTGCTTGTTGCTGCATGGATACCACGGCTAGTGGTTCAATGTTCCCTTATATATATTATCATGGATACCATGGCTAGTGGTTCAATGTTCCCTTATATATATTATCATGGATACCATGGCTAGTGGTTCAATGTTCCCTTATATATATTATCATGGATACCATGGCTAGTGGTTCAATGTTCCCTTATATATATTATCATGGATACCATGGCTAGTGGTTCAATGTTCCCTTATATATATTATCATGGATACCATGGCTAGTGGTTCAATGTTCCCTTATATATATTATCATGGATACCATGGCTAGTGGTTCAATGTTCCCTTATATATATTATCATGGATACCATGGCTAGTGGTTCAATGTTCCCTTATATATATTATCATGGATACCATGGCTAGTGGTTCAATGTTCCCTTATATATATTATCATGGATACCATGGCTAGTGGTTCAATGTTCCCTTATATATATTATCATGGATACCATGGCTAGTGGTTCAATGTTCCCTTATATATATTATCATGGATACCACGGCTAGTGGTTCAATGTTCCCTTATATATATTATCATGGATACCACGGCTAGTGGTTCAATGTTCCCATATATATATTATCATGGATACCATGGCTAGTGGTTCAATGTTCCTTATATATATTATCATGGATACCACGGCTAGTGGTTCAATGTTTCCATATATATATTATCATGGATACCATGGCTAGTGGTTCAATGTTCCCTTATATAGTATCATGGATACCACGGCTAGTGGTTCAATGTTCCCTTATATATATTATCATGGATACCACGGCTAGTGGTTCAATGTTTCCATATATATATTATCATGGATACCACGGCTAGTGGTTCAATGTTTCCATATATATATTATCATGGATACCACGGCTAGTGGTTCAATGTTCCCATATATATATTATCATGGTTCCTGCATGGATACCACGGCTAGTGGTTCAATGTTCCCATATATATATTATCATGGATACCACGGCTAGTGGTTCAATGTTCCCATATATATATTATCATGGTTCCTGCATGGATACCACCGCTAGTGGTTCAATGTTCCCTTATATATAATCATGGTTCCTGCATGGATACCACGGCTAGTGGTTCAATGTTCCCATATATATATTATCATGGTTCCTGCATGGATACCACCGCTAGTGGTTCAATGTTCCCTTATATATATATAATCATGGTTCCTGCATGGATACCACGGCTAGTGGTTCAATGTTCCCATATATATATTATCATGGTTCCTGCATGGATACCACGGCTAGTGGTTCAATGTTCCCATATATATAATCATGGTTCCTGCATGGATACCACGGCTAGTGGTTCAATGTTCCTATATATATATTATCATGGTTCCTGCATGGATACCACGGCTAGTGGTTCAATGTTCCCTTATATATAATAATCATGGTTCCTGCATGGATACCACGGCTAGTGGTTCAATGTTCCCTTATATATATATAATCATGGTTCCTGCATGGATACCACGGCTAGTGGTTCAATGTTCCCATATATATATATAATCATGGTTCCTGCATGGATACCACGGCTAGTGGTTCAATGTTCCCTTATATATATATAATCATGTTTCCTGCATGGATACCACGCTAGTGGTTCAATGTTCCCTTATATATATAATCATGGTTCCTGCATGGATACCACGGCTAGTGGTTCAATGTTCCCATATATATATATAATCATGTTCCTGCATGGATACCACGGCTAGTGGTTCAATGTTCCCTTATATATATTATCATGTTTCCTGCATGGATACCACCGCTAGTGGTTCAATGTTCCCTTATATATATATAATCATGTTCCTGCATGGATACCACGGCTAGTGGTTCAATGTTCCCTTATATATATTATCATGTTTCCTGCATGGATACCACGGCTAGTGGTTCAATGTTCCCATATATATATATATATAATCATGTTTCCTGCATGGATACCACGGCTAGTGGTTCAATGTTCCCTTATATATATATAATCATGGTTCCTGCATGGATACCACCGCTAGTGGTTCAATGTTCCAATATTATATATATATAATCATGTTTCCTGCATGGATACCACGGCTAGTGGTTCAATGTTCCCTTATATAATATATATATATATATATATATATTATATATATATATAATCATGTTTCCTGCATGGATACCACGGCTAGTGGTTCAATGTTCCCTTATATATATTATCATGTTTCCTGCATGGATACCACCGCTAGTGGTTCAATGTTCCCATATATATATAATCATGGTTCCTGCATGGATACCACGGCTAGTGGTTCAATGTTCCCTATATATATATATAATCATGTTTCCTGCATGGATACCACGGCTAGTGGTTCAATGTTCCCTTATATATATATATAATCATGGTTCCTGCATGGATACCACGGCTAGTGGTTCAATGTTCCCATATATATATATAATCATGGTTCCTGCATGGATACCACGGCTAGTGGTTCAATGTTCCCTTATATATATTATCATGGTTCCTGCATGGATACCACCGCTAGTGGTTCAATGTTCCCATATATATATATAATCATGGTTCCTGCATGGATACCACGGCTAGTGGTTCAATGTTCCCATATATATATATAATCATGGTTCCTGCATGGATACCACGGCTAGTGGTTCAATGTTCCCATATATATTAACATATTTCCTGCATGGATACCACGGCTAGTGGTTCAATATTCCCTTATATATATTATCATGGTTCCTGCATGGATACCACCGCTAGTGGTTCAATGTTCCCATATATATATTAACATGTTTCCTGCATGGATACCACCGCTAGTGGTTCAATGTTCCCTAATATATATAATCATGGTTCCTGCATGGATACCACGGCTAGTGGTTCAATGTTCCCATATATATATTAACATGTTTCCTGCATGGATACCACCGCTAGTGGTTCAATGTTCCCTAATATATATAATCATGGTTCCTGCATGGATACCACGGCTAGTGGTTCAATGTTCCCATATATATATTAACATGTTTCCTGCATGGATACCACCGCTAGTGGTTCAATGTTCCCTAATATATATAATCATGGTTCCTGCATGGATACCACGGCTAGTGGTTCAATGTTCCCATATATATATTAACATGTTTCCTGCATGGATACCACCGCTAGTGGTTCAATGTTCCCTAATATATATAATCATGGTTCCTGCATGGATACCACGGCTAGTGGTTCAATGTTCCCATATATATATTAACATGTTTCCTGCATGGATACCACCGCTAGTGGTTCAATGTTCCCTTATATATATAATCATGGTTCCTGCATGGATACCACGGCTAGTGGTTCAATGTTCCCATATATATTTTAACATGTTTCCTGCATGGATACCACGGCTAGTGGTTCAATGTTCCCATATATATATTATCATGTTTCCTGCATGGATACCACGGCTAGTGGTTCAATGTTCCCATATATATATATAATCATGTTTCCTGCATGGATACCACGGCTAGTGGTTCAATGTTCCCTTATATATATTATCATGGTTCCTGCATGGATACCACCGCTAGTGGTTCAATGTTCCCATATATATACACGGCTAGTGGTTCAATGTTCCCATATATATATATAATCATGGTTCCTGCATGGATACCACGGCTAGTGGTTCAATGTTCCCTTATATATATATATAATCATGTTTCCTGCATGGATACCACCGCTAGTGGTTCAATGTTCCCTTATATATATATAATCATGTTTCCTGCATGGATACCACGGCTAGTGGTTCAATGTTCCCTTATATATATAATCATGTTTCCTGCATGGATACCACCGCTAGTGGTTCAATGTTCCCATATATATATAATCATGGTTCCTGCATGGATACCACGGCTAGTGGTTCAATGTTTCCTATATATATATAATCATGGTTCCTGCATGGATACCACGGCTAGTGGTTCAATGTTCCCTATATATATATAATCATGGTTCCTGCATGGATACCACGGCTAGTGGTTCAATGTTCCCATATATATATATAATCATGGTTCCTGCATGGATACCACGGCTAGTGGTTCAATGTTCCCTTATATATATTATCATGGTTCCTGCATGGATACCACGGCTAGTGGTTCAATGTTCCCATATATATATATAATCATGGTTCCTGCATGGATACCACGGCTAGTGGTTCAATGTTCCCATATATATATATAATCATGGTTCCTGCATGGATACCACGGCTAGTGGTTCAATGTTCCCATATATATTAACATGGTTCCTGCATGGATACCACGGCTAGTGGTTCAATGTTCCCTTATATATATTATCATGGTTCCTGCATGGATACCACGGCTAGTGGTTCAATGTTCCCATATATATATTAACATGTTCCTGCATGGATACCACGGCTAGTGGTTCAATGTTCCCTTATATATATAATCATGGTTCCTGCATGGATACCACGGCTAGTGGTTCAATGTTCCCATATATATATATAATCATGTTTCCTGCATGGATACCACGGCTAGTGGTTCAATGTTCCCTTATATATATATAATCATGTTTCCTGCATGGATACCACGGCTAGTGGTTCAATGTTCCTATATATATATATAATCATGTTTCCTGCATGGATACCACGGCTAGTGGTTCAATGTTCCCTTATATATATATATAATCATGGTTCCTGCATGGATACCACGGCTAGTGGTTCAATGTTCCCTTATATATATAATCATGTTTCCTGCATGGATACCACGGCTAGTGGTTCAATGTTCCCATATATATATAATCATGGTTCCTGCATGGATACCACGGCTAGTGGTTCAATGTTCCCATATATATAATCATGGTTCCTGCATGGATACCACGGCTAGTGGTTCAATGTTTCCATATATATATAATCATGGTTCCTGCATGGATACCACGGCTAGTGGTTCAATGTTCCCATATATATATTATCATGGTTCCTGCATGGATACCACGGCTAGTGGTTCAATGTTCCCTTATATATATATAATCATGGTTCCTGCATGGATACCACGGCTAGTGGTTCAATGTTCCCATATATATATATAATCATGTTTCCTGCATGGATACCACGGCTAGTGGTTCAATGTTCCCTTATATATATATAATCATGGTTCCTGCATGGATACCACGGCTAGTGGTTCAATGTTCCCATATATATATATAATCATGGTTCCTGCATGGATACCACGGCTAGTGGTTCAATGTTCCCATATATATATATAATCATGGTTCCTGCATGGATACCACGGCTAGTGGTTCAATGTTCCCATATATATATTAACATGTTTCCTGCATGGATACCACGGCTAGTGGTTCAATGTTCCCTTATATATATAATCATGGTTCCTGCATGGATACCACGGCTAGTGGTTCAATGTTCCCATATATATATATAATCATGGTTCCTGCATGGATACCACGGCTAGTGGTTCAATGTTCCCATATATATATATAATCATGGTTCCTGCATGGATACCACGGCTAGTGGTTCAATGTTCCCTTATATATATATAATCATGTTTCCTGCATGGATACCACGGCTAGTGGTTCAATGTTCCCTTATATATATAATCATGGTTCCTGCATGGATACCACGGCTAGTGGTTCAATGTTCCCATATATATATATAATCATGTTCCTGCATGGATACCACGGCTAGTGGTTCAATGTTCCCTTATATATATAATCATGGTTCCTGCATGGATACCACGGCTAGTGGTTCAATGTTCCCTTATATATATATAATCATGGTTCCTGCATGGATACCACGGCTAGTGGTTCAATGTTCCCTTATATATATAATCATGGTTCCTGCATGGATACCACGGCTAGTGGTTCAATGTTCCCATATATATATATAATCATGGTTCCTGCATGGATACCACGGCTAGTGGTTCAATGTTCCCTTATATATATAATCATGTTTCCTGCATGGATACCACGGCTAGTGGTTCAATGTTCCTATATATATATAATCATGGTTCCTGCATGGATACCACGGCTAGTGGTTCAATGTTCCCTTATATATATATATAATCATGGTTCCTGCATGGATACCACGGCTAGTGGTTCAATGTTCCCTTATATATATATAATCATGGTTCCTGCATGGATACCACGGCTAGTGGTTCAATGTTCCCATATATATATATTATCATGTTTCCTGCATGGATACCACCGCTAGTGGTTCAATGTTCCCTTATATATATAATCATGGTTCCTGCATGGATACCACGGCTAGTGGTTCAATGTTCCCTTATATATATATAATCATGGTTCCTGCATGGATACCACGGCTAGTGGTTCAATGTTCCCTTATATATATAATCATGGTTCCTGCATGGATACCACGGCTAGTGGTTCAATGTTCCCATATATATATAATCATGGTTCCTGCATGGATACCACGGCTAGTGGTTCAATGTTCCCTTATATATATATAATCATGGTTCCTGCATGGATACCACGGCTAGTGGTTCAATGTTCCCATATATATATATTAACATGTTTCCTGCATGGATACCACGGCTAGTGGTTCAA
Organism: Archivesica marissinica; assembly: GCA_014843695.1. NCBI lineage: Eukaryota > Metazoa > Mollusca > Bivalvia > Venerida > Vesicomyidae > Archivesica > Archivesica marissinica. The sequence goes on along the minus strand of CM026395.1, from coordinate 48,055,665 downwards.
TGTTCCCTTATATATATAATCATGGTTCCTGCATGGATACCACGGCTAGTGGTTCAATGTTCCCTTATATATATATAATCATGTTTCCTGCATGGATACCACGGCTAGTGGTTCAATGTTCCCTTATATATATAATCATGGTTCCTGCATGGATACCACGGCTAGTGGTTCAATGTTCCCATATATATATAATCATGGTTCCTGCATGGATACCACGGCTAGTGGTTCAATGTTCCCT
>CM026395.1:47972237-48054427 GCA_014843695.1 Archivesica marissinica | reverse complement strand
GAACTGTTCTTTAGCAAACCGTCCGTCAAAGGTATTGCTACTCCACCTAATGATATCATACCTAAATCCCCACATTTTAAGCTTTGTTTTACTGCATCTAGCTTATCAATATCACCATGTACTCCGAAACGTTGAACTATTACCCAGTGATTTGAACAATTTCTGTTGTCAACCACTTTCATTGGGTAAATGACTTCTACTGGTTGCGTCTCTAGATTCTTTTCCTTAATGTCCATGTTCATTTTCGTTATCTCGCATACTTCTTTATTAAATGTTGTTCTCTTCATTGCAGCTTCATCTGACAATTGCACTGTTACTTTATATTCTTCTGTTAATGTACCAGAGGTTATGTTCGAAACTTTTATGCACCTAATATGTTTCAGGAAAAGAACAGCTTCAAACATGTCTGATTCAAACGAACGGAGAATGGAATCCATTTTTGCAATATCTATTTCTTCCTTGCTGATCTCAGATTGTTTTATTCGAAGAGGCAATCGAAACACTGTTCCAATGCCACCAACTATCAAATCGTCGACAGAGAAGCCAAGTAGATGGTCCGAAAAGTTACTCTTGATTTCTTGAACTTTGCACATCATACCCGGCTCAATCAAAGTTGCCTCAGGTACGTGGTTGCATAATGGATCAAAAATGAACAACAGGCCGTCCTCTTCTGTTCCCGGACCCATGGTTACAAACGAAGGCGTATCAGTTAAGTGGTAAACTGCATTGAACCCAACTCCGTATTGCCCAGTTTTTGTAGGGTCATCACCTTTACTGCCTTGCCCCAGATTATGTATTCCTTCAATATCTTTGTGTGTAAAATAACTATTGTTATAAACACACAACGAAGGGCCTTGTAACGATTCACATTCTGGCTTGAAAAGTTTCTCTGTTGAATGATTACGGTAATCTTTTACAAAATGTATTTCTGTTGCACCTGCATCATCCGCGTTTTGAAGAAGTTCCTTCATTATACTCGAATCACATGGGTATGCCTTTAGAAGACCTTTTATTCGAGTAACTAGTTCTTCTCGTTGACCAAATGATATTCCAGTTTTAATATCCTTGTAACACCTCAGTTTTTTCACCTTAACACCTAGTCTTTCACCAATTGATGGGGCAATAGACTTGTGTAGTATCTTCATTGATGAACTTGTCTGAAATTCTTCATTTTCAATTACAAGTTCGTATGTTGGCCACAGTGCACCATAAATGTCAGGCGCAATAATATCGTCATGCAGTTCAGATATTTCATCGTACGATGTATTGCCTTTTTGAATGGCGTCATCTAGGTTCGTGAGTAGGTGATTAATTATGCCAACATTTTCTGCAGTGCTCATTGTCAGTTGTATTCTCTTCATAACTTCGATGATGACACCAATGCTAAAATAGTAGTCCACCCCAAGATAGGAATATATTGCTGCTTTGTTCAATTTGTCCACCTCGGGTAACTGGTACAAATATGGCTTGCATTGTAATTGGACGTTGAATGCGACATTTCGTGCATATACAAGTTCATTTCCAATCAAAACAAATGCACAATCACGAAGCTCACGAAGCATTTCGGCTGTCTCGTGTTCCGATTCACAGGATTTCAGTTCTTTCTCTAGACGTAAGAATATCTTGTCATGTAGTCGCACAACTTCGTCAAACTGTGTTTCTCTTTCTTTGTATTCCGCACATAATATCTTTGCCTGCTGTACTAGAACGTTTACAGGTAATTTCTCAATTCCTCTTATACCTATCACATCTAATAACTTTTCACCGTTTTGTCTTTTCTCTTTTAACACAACCAAGTGATCCTTATCAAGTACCAAACCTACCATTCCAACATAATCTGTGACATTTTGCCTGTACATATCTTTTGGTTTTCCCAATAATAGCGATACATTCAAGCCAAGATGTTGTTTACAATTTAGCACATCACTGAAACATTTCACCTGTTGTATAATTGTGTCTGCTTGCCATGGAAATTGCCATTGGTTTGGTCTTTCTAAAACTGGCAACATGTACTGATTACATATGGCCGCCACAGTATCCCCGTGCTGTTCAAGATCGCCTAATACCGTATCACGCGATAGGTATTTAATCAAATTGATGCATCTCTCACGTGCACAACTGCAACACGTGTCTGCCATGATAGAAATAGATTCACATCTGTCAATTAGAAGTCCACTTGGTAGAAACGCTTCATTCATCCCAAGATCGACAAGCTTAGACAATGTAGTTTCCTTGCGGAATTCCCTGGTATCTAATGGAAACCGTTCTTCCTGGACACTAAACAGTGAGGCAATTGGCGAGTGTGGGTGTATCAGGTCGGAGACTGTACAGAGTGTGTTATTGGGTTCAGTTGGGATGCATCTGAGTTTCCCCATTTCTTTCTTTATGTCCACATGTCGACATTTTAAGGCAGCTACAATAAGTATGTTTCTTTCCTCAAGACGATTATTCCAGAATGGTTCTACGAGTGTTCTCAAAAATGTCAGATAAAACTCAATCTCATTTATTTCTGTTGAACGTACCTGTGTCGCCCTCTCTTTATTGTTCTCTTTTATGTTTTGAAGAACATCAATTGGCATTTCTATCAACGTCTTACCATGTCTAGGAGGAAACTGCATCAATACTTTGAAAGCCAAATCGCCAATAGTGCTTTCACGAATTTTGGGATCGAGAAATACTACAGCATGGAATGATACCCAAGACTGACTGCCTTTGAAGATTTTGACATCCTCCCTAATAATATGTTTGTAGAATGCTTTTTTGAACGGAACGGCTACTTGAGCACACAGGAACGGCCACAAATCGAAGTACTTGTATTCTGTACACAGATTCAATTTGGTAAGTGTTTGTAGCATACCTATGTGTGCTTTCACTAAGGCGTCTTCCATTAGTGCATCATTCCAGGCATTCCCTCGGCTATCTTTATCATCTTCAGTACGTGATGCTAGTTGGCGGCGATCAGATGTGACGGCAAAACATCCGTTTATGTGTAGTGGTAGCTTAGTTTTTATAGGCAAAGGCAAAAAGCAAAACACATGTCCGTCGGTATAAAAGCCAGAGGGTGCATTTTTTAATGCAGTAGGAACCAATGTGCCTGGTTCAGAACACAGTACAGCAACCGCTGCTAGGGGTACAGCGCCTTGCGACGACAACTGTTTGTACATCGCCAAAGACGTTTCAGTCCCTTTTGCCCAAGATGTTATCCATGTAGTCTCAGCAAAGTCAGAAACATCGCCAAGGCCAGATATAATAGTTCTGGAATCATGTTTTAGTGTCTGTTGAATAACAGTCTTGTGAATTTCAAAAAAACTATCGTTTTTCTGAAGCACTGTCGGCATTCTTGTCAGAACATTTACATCAATCTGTCTCGACAGGCCTTGGTCCCATCTCAAACTATTTTTCTCTATTCTGTAAAGCAGCTTCTGGTCAGATGCAAGTGTTGCATTTTCGGAAAGATGGTATATCTCAACTGATTTCACATTTTGTGAAAATAGGAGAAAATTCCCAGCTGACTTTATAAGCATCCTTAGCAGCGTTGTCATTTCATCGTTTGTGTAGGAGACGGACGAAATACGACTATCTCTAGCTTGTTGTTCTGTTCTGAGTGGGAGTCTGAATAAGGTTCCATCATATGCTGTAAATTGATCTTTGTCAATGGTACATCCAAATATACCAGCATACGGCTTGAATTGATCAGCATACCTCGACACCAACGTCTTATTTGGTAGTTGATATTTGAGACCAGATCCTCTGCTACGGAACACATTACCGAGATGTTTTTCATGAGGATCGAAAAACACTATATTTGATCCTGATACAAAGCTAGGCAAATCTGTCAGGTTGTATACGGAACAAAATCCTAGCCCAAATTTTCCAATTTTTCTCACATCAGTTTGCTTTGTACCCGCATTAAGCTTTGTAATATTCTTCATGTCATCATCTGAGAACTGAGCGTCATTGAAAATCCACAGTGCAGGCCCTTGAAAGGATTTCAATCCTTTGCTTAAAAGCCGATTCTTAAAGTCAACGTTTTCTCTTTCATCATACAGAAACTTAACAGTTGAAGCACCGGCGTCGTCTGCATTTTGTATCAATTCCTTAGGAACAGAAAGTCCATCAGTATATCCTTCACGCAGTAGCGCATGAATCCGGGTTGTCAGGTGTTCTTGCTGTCCCCATTCTTCCACCCCAAGTTCTTCTGCGTCTAGCAAAGCTTTTGTTGTTATTGACCTTACACCGAGTGCCTCGACAGTGCCAGCAGATACCATTTCATGTACAAGGTGAACATTGCCGTCGTCTTCGTAGAAACATGCGGGGTCATCATCGTACGTACATTCGGCAATGGGATAGAGCAAGAGAGCGTTGGGATTCTTGTCATGAACCATCATTAGGATATCAGCTTCCTCAAAAGCTACATGATGCTTTTGAATGTTACGAGCAATTTTATCAAGAACGTTGCAAACTATGCGTCTGTCGCGAGCTACTTCTTGTTCACTCTGAAGTGTCGAGTGAAATTCTCGTATTTGCTGCAGTGTGTTAATCAAAACTTGAATGTCTTGTTCAAGACGACACCCACATGCTGCAAAGAACTTACGCATATGTGCAAACTCTACAGGCACAGTGTAAAAGAATGGTTGAAGATCCATGTCCCCTTTATTTCTCGTGACGATCATCTTGTGAGAGGCAACAAATTCTTCCCCCGTCCACATATATTTTGCATTCGTGAATATTTGCCGGTTTATCAATATTTCATGTTGTCGATCTGCTAAATGACTGTATATAGCCTTAGTAGCAGGCATAATATCTGGACGAATTTGGATCGAGTAGCACTCGCTAACAGTCCTTAATTGGTCAATTACAAGCGACAGTGTCGGAGGACATTTCCAGCCAAATACTGTATTCATTTTGTCAGATGTGCATATCACTATCGGCACTATTGCTCCAACCAGGAGACACAAACAGGATTCCTTTGCCTCCGATGGTTTGCAAAGCAAGCCAGTGTGAGAAAACCACGTTAAACAATCTGGATAAGCAGACACTCTACTTCGCTGTACTAGCACACATGACAGGTTGGTGAGGCTGGTTTGCAGGGTCTTGCCATTTTGACATTCCTCATCCAGTAGGTATTGTCTAGAATGCAGTATCTGCATCAATGCTTCTGCCTTTCGTTCGACTTCATTGTTTTCATTTCCGTCCTTTGACCAAACATCGAGTGTTTTAGCTACATGAAGAATAATGTCTGCATCAATCTCTTCCGGGCCCTTCAATCCCAGCTTTTTCAAAATACGGACTTTCTCACTATTTAGTCGTTTCTTTGTTTCAGGTAATAGTGCATCGCCATGAAGCAAATTCGCTAGACTGGAATCTGATGGATCAAATAGGTCCGATGGCTTGCACCGCCGCCGAGATCCTGCTCTGAGAAACTGTATACTTGAAGCACTAGAGACGATTGTTTGATCACTTTGAAACAAGTGAAAGTTTTGGATGAAGTAGTTCATGAATTTGGGAATTTCGTCTGCGTTCTGAAATAAGTTCTGTTGAAAACCATTGAGCGTCGCAAGAACGAGTTCCTCGAGAGAAACTCGTCTCGCTCCAAGTTGTGTTAATAAAGCCCCCTTTGACGTATCTACTAACAGGCACTTGAAAGGAAATTGGATGCCTTCAGGAAAGTCTACTGTATTATATATATAGCAATTTGTTGCTGACACTGATGTATCTGCTCCAGTGTCTGTTACAGATGAAACAGCACGAAATATCTCTAACGATTTGGTAACTGAGATGGTTTCATTGGTTAGGATATGATACCATTTTGCCAAGCATGAAGCTAGTATATCCTTATCCTTCCACGGACACGTTTGGTTGAAGGTAGAAATGGCTTCTCTACCAAGCTCAGTTGATCCCATTTCAGACAACAATGCTATGATACTCTTTGGCGAAGGCCAGAAAAAGTGTGACTTTACCATATCTCTAGGAATCCAATCAGGCAAACAATCAACCACTTTTACCCCCATACTTTGAAAGCATCTACAGACTCCACCTGGAATTACATCTCGGTTACTAGACTTAACAAGGATTATGTCAGACAATGTTCCTAATTCAGCAGTTTCCGGCTCTTGCCAGGTACCAGTTTTCAAATACGGGACGATGTGAACGTTTTGGAAGTGCTTGGTCAATCTACCTTGTATAACAAAATTCCACACATCTTGCAACCACCGGAATGTTAATTTTGAGTTACGGGTAATGCGTAAATTTGGCTCCAGATTGTTCTTGATTGTTGTTTCTAGCAGGCTTCCCAAAACTGTGGTGGTCAGCTTCTGGATTTGAAAAAGCCCTGGAATAATTGAAATTAGAACGTTTCAAATAGAAAATACAACATCCAGAAGTATTTACAATTGAAAACAGAGTTATCCTACATTTATTATAGTCTACTAATTCATCTATAATTACCTGCTTTCCATGATGCTAGTACTATGATATGCTGCTTAGTAAGTCCAATAAAATAAACATTTAAATACGAAGCTTGATATATATTGTGAACCTACAATCAATCTCATTGAGTAATAGATTTGTAGCAAAATATGAAGTTCTTGCCAAATACAAAACAAAAGACTAAAACACTCCCATGCGATTATTATAACGATAAGACAATGTTTATGAACATATAATCTTACCATTTTCACACATCTGGTTGATATGTTCCGAGAGAGGTTTTCCGAGCGATGACACCGTCATTACAAACATATGTTCCAAGCCAGTAATGATCTTCACTTCTTCTGCGGAACATATATATATAGGCTCCCGTTTAGTTTTATAGCTCGTCCAACCTCCTGATGCAAGAGGTAGAAGCTCCAGACCTTCAACCTTTTCGTAGTATCTTCCGTCTGCGACCAAGTATGTCAAGACATGCAGTTTGTCTGAAGTCGGCATGTCTCTGTACGCTGGATTTTGATGCAATTGTTTCGCTAGTATTTCTGGAGACAGATCTTTGACTACTGAGAAGTGCTTTTGTAATGTACGTAGAATATTTGTAGGGACTTCCACATGACTTTTCCCTAATTTATTCAAGCATCGTATGACAGCATCCTGTACATGTATGTGGTCTTGCGGCAATCTCTCAAATGTTGCAAAGCTTGCGTCTCCTAATGTAATCCACTTATCCTTGTGCTTGCAATATATGAATCGTATCTTTTTAAGTCTTTTATAGAACTCATTTTCAAGGACTGTCCACTTCCTTTGAGTATCAGTTGAAAGAGGTACACATCTATATACGACTGCGACAGAGTCAGGCGTATTGCCAAGGTTATTCGATTTCTCAATGACTGTCTGAACAAGTCTACTATAGGCTCTTGGAAGAGCTTCTTTGATGAGAAATTTGTTCCAAAGAATAGATTTGTCATCTATTTTCTTGCCATGCTGTTCATCTGTTTCCCATTTCAAATGATGTCGATTTTGGCTGAGAGCGAAACATCCATGTACATGTACTGGAAGTCCTGACAATCTGGATCCTTCCCTTGGCAAAGGTAAAAAGCAAAAGACGTGCCCCTCAAATTCACTAGAATGTCGTCGTAACTGCGTAGCCACAGCTACATGTGGACAATATCCTAGGCATTTGTCTTGGATCAATTTTTGGAAATCAGTAGTAGCGCTGTTTCCAACGAAGTAGTTTACAACCTGCCAGTCAACTGTTGCATGATTTCCATTTGATGTTGTTTGGATGGTCATTTGAAGATCGTTTGAAACATCTTCTTCTTTATAATCTAAAGTTAAAGCTTTTATCTTTTTTTTAAACTTGGTTCTGTTCTGTTTCACCTTCCCATCGCTATCTTCTATTTTCACGAGAACTATTTCTTTTACCTGGTCTATATTGCTACGGCTACACACCGATATCTTTTCCAAATTCTTCAGGAAAAGTAGTATACATGAAGCTTCTGACTGAAATCCATCAAACAGAGCAAGAACTTTTTCCTCGTCATACAAAGTGTCTGCAATCTTCGATGGTGTAGTGCGAAGTGGAAACCACATAACAGTACCCTGAAAGCGTCCGTTTTGAATGCAATCTCTGTTAAACCCAAATGAACCATCAAAAGCTCTCCAAAACGCATCCGCATTTAAACCTTCATTATCAAGATGTTCTATCCGACTAAGTTTAATCATAGCGTTAACCTTATCAGCTGATTGCTGCGGATCTATCAGTAACACTTTGTCTCCACTGAGTACACACGGATAATCTGCAAACGAATGCGTTCAATTAATACGAAATATCAAATACAGTGCTCATCAACATAACATGGTTCTAATTACGTACACATAGCCAAAAACAGATATGCTCGAATATGTTTACTTGTTATTGGGTAAGTTTAAACTCTATTTATTGTACGATGATTGCGAAACAAGTTTTAACAACTTATATTCTCCACTCTCGTTGGCGCGGATGACAGCGTAAATGTGGTCATTCGTGTGAGAGCAAACCGGAGTACCCGGGGAAAACCCACCTGTCCGATCTGGATACCATCGTACCATCTCATCTTCCCGGTTCGAGGATCGAACCCAGGACAGCCATGAGTGAGTTAAGGTGGCAACAACAGAGTATGCCATATGGCGACCCTCCATTATTGGTGACATAACCCATCGGACAATAGATCATGTATGGGCGGATGTATTAGTAGAACAACGTCTTCTGCACGCCAAAAAGATAATTTTTTGACATGAAATAAATCGAGATCAGGACATATATATGGATTAGAACTGACAGCTGTGACATACACATATCCACAGTTGTACTAATAAATCGATGATGTGAACATATCTTAAAGATGTTTGTATTTGATGTCGTAGTTGTTGTTCCATTTTGTAACACTTGCTTTACGATGGCAGGATCGGAAGATATGTGATATCTAAAACACAATAACGACCTCGACAACTTCATGGGATTCGAACTAACGGCGATAAGGGGTAAGTCAACGATCTTAACCACTCGGCACCTTTGTGACACCATACATACTAGGTTCTAAGCAATGCCATGTAAAGTTCTTTGTTTAAGAACAGCAAGCGTTTCGATCGGGATTTGAATTCAGCAATCCACCATCAGTTAATGTACGTCTGCAACAATACACCCTGCGTCTTGTAATGTGCTGTTTCGTCGCACAACCTAACTCAATCATCAATATTACCTTTTGATTCGATACATCTCATTAAGAGTAGCATTAGTTTATGGACATACTAATTTATATGATTGACTTGCTTTGTACACTAATTCCAATGCTTACCTGTGATATGGAAGACGGACTTGAAGCCCAGACCGAATCTGTTAATGTACGTCTGCAATGCTTACCTGTGATATGGAAGACGGACTTGAAGCCCAGACCGAATCTGCCAACCTTGAGTGGATCATCTTCCTTCACACTACTGTATATCATTCGTATGCCATCCCAGTCCCTCTCCGTGAACACTGCATCATTGTAGACACAAAGGGCCGGAGCCTGGAATAATTATATGTGCACTATTACCCTTGATGAACATAAAAGTGCCACACTTCACCCAAGCGAGCTGGGAATCAGAAGTACTTACTTGCCAGTCGTGACACACTCAAATCCAATACCAAATTGTTCAACATTAAACTATCTTGTCTTGTGCTAAGTGAAGACTGTATCATTGTAGACATAAATGGCCCTGGAGCAAACTCATTGTTTGTGCGCAAACATTATTCAGAGAGTGCAATAAGTATTTCTATCTGTAATAGTATGTTTTTTTGTTTTTTTGTTTCTATTTAAGTTTATTTAACGTCGCTACCGGTTTCCCATTTGAGCGACTGGCAGTTTACCTAACAACAACGTTCCTGGGCAGGCTCCAGCGGTTAACCAGTACTTGGTGCACCAACCTCCGTAAGAAACTGCCATCTTTTTCATATAAATGAGACACGGTCTGAACGGAGATGATAGGTTACAGTGGTATACAAGTCAGCGACCTTAACCACTCGACCACGGAGGCGGTCTAATGGTATATTTGTAATAGGGTCGTATTTTATACTTTTATCATAACAATAGCTAATACGAGTTGAGACGCATTCAAGCGTAGATTTCGCTCACCTGTATTAATCAACCGGAATGGTTCCCGCACATTTGCATCGAGAGAGTTGATATTACACATTGCAGAAGGTTGACTTTAGATCCATTGTATGATATACAGAGATATTCTATAGATACGTTTATTTGAGGATCTACAAAGGTATTGTTGTTGGTTGTATTGTTACTGTAGAATGAATTGTCACTTGTAGTTTGTAATGTCGTATTGTTGCTGTAGAATGAATTGTCGTCGCCCGTTATTAACTTTATTTCTGCACTGCATAATAATTTATATACTGTTAATTTCAACAACATTTGATTTCAAACAGCTGCTGATTTATACACTTTAATAAAATATAAATGATTATGTGATCCCATGTGTTACTTCTAAAAATAATAGGAAAATAAAAGTAAAATGTTTGTTTATTATAGTGTCGGACATAAAGAGACACCAGTACTTCCTATGCTTGTATGCCAGGCGCCAGGCTGGTAGACAATAACTAGACATTATTTAACTAGCTGGCGGCTCACCAACCGGCCATATCAGAACGAACCCCTGACGAGGTTCGAACCTTCGACCCCCGCTCCGAGGAGGGCGGCTTAATCACTAGGCCACGGAGACGGTTATAAAATAAATACTCACAAAATGTATTCAATACATGATTCTGACTTCATTCGCATCAGCATCTTCGGCGTTCTGGATCAATTCCTAAAGGTAAACAACAATTATATTTCCTAATATGAGGAAACTGAGAAAACACAAGTACGTGCAGAAATATCTTCGATTGAGATACAGTAATAATAATCTACACAATGTCCGTGTGTCCGTATGTTTAAACTTTATATATTTTACAACGATTGCGAAGCAAGTGTTAACAACTTATATTAACCACTCTCGTTGGCGCGGATGAAAGTGTAAATGTGGTCATTCGTGTGGGAGGATCCAGAGTACCCGAAGAAAACCCACCTGTCCGATCTGGCGACCACCGTAACATCTAACATGCTTCCCGGTCCGAGGATCGAACCTAGGTTGCATTGGTGAGAAGCAAGCGCACTAGTTAACCACTGCGCTAACTGGACAGTGTATTTTACGGAAGCCATAACGGTATGTAGGTTGGCAAATCATTCTATTAATTGTTTTGAAAGTGTCTTTTAAGTGTTCTTTAAGTTACAAGTTACAAGATTAAGTTTGCAAACAATAACGTACTGTCGTACTGTTTACAATACGCTTGATACCGTACGTTACCGTTCTCACCCATTGCCTATGTGGACGCCATGGACGCCGACTGTAGTTGCCATGACTGCAACTCATAGAAACGTAGCAAGGACGGTATTGGCTTCCCGTGAACGGGTAAAGAACGATATACAACTGCGCATAGACGCATTAACATATCCGACGCATAACATTAAATCGTGATCGTCATGGCCACGTTTCATTAATGTTTTATGTACTTCAATAACGTACAAGGAACGTCATAAGATGACGTGTAGGTGAGTGTCACATGACCTTTATATGTTATCTACTTATGAAAGTATACCTTTAAAATTTGTCCTCCATCCGGGTATTCTGAGAGAATTCCTTTCAACTGTTTGATGAGTGGTGGCTGTCTCATTGACGAGAAGACAATCCCATCATCCAGCGCACCATCACTCGTTGATTCTATTATAATAATGTATATCACAGTGCCATGTTTCAATATAAATAAAAGGAATATTATTTTCTCACATACAAACAGGCTTTTCGCGCCGTTTTGGAGGTATGAGATATGTCTATCCGGGTATACAATGGGATTAGATATCACAAAGTCCGAGAGTTTCCGTTCATTTCCGGTAACTGGTAATTCAGGGATCGCAGGTTCGATCCCCCGTCTGACCCTAATACAATTAACAGTCTTTCAGATGGGATTTTAAAAAAGAGGTATCGTGTCGGTGCTTTACACCATACACATAAAAGAACCAGAGGAGACACTGGAATGGGTCGTCTGTATCATTGCACTATCCTCCAAAAATCTAAATGACTAATCTCTGCGATGATGATGATTGAGCTTATTTACCCTCGCCGCCGGCGAACCATATGGGCGAGCAATCTCTGCATGAGGCGTCGCTCATAATATGGGCAACAGGTAAAACATACTAGCATTTAATTGGATAACGGTAACATCCGAAACTGCTATGAGGCTACGTTGTTATTATTATATATGAGAACAGCGACCGTGCAATCAATGGCGCACCGCTACCACCCATGCGTTGTTCACGTGACTACTATTACCCACTAACCTACACTACACTTGCAGTGATTGTAAACATTCAGGGTCTATATACATCATGTACTGACCTTTCAGCTCTCTAGTTGTCTAACATTTTATACAGCAAAGGGATATTATTTGCATTTTATTTATTTGATTCTTGTTTTGTTTTTGCTTTGGAAACTTTAACCGAGGCGCCTGCCTCGGTGTGCCTCAGTATGTCTACGAGCCAGGAATTGACTGTTTAGCATTAGTATGGCAGAGTACATGTACATGGCGGTAGTGACAGATACACTTCCGCTTGGTTGGAGCTGCTGTGTGTGTGATTTACGTTTATTTATCGTCGCTACCGGTTGCCTATATGAGCGACGCCTCCAGAAGAGATTAGCAATTTCAGATTTTCTGAGGATAGTACAATGATACAGACAGATACCCATTCCAGAGTCTCATCTGGTTCTTTTGCGTGCACGGTGTAGCCTACAGCACCGACACGAAAGTCGCATCTGAAAGATTGTTAATGTTATTAGGGTCAGACGGGGGATGGAACTTGCGATCCCTGGATTACCAGTCCAGCGTGTTACCACTGGACTACAGATCCGTCTATATGGAGCTGTTATTCATTGTACAGTATTGCTATATTCTGGGTATTTATAAAATATTTACATCGGTGTTGTGTCAATATAAAATTATAATCAATGTGCAGTACTAATTGTTTACTGAGACACCACTACCTACGATATCGGGGGCCCCATAGCACAGCGTGACAACATCAATTGCATTAATTAAACATTAGTAGGCGAGTCCATGCGGGACTGCCTTTATAGCGGGGACCCCATAGCACAGCGTGACAACATCAATAACATTAATTACACATTAGTTGGCGATTCCGTGCGGGACTGCCTTTATAGCGGGGCCCCATAGCACAGCGTGACAACATCAATTACATTAATTACACATTAGTTGGCGATTCCGTGCGGGACTACATTTATAGCGGAGCACATAGCACAGCGTGACAAAATCAATTACATTAATTAAACATTAGTTGGCGATTCCGTGCGGGACTGCCTTTATAGCGGGGCCCCATAGCACAGCGTGACAACATCAATTACATTAATTACACATTAGTTGGCGATTCCCTGCGGGACTGCCTTTATAGCGGGGCCCCATAGCACAGCGTGACAATATCAATTACATTAATTACACATTAGTTTGCTAATCCGTGCCTTTATAGCGGGGCCCCATAGCACAACGTGACAACATCAATTACATTAATTAAACATTAGTTGGCGATTCCGTGCCTTTATATCGGGGCCCCATAGCACAGCGTGACAACATCAATTACATTAATTACACATTAGTTGGCGATTCCGTGCCTTTATAGCGGGGCCCCATGCACAGCGTGACAACATCAATTACATTAATTAACATAGTGGGTCCGTGCTTGGGGGCCCATAGAAGGTGACATGCGACTGCTTTTGCGAGGCCCCCTGTCACAGCGTGACAACATCAATTACATTAATTACACATTAGTTGGCGATTCCGTGCCTTTATAGCGGGGCCCCATAGCACAGCGTGACAACATCAATTACATTACTTAAACATTAGTTGGCGAGTCCGTGCCTTTATAGCGGGGCCCCATAGCATATCGTGACAACATCAATTACATTAATTACACATTAGTTGGCGAGTCCGTGCCCTTATAGTGGGGCCCCCATGTCACAGCGTGACAACATCAATTACATCAATTACACATTAGTTGGCGATTCCGTGCCCTTATAGTGGGGCCAAATAGCACAGCGTGACAACATCAATTACATTAATTACACATTAGTTGGCGAATCCGTGCCTTTATAGCGGGGCCCCATAGCACAGCGTGACAACATCAATTACATTAATTACACATTAGTTGGCGAATCCGTGCCTTTATAGCGGGGCCCCATAGCACAGCGTGACAACATCAATTACATTAATTACACATTAGTTGGCAATTCCGTGCCTTTATAGCGGGGTCCCATGTCACAGCGTGACAACATCAATTACATTAATTACACATTAGTTGGCGATTCCGTGCCCTTATAGTGGGGCACCCATGTCACAGCGTGACAACATCAATTACATTAATTACACATTAGTTGGAGAGTCCGTGCCCTTATAGTGGGGCCCCCATGTCACAGCGTGACAACATCAATTACATTAATTACACCTTAGTTGGCGAGTCCGTGCCCTTATAGTGGGGCCCCCATGTCACAGCGTGACAACATCAATTACATTAATTACACATTAGTTGGCGAATCCGTGCCTTTATAGTGGGCCCCATAGCACAGCGTGGCAACATCAATTACATTAATTAAACATTAGTTGGCGAGTCCGTGCCTTTTAGCGGGCCCCATGTCACAGCGTGACAACATCAATTACATTAATTGCACACTAGTTGGAGTCCGTGCCTTTTAGCGGGCCCCATGTCACAGCGTGACAACATCAATTACATTAATTAAACATTACTTGGCGATTCCATGCTGGACTGCCTTTATAGCGGGGCCCCATAGCACAGCGTGACAACATCAATTACATTAATTAAACATTACTTGGCGATTCCGTGCGGGACTGCCTTTATAGCGGGACCCATAGCACAGCGTGACAACATCAATTACATTAATTACACATTAGTTGGCAATTCCGTGGCTTTATAGCGGGGTCCCATGTCACAGCGTGACAACATCGATTGCATTAATTACACATTAGTTGGTCAGTCCGTGACTTTATACTGGGGCCCCATGTCACAGCGTGACAACATCAATTATATTAATTACACATTAGTTGGTCCGTCCGTGCCTTTATAGCGGGGCCCCCATGTCACAGCATGACAACATCAATTATTGGCTGTTCGATTAGCGCAGTGGTTAAAGCGCTGCGCTCGCTTCTCACCAATGCGACCCGGGTTCGATCCTCGGACAGGGAAGTACGTGAGATGGTACGATGGTCGCCAGATCGGACAGGTGGGTTTTCTCCGGGTACCTCCCATACGAATGACCACATATACGCTTTCATCCGAGCCAACGAGAGTGATTAATATAAGTTGTTAAAACTTGCTTCCCAATCGTTGTAAAATAAATAAAGTATTTGAAAAAAAACAACATCATTTATATTAATTAAACATTAGTTGGTCAGTCCTTGCCTTTATAGCGGGGCCCCCATCTCACAGCTTGACAACATCAATTGCATTAATTACACACATTAGTTGGCGATTCCGTGGCTTTATAGCGGGGGCCCCATGTCACAGCTTGACAACATCAATTACATTAATTACACATTAGTTGGCGATTCCGTGCGGGACTACCTTTATTAGATAGATAGATAGATATCTTTTATTCCACCATATGATGAGATACATTTACATAATAAACACAGACAATTGATAACAAAATGAACAGATGAAATGGAACATAGAACTTTTACACATATATGCACTATAATATATTATGTGTGTATATTTCTACATCTACACACATAACACACACATACACACATATACACAATACATACATACCTACCTACATGCATATACACATATACATATATACATATATTTATATACATATACATGTATACATATATACATATACACACATATACATACATACATACACCCATGCATATACATGCATATACACAGACATACAGACTACTGGATATGTCATTGACATTAATATATGAACTATATTAACCATTTTATTAGCTATGTATACATATCTTTGTAGATCTGAGATCTTGTATTCATTACATTCAGTATATTCATTATATTCATGAATACTTTCGTGAAGTATGTGTACGTTACTTAGGAAAAGGTTCGTCTTTTCAACTACAGAAAAGTCGTTGTTATTTCTAAGACCGACTCGAATTAATTCCAAAGCATGTCCAAAGTAGCAACCCTAAACGAAAACGAAAGCTTTAGGGAATCAGAATTGGACAATTTTAACTGTTTTCAAACCCAGTTTGTAAGGGTATATTACAATAATAAATAGTTTAAGCATTTTGCTAAATGATGCATATATCTTAACATTAATTTGAAACATTGCACTCTCTGTGACTCACTCATAATTAAAGTTGAAAATCCGGATAACATTTCAATAATTTGATCTCTATAATACATATTAGTGAGGCTAGTATAGGTATCATGTCCCAGAGAGTTATGCAAACTATTCCACATATTTTGTCTGGTAGCGTCGTTTACTCGACAAAACAATACCAGATGGATTGCTATGGAGTCCGTTACGAGTTTACAGTTTGGACATATCATTGCATATGGTCTGCTAAACAGTTTACTAGCCATCAAAATAACTGTCCTACAATATGGTAAATAATTACGATATAGTTGGCTAAAACGCCATAGACTACATGGGATCAGCTCACCGTGTATACTTAAAAAGCTTTGTAATGTATCATCACTAATTAAATTTGTCCTGTATTGAAGGTTTGCATAATTGTATACATACTTGTTGACTATAGTTTTCCAGGTAACAACACTTGGAAATATAGCAGTGTTTATAAAATTGTAAAAATAACTTCCTAGACCATATTTCCCAAAATACGATATAGGTCTGGTATATATCCCAATGTTTTACTAGGTTTAATTTTGAATTGCATAAGTCGAGTGGAAAATAAGACTTTAGCACTCTTTTTAACATCCATATTACATAATTGACCGAAAAATAAGAGCTTCCGCTTATCGATCTCTTGTTCAAGCGAGAGAGCACCAATACAACCTAACGCAATATCCGTCCGTGTACATCGTGGCATTGATTGCATGAATTTAATACATTGGCGATGCACTCTTTCAAGGGACTGTAATTGAGCTTCAGACATGTTACACCATAGTTCACACCCGAACAATGCCTTTGATAGAACAATTGATTGATATAGGTGTTTTATTGATAGCGGGTGTAAACCATTTCTGTGCACACCGAAGTCGGCCATGTTAAAGAATGTTTTGCGTATTTTTGAACAGGCTTGCTTAATATTATCATCAAGATTCAAGTACTTATTACAATTTACCCCTAAATGAACATAAGATTCAGATTCCTCCACTGATGTACTACCTAACTTCCAATTTCTAGAACTATTTTTAAAATCACCTTCTGTCTCGTTGAATACAATTACGCTACATTTACCAGCATTATACATGTACCGTTCTTTTGTAGAATTTTTATAGCATATATCAATTAATTTTTCTAGACCAGATTTGGAGCAAGATAGTAGCACCATGTCGTCAGCATGAGTTGGACATCCGTAACAAGTATCATGTATATTCAAACAGTATTTCGACGAAGCAATTTCGTTCATCAGATCATTGACGAAAATTAAATAAAGCCATGGGCTGATACATTGACCTTGTCGTGTTCCTTGCTCAACATTGAACCAGTCGGATGTAATTCCTTGAGTCCTAACACAACTCTGTACATTGTTGAGCATGTTGGATATTATTTTATACATTTGATAATTTACTATTTTGTGAAGTTTAAGCATAAGCAGAGCATGGGTAACTCTGTCAAATGCTTGACGGACGTCCAAAAAACATGAATATAATTTGGAGTTATTTTCTTTTGCAAAATGAATGCTTTCACGCAATACAAATGATGTCATAGTACAACTAATCTTTTTCTGGAAACCACCTTGTAAGGCATTTACTTGAAAACTGTTGTTACTTTCAATAGCATTCAATATGACCTTTTCGTATAACTTTAAAATATTTGAACATAAAGAAAAACAACATCGCAGTATATAACTACACACAGACCATATGAAAACAACATCGCAGTATATAACTACACACAGACGATATGAAAACAACACCACAGTATATAACTACACACAGACGATATGAAAACAACATCACAGTATATAACTACACACAGACGATATGAAAACAACATCGCAGTATATAACTACACACAGACGATATGAAAACAACATCGCAGTATATAACTACACACAGACGATATGAAAACAACATTGCAGTATATAACTACAAACAGACTATATGAAAACAACATCGCAGTATATAACTACACACAGACGATATGAAAACAACATCGCAGTATATAACTACACACAGACGATATGAAAACAACATCGCAGTATATAACTACACACAGACGATATGAAAACAACATCGTAGTATATAACTACACACAGACGATATGAAAACAACATCGCAGTATATAACTACACACAGACGATATGAAAACAACATCGCAGTATATAACTAACACAGACGATATGAAAACAACATCGCAATAGTATATAACTACACACAGACGATATGAAAACAACATCGCAGTATATAACTACACACAGACGATATGAAAACAACATCGCAGTATATAACTACACACAGACGATATGAAAACAACATCGCAGTATATAACTACACACAGACGATATGAAAACAACATCGCAGTATATAACTACACACAGACGATATGAAAACAACATCGCAGTATATAACTACACACAGACGATATGAAAACAACATCGCAGTATATAACTACACACAGACGATATGAAAACAACATCGCAGTATATAACTACACACAGACGATATGAAAACAACATCGCAGTATATAACTACACACAGACGATATGAAAACAACATCGCAGTATATAACTACACACAGACGATATGAAAACAACATCGCAGTATATAACTACACACAGACGATATGAAAACAACATCGCAGTATATAACTACACACAGACGATATGAAAACAACATCGCAGTATATAACTACACACAGACGATATGAAAACAACATCGCAGTATATAACTACACACAGACGATATGAAAACAACATCGCAGTATATAACTACACACAGACGATATGAAAACAACATCGCAGTATATAACTACACACAGACGATATGAAAACAACATCGCAGTATATAACTACACACAGACGATATGAAAACAACATCGCAGTATATAACTACACACAGACGATATGAAAACAACATCGCAGTATATAACTACACACAGACGATATGAAAACAACATCGCAGTATATAACTACACACAGACCATATGAAAACAACATCGCAGTATATAACTACACACAGACGATATGAAAACAACATCGCAGTATATAACTACACACAGACGATATGAAAACAACATCGCAGTATATAACTACACACAGACCATATGAAAACAACATCGCAGTATATAACTACACACAGACCATATGAAAACAACATCGCAGTATATAACTACACACAGACCATATGAAAACAACATCGCAGTATATAACTACACACAGACGATATGAAAACAACATCGCAGTATATAACTACACACAGACGATATGAAAACAACATCGCAGTATATAACTACACACAGACCATATGAAAACAACATCGCAGTATATAACTACACACAAACGATATGAAAACAACATCGCAGTATATAACTACACACATACGATATGAAAACAACATCACAGTATATAACTACACACAGACCATATGAAAACAACATCGCAGTATATAACTACACACAGACCATATGAAAACAACATCACAGTATATAACTACACACAGACGATATGAAAACAACATCACAGTATATAACTACACACATACGATATGAAAACAACATCGCAGTATATAACTACACACAGACGATATGAAAACAACATCACAGTATATAACTACACACATACCATATGAAAACAACATCGCAGTATATAACTACACACAGACCATATGAAAACAACATCACAGTATATAACTACACACAGACCATATGAAAACAACATCGCAGTATATAACTACACACAGACCATATGAAAACAACATCACAGTATATAACTACACACAGACGATATGAAAACAACATCACAGTATATAACTACACACATACGATATGAAAACAACATCGCAGTATATAACTACACACAGACGATATGAAAACAACATCACAGTATATAACTACACACAGACGATATGAAAACAACACCACAGTATATAACTATACACAGACGATATGAAAACAACATCACAAAGTGGTATTTTCTCTAAAAAAAGATGAAATGTACCGTAAAGTGAGCCAAATGCCATAATTACGTAAAATGTAAGGGGGGAGCATGCCCCCAGACCCCGCTAGCTAGCTTGCATCTGCGATGTTCGATGGAAAGTACGCGCGTGCATCTAATTAGTCAACGACGTCATCGATCAATCCTTACTGATAAAATCAAAATCCTCGTTGCATAGTCGTGTTGGTGGGCTTACCTGGTCTATTCTTCTTACAGAACCGCAGTCATGTTATTGTAGCTTAATATAGATTTGTTTGAGAAAAGATAATATTTAAACGCAAATCCTAGTCCAAATATTTTGAAAAATGTGACATTTACTATCCAGGCATTTTTCAAAGTCTAAACGCTAAACCTCAATTAGGCGTAGCATATTTTATATTCTAAAAAGTCGTTTTTATAAATTAAAATTGTTAACAAGATGAACACACATACCGTTGTTTGAATTCTGCACAGTCAATAACGTCTCTTGACACAATATTATACAAGAAATCAACGTTTAAATTTCATGGCAGAGTTTCGCCATTCCAAATCGTCCATTTTCGGAGTTCGGGCCCCACTGGAGCCGTTACGATTGTGCCCTTAGGCAAGGCATTTAAATTCCACGTTGCCTCTTCTCTCTCCCTCATGGCGATGGATTCCATCAGGAATGAGGTCTCGAGAGTGATTTATATAAGTTGACATAACTTGTTTCGCAATCGAGCTAAAATAAATGTGTCTATAAAAAAGCGTCCATTTTGAATATTTGATTATTGCGCAAAACAAAACTAGAAATAATTAGACTAAATTTTCTCTCGCGTGTCATTACGGCGAACCTACATTGTAATAAGATTTCGTTCAATATATCAAATTGTTATTACATAATTAATTCGGATTTCTTTTGCACAGAAAATATGGGAGAATCTCACCTGTCCACTTCAAACAGCTAATTGATATGAACAACGGTAATATAATATATTTGCTGCATGCAATGTTCTTATCATCTCTATTTATGATTATTCGTAACACCAATGCACACATTTATAACCGTTCTTGTCCGGAAAGCTTCAACATATTGGCCAGAAATCCCGCCATCGGATCAGGGCGGAAAGTGAGCTTTGATGATAAGACCTCGAGATAACAGGGAAACACATTATGTGGAAGCCTTTATTAATAGGAGTAACGGTGCCCGATCAATTATGAGAAAGACTGACACATTAGTAGTGTAGACTAGTTATTGATTAGATAATGTAATACGTTGTATGTACAATATTCAGTTTTAAGTTTTATTCATAAATTAGTCTATATATTATATATTATTTTATTTTTTAACAGTTTGATTATATATGTATGCGCAGCGAGTCTTAGGGGGCGCGCACATGGTCCCCCCCTGGACCCGCTAGTGCAACGGATATATGATTGAGCTCGCTTTGAAGAGTTGTCTTATGCATAGTATATAAATAGTACATGCCAGTGTGTGTCGCATATATGTTATCAATCCAAGAAAGAAAATGTCACACTTCCGTTTCTTTTAACCGTGACATTTTGTTTCTCAGATTGATAAATTCTAGTATAAGCACAGGAACTTGAAATGTTATCTATAAGCCACCAAAGGTCTCGTAACTCTATCCTAGGACACCCCACCCCCTCTCTCTTTTTTAATAGAGGGGGTGTCCTAGGATAGAGTTACGAGACCTTTGTTGGCTTATGGATAAAATTTCAAGTTCCTGTGGTTTTTAGAGGGGGGTGTCCTAGGATAGAGTTACGAGACCTTTGGTGGCTTATGGATACAATTTCAAGTTCCTGTGGTATAAGATAACATAGCTTGTACTATTTATATAATGAAAGTAGATGATCTACATTTTCATTTTCAATACTATTTATAGATTTTCAGAAACTTTCACACTTAGACGTATATGCCTTCAAATTATTTCTATTTTTCGAAAATGTTGCATGTTCCGATATGTCCTTACATTCGTACTTTCACTTTCAGATGCATGCCCTTATCTCTATTTCAACATACAGGTGGTTATTCACAATTTGTAAAATAATTGTATTATTCGTATGTTTAACATGTACATATAAGTTATTGGATTAAATACTGTTTAAACTGACATACCGGTGACGCGGTGGCAAGAGCTTTCGGCCTTGAATCCAATCGCAGGTTCGACCCCACGTCTGTCATTGACAATAATAATATTAACAGTCTTTCATATTGGACTTTAAACCGAGGTCTCGTGTCGCTGCTTTACGCCGTACATGTAAATGAACCAGAGGATACTCTGTAATGGGTATATGTCTGTATCATTGCATTATCCTCCAAAATCTAAAAATGATTAATGTTTTTATTTATCGTCGTTACCGGTTGCCCATGTGAGTGACGCCTGGAGCGATCAGTCACTTTAGATTTTTGGAGGATAGTGCAATGATACAGATACCTATTCCAGAATCTCCTCTAGTTCTGTTACGTGCACGGTGTAAAGCGCCGACACGAGACCTCGGTTTAAAGTCTCAATTTAAAAGACTGTCAATTTTATCAGGGTCAGACGGGGGCTCGAACCTGCGATGTTGTTTTCATATGGTCTGTGTGTAGTTATATACTGCGATGTTGTTTTCATATGGTCTGTGTGTAGTTATATACTGTGATGTTGTTTTCATATCGTCTGTGTGTAGTTATATACTGTGATGTTGTTTTCATATCGTCTGTGTGTAGTTATATACTGTGATGTTGTTTTCATATCGTCTGTGTGTAGTTATATACTACGATGTTGTTTTCATATGGTCTGTGTGTAGTTATATACTACGATGTTGTTTTCATATCGTCTGTGTGTAGTTATATACTGTGATGTTGTTTTCATATGGTCTGTGTGTAGTTATATACTGCGATGTTGTTTTCATATGGTCTGTGTGTAGTTATATACTGCGATGTTGTTTTCATATGGTCTGTGTGTAGTTATATACTGCGATGTTGTTTTCATATCGTCTTAGTGTAGTTATATACTGTGATGTTGTTTTCATATCGTCTGTGTGTAGTTATATACTGCGATGTTGTTTTCATATCGTCTGTTTGGACACATGCTTGTTAATAATTTGTTTATAAATAACTTATTATGTTATGTTATATTTCGGGTTTACGCCTGCATCAGCACCAGTTCGGGCTATATCGCCGGCGGGCAGTTTACTTAACAACACCTTTCCTGGGCAGGCTCCAGCGGTTAACCAGTACTTGGGTGCACCAACCTCCGTAAGAAACTGCCAACTTGTTCATATAAATGAAACACGGCTTGAGCGGGGCTCGAACCCATGCCCATCAGTGATGATATGTTACAGTGGTGAGTGGTATACAAGTCAGCGACCTTAACCACTCGACCACGGAGGCGGACTTATAAATAACTATGTTAAAAATAAAAATCTGTAATAGTTTGTGTCTTCGGCTATTTTTTCATTTTTATTTCAGTCTCATATAATTATATACATTACAGCAAATATAAACACACCAAATTAACAACGTGCATAGCCATTCAATAAGTAGAATTACAAGAGACTTTTATATGAAACCGAAAATAGATTTCATCACTTCATACCACATGCACTAGACACATTGTATGCCCAATGTGCTTATAATAGTCGACTAGACTACTTCAACTACTATTATAAGCCAAGCCCAATGCGCATAAATAAACACATACTTGCCTATATTGCCTGTGAGTAACGCCTTTCGAAGCCGAAATGAAAAAACTATTCAAATAACAATTGATGAATTTGATCATGTAAAACCAATTTTTTAGTTTAGTGTAACCATATTTATTTTATTGATTTATACAACACATGGTTACAAAACTATAGCATGATAATATAAATAGTTTGGGTCACAAGTTTGAACAACATTAGAAAATATAAAACCATTAAAAACTTACCCATATTTAATTGGTCGTTCTCTTCCGCAATGCAGACTGGTAGACATACGACATTCTGCACAACTGTGAGTGTGTATTGTTATTGTGACGATTTTTAGACGATCACGTGTCACATTACCCGGCTTGGAACTGTGCCAGATCAGTTTGCCACGTATGCAATTTTAATTACCATTTTCGGGAAATGAACACACACATGGTAGTTATCCAGTTTTTTGAAAATGATAACAATAGTTTAATGACAGGTTTATTATTTCATGCAGGCCCGTAGCCAGCGTTTTTATGAGGGGTGTCGTTCCGAGGTCCCGAATGGACCGGTGCCGCTAGGGGATTACTGGGGTATGCCCCCTCAATTTGTGAAATCTAGATGGTCTGAAACGCCATTTCCTGCATTCTGGGCAATGACGGGGCGCATAACCAGGAACAATCAATGCAATGTTAATTGATATAATAGAGGATCTTACATGAGTGGTGAATTCATACAATAATTTTATGAAATGAGTGGTGAATTCATACAATAATTTTATGAAATGAGTGGTGAATTCATACAATAATTTTTATGAAACGAGTGGTGAATTCATACAATGATTTTATGAAATGAGTGGTGAATTCATACAATGATTTTATGAAACGAGTGGTGAATTCATACAATACATTTTATGAAACAAGTGGTAAATTCATACAATGATTTTATGATATGAGTGGTGAATTCATAGAATAATTTTTATGAAACGAGTGGTGAATTCATACACTAATTGTTATGAAACGAGTTGTGAATTCATACAATGATTTTATAAAACGAGTGGTGATTTCATACAATGATTTTATGAAACTGGTGAATTCATACAATGATTTTATGAAATGAGTGGTGAATTCATACAATACATTTTATGAAACAAGTGGTAAATTCATACAATGATTTTATGATATGAGTGGTGAATTCATAGAATAATTTTTATGAAACGAGTGGTGAATTCATACACTAATTTTTATGAAACGAGTTGTGAATTCATACAATGATTTTTATGAAATGAGTTGTGAATTCATACAATGATTTTATAAAACGAGTGGTGATGTCATACAATGATTTTATGAAACTGGTGAATTCATACAATGATTTTATGAAACGAGTTTCATAAAATATGGTGTGAAATCACCACTCATGTTAGATCCGTGTTATCACATAACCACAGTAACCACAGTAAACTTAAATTTGAACAAAGAAACATTATTGTTTCCTTGTATACGTTGAGCCTTATTACATCTCAAAGAAATCAGTACGGTGTATTCGTACGCTGTGGTAAATAGTCCCCCGAAAAAACTGAATACAAGCACATTAATGTGATAATATACAAATATTGCCTTTTGACAGAGTGGGCAATATGAAACATATCACCCCATGAACATTAACCGAGGCGTAAGCGGAACAATGATAATATATATATGGAAACATTGAACCACTAGCCGTGGTATCCATGCAGGAAACATGTTAATATATATATGGGAACATTGAACCACTAGCCGTGGTATCCATGCAGGAACCATGATCATATATATATATGGAAACATTGAACCACTAGCCGTGGTATCCATGCAGGAAACATGATAATATATATATATGGAAACATTGAACCACTAGCCGTGGTATCCATGCAGGAAACATGATAATATATATATATGGGAACATTGGACAATTAGCCGTGGTATCCATGATAATATATATATATATATGGGGACATTGAACCACTAGCCGTGGTATTCATGCAGGAACCATGATAATATATATAAGGGAACATTGAACCACTAGCGGTGGTATCCATGCAGGAACCATGATAATATATATATGGGAACATTGAACCACTAGCCGTGGTATCCATGCAGGAACATGTTTATATATATGGGAAGTGGTTTGATGATATATATATAGGGAACATTGAACCACTAGCGTGGTATCCATGCAGGAACCATGATAATATATATATGGGAACATTGAACCACTAGCCGTGGTATCCATGAAAGAACCATGATAATATATATATGGAAACATTGAACCATTAGCCGTGGTATCCATGAAGGAACCATGATAATATATATATGGGAACATTGAACGACTAGCCGTGGTATCCATGAAGGAAACATGTTAATATATATAAGGGAACATTGAACCACTAGCCGTGGTATCCATGAAGGAACCATGATAATATATATATGGGAACATTGAACCACTAGCCGTGGTATCCATGAAGGAACCATGATAATATATATATGGGAACATTGAACCACTAGCCGTGGTATCTATGAAGGAAACATGTTAATATATATAAGGGAACATTGAACCACTAGCCGTGGTATCCATACAGGAAACATGTTAATATATATATGGGAACATTGAACCACTAGCCGTGGTATCCATGCAGGAACCATGTTAATATATAATTATATGGGAACATTGAACTACTAGCCGTGGTATCCATGAAGGAAACATGTTAATATATATATGGGAACATTGAACCACTAGCCGTGGTATCCATGCAGGAAACATGATAATATATATGGGAACATTGAACCACTAGCCGTGGTATCCATACAGGAACCATGACAATATATATATATGGAAACATTGAACCACTAGCCGCGGTATCCATGAAGGAAACATGTTAATATATATATGGGAACATCGAACCATTAGCCGTGGTATCCATACAGGAACCATGATAATATATATATATGGAAACATTGAACCACTAGCCGTGGTATCCATGCAGGAACCATGATAATATATATATGGAAACATTGAACCACTAGCCGTGGTATCCATGCAGGAACCATGATAATATATATATATGGAAACATTGAACCACTAGCCGTGGTATCCATGCAGGAACCATGATAATATATATATGGAAACATTGAACCACTAGCCGTGGTATCCATGCAGGAACCATGATAATATATATATATGGAAACATTGAACCACTAGCCGTGGTATCCATGCAGGAACCATGATAATATATATATGGAAACATTGAACCACTAGCCGTGGTATCCATGCAGGAACCATGATAATATATATATATGGGAACATTGAACCACTAGCCGTGGTATCCATGCAGGAACCATGATTATATATATATGGGAACATTGAACCACTAGCCGTGGTATCCATGCAGGAACCATGATTATATATATATGGGAACATTGAACCACTGGCCGTGGTATCCATGATAATATATATAAGGGAACATTGAACCTCTAGCCGTGGTATCCATGCAGGAACCATGATAATATATATATATGGGAACATTGAACCACTAACGGTGGTATCCATGCAGGAACCATGATAATATATATATATATGGGAACATTGAACCACTAGCGGTGGTATCCATGCAGGAACCATGATAATATATATATATGGGAACATTGAACCACTAGCGGTGGTATCCATGCAGAAACCATGATACTATATATAAGGGAACATTGAACCACTAACGGTGGTATCCATGCAGGAACCATGATAATATATATAAGGGAACATTGAACCACTAGCTGTGGTATCCATGCAGGAACCATGATAATATATATAAGGGAACATTGAACCTCTAGCCGTGGTATCCATGCAGGAACCATGATAATATATATATATGGGAACATTGAACCACTAACGGTGGTATCCATGCAGGAACCATGATAATATATATAAGGGAACATTGAACCTCTAGCCGTGGTATCCATGCAGGAACCATGGTTATATATATAAGGGGACATTGAACCACTAGCCGTGGTATCCATGCAGGAACAAGCACTAGCCGTGCAGGAACCATGATACTATATGTATTGGGAAGTACCATGCAATTAGCGCTCCAACACATTGTATTTCCCGAGCTCTTATTGGTGGAGTAAGTCCGAACAGTGGGTGCCCCTCTATGCAGTGTTTGGCTGTCCGATTAGCGCACTCGCCTCTCACACATGCAGCCCCAGTTCGATCCTCTGACCGTGAAGATGGTACAGGTAGGTTTTCTCCGGGTACCTCCCACACGAATGCAGTGGTTAGCGCGCTCGCTTCTCATCAATGCAACCCGGGTTCGATCCTCGGGCTTTTCATCAATGCAACCCGGGTTCGATCCTCGGGCTTCTCATCAATGCAACCCGGGTTCGATCCTCGGGTTTCTCACCATTGCAACCCGGCTTCGATCCTCGGGCTTCTCACCAATTCAACCCGGGTTCGATCCTCGGATCGGGGAGTATGCGAGATGGTATGGTGGTCGACATATCGGACAGGTGGGTTTTCTCCCACACGAATGACTACATTTACGCTTTCATCCGCGCCAACGAGAGTGATTAATATAAGTTGTTAAAACTTGCTTGGCAATCATTGTAAAAGAAATAAAGCTTAGTGTTTTTGGCATACACCCAGGTAGAACCACTGATATTCCGTAAACAAGGTGGATAGATTCTTCCCATGGAATATTCCGACAGCCACTGCGGTATTCGAACCTACAGCGATGAGGGACAAGTGATTTGATGTCAACACCCTTAACCACTCGGCCCCATGTGTATTATGATGTATACTCACACGAAAAAGAAAGTGTGCACTTGGTTAGAGGGAAACCTTTATAGTTATATATAGTTATAAATAGGCAAATTTGGTATCAAAATGTGCAAAAATATATTGGCTAAACGATGTTTTACTTTTAATTGAAATTTGATAATTAAATTATCAAAACATTGTTTCACGTGTGAATATAAGTATATAATTTTCGCTCTAACCAAGTGCACACTTTCTTTTTCGTGTGAGTATATATATCCAATTAATAATAAGTAAACATATAGAATTCATGAAATTTATTACCAGTCATAGTAAATATACATGACTAAGACACTATTGTAGCCGACAATTAAACTTAGGTTTCGATTCTTAATTGGCGCTCCAAAATAATTATGAAAACATGCTTGTGACGTCATCCTTTGTCATTTCTGTACTTTATAATCTTACTAGTGTATCAACCAAAGATGAACACTATTCCAATATGCACCAAACAACTGTCCATTAGTTTAAGAATGAACAGTTAACTAATATGCTAAAGAAATAGTCCATTATTATGACAATATAGAGCATGTTTTAAGTAAGAGAAACCCCTCAAACCGTCCATTATGGGAAAATGGAAATATCCTTTAACCTTTTCATAATAGTTGCAAATACAACACATGTATTAATGACATGTTTGTCATCTACAAACATGACTGATCATTTGTTAATTATAAAAAAGCAAAACTTGGTTTTTTCAACAAATAAACAAGCGCCGTATACGCGGTTTGTTGACATAACAAAGTAATGTAAATATAGCCGACACTCATGTGTAATAAAATGCGTGTATCCTGAATAACACAATATATCGTACATATTTACCGTTATATCTCACATGTGTGCCTATGCATATTTATTTGTAGACTAATATTAGTTAAATTATCTATAAACGAAAGTATCGCGCGCTTAGTATTTACTCCAATGACAAACAAACGTCATTTAAGGAGCGTGGATGACAGTTATGTGAAATCCTACTTTCACTTTTGAAAGTTTGTAGACCACAAAAACAGTTTATTGATTCAATATTAGTGTTGGAATGTATTCAGAAGAATTTGTAATAGCAATGCATATATACGTGAAAACATTCATTTGATTTGCTTTTTGCGATGTAATGTCGCTTTAATGTAAATGTTTTATTTGTAAAGTATTCACCTCTTGTGATCATTTTATTTAATATTTTCGTATGAAATACAGATCTCATCAGTCAAATGATTTGTCTGGAACCAGTGAAATTGCACATTTTATTCTCACTGATTTATATATGTTTATGGTTCCCCAGTTACTGCAATTTAAAATAACGTCACCGCTTAATTTCGGACTCAATCCCTCTGTGACGTCATTTATGACGAACCAACCTTCTTTCACTGATAAGTTTCTATATTTCGCTGGAAAGCATATAATACATTGTAGTATATGGGGGATACTGCCAGGTATGTGTGACCAAAAGACAATGTCGCCTCCATAACATCAAAAACCAAAAAATTATCTGGTCAATATTAATAAACTAATATCACGCCCACGCGCGCGTGCACGCACACACACTGCGTCTCTAGATTAATTAGTATGCACCATAATATCAACATGCGTGCGTGCGCGTGCGCGTGCGCGTGCGCGTGCGCGTGCGACGTGTGCGTGTGTCTGATGTTACCAAAACAAATGAAAATATTGATATTCCAATCATACAGTTTTAATCTTAGAAAATAGTTCTGTGAAAAAATGGACAGTCCCTTTATTACAGTTTCATACTGAACGGTTCACCTTTACTCTTGAACAATAAAATACATTTCTTGATACTTTACTAGCATCATATTACAAATTAAAGGGCTCACCTTTACTATGAAAAGTTAAGTACATCCCTTGAAACATTTAAGACATTACAAATTAAAGGGCTCACCTTTACTATGAAAAGTTAAGTACATCCCTTGAAACATTTAAGACAGTACACATTAAAGGGCTCACCTTTACTATGAAAAGTAAAGTACATCCCTTGAAACATTTATGACATTACAAATTAAAGGGCTCACCTTTACTATGAAAAGTTAAGTACATCCCTTGAAACATTTAAGACATTACAAATTAATCCCTTGAAACATTACAAATGTCTTGGATACATATAGTTGCATCAAACATTAAATGGTCAACACATTTGATTCAATAAGGAAACTAGAGGGTACTTATTAGAGCCCTTATCTCGACAGACTGTGATCCAAATCCGAACCCATAGCGAACGTTCCCCCAAAATACATGACGGAGATAACACAACCTCCTGATGGAGACAACGCATGAAGTGAGCATGACGTAATAAACATATGGTATGTTCCGACAAACAACACATGATGTGAGCTTGACGTAATAAACATATGGTATGTTCCGTCAAACAACATATGATGTGACCGTGACGTAATAAACATATGTTATGTTCCGTCAAACAACATATGATGTGAGCTTGACGTAATAAACATATGGTATGTTCCGTCAAACAACATATGATGTGAGCGTGACATAATAAACATATGGTATGTTCCGTCAAACAACATATGATGTGACCATGACGTAATAAACATATGGTATGTTCCGACAAACAACATATGATGTGAGCATGACATAATAAACATATGGTATGTTCCGTCAAACAACATATGATGTGAGCGTGACATAATAAACATATGGTATGTTCCGTCAAACAACATATGATGTGAGCTTGACGTAATAAACATATGGTATGTTCCGTCAAACAACATATAATGTGAGCGTGACATAATAAACATGGAATGGTCACAACATAACCAGCCTATATATAAGCACAAAATAATAGAATATAATGCATGTAGCAATAAACTAGGTTCATCAATGCAATATGCAGTATTTGTTACTTGAAGTCAACAAACTTAGCCACTAGGCCATGGATGACCCCAGGTCCATTGAAGCCCCGTCTATGTTAAAATATATACAGATCACATTATCAGTTCTATCTAACAACTATATACTATATACATTATGTGTAATCGTGACATAAACTATATCCAGTGTAATGTCACATACACTATCTCCAGTGTAATGTCACATACACTATCTCCAGTGTAATGTCACATACACTATCTCCAGTGTAATGTCACATACACTATCTCCAGTGTAATGTCACATACACTATCTTCAGTGAAATGTCACATATATTATTTTCAGTTTAATGTGACATACACTATCTCCAGTGTAATGTGACATACACTATCTCCAGTGTAATGTCACATACACTATCTTCAGTGTAATTGTTACATACACTATCTTCAGTGTAATGTCACATACACTATCTCCAGTGTAATGTCACATACACTATCTCCAGTGTAATGTCACATACACTATATTCAGTGTAATTGTTACATACACTATCTTCAGTGTAATGTGACATACACTATCTCCAGTGTAATGTCACATACACTATCTCCAGTGTAATGTGACATACAATATCGTCAGTGTAATGTGACATACACTATCTCCAGTGTAATGTCAAATACACTATCTCCAGTGTAATGTCACATACACTATCTCCAGTGTAATGTGACATACACTATCTTCAGTGTAATTGTTACATACACTATCGTCAGTGTAATAGTTACATACACTATCGTCAGTGTAATGTCACATACACTATCTTCAGTGTAATTGTTACATACACTATCGCCAGTGTAATGTCACATACACTATCTTCAGTGTAATGTCACATACACTATCTTCAGTGTAATGTCACATACACTATCTTCAGTGTAATGTCACATACACTATCTTCAGTGTAATCGATACATCGTGACATATACATGTACCATCTTCTAACAGCTAAATAATAGCAAGTGTGACAAGGCATATGGTATTGCCATGGCTAGATACACGTGAAAGTGGACAATCTGGCATTATTAACAAAATTAAAATGTATATAAATACAGTATGAAACAATAGCATGGCATACCAGGCATTGTCGTGACATATATACAGTATTCCCACAGTATAAAACAATAGCATGGCACACTAGACATTGTCGTGACATATATACAGTATTCCAATAGCATGGCATACTAGACATTGTCGTGACATATATACAGTATTCCCACAGTATAAACCAATAGCATGGCATACTAGACATTGTCATGACATATTATACATTATTCCAACAGCATGGCATACTAGACATTGTCGTGACATATATACAGTATTCCCACAGTATAAACCAATAGCATGGCCGTGACATATATACAGTATTCCCACAGCATAAACCAATAGCATGGCATACTAGACATTGTCGTGACATATATACAGTATTCCAACAGCATAAACCAATAGCATGGCATACTAGACATTGTCGTGACATATATACAGTATTCCAACAGCATAAACCAATAGCATGACATACTAGACATTGTCGTGACATATATAGAGTATTCCAACAGTATAAACCAATAGCATGGCATACTAGACATTGTCATGACATATATACAGTATTCCAACAGCATAAACAATAGCATGGCATACTAGACATTGTCGTGACATATATACAGTATTCCCACAGTATACACCAATAGCATGGTATACTAGACATTGTCGTGACATATATACAGTATTCCCACAGCATAAACAATAGCATGGCATACTAGACATTGTCGTGGCATATATACAATATTCCAACAGCATAAACAATAGCATGGCATACTAGACATTGTCGTGACATATATACAGTATTCCAACAGCATAAACCAATAGCATGGCATACTAGACATTGTCGTGACATATATACAGTATTCCAACAGTATAAACCAATAGCATGGCATACTAGACATTGTCGTGACATATATACATTATTCCAACAGTATAAACCAATAGCATGGCATACTAGACATTGTCGTGACATATATACAGTATTCCAACAGTATAAACCAATAGCATGCATACTAGACATTGTCGTGACATATATACATTATTCCAACAGTATAAACCAATAGCATGGCATACTAGACATTGTCGTGACATATATACAGTATTCCAACAGTATAAACCAATAGCATGGCATACTAGACATTGTCGTGACATATATACAGTATTCCCACAGTATAAACCAATAGCATGGCATACTAGACATTGTCGTGACATATATACAGTATTCCAACAGCATAAACCATAGCATGGCATACTAGACATTGTCATGACATATATACATTATTCCAACAGCATAAACAATAGCATGCATACTAGACATTGTCGTGACTATACAGTATTCCCACAGTATAAACCAATAGCATGGCATACTAGACATTGTCGTGACATATATACAGTATTCCCACAGTATAAACCAATAGCATGGCATACTAGACATTGTCGTGACATATATACAGTATTCCAACAGTATAAACCAATAGCATGGCATACTAGACATTGTCGTGACATATATACAGTATTCCAACAGTATAAACCAATAGCATGGCATACTAGACATTGTCGTGACATATATACAGTATTCCCACAGAATAAACCAATAGCATGGCATACTAGACATTGTCGTGACATATATACAGTATTCCAACAGCATAAACAATAGCATGGCATACTAGACATTGTCATGACATATATACATTATTCCAACAGCATAAACAATAGCATGACATACTAGACATTGTCGTGACATATATACAGTATTCCCACAGTATAAACCAATAGCATGGTATACTAGACATTGTCGTGACATATATACAGTATTCCCACAGTATAAACCAATAGCATGGCATACTAGACATTGTCGTGACATATATACAGTATTCCCACAGTATAAACCAATAGCATTGCATACTAGACATTGTCGTGACATATATACAGTATTCCCACAGTATAAACAAATAGCATGGCCGTGACATATATACAGTATTCCCACAGTATAAACCAATAGCATGGCCGTGACATATATACAGTATTCCCACAGCATAAACCAATAGCATGGCATACTAGACATTGTCATGACATATATACAGTATTCCAACAGTATAAACCAATAGCATGGCATACTAGACATTGTCGTGACATATATACAGTATTCCAACAACATAAACCAATAGCATGGCATACTAGACATTGTCGTGACATATATACATTATTCCAACAGCATAAACAATAGCATGACATACTAGACATTGTCGTGACATATATACAGTATTCCCACAGTATAAAACAATAGCATGGCATACTAGACATTGTCATGATATATGTACATTATTCCAACAGCATAAACAATAGCATGACATACTAGACATTGTCGTGACATATATACAGTATTCCCACAGTATAAACCAATAGCATGGCATACTAGACATTGTCGTGACATATATACATTATTCCAACAGCATAAACAATAGCATGACATACTAGACATTGTCGTGACATATATACAGTATTCCCACAGTATAAAACAATAGCATGGCATACTAGACATTGTCGTGACATATATACAGTATTCCAACAGTATAAACCAATAGCATGGCATACTAGACATTGTCGTGACATATATACAGTATTCCCACAGTATAAACCAATAGCATGGCATACTAGACATTGTCGTGACATATATACAGTATTCCAACAGTATAAACCAATAGCATGGCATACTAGACATTGTCATGACATATATACAGTATTCCAACAGATAAACCAATAGCATGGCATACTAGACATTGTCGTGACATATATACATTATTCCAACAGTATAAACCAATAGCATGGCATACTAGACATTGTCGTGACATATATACAGTATTCCAACAGTATAAACCAATAGCATGGCATACTAGACATTGTCGTGACATATATACATTATTCCAACAGTATAAACCAATAGCATGGCATACTAGACATTGTCGTGACATATATACATTATTCCAACAGTATAAACCAATAGCATGGCATACTAGACATTGTCGTGACATATATACATTATTCCAACAGTATAAACCAATAGCATGGCATACTAGACATTGTCGTGACATATATACAGTATTCCAACAGTATAAACCAATAGCATGGCATACTAGACATTGTCGTGACATATATACAGTATTCCCACAGAATAAACCAATAGCATGGCATACTAGACATTGTCGTGACATATATACAGTATTCCAACAGCATAAACAATAGCATGGCATACTAGACATTGTCATGACATATATACATTATTCCAACAGCATAAACAATAGCATGACATACTAGACATTGTCGTGACATATATACAGTATTCCCACAGTATAAACCAATAGCATGGTATACTAGACATTGTCGTGACATATATACAGTATTCCCACAGTATAAACCAATAGCATGGCATACTAGACATTGTCGTGACATATATACAGTATTCCCACAGTATAAACCAATAGCATTGCATACTAGACATTGTCGTGACATATATACAGTATTCCCACAGTATAAACAAATAGCATGGCCGTGACATATATACAGTATTCCCACAGTATAAACCAATAGCATGGCCGTGACATATATACAGTATTCCCACAGCATAAACCAATAGCATGGCATACTAGACATTGTCATGACATATATACAGTATTCCAACAGTATAAACCAATAGCATGGCATACTAGACATTGTCGTGACATATATACAGTATTCCAACAACATAAACCAATAGCATGGCATACTAGACATTGTCGTGACATATATACATTATTCCAACAGCATAAACAATAGCATGACATACTAGACATTGTCGTGACATATATACAGTATTCCCACAGTATAAAACAATAGCATGGCATACTAGACATTGTCATGATATATGTACATTATTCCAACAGCATAAACAATAGCATGACATACTAGACATTGTCGTGACATATATACAGTATTCCCACAGTATAAACCAATAGCATGGCATACTAGACATTGTCGTGACATATATACATTATTCCAACAGCATAAACAATAGCATGACATACTAGACATTGTCGTGACATATATACAGTATTCCCACAGTATAAAACAATAGCATGGCATACTAGACATTGTCGTGACATATATACAGTATTCCCACATTATAAACCAATAGCATGGCATACTAGACATTTTCGTGACATATATACAGTATTCCCACAGTATAAACCAATAGCATGGCATACTAGACATTGTCATGACATATATACAGTATTCCAACAGCATATACCAATAGCATGACATACTAGACATTGTCATGATATATGTACATTATTCCAACAGCATAAACAATAGCATGACATACTAGACATTGTCGTGACATATATACAGTATTCCAACAGCATAAATCAATAGCATGGCCGTGACATATGTACAGTATTTCCACAGCATAAACCAATATCATGGCCGTGACATATATACAGTATTCCAACAGCATGGCCGTGACATATGTACAGTATTCCCACAGCATAAACCAATAGCATGGCCGTGACATATATACAGTATTCCAACAGCATGGCCGTGACATATGTACAGTATTCCCACAGCATAAACAATAGCATGGCCGTGACATATGTACAGTATTCCCACAGCATAAACAATAGCATGGCCGTGACATATATACAGTATTCCAATAGCATGGCATACTAGACATTGTCGTGACATATATACAGTATTACCACAGCATAAACAATAGCATGGCATACTAG
This sequence comes from Archivesica marissinica, assembly GCA_014843695.1. NCBI lineage: Eukaryota > Metazoa > Mollusca > Bivalvia > Venerida > Vesicomyidae > Archivesica > Archivesica marissinica. The sequence continues at coordinate 48,016,867 of CM026395.1, read as the reverse complement.
ACATTGTCGTGACATATATACTGTATTCCAATAGCATGGCACACTAGACATTGTCGTGACATATATACAGTATTCACACAGCATAAACCAATAGCATGGCCGTGTCATATATACAGTATTCCAACAGCATAAACCAATAGCATGGCCTTGACATATATACAGTATTCCAACAGCATAAACCAATAGCATGGCCGTGACATATATACAGTATTCCAACAGCATAAACCAATAGCATGGTCGTGACATATATACAGTATTCCAACAGCATAAACCAATAGCATGGCCGTGTCATATATACAGTATTCCAACAGCATAAACCAATAGCATGGCCTTGACATATATACAGTATTCCAACAGCATAAACCAATAGCATGCCGTGTCATATATACAGTATTCCAACAGTACAAACCAATAGCATGGCCTTGACATATATACAGTATTCCAACAGTACAAACCAATAGCATGGCCTTGACATATATACAGTATTCCAACAGTACAAACCAATAGCATGGCCTTGACATATATACAGTATTCCAACAGCATAAACAATAGCATGGCCTTGACATATATACATTATTCCAACAGTACAAACCAATAGCATGGCCTTGACATATATACAGTATTCCAACAGTACAAACCAATAGCATGGCCTTGACATATATACAGTATTCCAACAGTACAAACCAATAGCATGGCCGTGACATATATACAGTATTCCAACAGCATAAACCAATAGCATGGCCGTGTCATATATACAGTATTCCAACAGCATAAACCACTAACATGACATACTAGACATTGTCATGACATATATAGAGTATTCCAACAGCATGACATACTAGACATTGTCATGACATATATAGAGTATTCCAACAGCATGACATACTAGACATTGTCATGACATATATACAGTATTCCCACAGCATGGCATACTAAACATTGTCTTGACATATATACAGTATTCCAACAGTATAAACCACTAGCATGGCCTTGACATATATACAGTATTCACACAGCATAAACAATAGCATGACATACTAGACATCGTCGTGACATATATACGGTATTCACACAGCATAAACAATAGCATGGCATACTAGACATTGTCGTGACATATATACAGTATTCACACAGTATAAACAATAGCATGACATACTAGACATCGTCGTGACATATATACAGTATTCACACAGCATAAACAATAGCATGACATACTAGACATCGTCGTGACATATATACAGTATTCCAATAGCATGGCCATGACATATATATACAGTATTCCAACAGAATATAATAATGGGGTATACAAAACATGTGCGCAGCTTAAGCTGTGTGGTGTCGAATGTATCCGCAAACACGGACACACATTTATTCTATACCCAATAAATGAAATACAGATTGATTTTATTCCTTACACCATTTACATTTCATTTTTGAACGTTTCAAGACCCTCTAGTGAGCTTGACTTTGCTCTAGAGGGTGATGTGTGTGGGCAAAATAATTGCTCTAGGGAGCCTGACTTCGCCCTAAGATTTTTTATTTTTACAATTTTTCATACAAACTTTTTGTCTAGTAAGATATTCTGGCCCATTATAAACCACTCCTTCAGGTCAAATATTGTGTTTAATGATCACACTGCATTTTAACCATACTTTGATAAAATGTATTAAATAACACCATTTAAGGACGCGATCGCATCATGCTTTATCACTTCTCCCAAAAAGTCTGACCTAGAATGAACCCTGCAATGTAGCACATAGTATTATTGATACGTCATAGAAACACGTGCTATTTGTGGCATCAAACACAAACTTTGACCAACCAGCAACGTCTGAGGGGTAACTGTGCTTAACGGAATGCAAACACAGTAACTTTTCCGATAAACGCAGTAGACTGGAAGGTGCTCAACATTAATAATGTAATAACAATGTAAATATTGTTATGACATAATCAGTAGGCATACATAAGCATACATTCAAATGTTCATCAAACATCAACAGAATTGAACGAGATTAGTATGGTCGACAACAGTACACTTATTAGTATCTGCATGTAGTATTGATGGGCGATAACCCCATCAAACATCAACCCAGTGGATTGAGATCAGATTGATTGAAAACAGTACACTTATTATTCTCTGCAAGTAGTATTGATGAGCGATAACCCCATCAAACATCAACCCAGTGGAATGAGATCAGTATGGTCGACAACAGTACACTTATTATTCTCTGCAAGTAGTATTGATGGGCGATAACCCCATCAAACATCAACCCAGTGGAACGAGATCAGTATGATTGACAACAGTACACTTATTATTCTCTGCATGTAGTATTGATGGGCGATAACCCCATCAAACATCAACCCAGTGGAACGAGATCAGTATGATTGACAACAGTACACTTATTATTCTCTGCAAGTAGTATTGATGGGCGATAACCCCATCAAACATCAACCCAGTGGAACGAGATCAGTATGGTCGACAACAGTACACTTATTATTCTCTGCATGTAGAATTGATGGGCGATAACTCCATCAAACATCAACCCAGTGGAATGAGATCAGATTGATTGAAAACAGTACACTTATTATTCTCTGCATGTAGTATTGATGGGCGATAACTCCATCAAATATCAACCCAGTGGAAGACATCACTGTTCACAACTTAGCCTTACATGCGAGTATTTATGAGCGAATGCAGTGAACATATTATTCTCTGTGCACACGTAGTATTAAAGGGCAATAACCCCCATCAAACGAGTGGAACGACATAGCTATGTTCACAAATATGCCTTACATGCGAGTATGTATGATCGAATGCAGTACCCAAATTATTCTCTGCATGTAGACTAGAAGGGCGATAACCCCATCAAACAAGTGGGATAAGATCACAATGTTCACAACTACGTATGATCGACAGCAGAAATGAATGCAAGTTGTACTGAAATCCTGATATACAAATCGTTAATGGCTGCCCGTTGCCATTTTAAACCGCATTTCTCGTATTTTGTTGTTAGCCTATAAAATCAGATGCCAGCTCAAGAATACACTTAGTAATTTCGAGTGCCTGTTCGGCCGTGTCTCTATCAAATGCTTCTGCTGGTATTTGACGTCTCTCCCTGACAGCATCCGGGTACCTCATACTGAAGTAATCGCCGAGTGTACTTTCAAGCCGCTGAGCCTAAAATAATTGATATAGTGTAAAATTGGAATTTATTTCATCGATAGATTCTCACACAAATATGACATGAATGAAATATTGCACTAATTAATAAATGTTTCCATTTCATTCATGCTTTGCAATGAATGTTGGTGTTCTGATTGTTATCCATATTTACTCAATTCATACCAACACCTTTAGTGTCCATTATTCTAATAAACTTCTTTTTTTTTAATTTAAGTTTATTTAGCGTTGCTACCAGTTTCCCATTTGAGCGACGAGCAGATTACAACATCTTTTCTGGGCTCCAGCGGTTAACAATTACTAGTGTTGGTGCATCAAACTACGTAAGAAAGTGCCAACTTTTTCAGAATAGGTAGTTCTTAATATCAAAGATTCTCTGTTATGGAATTGCAGGTTACCTCAAATGTCTGGGAAGATATATAGCATAGAGTAATCTCTCAGATAGCAGAGCCTCACTAGATACTAGAGACTAGAGACTAGAACAGTCAGAGAGTTACGAACCTGGGGAATTATATAATTCATGAACTTATTAAATATTTAAATATGTAGTGTGATAGTGTAGTAGAAATTAAGCTGCTGTTTTGACATCATTCCCAAGACATCAAAAAGGACATGTTACTTTGGGACAAATAGTCATTGTTCAACAACAATGCAGTCTGACAGAGAGCCATATCACATCAATCGCGGTGGAAACGAAATATGTGAGACTTGCATTCAGTTGTGGCTATATGCACATTCATATTTGCTCATTACGAAAAACAAGGTTGTCCGATTAGCACAATGGTTGGCGCGCTCGCCTCTCACCAATGGCAACCCAGGTTCGAACATAGGACCGACAAGTATGTGAGATGGTACGGTGGTCGCCAGATCGAACAGGTGGGTTTTCTGCGGGAACTCCGGTTTCCTCCCACACGAATGGCGTTTACGCTTTCATCTGCGCCAACGAGTGATTAATATAAGATGTGAAAGCTTCTTTCGCAATCGTTGTAAAGTAAATAAAGTTTAATGTAAGGTTTGCATCATTAAATTAATTACTCTCGTGGTCCTCAGTCCTGATGGAATCCATCGCCATCAGGGATAGAGAGAGAGTGGGGGAAGAGGCAACGTGGAGTTAAGGAATTCCTGGAATCCATCGCCCCGAGGGAGAGAGAGAAGGGGCAACGTGGAGCTTAAATGCCTTGCCTAAGGGCACAATCGCAACAGCTCCAGCTGGACACAAACTCAGGGCATTTTGCACCTGAATCAACCGCGCTACCACGACTTCCAGTTATTGGATTGGTCTTCAGCTTATGGAGGACTGTCATCAAAAGAATCATGAACATCCATCGGTTAGTTTTTCTGTAACCATGCTAACAGACAGCCAGCCAGCCAGACAGACAGACAGACACACACACACACACAATGGTGAATTACTAAATTAAGCAACCTCCTAGTGGAAGTAATAATTGTTCCCAAAACAGTGAGCAATTATATCAGATATTACAATTATATAAGATATTACAATTATATATCAGATATTCCAATTATATAAGATATTACAATTATATAAGATATTACAATTATATAAGATATTACAATTATATATCAGATATTACAATTATATAAGATATTACAATTATATATCAGATATTCCAATTATATAAGATATTACAATTATATAAGATATTACAATTATATAAGATATTACAATTATATATCAGATATTCCAATTATATAAGATATTACAATTATATAAGATATTACAATTATATAAGATATTACAATTATATATCAGATATCAATTATATAAGATATTACAATTATATATCAGATATTCCAATTATATAAGATATTACAATTATATAGATATTACAATTATATAAGATATTACAATTATATAAGATATTACAATTATATATCAGATATTACAATTATATCAGATATTACAATTATATGAGATATTACAATTATATAAGATATTACAATTATATATCAGATATTACAATTATATATCAGATATTATAATTATATATCAGATATTATAATTATATCAGATATTACAATTATATCAGATATTACAATTATATATCAGATATTACAATTATATAGCAGATATTATAATTATATCAGATATTACAATTATATCAGATATTACAATTATATCAGATATTACAATTATATAAGATATTACAATTATATCAGATATTACAATTATATATCAGATATTACAATTATATATCAGATATTACTATTATATCAGATATTACAATTATATCAGATATTACAATTATATCAGATATTACAATTATATATCAGATATTACAATTATATAGCAGATATTATAATTATATCAGATATTACAATTATATATCAGATATTACAATTATATCAGATATTACAATTATATCAGATATTACAATTATATCAGATATTACAATTATATCAGATATTACAATTATATCAGATATTACAATTATATATCAGATATTACAATTATATCAGATATTACAATTATATATAAGATATTACAATTATATATAAGATATTACAATTATATCAGATATTACAATTATATCAGATATTACAATTATATAAGATATTACAATTATATAAGATATTACAATTATATATAAGATATTACAATTAAATCAGATATTACAATTATATCAGATATTACAATTATATAAGATATTACAATTATATATAGGATATTACAATTATATCAGATATTACAATTATATCAGATATTACAATTATATAAGATATTAAAATTATATAAGATATTACAATTATATCAGATATTCCCATAACAAATCATAAATCAAAGTACCTCAACTAGAAACCTTCCATCATCTAGACCACGTGCGATATTTGTAACAGAATGATCTCTGCTGGTAGCCCTGTTCGCGTTTTTGGAAAACCATGCTGCTTTAAGTGCCTTTTCAGAAGCCTGTAGAAAAATATCGATTATATAAAATTTAATAGTGGTCATCTCTATTAAGCAGCCAACCTCCCTTAAGCAGCCAGCTCCAGATTCATAATATGTTGTTTTACTATACAATTGACCTCTATTAAGCAGCCACATGTGCTAAGCAGTCGCCTTCTGTGATTCCCTTGACTGTATGTACACTTTTAATATTTAGATATGTTCCATTAAATGCAGTTACGCGTGTTTATGACACACTATAGTAACTGTTGATTATTAAATATAAACACTTATCTACATTGTTCCCCATTTACTGATATTAAATGTGGCTAAAAGGCATTAATCAAGAGCCAGGGATCACATGTTTGATCCCCCGCCTGACCCTAATACAATTAACAGTATTTCAGTTGGGACTTTAAACAGAGGAATCGTGTAGGTGCTTTACACCGTGCAGGTAATAGAACCAGTTCGCCCAGAAAAAAACATGATTACATTCCCGCATTGGGAAAATGGAAAAATAATAAAACACATTGTAGGATTGATCAGTTGTTAAACACGCTGGCCAGCTAATCCAGGAGTTTCATGTTCGATCCCTGCTATACTAAAATCACTAACTTCAATCATGGTCTTTCAGAAGAGACATTAAACCGAGGTATTGCGTGTAAACCTCACCCACCCACTCCTCATAAGTTTACTCTAGTTTGATAAAGTCCTGGTTTGGAATTCATAAATCTGGTGTCTGCATCGATTATAGACTATGAAACAAAATAATCCATACCTGGTGAGATTTATAACACACCCAGTTGAAGCTTTTGTCGTCTTCTGCATAGTTAATATTATTTTCTGCTGCCTTGAAGTCATGTACAGCTTGCCGATACCACCGTTTCGCTTCTCCAACATGACGTACACATCCATTTCCCGCCTGAGCATGTGCAAAAGCCCCCGTATGTGTGGATCTGTTATAGTCTTGCATGTTGTTGTGGAAAGCCCTTGCATATGTACACCCCCTATTGTATATAGTAGATACTACATGTCCATACGAAGAACTGGCCATATCCGGAGCAACTCTGCCTGTGTTATCCGTTATGTCTTCTACAACAAGCTCCCCATTTTCCAACTTTAGAACAGTATCATTTACATAATTGAACATCCTGGTAGCATATTCTCGTTGTTCTCTATTTCTGTCAGGATGCCATCTCATCCATAATCGCCGTATTATCCTATCTCTGGCAGTTTTATCCTTCGTCCACGCTTCGATTAACATTTGTCGAACTCGGCGGAAGTTTTCATCGATGGAAAGAGATCCGACTGGTTCGATATCGTATGTTACCAATGCATTTATTTCTTCCACATCCCTTGGCTTGAACCTGTACAGTCGGTCTAACGGAACGGTTAGTAGCGTTTCACTGTGATGTCCACAATTTACTTGGTGTGTTATGTCCAGGTCTGAATTTCCGCGCACCGCTACTTCATTTTCACTTACAATGTGTACATATATGTAACTAAAAACCTGCTCTTCATTATCATCACTATCCTCTATCTCAAGTGCAACATATCTATACTCCCGTTTTTTGAACGGTATAATAGCCTGCTCTAAGAATGGGTGAAATTTTTCCTCTACGTAGGTGCCAGGTTTTGGGAACACCGATACGAAGATGTTGAAGGTAGGTCGACTGATCTATCCAATTCTTGTCAAGTCTTCGTTTTATTTCCAACGGCGTATAAATCAAACGGAGTATGGTTGCCACCATTCTTGACAATTTCATTTCCAGAATGCCTTCTGTACAGTAATCTATCAACTGTAGAATGCCATGTTGTTCGTCAATCAGCTTATCTAGAAGGTTATCTTCACAGTCTATTTGAAAGAACAGCTCATGCTTAGTTTCATCAGAATGAGGTGGAGCTTTTCTCTCAATAAAGCAAGATGTATCTCTCTCAGTCCCATCTACTATACTGCCATTATATATAAGTACAGTTTTCAAACCAATCACCTTAGTTATTTTCGCACTCGATATATATGTCACAATTCTGCTTTCCAAGGTACTTTCAAACTTTGCTTTCAGTTGGTGTTTAACTAAGCGTAATACACCTTCAATAAAGTGTGGCGATTGTATAGCGTGTTCAATCATCACTGCTTGTATACTTTCAGCTACGCTAATATTGTCAAGGGAAGCTTGTTCAGAAACAACATCGGTCAGGATGTCTGGCCGTAACAATTCAGGGTACGACTGAAATGGTATCGCAGGGTCCGGAATATTTTTTATTTCTAATTCTTTGAAACCAATGAAGTAACTAAGACCGAGTTTTCCTTTCAGTCTGTCTTCTATATCTGAATTGTTAGAAACCGTGAGTGTCTTTGATTTAACAAGGACTTGATCTTTGTTCATAAGGTATACATACTTGACTTTTTCAAGAGTGGTATCTCCCTTATTCAATAGACGGACAATATTTTCAATTGCTGTTTTCACTGCAAGTAGAGTGTTGCCTATAATTGGTTCATCTCTAAACTCGTTTTTGATAGCCTCCAAAACCCTTGCGTAGTGCTGTGATGAGACATTTGTGTCTGACCCAAGGTCACAAAACAGTGCTTCAAATTGTCCGAAACAATTCGGAAGTTTATAAAGGTAGGGTGGCACAACTTCATCATCTGCAAGATTGACTACAATTTCGTGAACGCATACCATCTCGTTTTCATTTGGAATATATACCAAGGGAGTGCACTGTAGATTTTGCTTCATGTTTTGTTCGTAATTAGTCGATAGTCTAGAATAAATAATATTCATTTGATCCTTCACGAATCCAGGATCAATATTTCTTTCTTTGAGTCTTCTTTTGAGAACATCGCTGATGTTTTGACAGTGTTTTACAACGCTTGCAACTGGTGGTTCATTGTGAATACCGAGTAGACGTTGAATCTTAGAGTCCTCTGGAATATCTGTCAGCAAATCAAGTACCGTCCAACAATCCCTTTCAAACCTCATTGAAATAGAACCCTCGAGACAGATCAGGACACGAGCATCAGACGGCTGTCTGAAAATATCTTGGTTATCACTCACACTATATGGAACTACAAACCGTATACCTTTGATTCGACCTAAAGTCTGTTCATTCCAATCACCCGAAAATAAACATTTTGTTAATTCAAAAGACTGTTGTTTTGTCGTTTCAGAAATTTGAGCGTTTCTGTTGTTCTCGATTTGCAGAGCGAAGTTAATCATCAATTCATCTGTTGGTTCCATGATCAATCCCAATAGTTGCATGAACTTCAACCAAGCAGGACAATCAAACTCTGTCGGTAAGAATAAGTCATCATTCACCATATGCTTAAAAACTGGGTGTTTTGCATGGTATAATTCCTTAATCTGCCTGGAAACTCCGGATACATTCACGAATGCCAAACACTTGAGTTTCTGTATCAACTGTTGTTGATCAGCGTCGTATTCTTGTGCTGCTGATGTAACCAATACCGTATCCCTAATGTATGTGATGTGAGCCAGCCAATTTTCTCGTGGTAACTCATTTATGTTCGGAAGAATCTTTTCATTATAAACCTTAACACCAGTCTTTAGAGAAAGACTGAGGAAACTGTAAAGGTTATTCAGCATATCTGTTTGAAAAAGAAGCGCAATACGTGTACTAGATGCCCAAATATCAATACCAGCAGTAAGTATACCAGATGGCAAAACGATAGCATTTTGATAATCGGCAATGTTTATTAGTTCACGTTGATGTGAAACAAACAAAGGTAGCATCATCAGCTGCCGTCGTAATTCATCTGACCCAATTTGAGTTGTCATTTCCGTAATACGTTCATTAAAATAACTCATCAAAATAATACCTTCATCCGGTGTCAAATCGCACGAGAGGATGTTACTTTTGTAGTGTAAGAAACACCGAAGAAGTTCCACTGGTCTTGATGTTGAAGGTAATGTGTTTTGAATATGATATATGAGTTTCTTGTTCTTAAAAGCTGAACAATCAAGCGATAGAATGTTGAACTTTTTAATAATGTCATACATTCGTGGACTTGCGTTGTAATAATATAGTACTTGATACGCCTGGCTAAGTGGAATAAGCTTATACATAGTCTGACCTCCGTGTTTGTAGCTACATGGTAAGATGGCCCAGTCATGCAGTCGTTTCAAATTGGCCAGAAATTGAGAATGACTTCCGGTTGTTTCAAATGTACTAGAAGATGCTTCAATTGATTGAGTGTATAGGTACTGATACACTTTCTCCACACTTTTCCGCTTTACAGGTTCATGTGTGTCCTTGAACCACATCAGATGGTGCCCGGTTGAAAAGACAGCTGGGTCGAATGTCTCCGAAAACAAATCCAGTAAGTTATTCATTTCAAAACGTTTCAGAACACTTGCAGTATCGAAAGCTTCCGTATCTATCAAGTAAACAAAGCATGAACTCACAAATTGTGATGAAGATCCTGTCAGTACGTCACACATACTTGAGCAGAATACTGGCGTCTGTCGACTGAAAAGTCGCAGTATTCCGTCATTTGTGAGACAAAGTGGCAGTCCATCAAGATGCTGTTCAATATGTTCATCTAACATAACGAACTTCAAAATACTTCTAAGAATATCGACGCTGTGTATAGTTGTTTCAGTTAGTGGGCCTTCTATATTTCCTAGCTTGCAACATAATGCGTCACTGTTGTTGTAAGTCTTCAAGAAGCATAGTACTGATTTGGGGTTGCATGTCGGTATATATTTAATATCAGACTGCTCCACCGATCGGCGAATTTCTTTCGGAGTTTCCAGCAACATCATGCCCATTTCTTTAAGCACCTGTTCAACATTTTGTCCATCTTTTAGGGAACAAGAGCTTCGACCATGTCCAAACATACCACCACTGAAGTCAGAAGCATGTATAAAAATGCAGTTAAACATACCACTGAATTCAGTTTCCGAAATTGAAAGCGGCACCCATAATACTGAGAAGGCGGAGATATGTTCACCAGAGCTTGTGGCCTTCTGGTCCAATTGTACAGGCTGTTTGCAATGGATAGATGGAAATAGGCATACCCTGTTACTCACTACGATTTGATAAAACCTTTTTATGGGAGTCTTCCAAATCTCGTCTACTGCATTATCAATGCGTGGAAATATATCATGGTACATGTCCATAATTGTTAATTTTACACTCTTCACTGACATCTCGTTAACATGAGCTTGCACTAAGTAAATCTTCATGAATTCCACGGCAGTTATCCAAGCTCTACTGACCAATTCGGCAAGTACAAATTCATTCCATCGGTTACGTATGCCTTCTTTCCAAAGCTCCCGTCGTGCTCTGTCCAGCGCAAAGTGTCCATTGACGTGAAGTGGCAACCCGGTTAATATTGGAAGAGGCAAAATGCAAAATGCTCTACCTGATGTTCTTTTGCGTGATACAACCTCCTGGCGCACATAGCTTGTCTTGCTTTGTTTACAATGTGTAATCGATTTAACACTGGGTAAACGCATAGCAACGGAGGCGGTTGGCAAAAGACCAAGATGTTTGTCCCGGAATGCGTTTATAACATCATTGTAGCTCTCATCCACTGTTTCAATTCCAAACCTATTCACAACATACCAGGTTTCCTCTTTGCCTTTGCTGTCTGTCACATCTACAGAATAGGCGGCCTCTATCGGTTTCATGGCGAGATTATCATTTTGACAGCTTTTATTTTTCACAACAACGCCCTTGACCTGATCAAAATACGTCTTACGCTTGACCGTGTTCTCGCTTGACAGGTTAGTACACACTGAGTATTCCTCAATCAACTTTCCGTCACTGACCCTCGATACTTTAATGCTTTGTACGTTTTTCAGAAAAAGAAGTGATTCAAACATGCCTTCAGTGAATTCCGTTACGAGAGTGTCCATCTTGGATAATGTAACAACATGCTTACTTATTTCAGACGGTTTTTGGCGTAGAGGAAGCCGAAATAGTGTACCCTGCTCCGAATGGAAAAGGCTTTGCATGTCAGAAAATCCAAGTAACAAACCAGGATAGGAGCTATTCATTTTTTCAATATCACATCTGATGCCGGGATTTTCTCTGGTGATGAATTCCCCTATATGTTGCATCATTGGATCAAATATGCACATCTGCCCTTGTACACCTAGGCCTGGACCTTTTGTAATAAAGGATGGTATATCTGTTAAATGATAAACAGCATTAAATCCAACTCCGTATCTGCCAGTTTTTGATGGATCTTCTCGCTTACTTCCAACCCCTAAATTTCGAATTCCATCAAAGTCATCGTCAGTAAAATAGCTATTGTTGTACACACACAGAGATGGTCCCTGTATTTCTCCTTTCCCGAATACATTGTTGGCTTCATACGTTTCATAATTCTTTATAAAATGAATCTCTGAAGCTCCCGCGTCATCAGCATTCTGAATCAATTCTTTCATTATACTGGAATCACATGGATAATCCTCAAGAATACCATTTAACCTCGTCACAAGATTTTCATTTTGTCCGAATGGTATACAGAATTGGCTAGAAAAACCTTCAACAATTTTCTTCTGCTTCGATTTCACACCAATCATTCTACCAGTGTCAGGGGATATGCTTCCATGTAAAGTATACAGAGCTATCGTTGATCTATATGCCGGATCTTCTATCACAAGTTCGCATGTATGCCTAAGATAGCCATCTGAATCAGGAGCAACAATATTATCCTTATTAAATTCATTGTCTTCATATTCTATTTTCTCTCTTGTCATGCTATCACACAGGTTTCTTAGAATGTTCGCTACTGTTGTGATATCCGTACATACACAATGTTCCCATTTTCTTTGTATTCGATGTAGGATTGCTGTTATAGTACGAACAGAAATATAATCAGAAACTCCTAACGCCATAAAAACCTGTTTCCGATTGAAAACTACTTCAGACAGGCGATATAATTCCGGTGGACATTCATAGTCGATACTAAATGCAGCTTGACAAGGTCTGACGAGGTCCTTTCCAATAAGAACGACAGGATGTGATTCCAATCCTTTTAAACAGGTTATATTGATTTCATCTTCTGACGTGTCCCCTAAGTACCCTGCAAGACATTGAATCACCGATCTATATATGATTTCCAAATTGCTATACTGTTGATCTGGGTTTACATACTGCTCGGATAGTAAGGTCAATTGTTTCACCAGTAATGGAATTGGTATTTGACTTTGAACACCCAGTAAATCAAGCAACTTTTCCGAAATAGAAGTTTCTCCTCTGAAAAAGCCTTCGTTTACAAGCGCCTGGATGGACCCAATTTTGTTCAAGAATGATTCTCTAAAGAGTATACTTGGCACTTCAAATTTAATCGATTTCTCTGAATTGTTGAGATGAGCTGCACATTTCGAAGTTGTAGAAATGCCTGGTACTTTGTCTGCACCCCAGGAAAATGTCCATGAATGTGGACGGGTCAATACTGGAAATAAAGGCATGTTTCTCAATTTGAGCACGGTACCGGTGTCCTTTTCCAAATTTGGCAAAATATGCCACTTACTAAGGTACTTCAGTACTGCGATACACCTATCCTTAGCACAAGTTGAGCATGTAGTTCCCAATAAGCCAATTGACTCGCACCTGTCAATCAAAACTGGCGTTGGGAGATATTTATCATTCATACCTAAAACAATTAACCTGTCGAAAACAGAATTCCCAGAAAATCCACTCGATGTCATTGGAAATCTGCCATCGTCCACATAAAACATATTTGCAAGTTCAGACCTTGGATCAAGCAATTCATCTGGTCTGCACAGGATACCATGTGGGTCCGATGGAATGCATTGTGTCTCGCGCAATTTAGAAGATACCCGATTACTACTGTGATTCAACGCACGCAGTAAGAGTTCGTTTCTTTTCTCTTGCTTACAGTCCCAGAATGATTCGTGTATTGTATGCAGGAAATGTATAAGCAGTTCCTCTTCTGAAATAGTTGCATCTTCCAAAACTGCCTTCATATCGCAAGTGCTCTCCTTCAAAACTGTTAGCACTTCATGTGGTAATTCAATTACTCTTTTATTTGGTCTAGGTGGGAGTGTACATATCAGCTCAAAGGCTGTTTCGCCAATTTTTGTGTTGGACATAATAATGGGATCTAGAAAGACGATTTCGTCTACTGAAAACCATTCGCGAACTCCCCTGAATAGTTTTGGGCTGTCTCGTAAAAGTGCCCTATAGAAGCCTTGCTTGAATGAACGTATATTCTCTGATCCGTTCAACGGCCACAGTGTGTGGTACCTGTAGCTATCTGAACTATTTCTAGACAGAAATAACAGAAGCTGCATAAATGCTTGAACAAGAGAATCTTCCATTAAAACATAGTTGAATCTGTAAAAATCTCCTTTTCGTTTATCATCTTCTGTAAAACACATAAGACCTCTTCTGTCTGATGTTACGCTGAAGCAACCATTAATATGTAATGGTAAGCCCGTTGCAATAGGAAGTGGTAGAAAGCAAAATACATGTCCTTCGCTGTAAAATCCACTTTGAACATCTTTCAACAAGACAGGATCACTGTTATCTTCTCCGTGTATTGGTACGGATATAGCAGACAGAGGTACGGCTCCCTTATCCAGAATCCGTTTTGACAATGTCAATGACTCCCCTTCACCAAGTGCCCAAGAATTAATCCAATATGATACCATTGAATTTGGGACAGTAGGACATGCTATTGCCATGTCAGGGCTCTCAATGACGCATTGTGTCAATTTAATTCTGTGAAGTTCTCTAAATTGCTCATTCTGTGATAAAATACTCGGCATCCTTCTAAGAACACTCTGTATGGCATTACTTGTGCCGCTTGTGCCGGTAATTTCTGTAAGTAACTCGGTCTCCTTGTCAATGCTAAACAATAGCTTTGCTTGGGATGGATCAGTTTCTTCTTTGGGAAGATGGTATATCTCTAATGTCTTCACATATTGTGTAAATAGGAGTAGATTACCAGCATTTTCTACCAGCTTTTTCAGCAGTGCTTTAACCTCACTCTTTGGATATGCTTCTTTACAAATGTCACTTTTCTCAGCCTGTTCTGCTGTTCTCAGAGGCAATCGAAACAACGTGCCTTGGAATTCAGTGAAACTCGGGTCTAGTAACATACAATCGAAGACACCACTGTAGGGTTTGAACTGATCTATATTGCGTCTGATAACTTTTCGTTTCGACAATTTAATCCGTAAACCTGTACCTCGCCTTTGTCTGGCTTCTTCGAGATATGTTTCGTGTGGATCAAATATCACCATATCATTTCCCGAAATGAAACTCGGAACGTCGGTTAGATTGTAGACGGAGCAAAACCCTAACCCAAATTTTCCGATTTTGTCCTCGGAATCTGCTTTAGTTCCACCGTTCAATTTCGTTATACTTTCCAGATCCTTTTCTGTGAATTTCGAATTGTTATAAACCCACATAGCAGGACCTTGGCATTCTGCAAGTTCTGAACTGAATAATTTCTGCTTTCTTCTTGCGCTGTCATTGTATCTTTCATCATACAGAAATTTCACAACAGATGCCCCCGCATCATCAGCATTTTGAACTAGTTCCTTTGGAACAGACAAACCATCTGTGTATCCGTCCCTAAGTAATGTACTTATTCTATTTGTTAGTGATTCTGATTGACCCCAATCTTCAAAACTGAATTCCTCCGCAGCATTCATCATTGTTTTCGCTTTAACGGATTTTACACCAAGGGCTGTCGCTACCGCAAATGGAACACTTGCATGTACAATAGAAAGATTCCTTTCTTCCTCAACATCTAACTGGCCTTGGTCGTCATCAAATATACAGTTTGAAACTGGTCGCAGACTAAGCGATTCCGAAGATTCGTTTTCAACTAACATCAGGATCTCTATTTCATTACGAATGCTGGTTTCTGTTCTTCTTTCGCTAAGTACCCTCAGAACTTCAAGGACGATAGTTGTGTCTCGAGACACATGACAAGACATCATTTCTGTTGATTGATGTGAATGTTGTACGTTTTGTAATGCGCTCAACAATATACTATGTTCTTGCTTCTGATGACATCCTAAATGAAGAAACATATTGGCCATGTCACCAAATTCTTCAGGGATATTGAAATAATATGGTTTCAAATCCAGATCATGTTTATTCTGCGTGACAACTATCTTCCCCGGAACATTAAACCCACAATCGGTCCAGACTACTTCCTCATTTGCTAACGTAGTTTTCATTCTGGAAATCTCATTCGGGCATTGACTCATGTGTTTGTATATACGTTGAATAGCACGCATATAATCTGGTTTGTGATGAACAGTGTAATGTTTGCGAACCGACGACAGCTGTTGAATTACGGTCTCCATGTTTGGAGCTGTGTTCCACCTGAACCGTTGAATCATTTTATCCGAAACACATTCAACTATTGGCATTACTGCTCCAGCTAGAAGACTCAAATCTACATATTTTGCTTCGACTGGTTTACAAACTAAATGTCCTTCAGAATACCACGGCAATCCGACGGGATAATCTGAAGGCATCTTTCTTTTGACAGGTATGCAAGCCAAAGATGTTAAATGTTGACTTAGTGTTGCTATTGAATTGTTGCAGTATTCGTCCAATAGTCCGGGCTGTTGGTGTAACACTTTCATAAGCTCATCAGCTTTCTGTACAATTTCATCATGATAGTGATCATCTTTAGACCAGCGGTCTACAGTATTGGCCACTTGCAACAGAACACCAGCAGATAAGGCATCCTTACCTTTCATGCCCAGACAACGAAGGATCCGTAATTCTTCCCTTCCGTACGTTTGTGCAGCATCTGGAAACACCGACTCTCCAAGAAATAAACTTTTAAGTGATGCGTCAGAAGGATCAAATAGCTCTGAAGGTTTACACCATTGCGTACCTGCTGTGAGAAATTTCAACTTGGAAGCAGCTAGACAAATATTTCTATTCCCTTCAAACACATGGAATGTATCCAAGAAATACTTCATGAACACTGTTATCTGCTCGTGGTCCGCCTTCGTCATTAGGTTTTCTATTGTCTTCAATATGAGTGTCTCTTGAGAAATCATTTCTGCGTCCAGGTGTTTTATCACCATTTCCTCGGATCTGCCCACCTTAATACAATCAAAAGGAAGCAGAACGCCATTGGGAAAATGCACCGACTCCAAAATGAAACGATGTACAGTGGATACTGATGCGCATTGACCCTCGTCTTCCATCGATCGAACAGTTTTAAAGATAGTCAAGTGCTTCAACAGTGCTACTACATCCATTTCAATGTGTGTTAAACCTGATATGAATTCTATCATTGCATCAGTCATCTGGTTATTTCTTTCTGTCAACCTGTTAAATTCTGATATAGCTGTCTTGCCTACTCTTTTGTATACTGTACCCAACAGAGACACAACACTTGATTGTGTAGGTCGGTAAATAAATTCTTGTACACTGTCTTCAGATATCCAATCAGGTAGACTTGGTATTACTTTTATCGTCATCGCTTCTAGGGCGCTGATAAGACCAATTGTCAAAATGTTCACTTGCGCTTCTTTTAATATCAACAGATCAGTAAGTCTTGCTAGTTCAAGAACATGTGGATTCGACCAAGTCCCCTCCAATAATATTGGAACCAACGGGATGTCTTTGAAATGTTTGATCAAACATTTTTTATCTGTAAGAACATGCCAGACGTCATGCAACCACTCGCTGTTCAAGCTTGTCTTATTTGTCAGCCGAACACATGAATCGGATCCGATATGATTTCGCATCGTCTGCTTCAGCATATTCTTAGCGCAGTCAATGTTAAGTCTCTCTATCTGGTATATTCCTGAAATGATGTTATGGTATATCTTCAAAACCAAACAATTACACATGCGGGTCCTTTCCTATATTGTAATAACGGTTTAGATTAACTGTTATATGTTTCTCACCTATAGACAGGGTAGATAAATCTGTATAACCAGGTAGACTTTATGCTAATTAGATATCACGAACAAGTCCGGTAGTTTCCAAGTCCAAATTTACATTGTTAGATAACGGTAAAATCCGAACACTGCCGCGAAGCTACGTAATTATAATAACAGTGAAACGTCATCGATGACGCAATCAATGACATATCGCTACCATGCATATGTTGTTCCCGTGCCTATTATTACCATTTGACCCACAATGCACTTGCACTTTGTAAGCATCCCACCTCTAATCAATAAACATATTAAATACATAATGACATAATCAATGTAATTATATTTAATTATATTGGTTTCTAATGACTTTGATTGAGTAATTAACTTGATTGAGTTAGTTAACATACAGTATATGATTTGTGCAGGTATTGTATCACTATTGACATTTCTACATGGGAACATGGTAGTCTATCAATGCAGGGCAAGCATGATTACAAGTAGATATTATTCAGCATCCCCGTGCCAAGTACATTTGACTGCTGGCCAGTATTTAGGCTGGGAACATAAGCAGAGTGTGCATTGTTGCTATAATCAATCAGGTGAACTAAGTTTGATAGGCAGATATTTACATGCAACTGTAAACTGGATGCTAACTCTTATGGGAAGGGATTCATATAAGCTTTAAGAATGTATAAAATATTGTGTTTATATATGTATATATGTATGTATTTGATCCGAATAAAATATGTTTAAACTAACTCTGTAGAAATCCATACATTTGCAATCTAACATTTGTGAAATATTATTTTGAGGCAAATTTTTAGCCAATACAAAACTAATTTTAATTGGTTACCAATTATGTAAATCTCTGTTTCATTAGTTGAAATTAGCCCTGCCTTAATGTCACAACAAGCGGCAATCTTGTTTATACGGGTTATAAAACCCATATACGATATATAAAGAGGGTTTATGTTTTGGTTTTATTTGTGGTTTCGTACTGCTTACAATAGTACTATTGTTAAAGCGACATTACATCGCAAAATGCAATTAAAATGCATTTATTTCAAATATAAAATGCATTACTACTACAAAAATACTTTCGAATACATTCGAACACTAACAATGAATCAATAAACAGTGTTTTGTGTTTTACAAACTATCAAAAGTGAAAGTAGCATTTCATAGAACGTCCATCCATGCTCCTGATTTGACGTTTGTTTGTCATTGTAGTCAATACCAGAAGCATGATACTGTCGTTTAGAGATAGTTTGACTAATATTAGCGTACAACTAAATATACATAGGCACACATGTGAGATATAACGGTAAATCTGTACCATAAATAGCGTTATTCAGGATACAATCGTCGTATTACGCATGAATGTCGACCTATTTTACATTATTTTGTTATGTCAAAAAAACATGTATACGACGCTTGTTTATTAGTTGAAATACTCAGTTTTTGAGGCAAATATTTGGAAATAAATTATACCATATAATAGGAAATTACATTCTGTTGAAACTTGCTTTTTCACTGATGTAGTGTCGATTTTTTTTCCATACGCGCATAATGACATATTTGATTTCTGAACTAAAATAACACAATGTAATACTGTGAATAAACTGGATACCATGACAAGTGCAGTTGTTACTTTAATGAACAAACACGATCAGCTCTGACTACCCTACATAGTGTGACTGCTCTCCATTCAAATCTTATTTATTGGTTCATTTTAGTATGATGATTAGTCATATATTATTTTAATCTTTACCCGCGTTGGATGTACATGATTAGCATCAAAGAAATTAAACCGTTAAAATTAACATGTACGTGGTATTTACTTTCAAATTAAAATCAACATCAATGTGAGTAAATTGTCACATTCCAATGCTCTCTAATCACGTTGTAGTACATTGATACCTCATCCATGGGTGTAAATAGGCTGGCATAATTTGATATGTGCATCAAAAGCATAAGAAAGGTGAGGAAATAAGTCTACCACCTCCATAGAGTTACATTTAAGGAAATCCCACCCTTGGGCTGAAGATGTGTACAAAGAACTCGACATAGCCTCCTTCTTTGCACACATATTCAGCCCAATGGTGAGATTCTATGATCTAGATCCTCATCTGCAACTATTTGATGTGCTAGATTCACGTTATCCATCACCAATAAATACTAGTACCAGAGATTATATAATGAGAGACATTGGTCAGTTACTGAACCTGAATACTCGTAAAATTAGATAGGTCATCTTAATTAGTTTCCTATGTTTATTGTTCTTATGCTATCAATATTCATACGTGTTCTTATTAAATCTAGACACATATTATGAAGTATATACGATTAATTAACATTATCGATTAATTAACCTGATTTTAAAATAACAATTATCATACCGCAACATTTGGCTAGGGAACAACAGTAAAAACAAAGGATTCCAGCTAAACGGGCCAATATACATTTCTGGATAATTCTGGTTTTATCTGCAAATGGTAGTAGAAAACAGCTATGCCGTTAACTATACTATACAAGCGTTACAAATACATGTATTCCCAAAATACTAGTAGAATGTACTATTAAACTGCTTTTTTGACAAACAGTCCAACCAAATGGATGTATGCACGATTACAATTATATCTCCGAGTCGACACATACAACTAATCATATATCAAGCTTATTGTACCGTTTCTATAATTTTGAAATAAGTACTGTTGTATAGCTGAACAATTAATTAACAATAAATTAATGTGTACCTGATTTACTAATCCTTTCAATATATTGGTTCAACTGCTCAGTCAGTTTCTCCGATCCCAACACCAATCTATCTTCGAACCCAGGGAACATTTTTACCGACCCATCTGAGCATAAGAAGATCGTATCACTGCTTTTGTTGAATGTTTTCCATCTTTCAGATGCCACTGGCAGTAGCTCCAAGTTTCTTATATTCTTAGTGTTGTCGTCATCCGATAACAGATAGGACAACACGTCTAGTTTATCAGCATTTGATAAATTCCTATACTCCCCCCTTTCTTGTAGATAGACCGATAGAGATTTTGGAGACAAGTCCTGAATATCTCCCAAATGTTTCTGCAGAGTTTCAAATAGTCCTTCTGGTAAATCGACATATTTCAGTCCAATGCTCCTCAGGCATTTTGTTACAACACTCTGAATATGTGCACCAGTCACAGGCAGCGAGTTAAACGTGGCGAAACATGCTTCTTGTATAGCTATCCATTCGCAGGTATGTGTCGCATACATGATGTTCCTCGTTGCAAGTCTTTTGTAAAGGTTATTTTCAAGTCCTGTCCATCGTTTATGAGCGTTTCTAGACCCGTTTTTGTACAGCGGCATCATCCTATAAACTGACAATACAGAACTCTCTCTTGCAGACTCCGCTTCAGCTAGCTTGATAGCTTCTAAAACTAGCAGCTCGTATGCTTTCGGTAAAGCTTCTTCAATAAGCGCTTTATTCCATAGAATCGACTTGTCATCTATTTTCTTCCCTTCTTGTTCATTTGTTTCCCATTTCATATGATGTCTATTCTGGCTAAGAGCAAAAAATCCATTAACATGCACGGGAAGCCCAGTAAGCCGTTCTCCTTCTCTCGGCAATGGCAGGAAACAAAACACATGTCCCTCGAACTCATCTGGAGTCTCACCTAATGGTGCTGCAACACCGACGTAAGGACTGTATCCTAAATTTGTATCACTTATCAAACTTCTAAAATCTGACGATGCGCTTTCTCCAACAAAGTAGTTAACAACTAACCATTCCATATTCTCATCTCTTTCAGGGGTTGAGGTGTGTATGGTCATTTGCATTGAGCAGTGTATATCCTCACCGTCGTATGGTGATTTAACGCCGTTTATTCTTTGCTTAAACTTATCTCGACTTTGTCTGACGTTTCTATTTGCATCATCAATTTTGGCCACCAAGACATCTCTGATCGGAGCATCACTATCTCGGACGCATAATGTAATGTGTTGAACGTTCTTAAGAAATATCAGTACGTTCGATGCTTCCGATTGAAATGAATCAAACAAGTCCTTCACTTTAGTCTCTGTATACAACGTTTCCGACAGTTCCGACTTATTCTCCCGCAATGGAAACCAAAATAACGTTCCCTGATAACCAGTTTGATCTAAAGAGCTTCTGTACAACTCAAATATTCCTTCAAATGTTCTCCAAAATGCATCAGCATCCACACCTTCGTCTTTATAATCCTCGAGGGCAGAGAGTACAAGTGTGGCATTGACACTGTCTTGAGGTTGTTGCGGATCCATCAAAAGTAGTCGGTCACCACTTATTATACAAGGGTAATCTGAAATTAATATGATTATGTTCTGCATGGTCTGCATAATAAAGTATCAAGGGTTTGGACAAGAAAGACGATTACTAGGTTCATCTTTCCATTAAAATGACCTAATGACATTCGGAAAATGCAAATTTGCGAGGAAATAATCATCCAATTTTGATGGCGTATTCACAACAATTACAATACTTTCTGTGCAAGTATCTGCCCATTGATATGGTAAAGTACCTGTCCATTGATATGGTAATATGACAATGGAAGAAAATAGTACCAACTGGTAGCACTGTACCATTAACTACTAATATAATGTTATAACCTATAACAATGTTTTAGTCCTATACATTATTTTTGGGAAATATTATACTATGAAAATTAACCACATTCAAATTTGTTTAACATAAGTGTAATATAATCTTGGAAAACGTAGTCAATATGCACATACATGTATTATATCATTTTTTGATGCCAAACTTTATAATAATATCAATAATAGTAGGCCTACATATTAATCAGACTATTGTGGTTACAGTTTCGACGGTCGCTTAAATGGAATGGAGACTTACCGCCAGTGTCATATAGAATATTGACCCGGATATATAGGAAAAAGTGACCCGCGGGTCCATATTCTATTATAGAATAATGACCCCCCCTTATAGAATAATGACCCCTCATCCCCAACGCCTACAAAAATAATGTTATCAATATATTTTATTAATAATTGCATAAGCTATAAAATTAACAATTATCAATAATATTATATTGAATTTATCTATGAAAAAGATATACACCCAACTTAATTGGTATTTGAAACCAAAATAAATACCATAAAATAGCACAGTACTAACCATTCTCATCATATTCATGCATGTTCTCGTAAACTTGCCATGTACAACTATATAATATGCTGTTAACCATTATAATTCCGACTGATGTGGCTGACTAATTTTGCCACAGGTGTGAAAATCCCCATAATAAAGCAATAAAACCTTATTGTTGGAGCACTGCAATCAACTGAGACACTTCCTGTGCTACATGTTTTATGTCATTCATAATACATAATATTTTATTATTGTATGAGCATGGACAGCTAACATAATGTTTTATAACGTGTGCCTCCCAGTGCAAGAAACTGTTCCATACATAGAATATGACCGACCCCCTTAGTGTAGATTATCTGATTGAGATTAGGTCACTTTTCCCCCTCACTCATAGAGTTTACATACAGGGGGGGGGGTCATTATTCTATGGCATGGAAAAGTGATCCCCTCACTCATAGAGTTTACATACAGGGGGGGTCATTATTCTATGGCATGGAAAAGTGATCCCCTCACTCATAGAGATTACATACAGGGGGGGTCATTATTCTATGGCATGGAAAAGTGACCCCTAACTCATAGAGTTTACATACAGGTCATTATTCTATGGCATCGAAAAGTGATCCCCTCACTCATAGAGTTTACATACAGGGGGGGTCATTATTCTATGGCATGGAAAAGTGATCCCCTCACTCATAGAGTTTACATACAGGGGGGGTCATTATTCTATGGCATGGAAAAGTGACCCCCTCACTCATAGAGTTTACATACAGGGGGGGTCATTATTCTATGGCATGGAAAAGTGATCCCCTCACTCATAGAGTTTACATACAGGGGGGTCATTATTCTATGGCATGGAAAAGTGATCCCCTCACTCATAGAGTTTACATACAGGGGGGGTCATTATTCTATGGCATGGAAAAGTGATCCCCTCACTCATAGAGTTTACATACAGGGGGGTCATTATTCTATGGCATGGAAAAGTGATCCCCTCACTCATAGAGTTTACATACAGGGGGGGTCATTATTCTATGGCATGGAAAAGTGATCCCCTCACTCATAGAGTTTACATACAGGGGGGGTCATTATTCTATGGCATGGAAAAGTGATCCCCTCACTCATAGAGTTTACATACAGGGGGGTCATTATTCTATGGCATGGAAAAGTGATCCCCTCACTCATAGAGTTTACATACAGGGGGGTCATTATTCTATGGCATGGAAAAGTGATCCCCTCACTCATAGAGTTTACATACAGGGGGGGTCATTATTCTATGGCATGGAAAAGTGACCCCCTCACTCATAGAGTTTACATACAGGTCATTATTCTATGGCATGGAAAAGTGATCCCCTCACTCATAGAGTTTACATACAGGGGGGGTCATTATTCTATGGCATGGAAAAGTGATCCCCTCACTCATAGAGTTTACATACAGGGGGGGTCATTATTCTATGGCATGGAAAAGTGACCCCTCACTCATAGAGTTTACATACAGGTCATTATTCTATGGCATGGAAAAGTGATCCCCTCACTCATAGAGTTTACATACAGGGGGGGTCATTATTCTATGGCATGGAAAAGTGATCCCCTCACTCATAGAGTTTACATACAGGGGGGGTCATTATTCTATGGCATGGAAAAGTGATCCCCTCACTCATAGAGTTTACATACAGGTGGGGTCATTATTCTATGGCATGGAAAAGTGATCCCCTCACTCATAGAGTTTACATACAGGTGGGGTCATTATTCTATGGCATGGAAAAGTGATCCCCTCACTCATAGAGTTTACATACAGGGGGGGTCATTATTCTATGGCATGGAAAAGTGACCCCCTAACTCATAGAGTTTACATACAGGTCATTATTCTATGGCATGGAAAAGTGATCCCCTCACTCATAGAGTTTACATACAGGGGGGGTCATTATTCTATGGCATGGAAAAGTGACCCCCTAACTCATAGAGTTTACATACAGGTCATTATTCTATGGCATGGAAAAGTGATCCCCTCACTCATAGAGTTTACATACAGGTCATTATTCTATGGCATGGAAAAGTGATCCCCTCACTCATAGAGTTTACATACAGGGGGGGTCATTATTCTATGGCATGGAAAAGTGACCCCTCACTCATAGAGTTTACATACAGGGGGGGTCATTATTCTATGGCATGGAAAAGTGATCCCCTCACTCATAGAGTTTACATACAGGGGGGGTCATTATTCTATGGCATGGAAAAGTGATCCCCTCACTCATAGAGTTTACATACAGGGGGGGTCATTATTCTATGGCATGGAAAAGTGATCCCCTCACTCATAGAGTTTACATACAGGGGGGGTCATTATTCTATGGCATGGAAAAGTGATCCCCTCACTCATAGAGTTTACATACAGGGGGGGTCATTATTCTATGGCATGGAAAAGTGATCCCCTCACTCATAGAGTTTACATACAGGGGGGGTCATTATTCTATGGCATGGAAAAGTGATCCCCTAACTCATAGAGTTTACATACAGGTCATTATTCTATGGCATGGAAAAGTGATCCCCTCACTCATAGAGTTTACATACAGGGGGGGTCATTATTCTATGGCATGGAAAAGTGACCCCCTCACTCATAGAGTTTACATACAGGGGGGGTCATTATTCTATGGCATGGAAAAGTGACCCCTCACTCATAAGTTTACATACAGGGGGGTCATTATTCTATGGCATGGAAAAGTGACCCCCTCACTCATAGAGTTTACATACAGGGGGGTCATTATTCTATGGCATGGAAAAGTGATCCCCTCACTCATAAGTTTACATACAGGGGGTCATTATTCTATGGCATGGAAAAGTGATCCCCTCACTCATAAGTTTACATACAGGGGGTCATTATTCTATGGCATGGAAAAGTGATCCCCTCACTCATAGAGTTTACATACAGGGGGGGTCATTATTCTATGGCATGGAAAAGTGATCCCCTCACTCATAGAGTTTACATACAGGGGGGGTCATTATTCTATGGCATGGAAAAGTGATCCCCTCACTCATAGAGTTTACATACAGGGGGGGTCATTATTCTATGGCATGGAAAAGTGATCCCCTCACTCATAGAGTTTACATACAGGGGGCCTCACTCATATAGTTTACATAATTATGGGGGGGACATTATTCTATGGCATGGAAAAGTGACCTACCCTCAATCATATAATCTACATTATGGGGGTCACATTCTACATGTATGCTGTGTACATCGTTGAATCAAAATATATGTTGTTAGGCCTTGAACAGTTCTAATTAACATTTAATTATAATTTATAATGTATTCAATATTTTCCCACTATATATTGCTATTCACAAGGGGGGTCATTTTTCCGCAAGGGGGTCAATATTCTATATGACACCGGAACAAACATTTTCTGACCTCTTCAATAACTAATAAGTTTATTTAAAGTCGCCACCGCATAAATGCATATGGGCGACTGAGTTTTCTAAGAAAATTAAAATACTCATCATCTAAAAGTGATGGTTTTGTCCATCGCAATTATAATAACTAGATGTTTAGTGGGTTATGAGGGCTGCTGTAATCTCAGTGTGTGTTCGGTTTTCATATCTCAAACTGTCGCTCACACAAGAATTTGTGTCAGCGACAGTCGGCGGTAGACCGGGTGAATACAATACCCGGTGCACGTATACTTCTAAGATGTCTAAGATTGCATATTTATAAAAATAAGTTTACCATTTCTAGTACGGTTATGTTCAATAACATACTAAGAACAGCTACTTTTTATACAGGGTGTTTCTTGAATCTGACATGATGAGCTAGTGACCTAGTTATCAATTGTTTGAAAGTCTAAGTTGGAAAGACAATGTCAGTATGCCTGCTGTGGACACTCTTGTGTGCTTCTGAATATATTAACAATGTCAGTATGCTCACTGTGGACACTCTTGTGTGCTTCTGAATGTATTAACAATGTCAGTATGCCCACTGTTGACACTCCTGTGTGCTTCTGAATATATTAACAATGTCAGTATGCTCACTGTGGACACTCCTGTGTGCTTCTGAATATATTAACAATGTCAGTATGCCTGCTGTGGACACTCCTGTGTGCTTCTGAATATATTAACAATGTCAGTATGCTCACTGTGGACACTCTTGTGTGCTTCTGAATATATTAACAATGTCAGTATGCTCACTGTGGACACTCTTGTGTGCTTCTGAATATATTAACCATGTCAGTATGCTCACTGTGGACACTCTTGTGCTTCTGAAATATTAACATGTCAGTATGCCACTGTGGACACTCTGTGTGCTTCTGAATATATTAACAATGTCAGTATGCTCACTGTGGACACTCTTGTGTGCTTCTGAATATATTAACAATGTCAGTATGCTCACTGTGGACACTCTTGTGTGCTTCTGAATATATTAACAATGTCAGTATGCTCACTGTGGACACTCTTGTGTGCTTCTGAATATATTAACAATGTCAGTATGCTCACTGTGGACACTCTTGTGTGCTTCTGAATATATTAACAATGTCAGTATGCTCACTGTGGACACTCTTGTGTGCTTCTGAATATATTAACAATGTCAGTATGCTCACTGTGGACACTCTTGTGTGCTTCTGAATATATTAACAATGTCAGTATGCTCACTGTGGACACTCTTGTGTGCTTCTGAATGTATTAACAATGTCAGTATGCTCACTGTGGACACTCTTGTGTGCTTCTGAATATATTAACAATGTCAGTATGCTCACTGTGGACACTCTTGTGTGCTTCTGAATATATTAACCATGTCAGTATGCTCACTGTGGACACTCTTGTGTGCTTCTGAATATATTAACCATGTCAGTATGCTCACTGTGGACACTCTTGTGTGCTTCTGAATATATTAACCATGTCAGTATGCCTGCCCACTGTAGACACTCTTGTGTGCTTCTGAATATATTAACTATTTTTAATCTACTAATGATAGTCACACTGATTCTAAATTACAAACGTAACATCAAAGTTGAAAAATATATTTGTTCAATTTGTTTGTTGGTTGCTAGGCCCCACCAACAGTTTAGTATTATTTTTGTTTATATAAATTTATTTGAGCTCGATTGTGAAACAAGTTCTTACAACTTATATTAATCACTCTCGAGACCTCATTCTTGATGGAATCCATCGCCACGAGGGAGAGAGAATAGGCATGCGGAATTTAAATGCCTTGCCTAAGGGTACAATCGTAACGCCTCCAGCTTAGTATTGACCACTGCCCAATCAGACAGCAGAGGATTCGGGTACTAAACGGACACAATAATACAAATTAATCGTTCCTAATTCTTACCTGTAAAATGGAATACAGACTTGAATCCTAGGCCAAATCGTCCAACCTTTAGTGGATCTTCTTCCTTCACACTGCTGTATATCATCTGTATACCATCCCAATCTGTCTCTGTGAACACAGCGTTGTTGTATACACATAAGGCAGGACCCTGCAATTGTGAAGATAGTAGATATACATTGATCTATATACATGTATATGAAAGAGAGCTTAAAGAGATAGTCATGGAAGCCTTTTCCTTTTACTCCTATATTGGATAGTATCTTATTGTTAAAAACTCACTCCCGAGTGATCACACCATCTATCATGGTGATCGTGAGGCGCATATTCGTCTCAGTATTTTCATGCAAACAATTGGTGTCATGATGTAATTACCTCCTAGACTGGTTTACACGTTCTCTGTATAATTTCACGCAATGACTATTTTATTCAATGATGACGGTAAGAATCTCGACGGCGCGATCCCTCCATTTTGCAATTTTCTGAGCTTTTTATACGAAATATGCGAGAGCGGACTCGCGGAAGCGATCACTGGTATGGAGCAATGATGAACATACATCATATAGAGGAACTAGTAGACGCACAATACATCAACACCCAACAACTTTTCATATGATACATAGTGGAGGCTGGGATACCGACTGCAGAGGTTGCAACACGAGTTGGGTCATCCGTGCAGTCAGTGCGGACCGTCCGAAGACCTGCAGACCTGAAGTACAGCTGAATGGTAGACCGCATGTCACGACTCGAGCCCCAATACCTTAATATCTTGAAACCAACACCTACGAGACCCATTTTTCAGCACACCAGATATAGCTGCCTCTACAGATCCCGGTACCCACACCGACTGGATATATGCACAGACTGTTCGGAATCGTTTAGCCAATAACAGTTTACATCCATCGGGCTAACAGATAGCAGTGGGTTAACATTTCTCGACGTTCCCATTCACATACATCACTTCAAACCGCCCTACCGTAAATAGTTAGATTATCAATTGAGCTCATAATTTATATTTAAGCTCACTGTTTTGTAAGTTAATCGGTGCCTACAAGAAGTCATCTTACATTATGATAATTATGAGAAATTATGAAAATTAATTTCCATATAATTATTACCTTGAAGAATTTTGTGTATGGCTTATTTGTGTATATAATGTCTTCACTTATGTCATTATTAATATTTCTTCCGTCATACAAGATTTTCACGTTTGTTGCTCCAGCATCTTCTGCATTCTGGATGAGTTCCTAAAACAAATAATAGACATGTAGTATTAATGTTATATAACCTAATTTGCGCTGCAGACGGGTAATATCGTCATTTCATATTTTTCGTATTACACTAGGTGTAACTATGCAAATGAACAGTGTATGTATTCATAAGTTAGGTAAACAAAGTAAGCAACCAGCATGGCGTCGCAATTCTGGTGTCATGAAAATCATCATCGAGCTATAAACACTATATATCCTGCAGGACATTAAAACAACCAATGCTGCTCTATCGCTGAATTCAGCCATGTCCAGCTACAGTAGCAATTCCAATGTAAAACTTGCTAACTTGTGTGCAAATAACAGTTATTTAAACGTTAATCATTTAGACCATTGTGACATCATAGTAAAGAATTGTTGTGACATCATAGTCGCGTATGTCCATTCATCCAATTGACACAATAACATGCATGTAGAACGTACACTGTTGTTTAGGATACATTTACCAGTGTTTTGCTTTATAGTAGTTTCATGAATATCACGGCTGATTATCACGTAATCAAAGTAACTAATACGAGTAAAATTACAAATAAAATGTGAACTACTTTTTGCTGCGCTTACTATTCATTTACAACTGACCACAGGGATTCGGCACGTTTGGGGGGTACTAGTATACATATACCACAGGGATTCGGCATGTTTGGGGGTACTAGTATATAGTATATAGTATATATACTAGTACCCCCAAATGTGCCGAATCCCTGTGTATATATACTAGTACCCCCAAACGTGCCGAATCCCTGTGGTATATATATACTAGTAGCCCAAACGTGCCGACATATATATATACTAGTACCCCCAAACGTGCCGAATCCCTGTGGTATATATATACTAGTAGCCCCAAACGTGCCGAATCCCTGTGTATATATATATTAGTAGCCCAAACGTGCCGAATCCCTGTGGTATATATATACTAGTAGCCCCAAACGTGCCGAATCCCTGTGTATATATATAGTAGCCCAAACGTGCCGAATCCCTGTGGTATATATATACTAGTACCCCCAAACGTGCCGAATCCCTGTGTATATATATACTAGTACCCCAAAACGTGCCGAATCCCTGTGGTATATATATACTAGTACCCCCAAACGTGCCGAATCCCTGTGGTATATATATACTAGTAGCCCCAAACGTGCCGAATCCCTGTGGTATATATATACTAGTACCCCCAAACGTGCCGAATCCCTGTGTATTATATATACTAGTACCACCAAACGTGCCGAATCCCTGTATATATATATACTAGTACCCCCAAACGTGCCGAATCCCTGTATATATATATACTGGTACCCCCAAACGTGCCGAATCCATGTGTATATATATACTAGTACCCCCAAACGTGCCGAATCCCTGTGTATAAATATACTAGTACCCCCAAACGTGCCGAATCCCTGTGTATAAATATACTAGTACCCCCAAACGTGCCGAATCCCTGTATATATATATTTAAGTATATATACTAGTACCCCCAAACGTGCCGAATCCCTGTGCAACTGACAGCATAACACAAGTCATTGATACCGTAGTAATGGAAACACACGTACACGAAAAATTGCAATTCAATTAATTTAGTTTTAGTTTTTTGAGCGATTATGTTATAAATAGGATCTTATATTCGTATTCATTTGTTATTCAACTTATTTAACATATTTTAAAAACGATAAAAGAACAGATTGATATGTAGTCCAGTGGTTAACACGTTGGACTAGCAGGTACGATCCCTTGTCTGACCCTAATAACATTAATAGTCTTTCAGATGGGACTTTAAACCGAGGTCTTGCTCGCCAGCCGCTGGTTTCCAGATATAAATTCCATTATATGTACAATATACATGTATAATATATGAATTGGGCATATTGTTTAAATATATCTAGCCTTCAATGGCGAAATGTGACCTTGACCGACGTTTATTCAACATGTTGAATAAATACGTGAATGCTATTTTAGAACAGTCCTTATTAGTTTCAAAGATATGGTTCGGACAAAATTAATGCATACATTTCCGACTGGGTAATGTCAAGTCAATCGGTTCGCAAGATATGGAGCCGCCAGCGGCCACAAAATATTGCACCAATTTCTGACATTTAACAAACGTGTGACCTTTAACTTGCAACTCTGGAGCCACGGATACAAAAAAACGCATCCGATTGTCCGACCTTCCAAACGACAACTGCAAATCAATAGGGGGCACTTTCTACAACGGATTATTAATGAATGTATATATATTTGAAATTGTCTGGACGAATCCTACCCGATGGTACCAAACTCGAAAATTGAATTAAGCAAGGCTTTCATAACAATACATTTTTTAAAAACTGTGTGAAACATATAGTTAATGTGTTAATAGCAAGTTTCATTAATTTCAAATAGTGACCAAGATTTTTTAATTAATTTGAATTAGTCGAACAATATTTGTAAGGAACAGTTCAAAATCCTTAAATCGATGTAGAGTAATGATGCAGACACAGATGTATCTGACAGACAGGCAGACATTACACATCAACGTAGTGCATTGACACAAATATATCTCCTTTCAAACTATGTTTGCGTGGGAGTAAGTAGTTACCTTTAGTATTTGTCCACCATCTGGGTATTCAGCTAAAATAGCTCTCAGCTGTTTTATCAGAGGTGGTTGTTTCATGCGTGCATGCTGTATGCGCTTCTTCATACCGTCGCTTGACCACTCTGAAATGTTATCATACAATGAGGAAGTTACAAGTTACATGCAATTAATACATTATGAGTGTGTTTTACGTTTATTTATCGTCGCTACCGGTTACCCATATGAGAGACGCCTTCTGAAGAGATTAGTCATTTTAGTTTGTTTTGAGGATAGTGCAATGATACAGACAGAGGCCCATTCCAGAGTCTCCTCTTGTCCTTTTACGTGCATGGTGTAAAGCACCGACATGAGACCTCGGTTTAAAGTCCTATCTGAAAGACTGGATATGTAGTCCAGTGGTAAATATTTGGACTGGTAATCCAGGCATCGCAGGTTCGATCCCCGTCTGACCCTAATACAATTATCTTTCAGATAGGACTTTAAACCGAGGTCTCGTGCTTTACAACGTGCACGTAAACGAACCCGAGTAGACTCGGGAATGGATAGCGATCTGTATCATTGCACTATACTATTACAACAATCTAAAATGACTAATCTCTTCGGGAGTCGTCGCTTATATGGGCAGCTGGTAGCAACGATAAATAAACATAAAACACACATATATATATACCATTGATTTGCAATAAACATAAAACACACATATATATATATACCATTGATTTGCAATAAACGCAAAACACACACATATATATATACCATTGATTTGCAATAAACATAAAACACACATATATATACCATTGATTTGCAATAAACATAAAACATACACATATATATACCATTGATTTGCAATAAACACAAAACACACACATATATATATACCATTGATTTGCAATAAACATAAAACATACATATATATATATACCATTGATTTGCAATAAACATAAAACACACATATATATATATACCATTGATTTGCAATAAACGCAAATCACACACACATATATATATACCATTGATTTGCAATAAACATAAAATACACACACATATATATACCATTGATTTGCAATAAACATAAAACATACATATATATATACCATTGATTTGCAATAAACATAAAACACACATATATATATACCATTGATTTGCAATAAACATAAAACACACATATATATATACCATTGATTTGCAATAAACATAAAACACACATATATATATACCATTGATTTGCAATAAACATAAAACACACACATATATATATATATACCATTGATTTGCAATAAACACAAAACATACATATATATACCATTGATTTGCAATAAACATAAAACACACATATATATATATACCATTGCTTTGCAATAAACATAAAACACACATATATATATACACCATTGATTTGCAATAAACATAAAACACATATATATATATATATACCATTGATTTGCAATAAACATACATATATATATATATATATATATATATATATATATATATATTTATATACCATTGATTTGTAATAAACACAAAACACACACACATATATATATACCATTGATTTGCAATAAACATAAAAACACATATATATATATACCATTGATTTGCAATAAACATAAAACACACATATATATATATACCATTGATTTGCAATAAACATAAAACACATATATATATATACCATTGATTTGCAATAAACATACATACATATATATATATATATATATATATATATAATATATATATATATATATATATACCATTGATTTGTAATAAACACAAAACACACACATATATATATATACCATTGATTTGCAATAAACATAAAACACACATATATATACTTGATTTGCAATAAACATAAAACACACATATATATATATACCATTGATTTGCAATAAACACAAAACACACATATATATATATACCATTGATTTGCAATAAACACAAAACACACATATATATATATATATATATATATATATATATATATATATATATATATATACCATTGATTTGCAATAAACACAAAACACACACATATATATATACCATTGATTTGCAATAAACACAAAACACACATATA
Source organism: Archivesica marissinica (assembly GCA_014843695.1). NCBI lineage: Eukaryota > Metazoa > Mollusca > Bivalvia > Venerida > Vesicomyidae > Archivesica > Archivesica marissinica. The sequence continues at coordinate 47,982,558 of CM026395.1, read as the reverse complement.
TATATATATATACCATTGATTTGCAATAAACACAAAACACACATATATATATATACCATTGATTTGCAATAAACACAAAACACACATATATATATATATACCATTGATTTGCAATAAACACAAAACACACACATATATATATATACCATTGATTTGCAATAAACATAAAACACACATATATATATATATACCATTGATTTGCAATAAACACAAAACACACACACATATATATATATACCATTGATTTGCAATAAACACAAAACACACATATATATATATATACCATTGATTTGCAATAAACACAAAACACACATATATATATATATATACCATTGATTTGCAATAAACACAAAACACACATATATATATATACCATTGATTTGCAATAAAATATTATTAAACTATATTCCAGTATAGATTATCTCTGATATCTGTTAAATAATTACAGTCTACAATGACGTGCAGTTCTCTGGACCACAACGACATACATATCGTAACATGACCGTGGAAAGTAAAGCCCGCTTCATTCTGGTCGAATGCCGCTCTATTTGGTTGCAATATAATAAAGATTCATGTCGCTAACATAAGTTTAATAGCTTACCTCGTATTCATGTACCCTGTGTCTGAATATTGATCTTTATTCTTCCTGGTTGATTGACTGACTGTACCTCAGTCTATTATAACTACTATAGTTTCGATTCAGTTTCAATGTTATTTGTATCAATTATCGAGCTTAACTAGATGTGTTCAGTTTCAATGTTATTTGTATCAATTATCGAGCTTAACTAGATGTGTTCAGTTTCATTGTTATTTGTATCAGTTGTCAAGCTTAACTAGATGTGTTCAGTTTCAATGTTATTTGTATCAATTGTCGAGTTTAACTATATGTGTATCAAGAATGCCAATATTTCCGTGTACAGTCTACATCCGTTATGTCAAAGTCGGTTATGTCGAATTCCCCGGCTATCTCGAAGTCAGATCAAAGTCCCATTTCACATACTATCATTTTACATATAACTGTTTATATCGAATGTCGGTATGTCAAACTTATGTTATGTCGAAGTATGTTGTTCGGTCCGACGGATTTCGACATAACGGATGTAGACTGCATCTCCAGAAGTGCATCTCCATCTCCAGAAGAACTTATTCTCTTTAAACAAGCTAGCACAACGTCCCAGTATACCGACTGTTAATGGCAATCTGGATTCCTACTCTTTATAAACTTAAAGCCGTATTGTTTGTTCACTGTAGCTATTGTAGATCCTTCAACTGTTTAGCTTTGCACATGCACGTTTAAATTAATTTACTATTTCCAGACTGTGGCTGCCCGTTTTGTTTGGGGGGGGGGTTAATGTCGCTCCAACTGCTTACATGTAGGTCACACGCCGACCCTCCAGCTATTATTGGTGGAGGAAGAACCCGGATGGTCCTCCGAGCAGTATTTCAGACATGGACGGGTGCACAGATAGAACCAGTAGCCCACCGCAAGTCAGCTGGATAGCTCCACCACTTGAAAGAATTCGACACACCCGATGAGAGCAGCATCTAATAGGTCATGAATGATGCACTGTGCTGCTAGCAGCATCTAATAGGTGGGGACGTGAATGATGCACTGTGCTGCTAGCAGCATCTAATAGGTGGGGACGTGAATGATGCACTGTGCTGCGAGCAGCATCTAATAGGTGGGGACGTGAATGATGCACTGTGCTGCTAGCAGCATCTAATAGGTGGGGACGTGAATGATGCACTGTGCTGCTAGCAGCATCTAATAGGTGGGGACGTGAATGATGCACTGTGCTGCTAGCAGCATCTAATAGGTGGGGACGTGAATGATGCACTGTGCTGCTAGCAGCATCTAATAGGTGGGGACGTGAATGATGCACTGTGCTGCTAGCAGCATCTAATAGGTGGGGACGTGAATGATGCACTGTGCTGCGAGCAGCATCTAATAGGTGGGGACGTGAATGATGCACTGTGCTGCTAGCAGCATCTAATAGGTGGGGACGTGAATGATGCACTGTGCTGCTAGCAGCATCTAATAGGTGGGGACGTGAATGATGCACTGTGCTGCGAGCAGCATCTAATAGGTGGGGACGTGAATGATGCACTGTGCTGCGAGCAGCATCTAATAGGTGGGGACGTGAATGATGCACTGTGCTGCGAGCAGCATCTAATAGGTGGGGACGTGAATGATGCACTGTGCTGCGAGCAGCATCTAATAGGTGGGGACGTGAATGATGCACTGTGCTGCGAGCAGCATCTAATAGGTGGGGACGTGAATGATGCACTGTGCTGCGAGCAGCATCTAATAGGTGGGGACGTGAATGATGCACTGTGCTGCGAGCAGCATCTAATAGGTGGGGACGTGAATGATGCACTGTGCTGCGAGCAGCATCTAATAGGTGGGGACGTGAATGATGCACTGTGCTGCGAGCAGCATCTAATAGGTGGGGACGTGAATGATGCACTGTGCTGCGAGCAGCATCTAATAGGTGGGGACGTGAATGATGCACTGTGCTGCGAGCAGCATCTAATAGGTGGGGACGTGAATGATGCACTGTGCTGCGAGCAGCATCTAATAGGTGGGGACGTGAATGATGCACTGTGCTGCTAGCAGCATCTAATAGGTGGGGACGTGAATGATGCACTGTGCTGCGAGCAGCATCTAATAGGTGGGGACGTGAATGATGCACTGTGCTGATATATGCCACTTGTCGAATCTCAGGTTTGACCCCCCCATCTGACCCTAATACAATTAACTTTCCAAACGGGGACTATCATCGCTCATATGGGCAACCGGTAACGACGATAAATAAACGTAAACAAAAGTTGTAAGAACTTGTTCCACCGGTAACGACGATAAATAAACGTAAACAAAAGTTGTAAGAACTTGTTCCACCGGTAATTCCACCGGTAACGATGATAAATAAACGTAAACAAAAGTTGTAAGAACTTGTTCCACCGGTAACGATGATAAATAAACGTAAACAAAAGTTGTAAGAACTTGTTCCACCGGTAATTCCACCGGTAACGATGATAAATAAACGTAAACAAAAGTTGTAAGAACTTGTTCCACCGGTAACGATGATAAATAAACGTAAACAAAAGTTGTAAGAACTTGTTCCACCGGTAACGACGATAAATAAACGTAAACAAAAGTTGTAAGAACTTGTTCCACCGGTAACGATGATAAATAAACGTAAACAAAAGTTGTAAGAACTTGTTCCACCGGTAATTCCACCGGTAACGATGATAAATAAACGTAAACAAAAGTTGTAAGAACTTGTTCCACCGGTAACGACGATAAATAAACGTAAACAAAAGTTGTAAGAACTTGTTCCACCGGTAACGATAAATAAACGTAAACAAAAGTTGTAAGAACTTGTTCCACCGGTAACGATGATAAATAAACGTAAACAAAAGTTGTAAGAACTTGTTCCACCGGTAACGACGATAAATAAACGTAAACAAAAGTTGTAAGAACCTGTTCCACCGGTAACGATGATAAATAAACGTAAACAAAAGTTGTAAGAACCTGTTCCACCGGTAACGACGATAAATAAACGTAAACAAAAGTTGTAAGAACTTGTTCCACCGGTAACGACGATAAATAAACGTAAACAAAAGTTGTAAGAACCTGTTCCACCGGTAACAATGATAAATAAACGTAAACAAAAGTTGTAAGAACTTGTTTCGCAATTGAGCTAAAATATATTTGTATAATTAACAATCAATGTATTTATCAAATGAATGGGCAATTACAATAAATTTATTTTAGCGCAATTGCGAAACAAGTTCTTATAACTTATATAAATCACTCTCGAGACCTCATTCCTGATGGAATACATCGACACGAGGGACAGAACAGGCAATGTGGAATTTAAATGTCTTGCCTAAAGGCACAATCTTAACGGCTACAGCTGGGTGATTAATAGACTTTTAGATATTACTAGGATGTTGTGTAAAACTTGTGTTGTCTGAAATTAAACGGTAATTGGTGGGTGGGCTAATGCTGTGGTAGGGGGTATGTGCTAATGGAAAAGCAGATTAACAGGACTCACCAGCAAAGCATGCATGCTACATATGAACAATAGACTAATGACCTGGTTGCTTTAGACATATTTGATTCCCCATGATAATAGCATATAAGAAATACACACAATGGCATGTGGATTGAATCGGAAGCATGTAGCATATTGAGATTCTATAATTAATATAGGTATGTTAGGTATTATTTGTGATAATTGTCAAGCAATAAACAGTCAAACTTTTCAATCACATTAATATGCCATGCTATAAATCAACGCACGCATGCACGCACGCACGCACGCACGCACGCACGCACACACGCAGTATTAGTTAAAAGTCTGTGAAATATGAAAATAAGTTTTGGTGCAATTAAGCTTTCTGTGATAAGAACATTGTAATCATTGATGATATTGTGATATTTGTAATTGTGTTGTCATGCAAAATGTTATGTACGTAATGTATGTACTATAACATGATGCACAAATAAAACTATACGATGTTTCACCATCATTGACCAGGATGGCTATAGTTGTTCATTGCTCAACAATGTTTCACCATCATTGACCAGGATGGCTATACTTGTTCATTGCTCAACAATGTTTCACCATCATTGACCAGGATGGCTATACTTGTTCATTGCTCAACAATGTTTCACCATCATTGACCAGGATGGCTATACTTGTTCATTGCTCAACGATGTTTCACCATCATTGACCAGGATGGCTATACTTGTTCATTGCTCAACAATGTTTCACCATCATTGACCAGGATGGCTATACTTGTTCATTGCTCAACGATGTTTCACCATCATTGACCAGGATGGCTATACGTGTTCATTGCTCAACAATGTTTCACCATCATTGACCAGGATGGCTATACTTGTTCATTGCTCAACAATGTTTCACCATCATTGACCAGGATGGCTATACTTGTTCATTGCTCAACAATGTTTCACCATCATTGACCAGGATGGCTATAGTTGTTCATTGCTCAACAATGTTTCACCATCATTGACCAGGATGGCTATACTTGTTCATTGCTCAACAATGTTTCACCATCATTGACCAGGATGGCTATAGTTGTTCATTGCTCAACAATGTTTCACCATCATTGACCAGGATGGCTATACTTGTTCATTGCTCAACAATGTTTCACCATCATTGACCAGGATGGCTATAGTTGTTCATTGCTCAACAATGTTTCACCATCATTGACCAGGATGGCTATACTTGTTCATTGCTCAACAATGTTTCACCATCATTGACCAGGATGGCTATAGTTGTTCATTGCTCAACAATGTTTCACCATCATTGACCAGGATGGCTATACGTGTTCATTGCTCAACGATGTTTCACCATCATTGACCAGGATGGCTATACTTGTGCATTGCTCAACAATGTTTCACCATCATTGACCAGGATGGCTATACTTGTTCATTGTTCAACAATGTTTCACCATCATTGACCAGGATGGCTATACTTGTGCATTGCTCAACACTGTTTCACCATCATTGACCAGGATGGCTATACTTGTGCATTGCTCAACAATGTTTCACCATCATTGACCAGGATGGCTATACTTGTTCATTGCTCAACGATGTTTCACCATCATTGACCAGGATGGCTATACGTGTTCATTGTTCAACAATGTTTCACCATCATTGACAAGGATGGCTATACGTGTTCATTGCTCAACAATGTTTCACCATCATTGACCAGGATGGCTATACTTGTTCATTGTTCAACAATGTTTCACCATCATTGACCAGGATGGCTATACTTGTTCATTGTTCAACAATGTTTCACCATCATTGACCAGATGGCTATACTTGTGCATTGTTCAACAATGTTTCACCATCATTGACCAGGATGGCTATGCTTGTGCATTGCTCAACAATGTTTCACCATCATTGACCAGGATGGCTATACTTGTGCATTGCTCAACACTGTTTCACCATCAATGACCAGGATGGCTATACTTGTTCATTGTTCAACAATGTTTCACCATCATTGACCAGGATGGCTATACTTGTGCATTGCTCAACAATGTTTCACCATCATTGACCAGGATGGCTATACGTGTTCATTGCTCAACAATGTTTCACCATCATTGACCAGGATGGCTATACGTGTTCATTGCTCAACGATGTTTCACCATCATTGACCAGGATGGCTATACTTGTTCATTGCTCAACAATGTTTCACCATCATTGACCAGGATGGCTATACGTGTTCATTGCTCAACGATGTTTCACCATCATTGACCAGGATGGCTATGCTTGTGCATTGCTCAACACTGTTTCACCATCATTGACCAGGATGGCTATACTTGTTCATTGCTCAACAATGTTTCACCATCATTGACCAGGATGGCTATACTTGTGCATTGCTCAACAATGTTTCACCATCATTGACCAGGATGGCTATACTTGTGCATTGCTCAACAATGTTTCACCATCATTGACCAGGATGGCTATACTTGTGCATTGCTCAACAATGTTTCACCATCATTGACCAGGATGGCTATAGTTGTTCATTGCTCAACAATGTTTCACCATCATTGACCAGGATGGCTATAGTGTTCATTGCTCAATGATGTTTCACCATCATTGACCAGGATGGCTATACTTGTTCATTGCTCAACAATGTTTCACAATAATTGACTATTAGAGATCTAGAAGAGAACATCAAAAATAGATTTCCAAGATGGCTATACTTGTTCAATGTAGTAGTAATATTGGGAGTTGTTAATTGCCCAGGTGAAGGAATAAAATGGCACTCTTGTTGGAGGATGCTAATTGCCCAGTTGATGGATCATGGGCTAATGTTGTACTTTGTTAGAGGTTGCTAATTGCCCAGGTGAGCAACCAAAGACTAATGTTGTACTCTTGTTGGAGGTTGCTAATTGCCCAGGTGAGCGATCAAAGACTAATGTTGTACTCATGCTGGAGGTTGCTAATTGCCCAGGTGAGCAACCAAGGACTAATGTTGTACTCTTGTTGGAGGTTGCTAATTGCCCAGGTGAGCGACCAAGGACTAATGTTGTACTCTTGTTGGAGGTTGCTAATTGCCCAGTTGAGCGATCATGGGCTAATGTTGTACTCTTGTTGGAGGTTGCTAATTGCCCAGTTGAGCGATCATTGGCTAATGTTGTACTCTTGTTGGAGGTTGCTAATTGCCCAGGTGAGCGACCAAGGACTAATGTGGTACTCTTGTTGGAGGTTGCTAATTGCCCAGGTGAGCGACCAAGGACTAATGTGGTACTCTTGTTGGAGGTTGCTAATTGCCCAGGTGAGCGACCAAGGACTAATGTGGTACTCTTGTTGGAGGTTGCTAATTGCCCAGGTGAGCGACCAAGGACTAATGTGGTACTCTTGTTGGAGGTTGCTAATTGCCCAGGTGAGCGACCAAGGACTAATGTGGTACTCTTGTTGGAGGTTGCTAATTGCCCAGGTGAGCGACCAAGGACTAATGTGGTACTCTTGTTGGAGGTTGCTAATTGCCCAGGTGAGCGACCAAGGACTAATGTGGTACTCTTGTTGGAGGTTGCTAATTGCCCAGGTGAGCGACCAAGGACTAATGTGGTACTCTTGTTGGAGGTTGCTAATTGCCCAGGTGAGCGACCAAGGACTAATGTGGTACTCTTGTTGGAGGTTGCTAATTGCCCAGGTGAGCGACCAAGGACTAATGTGGTACTCTTGTTGGAGGTTGCTAATTGCCCAGGTGAGCGATCAATGACTAATGTGGTACTCTTGTTGGAGGTTGCTAATTGCCCAGGTGAGCGATCAAGGACTAATGTGGTACTCTTGTTGGAGGTTGCTAATGCTCAGGTGAGCGACTAAGGACTAATGTGGTACTCTTGTTGGAGGTTGCTAATTGCCCAGGTGAGCGACCAAGGACTAATGTGGTACTGTTGTTGGAGGTTGTTAATTGCCCAGGTGAGCGATCACAGGCGTATTCTTGTTGGAGGTAGCTAATTGCCCAGGTGAGCGACCTAGGACTAATATGGTCATCTTGTTGGAAGTTGTTAATTGCCCAGGTGAGCAAACCACAACTTTTTTCTCAATCCTAGCTATGCTGTTGCAACTATTCCTGTGTTATGTACCATTCTTGAATACAATATTGTTTAAACTAAACCACGACTAGTGTGGTACTCTTGTCATGTGATATTAATAGACAGGTGAGCGACACTAGACACATGATGTACTCTTGTCAGAGGTTGATAAATGACCATGTGAGAGATCCCATGACCAATGTGGTACTCTTGTTGGTGATTGCTAATTTCCCAGATGAACGAATTAATACCATTGTGGTATTCTTGTTAGAGGATGTTGACAACTGTCAATTATATATAATATATATTATAATTATGCATTGCATGAATGATCAATCCGTCCGGTTATTGGTTTTCTCCGACTATATGTACACTGTTCAATGCGGAAGAATGAGTCATGTACACAAGTGCGTAGTCTGGGTAAATTACCTCCAAGCCTGGGTTCCAGTCTGTTGATTTTTCACTTTTTAACTTCTGGCAAAATAACATATCATCAGAAACTCAATACGGCCCAATTAAGGGTCTCGGTGTTAAAATATATTTATTTGACTGACCAAGGAAAATATATCGAGTCCTGTTCCCAGTGCGGAGCGGTGTTTCCATTCACGTCTCAACACTGAATTCGTTTATAGATATTTCAATGTGTTGGGCACACTTTGATTACGTGTACAATGATTGAAAGCATTAACATATCCATTTACTGTTCAAATAGTTGGGTATTTGCCAAAACACATGTTATACAAGCAGATCGTTCTATACATAGTTCCCACACATGGCCTGTGAGTCAAACACACTGATAATATGTTATACGTGTAATGACAAGTTACTATGACAGGGCAGTACTAAGTCACATTGGGTTCCATGCAAAACAGGGGTGGGGGTCGGGGTTAATAAATCCGCCAAGACTCGTTTCACTTCAAGTTTGTCTCCTACAATACGTGCAACAAGGCGTGATATCTACATAATTATTTTTTCGATTTGTTATTTCGTATTTTGACTAGGACGGCCCATGCCAATACAATGTAACTTAATTAGACAGTACATACCGCGGTAACCGGGTATATATTTTTTAAAAGTTTAAAATCTATATCTTACCCATGTTTTCCTTGCCTTTACTGCAACTGTTTTATTCCGTAGTTTGAGAAAACAATCTGAAAAACAGAGTAAAATATAAATATTTATGCATCGTCTACCAGTAAGCGGGGCAACCCATCCAGACAGCGAGAGGGTAGTGCTAGATACTTTACACACATATTTATTTTAGCTTGATTGCGAAACAAGTTCTTACAACCTATATTAATCACTCTCGAAACCTCATCCCTGGTGGATTCTATCGAGAGGGAGAGAGAGAGGAAACGTGGAATTTAAAGTCCTTGCCTAATGGCACAGTCGTAACGGCTCCAGCAGAGCTCGAACTCTGGGCCTTTCGTACCTGAAGCGAACACGCTACCACTGAGCTATCACGACTTCCACAAGGTACAGAAGATGATTGAGTACCAGAAGCAACCCTGGCTCTTGTGGATACCCTGGTGTATAAGCACCGATACACGACACCTTGGTATATAGTCCCACTGAAAAAACTGTTGATATTATTGTGCTCGGACCTGACATTGATGGATTCGCAGTTCGACGTATAAAACCACTTGACCACTGTATGAGAAAAGTATAAAACCATAAAGTATAAAACCACTTGACCACTGTATGAGAAAAGTATAAAACCACTTGACCACTGTATGAGAAAAGTATAAAACCACTTGACACAATTTATAGGACTAAAGGGGGATCGAACCTGCGATCCCGGAGTCCAACATGTTGACCACTGGACTACAGATCCGTCCGTATCTATGTCCATCAATCCAACAAACTAATATAACCTTTAAAGATGCATATTACATTCGAAATGTGATTATTTCATTTAAAATATGTTTTAGTAAGCTAAACATAGGCCTACTATTGAACCGGTCGGCAAGTTATCTTTTAAATTCTAAACACTATAATATACATAATAAAATTATTATTAGTTTCAAGATTTAATTATTTCACGAATTAAACAATAAATCCTACTTACAAATCTACGTGTTCGCATTTTGTGAGCTTTTTCACTATGCCGCAGTATAGTGAACACTGTTTAAATATAACATGCCGAGCGAGACTTACGTGGAATTCAAACCGAAAGTTACTTTGATACAAGCTAAGATTAATTTTCCGAAAATCTATTTTTAAAGATACAGTAATAGAG
>CM026395.1:47953225-47971237 GCA_014843695.1 Archivesica marissinica | reverse complement strand
GGGGTCGCTTTTCCATGCCGTAGAATAATGACCCCCTGTATGTTAAGTATATGTGTGAGGGGGGGGGGTCATTTTTCCATGCCGTAGAATAATGCCCTCTGTATATTAAGTATATGAGTGAGGGGGTCACTTTTCCATGCCATAGAATAATGACCCCCTGTATATTAACTATTGAGTGAGGGGGGGGGGGGGGTGGGTGGGGGGTCGCTTTTCTTTCATGGCCATATAATAATGACCCCTTGTGTGGTTGTTCCTGTATTTAAGTATATGAGTGGGGGGGTCACTTTTTCCATGCCATATCGATCGCCAGTATATTGGGATGAGGTCGTCCCAATTATTTTGATCATCATTGGTATATTTTATGAGTGTATGGACAAGTTTTTGATTAAACCTTTCCATATTGGGGGTGGTTGCACTTGTCCTGCGATGGTCGATGCAATTAGTCTGCAGATTTCGTCATTTAGCATTGAAAAACTATTCTATGATATGGATAGTGACCCACTCCCATCATATAATCTATACATATGGGGGTGATTATCCTCTGATATGGATAGTGACCCCCTCCCACTCATATAATCTATACATATGGGGGTGATTATCCTCTGATATGGATAGTGACCCCCTCCCATTCATATAATCTATACATATGGGGGTGATTATCCTCTGATATGGATAGTGACCCCCTCCCACTCATATAATCTACACATATGTAGGTGATTATCATATGATACGGATAGTGAAACACTCCCACTCATATAATCTATACATATGGGGGTGATTATCTTATGATACGGATAGTGACACCCTCCCACTCATATAATCTACACATATGGGGGGTGATTATTCTGTGATATGGATAGTGACCCCCTCCCACTCATATAATCTACACATATGTTGGTGATTATCCTATGATATGGATAGTGAGCCCCTCCCACTCATTTAATCTACACATATGGGGTGATTATCCTATGATATGGATAGTGACACCCTCCCACTCATATATCATTCAGTGATTATTCTATGACATGGAAAAGTGACCCGCCGTCACTAGTACTGTGTAAACATAATGGGGTCATTATTTTATGGCATGGAAAAGCGACCCACTCATTCGTATAGTTTACACACAGGTAGGTCATTATTCTATGGCATCGGAAAGTGACCCCCTCACTCATAGTTTACATACAGAGGGGTCATTATTCTATGGCATGGAAAAGTTACCCCCCCCCCTCACTCATATAGTTTACATAATTATAGGGGGACATTATTCTATGGCATTGGAAGGAAGTTTGACCTGTCTTCACTCGGATAATCTACATATAGGGGGTCATTATTCTATGGCATGGAAAAGTGACCTGCCCTCAATCAGATAATCTACATTATGGGGGTCACATTCTACATGTATGCATGGAACAGTTTTTTGCACTGAATATATAGGGAGGCACACGTTATAAAGTATAATGTTGTCTGTCCTTGCTCATACAATATTAAAATATTACTTATTATGAATGATATAAAACATGTAACCAGTGTATTAGCCAAAACGTCCTACATTCATTGGGAACACAGGAAGTGTCACTGTTGGTTGCAGTTCCCTAAAAATAAGGTTTTATTGCTTTTCACACCTGTGGCAAAGAAGATAAGGCTTAATATGATCCACAATAGTCAGAATTACAATTGTTTTTACAACATATTACATAATTGTGCACATTTTCTGGAAAGATTAAGAGCATATGAATAAACATGATAAGAATAGTTTGCTATAATAAGTGGATAACATATTAATTAAATTTGTTAAAGAAATATACATCAATTTCTGCTGTAGAAGCATCCATAGAGTGAGTGTGTTTTTCAATTAGTTATCGTCACTACTGGTTGCCCATATGAGCGAAGCTCAAGAGATTAAGTCATACTTCTTTTTCAGATTCAATATATTTATGTTATTCTGTACATCGTTAAATCAAAATATATGTTGTTAGGCCTTAAACAGTGCTAACTAACATTTAATTATAATAAATTCAATATTTTCCCACTATATATTGCTATTTGCAAGGGGGGTCATTTTTCCGCAAGGGGGGTCAATATTCTATGGCTGAATAATGACCCACGGGTCATTATTTTGAGGGGGTCCATATTCTATATGACACCGGCACTGATATGATGAATCTCGTCAATTTCTGCTGTATTGCCAGCGACCTCTGTGGGATCCATTCGTTGGTGCTTTGGTGGATCGTCTTTGCAGTCATCCCCAGTTAGATACTCCCCAATATGTTCTCGTTTTCAATCAGGTTTGGGCTTGGTCCTGGGGTGAAATTCTTGGGAAACTGGACATTGGATTGAGCAAACTAGCACATTTCTTTGACATTCACAGACTAACCTTATTAAATCTTGTAAAATGTATGTACATGTTTTCAGCACTAACTACGCCACTTACATTATGTTGTTCTTAATTTATTTTATGGGGGAGGGCCAATCACTAATGTTGTTAGAACTTCTGGCCCAACCCATTTGCTAAATTTCTATTTGTACAACGAGTGTTATTGTTATATACATGTATATAGAGCAATAACATATTATCCAGGTGAGGACAATCATAAGCTATACAGCTTTCTGTCCAATTCCTTATATCAGTTGTTGTAAATAATCATGTATTGACATTAAATAAATATGTTTAAACACAAATATTATCCAATAATATAAATATTTATAGGCCATTTTCTGAAAACGTAGACTATCTATATATACTGTATATATACGTGATAATTCTTGCATTTAATAATTATAAAAGATCTATATAGATTAAATATAGTTGTATATCAAACAATATTTGTTCAGTGTGTGTTGACTAGATATGCTATTTGATTGATGCTACACTGTATTTTGGTCATGGGCTGTAGTAATCCATGGGGTCCAGGGTATGCGCCGGATGTTAGGAGTAATCCAGGGGGTCCATGGTATGCGCCGGATGTTAGGAGTAATCCAGGGGGTCCATGGTATGCGCCGGATGTTAGGAGTAATCCAGGGGGTCCATGGTATGCGCCGGATGTTAGGAGTAATCCAGGGGGTCCATGGTATGCGCCGGATGTTAGGAGTAATCCAGGGGGTCCATGGTATGCGCCGGATGTTAGGAGTAATCCAGGGGGTCCATGGTATGCGCCGGATGTTAGGAGTAATCCAGGGGGTCCATGGTATGCGCCGGATGTTAGGAGTAATCCAGGGGGTCCATGGTATGCGCCGGATGTTAGGAGTAATCCAGGGGGTCCAGGGTATGCGCCGGATGTTAGGAGTAATCCAGGGGGTCCATGGTATGCGCCGGATGTTAGGAGTAATCCAGGGGGTCCAGGGTATGCGCCGGATGTTAGGAGTGATCCAGGGGGTCCATGGTATGCGCCGGATGTTAGGAGTAATCCAGGGGGTCCAGGGTATGCGCCGGATGTTAGGAGTAATCCAGGGGGTCCATGGTATGCGCCGGATGTTAGGACGGCGTACAAGCTGGGTAATATTTTAATACTTCTGTTAAAAGTGCGGGACATTTATGTCAGTGTTGCTAAGATGTTAACATATTTCCATTTTCTCTAACATGAATACACAAAACATACTATAGCATAAATGAAACTGAAACTATTTTTAGATATACACAATCACACTAAAGTTTAATTATTTTACAACGATTGCGAAACATGCTTTAACAACTTATATTGATCACTCTCGTTGGCGCAGATAAAAACGAATATGTGGTCATTCGTGTGGTAGGAAACCGAAGTAGCCGGTCAAAACCCACCAAATAGTATAGGCAAAGGCACTTAAATTCCACATTACATCTTCTCTCTGCTCATGGCAATGGATTCCATCAGAAATAGTTCTTGAAAGCTATTGAGCTAATGTTGTAAGGATTTATTGCGCAATGGAGCTAAAATAAATTTGTGAATATAATACAAAGTGTAAATGATTAAACGGCCAAATGTCCTAAGCAATTTCTCAATACATTGTCAGTACAATCCTGACACTAGTTAGCGAGAACTATATTGCTAAAGGGAATTAAGTCATGTTCAACGTTATCTATGTCTGCTTCTGAAAGAACAATTAGCTTAGTATCCGGGGATCGCAGGTTCGATCCCCCGACTGACCCTAATAAAATTAACAGTCTTTCAGATGGGACGTTAAACCGAGGTCTCGTGTCGGTGCTTTACACCATGCACGTAAAAGAACCAGAGGAGACTCTGGAATGGGCCTCTCTCTGTACCATTGCACTAATCTCCAAATATCTAAAATGACTAATCTCTTCAGGAGGCGTCGCTCATATGGGCAACCGGTAGCGACGATAAATAAACGTAAAGCACACACACTTAGTTGAAATTAAAGTGTTACAGTTAACGTAACCCGAGATGCAGAAAACACGCCAAAAATATAGCACATTGAAGCTTATGTGGGAAAGCCATAATGTCTTCAAATTCTTCAATGTCTTGTTCAAACACAACCTTATCGATACAAGTTACAGTATGGGAGATACTTACTCCACTATTTAGTTTAGTTGCTATACCCGGCACCTCACTAAAAGCAACTTATGGAGATGTACCACTTCTGTCCCGTTATGTTGTATTTTAGCGACTCCTGCCATTGCATTACGGTTAAACTTGGTTGGATTCATTTTGATCAATATAATAAAGGGAGTCGTGGTTCGGGATCTTTCATTATTTCGGTAGATCAAGATAGTGTCCCGGTTGACTAACAGCAGCAACGTATTCTGTACTGTCAAATAAACATTATAAATACATTTATAAACAAATGTGCCAACTGATATAAGTATATCATCCAGTAGACCAGTACAACAACAATAATACATGATATACAATTATAACAACCGTGGTTTGCATTTATAACAATACGTCCGGTTCCAGTAGCTTAGAGCTATTTCATTGATTATAAGATTACAACGTATATGCCGCCTCCGTGGTCGAGTGGTCTGGCACACCGGTGTTAGAACTGGCCTTCACTACTAGCATCAGGGACGCAGTGCGAACGACTCGGAGTGTGTGCCCTACTGGAGCCATTACGCGTGCGCCATTAGGCAAGACATTTAAATTCCACATGCCTCTTTACTCTCCCTCGTGGCGTTGGTTTCCATCAGGAATGAGGTATCGAAAGTGATTAAAGCGACACGACATCGGCAAAAACACAAAGTTCTGCAGAAGGTCATTTCATATTATATGTTATAATCCCCCCCCCAATATTTGCCTCAAACACTGATTATTTCAATAAATAAACAAATGCCCTACACGGGGTTTGTTGACATAACAAAATAATGTAAACAGGGTCGACATTCATGCGTAATACAATGTGTTTATCCTGAATAACACGAGTTATGCTACATATTTACCGTGATATCTCACATGTGTGCCTATGCATATTTATTTGTAGACTAATCTTAATTAAAGTATCTTTAAACGAAAGTAGTGCGTGTTTAGTATTTACTTCACTGACAACAAACGTCACTTCAGGAGCCTGTATGACCGTTATATGAAATCCTACTTTCACGTTTGAAAGTTTGTATACCACAAAAACACTGTTTATTGATTCAATGTTCGTGTTTGATGTATTCAGAAGAATTTGTAATACGTGAAAAAGATGCATTTTATTTGTTTAGCGATGTAATGTCGCTTTAAATAAGTTGTAACAACTTGCTTTGCAATCGATCGAGCTTACATACATTTATATAGCCAGGCTGTAAATGATTGTGCAAATGGTTCTAGAAATTGGGCTTCCAAACTTAAAGATATTTTAAATAGTTATGGTTTCTCGAACATTTGGGAAAATCCATATAGTGTACAGTGTAGCCAGTTTATAAGTTTGTTTAAACAACGTGTGATTGATTGTTTCATTCAAGGTTGGTTTGTAAGCAAAGAGACAAGTGGTGTACTAAACTTGTATGATAGCTGTAAATTAAAATTTGAATATGAACCTTATCTAGATATTGTACCATATATCTTACGTTTTTTAATTACAAGATTAAGAATTTCTGCACATTCATTACGAATACATACTGGTAGATATGGACACAATAGAATTCCACAAAATGAACGCTATTGTATGTGTTGCAATACACACGACCTAGAAGACGAATATCATTTTATACTTGTTTGCCCGTGCTATTCAGATTTGAGAAAACTTTACATGAAGAAATATTATTTTGTAAGACCAAATATGCTTAAGTTTATTGAATTGTTGCAATCTAATAAAAGAAATATCCTATATAATTTAGCTTTATTCTATAATAAAGCAGTTGACATTAAAATAACACTTTTAAATAATATGACATAAATCCAATATCAGCACTAATTATTCTTCATCCTCATAATTAGATGCATTTTCTTATTATTATCAGATTCTATATGATACATGACCACGATAAAATTGTTGTATATATTTACATCATATATAGTTGTATATATGTATTTGACGATGTACCATGTACAAGTCTTAATAAAATTTCTGTTCTGTTCTGTTCTATATACACTAGGGCCGCAGGTTCACTCCCTATCTATCGTCCTCTAATGACAGCCGTGGGGATGTAGACATATTGTGCGTCAAAACCACAAAGAAGTTGAAAGTATGAGTAGTTATAAGAGTAAATATACGAAAGTAATGAAAGATAAGTTGGGTTCAGAGTTTAAAAGCAGCTAGGCAGAACAACTAGGGGGTGGCATGATCAATACAGCAAACAGTTGTATTGAATTGCTCTATGATAGGGAGATGGGCACTGTCCGGGGGGAGATTGTTCCAATGATAAATGGTTCTTGCAAAAAAGGAAAACTTGTAGTATTCTGTAATTTCTGTAATTAACCTATATATTAAGGAATGGTAGTGTCGTGCATGACGGGAGAGGGGAACTAGGTAATGTTCAATGGGATAGCATTGAGATCATTATAAAAAGGGATAACCTACTGTCAACACGCCGTTGGTCTAGTCTGCGTAGATTTAGCGAATGTAGCATGTCTGTAACACTAGAGGTACGATATAAGTCAACCATTATCCAACGGACTGCTCTTCGCTGGGCACCTTCAATTTGGTCTATCAATATCAAATAGCAGAGGCATATTCCAGCTGGGGTCTCAATAGTGTCTGGTAAGCCATGGACTTAATGTGTTTGGATTTGACATGGATGTTTCGTCGTAGAATCCCTAATGCTTGATTAGCTGTCTTTGTTGACCTATATATGTCCCACGACAGGTTATTTGAGATATCCACGCCACGGTATTTGGCTGTGGACTCCATGGAGTTGATATTGACTGAGAATAGGAAGTTTCCTTCTGGTGACGTGGATACCTTGACATTTGAAGGGGTTAAATTCCATGTCCCACGCAGATTCCCACTCTTCTAACATCTTAAGATCGTTGTGGAGTGTGATCGACTCATTTGCAGATGTCAGTGATATATATACTGCAGTATCATCTGCAAAGATACGTGCTTTGGAACTGATGTTTTGTGAGAGGTCGTTTATATAGGATGGGACTAGCAGGGGTCCAGAAGACACAGGGATGGCTTCTGAACTAATACCATTAAGGACAACTAACTGGAATCTATTATTTAGAAAAACTCTTAAAGCACCTACATTGTTGACATCTGACTCCATTGTCATGCATTTTAGTAGTACTGTCTCGTGATTGACTTTGTCGAGAACCTTACTGAAGTCTAATAGGATGAGATCTACCTGATGCTTATTGTAGACAGAGGTAACCAAGTCATTGACTAGCATTAATAATTGGGTCAGGCATGACCGTTTTTCTCTAATACCATACTGCAAATGGTACAGAATACTGTGGTTAGTGAGGTGTTTTGCTATCGAAGAGGAAACTATATGTTCTAAAACCTTGCATAGAACACATGTCAGTGAGATAGGCCTATAGTTGGCGGCGTTTGACTTGTCACCATTTGTAAATGGGAGGAACATTTGCTGACATCCACTGGGATGGCAGTGATCCTTCGTTGAGGGATTGTTGGAATAAGACTTCAAGGATAAGGGAGAGTTCTTTAGACAGGGCTTTAAGTATGCTTGACTTTATTTGGTGAGGAACACTAGCCGTATGGGTGTTCAGGTTATTGAGAAGTTTCTCTATTCCATTTGAACTTACCGTGAGCTCATTCATGTTTGGAATGTATTGACCATTCAGGTTTCCATTTGTGTCATAAATTTCCATTTTACATAGGGAGGTAAGTCTTAATGGAGATTTGGAGCTGAATACAGACTGAAACTGTTTGTTAATTTCAAATTTTTAAATGAGTTGTCTGCTATGCTGATATTTATGAATAAAACTGTTTTGATCACGTGTTGAAGTTACAGCGTACTTCCCGTAACTACCAAATAATAATAAGATCCGATACGTGCAACTTCTACTGACTGATTCAGGTTGTATATGAATTTCGTAAATAGGCAGAAATGCATCGAATGTAGTCCCAATAACTAATATAGTTCATTTTCCTTTTTGGTAAAAATGCATTTTCATGACAGGCAGTGTATGGTTTTTGTGTTTCGTGAGAAATTATGTGACTTGAGAAGACTTCAGACTAGTTGATGTGTAGAAACGATGCGGTATAAGAAGGCAGGCCATTGCAAACTGGTGGTTTGTATACTGTATTATTTGGCGGAGGAATATAGTGTGTAAACACAGTGACGTTATTCACAGGTTAGCACTAGCTATGCAACACATTACATTTAGAATATATATGCTGTTTTTCAGTTTGATTTGAATACCTCTTCACCGTGGATGTGGTATCAGAAGAAATGAAAGATTGGAAATATAAATGAACAGACTTCGTACAGACTAGTGAGTCGTCCGAGATATATATACAATGCATGCAGTTGCTATGACATACAACATATAAGAATGCTATGCCTGGCGTACACTCATTATCTCTATATGGTACGTTTATGTATGTCTATTAATACACACGGCCATATATTATTCTTTCATGGTATTCGTGCAGAATTCTACGAATAGCCCAAACCTATTGAATCGCTTCACAATAATTCACATTACAACGTGTGTCAAACATCGAGTAGACAACTAAGGTTAAGGTAGATGATATCAGAGGTTGAGCAACATACATTTAATATACTCTATAGTGTAGTATGCTTAAACTAATATTATATTTAAAATGTATTAATATATCAAGTTTACACAAGCCTATCGTTGGTGACATTTTTAGAAATCCGCGTAACTAAATAAAAAATGTCACTTTTTATTTATATTTATAATTACTTCTGTTTTACGTTTATTTATCGTCGCTACCGGTTGCCCATATGGGTGACGCCTCCTGAAGAGACTAGTCAATTTAGATTGTTGGAGGATAGTGCCACTTTGCAAGTACTATGTAAAGAACCAACACGAGACCTCAGCTTAAAGTCCCAAATGAAAGACTGTTAATTTTAGTATGGTCAGACGGGAGATCGATCGTGCCAACCCTGGATCACCAGTCCAGCGTGTTAACCACTGGACTACAGATCCGTCTGATTAATTACTTTCAAATTGTAAGTTAATTTATATATAACATCAATTAATAGAATACTGTTAAACGGTCGTATCACAGGATTTTCTAAAAAGGACTTCCCATAAACCACTGAGCCGGCTGAGATATGCAAAGTTGCCATGCAGGAAGCTGGTTACAATACTATATTCTATGAATTAACACTGAAGTAGTTATTTCGGAAATAATAATAATGAATTATATCCATCCGGTCAAAAATAAATAATATAGTGCTCGCACAGATCCATTCTCTCTCTTGTCTTTTTTACCAAACATCGGTACCGGTTGCCCATTTAATAGAGTGACTGGAAGTTTATCTAACATCACCTTTCCTGGGCTGGCTCAGTACCTGGTTCATCGGCCAACCTCCGTAAGAATGTTTTCACATAAATAGAAACGGTCTGAGCGGGGCTTGAACCCGTGACCATCAGTGATGATAGGTTACAGTGGTATCATTGAGTGTAACCTACCTATATGATGATTGAAGACAACTATTAATTGATAGAGCTCAGCTTATACAACCGTGTTTTGTTAATATGTCTAGTCAAGAACAACCTACGTTCATATTCACAAATACACCAATTATTACGCACGCAAGCACACACACGAAACTGTTAATTTAAACATATTTTATTTCCGAATATAATACATATTGAACAATCACACATAATCAGAATAGGAAATTGTTGGAGCCTATAATTTACATTTTCCCCACACCTAGCTCGTTCATAGTTTTACCTATGCTTACCTGAACAGTTCATTCACAGTCAACTATTTAATATGTTTAACAATGCAAACTTTGTAAATACATTTGTACCCGAGTTATTGATTGCTTTAAATCCAATTGTTGACAATAATCTACGTCTCTATTTATAATATTCTGCCATTGTCAATGTCCCATAGGTTTTCTACTAATAGCCAGTTTAGATTTTTATTATATAGTTGAAAGTCAATGCAGGATAACCGTTCAATCAACACAATCTTAAAGAATGTGCACCCACGAAGGTAGTTCTGTTGTAAGTTGCAACATGTACCAAAGCGCGGGGGGGGAGGTGTAACTCGTTAGATAGTTAACAGATGTACATGGTTACTGATATTGACACTTGTTGGAACAAATCCTGAGACAAGGTAGTTTGTAGCATTATCATTGTTTTGTCGAAGAGTCGAACTGTTTTAATTACATTCGAATTAGAATAACTGAAAGTGTTGAACTGATATATGTGCATGTACCTAATCGCTCCAAGTATGAGATGCACAGAGTTCGCACCAAGCTGTAGCCATTACGATTAGACAATTCACTTAAATTCCACATTGCAACTTCCCTCTTCCTCATGGTGATATAGATAGTGTACACTATTGTTTGCAAAGTATACATGCATGCAGCTTAAAGTTGTGTTTTATTTGAAGAACAATATAAAGACTCAGGACAGGCGTTATATTTGGACAGCTTTGTACAAAATTGTTTCAGATAGAGCCATTTTACTGATCGATGCGAAATCTGACATCCCACAGAGTAAATCCCTGTACTTAAATATATATACTAGTACCCACAAACGTGCCGAATCCCTGTGGGCAATGACGGGGCACATAACCAGGAACAATCAATGCAAGTTTAATTGATATAATAGAGGATCTTACATGAGTGGTGAATTCATACAATAATTTTTATGAAACGAGTGGTGAATTCATACAATGATTTTTATGAAACGAGTTGTGAATTCATACAATGATTTTATGAAACGAGTTTCATAAAATATGGTGTGAAATCACCACTCATGTTAGATCCGTTTTATCATATAACCACAGTAACCACAGTAAACTTAAATTTGAACAAAGAAACGTTTCTGTTTCCTTGTATACGTTGAGCCTTATTACATCTCAAAGAAATCAGTACGGTGTATTCGTACGCTGTGGTAAATAGTCCCCCGAAAAAACTGAATACAAGCACGTTAATGTGATAATATACAAATATTGCATTTTGACAGAGTGGGCAATATGAAACATATCACCCCATGAACATTAACCGAGGCGTAAGCGGAACAATGCTAATATATATATGGAAACATTGAACCACTAGCCGTGGTATCCATACAGGAACCATGATAATATATATAAGGGAACATTGAACCACTAGCCGTGGTATCCATGAAGGAAACATGATAATATATATATGGAAACATTGAACCACTAGCCGTGGTATCCATGCAGGAAACATGATAATATATATATGGAAACATTGAACCACTAGCCGTGGTATCCATGCAGGAAACATGTTAATATATATATGGGAACATTGAACCACTAGCCGTGGTATCCATGCAGGAACCATGATCATATATATATATGGAAACATTGAACCACTAGCCGTGGTATCCATGCAGGAAACATGATAATATATATATATGGAAACATTGAACCACTAGCCGTGGTATCCATGCAGGAAACATGATAATATATATATATGGGAACATTGGACAATTAGCCGTGGTATCCATGATAATATATATATATATATGGGGACATTGAACCACTAGCCGTGGTATTCATGCAGGAACCATGATAATATATATAAGGGAACATTGAACCACTAGCGGTGGTATCCATGCAGGAACCATGATAATATATATATGGGAACATTGAACCACTAGCCGTGGTATCCATGAAAGAACCATGATAATATATATATGGAAACATTGAACCATTAGCCGTGGTATCCATGAAGGAACCATGATAATATATATATGGGAACATTGAACGACTAGCCGTGGTATCCATGAAGGAAACATGTTAATATATATAAGGGAACATTGAACCACTAGCCGTGGTATCCATGAAGGAACCATGATAATATATATATGGGAACATTGAACCACTAGCCGTGGTATCCATGAAGGAACCATGATAATATATATATGGGAACATTGAACCACTAGCCGTGGTATCTATGAAGGAAACATGTTAATATATATAAGGGAACATTGAACCACTAGCCGTGGTATCCATACAGGAAACATGTTAATATATATATGGGAACATTGAACCACTAGCCGTGGTATCCATGCAGGAACCATGTTAATATATAATTATATGGGAACATTGAACTACTAGCCGTGGTATCCATGAAGGAAACATGTTAATATATATATGGGAACATTGAACCACTAGCCGTGGTATCCATGCAGGAAACATGATAATATATATGGGAACATTGAACCACTAGCCGTGTATCCTCAGGAACCATGATATAATATAGGACATGAACCACTAGCCGTGGTATCCATGCAGGAACCATGATTATATATATATGGGAACATTGAACCACTAGCCGTGGTATCCATGCAGGAACCATGATTATATATATATGGGAACATTGAACCACAGCGTGGTATATATATATAGGAACATTGAACCACTAGCCGTGGTATCCATGCAGGAACCATGATAATATATATATATGGGAACATTGAACCACTAGCCGTGGTATCCATGCAGGAACCATGATAATATATATATATGGAAACATTGAACCACTAGCCGTGGTATCCATGCAGGAACCATGATATATATATATATGGGAACATTGAACCACTAGCGGTGGTATCCATGCAGGAACCATGATAATATATATAAGGGAACATTGAACCACTAGCCGTGGTATCCATGCAGGAACCATGATAATATATATAAGGGAACATTGAACCACTAGCCGTGGTATCCATGCAGGAACCATGATAATATATATAAGGGAACATTGAACCACTAGCCGTGGTATCCATGCAGGAACCATGATAATATATATATATGGGAACATTGAACCACTAACCGTGGTATCCATGCAGGAACCATGATAATATATATAAGGGAACATTGAACCACTAGCCGTGGTATCCATGCAGGAACCATGGTTATATATATAAGGGGACATTGAACCACTAGCCGTGGTATCCATGCAGGAACAAGCACTAGCCGTGCAGGAACCATGATACTATATGTATTGGGAAGTACCATGCAATTAGCGCTCCAACACATTGTATTTCCCGAGCTCTTATTGGTGGAGTAAGTCCGAACAGTGGGTGCCCCTCTATGCAGTGTTTGGCTGTCCGATTAGCGCACTCGCCTCTCACACATGCAGCCCCAGTTCGATCCTCTGACCGTGAAGATGGTACAGGTAGGTTTTCTCCGGGTACCTCCCACACGAATGCAGTGGTTAGCGCGCTCGCTTCTCATCAATGCAACCCGGGTTCGATCCTCGGGCTTTTCATCAATGCAACCCGGGTTCGATCCTCGGGCTTCTCATCAATGCAACCCGGGTTCGATCCTCGGGTTTCTCACCATTGCAACCCGGCTTCGATCCTCGGGCTTCTCACCAATTCAACCCGGGTTCGATCCTCGGATCGGGGAGTATGCGAGATGGTATGGTGGTCGACATATCGGACAGGTGGGTTTTCTCCCACACGAATGACTACATTTACGCTTTCATCCGCGCCAACGAGAGTGATTAATATAAGTTGTTAAAACTTGCTTGGCAATCATTGTAAAAGAAATAAAGCTTAGTGTTTTTGGCATACACCCAGGTAGAACCACTGATATTCCGTAAACCAGGTGGATAGATTGTTCCCATGGAATATTCCGACAGCCACTGCGGTATTCGAACCTACAGCGATGAGGGACAAGTGATTTGATGTCAACACCCTTAACCACTCGGCCCCATGTGTATTATGATGTATACTCACACGAAAAAGAAAGTGTGCACTTGGTTAGAGGGAAACCTTTATAGTTATATATAGTTATAAATAGGCAAATTTGGTATCAAAATGTGCAAAAATATATTGGCTAAACGATGTTTTACTTTTAATTGAAATTTGATAATTAAATTATCAAAACATTGTTTCACGTGTGAATATAAGTATATAATTTTCGCTCTAACCAAGTGCACACTTTCTTTTTCGTGTGAGTATATATATCCAATTAATAATAAGTAAACATATAGAATTCATGAAATTTATTACCAGTCATAGTAAATATACATGACTAACACACTATTGTAGCCGACAATTAAACTTAGGTTTCGATTCTTAATTGGCGCTCCAAAATAATTATGAAAACATGCTTGTGACGTCATCCTTTGTCATTTCTGTACTTTATAATCTTACTAGTGTATCAACCAAAGATGAACACTATTCCAATATGCACCAAACAACTGTCCATTAGTTTAAGAATGAACAGTTAACTAATATGCTAAAGAAATAGTCCATTATTATGACAATATAGAGCATGTTTTAAGTAAGAGAAACCCCTCAAACCGTCCATTATGGGAAAATGGAAATATCCTTTAACCTTTTCATAATAGTTGCAAATACAACACATGTATTAATGACATGTTTGTCATCTACAAACATGACTGATCATTTGTTAATTATAAAAAAGCAAAACTTGGTTTTTTCAACAAATAAACAAGCGCCGTATACGCGGTTTGTTGACATAACAAAGTAATGTAAATATAGCCGACACTCATGTGTAATAAAATGCGTGTATCCTGAATAACACAATATATCGTACATATTTACCGTTATATCTCACATGTGTGCCTATGCATATTTATTTGTAGACTAATATTAGTTAAATTATCTATAAACGAAAGTATCGCGCGCTTAGTATTTACTCCAATGACAAACAAACGTCATTTAAGGAGCGTGGATGACAGTTATGTGAAATCCTACTTTCACTTTTGAAAGTTTGTAGACCACAAAAACAGTTTATTGATTCAATATTAGTGTTGGAATGTATTCAGAAGAATTTGTAATAGCAATGCATATATACGTGAAAACATTCATTTGATTTGCTTTTTGCGATGTAATGTCGCTTTAATGTAAATGTTTTATTTGTAAAGTATTCACCTCTTGTGATCATTTTATTTAATATTTTCGTATGAAATACAGATCTCATCAGTCAAATGATTTGTCTGGAACCAGTGAAATTGCACATTTTATTCTCACTGATTTATATATGTTTATGGTTCCCCAGTTACTGCAATTTAAAATAACGTCACCGCTTAATTTCGGACTCAATCCCTCTGTGACGTCATTTATGACGAACCAACCTTCTTTCACTGATAAGTTTCTATATTTCGCTGGAAAGCATATAATACATTGTAGTATATGGGGGATACTGCCAGGTATGTGTGACCAAAAGACAATGTCGCCTCCATAACATCAAAAACCAAAAAATTATCTGGTCAATATTAATAAACTAATATCACGCCCACGCGCGCGTGCACGCACACACACTGCGTCTCTAGATTAATTAGTATGCACCATAATATCAACATGCGTGCGTGCGCGTGCGCGTGCGCGTGCGCGTGCGCGTGCGCGTGCGACGTGTGCGTGTGTCTGATGTTACCAAAACAAATGAAAATATTGATATTCCAATCATACAGTTTTAATCTTAGAAAATAGTTCTGTGAAAAAATGGACAGTCCCTTTATTACAGTTTCATACTGAACGGTTCACCTTTACTCTTGAACAATAAAATACATTTCTTGATACTTTACTAGCATCATATTACAAATTAAAGGGCTCACCTTTACTATGAAAAGTTAAGTACATCCCTTGAAACATTTAAGACATTACAAATTAAAGGGCTCACCTTTACTATGAAAAGTTAAGTACATCCCTTGAAACATTTAAGACAGTACACATTAAAGGGCTCACCTTTACTATGAAAAGTAAAGTACATCCCTTGAAACATTTATGACATTACAAATTAAAGGGCTCACCTTTACTATGAAAAGTTAAGTACATCCCTTGAAACATTTAAGACATTACAAATTAATCCCTTGAAACATTACAAATGTCTTGGATACATATAGTTGCATCAAACATTAAATGGTCAACACATTTGATTTAATAAGGAAACTAGAGGGTACTTATTAGAGCCCTTATCTCGACAGACTGTGATCCAAATCCGAACCCATAGCGAACGTTCCCCCAAAATACATGACGGAGATAACACAACCTCCTGATGGAGACAACGCATGAAGTGAGCATGACGTAATAAACATATGGTATGTTCCGACAAACAACATATGATGTGAGCTTGACGTAATAAACATATGGTATGTTCCGTCAAACAACATATGATGTGACCGTGACGTAATAAACATATGTTATGTTCCGTCAAACAACATATGATGTGAGCTTGACGTAATAAACATATGGTATGTTCCGTCAAACAACATATGATGTGAGCGTGACATAATAAACATATGGTATGTTCCGTCAAACAACATATAATGTGAGCGTGACATAATAAACATATGGTATGTTCCGACAAACAACATATGATGTGAGCTTGACGTAATAAACATATGGTATGTTCCGACAAACAACATATGATGTGAGCTTGACGTAATAAACATATGGTATGTTCCGACAAACAACATATAATGTGAGCGTGACATAATAAACATGGAATGGTCACACTATAACCAGCCTATATATAAGCAACAAATAATAGAATATAATGCATGTAGCAATAAACTAGGTTCATCAATGCAATATGCAGTATTTGTTACTAGGTTCATCAATGCAATATGCAGTATTTGTTACTAGGTCCATCAATGCAATATGCAGTATTTGTTACTTGGTTCATCAATGCAATATGCAGTATTTGTTACTTGGTTCATCAATGCAATATGCAGTATTTGTTACTTGGTTCATCAATGCAATATGCAGTATTTGTTACTAGGTTCATCAATGCAATATGCAGTATTTGTTACTTGGTTCATCAATGCAATATGCAGTATTTGTTACTTGGTCCATCAATGCAATATGCAGTATTTGTTACTTGGTCCATCAATGCAATATGCAGTATTTGTTACTAGGTTCATCAATGCAATATGCAGTATTTGTTACTTGGTTCATCAATGCAATATGCAGTATTTGTTACTAGGTTCATCAATGCAATATGCAGTATTTGTTACTAGGTTCATCAATGCAATATGCAGTATTTGTTACTAGGTTCATCAATGCAATATGCAGTATTTGTTACTAGGTTCATCAATGCAATATGCAGTATTTGTTACTAGGTCCATCAATGCAATATGCAGTATTTGTTACTAGGTTCATCAATGCAATATGCAATATTTGTTACTAGGTTCATCAATGCAATATGCAGTATTTGTTACTAGGTTCATCAATGCAATATGCAGTATTTGTTACTAGGTTCATCAATGCAATATGCAGTATTTGTTACTAGGTTCATCAATGCAATATGCAGTATTTGTTACTAGGTTCATCAATGCAATATGCAGTATTTGTTACTAGGTTCATCAATGCAATATGCAGTATTTGTTACTAGGTCCATCAATGCAATATGCAGTATTTGTTACTAGGTTCATCAATGCAATATGCAGTATTTGTTACTAGGTCCATCAATGCAATATGCAGTATTTGTTACTTGGTCCATCAATGCAATATGCAGTATTTGTTACTT
>CM026395.1:47928387-47952225 GCA_014843695.1 Archivesica marissinica | reverse complement strand
CATGTCCCACGCAGATTCCCACTCTTCTAACATCTTAAGATCGTTGTGGAGTGTGATCGACTCATTTGCAGATGTCAGTGATAGATATACTGCAGTATCATCTGCAAAGATACGTACTTTGGAACTGATGTTTTGTGAGAGGTCGTTTATATAGGCTGGGACTAGCAGGGGTCCAGAAGACACAGGGATGGCTTCTGAACTAATACCATTAAGGACAACTAACTGGAATCTATTATTTAGAAAAACTCTTAAAACACCTACATTGTTGACATCTGACTCCATATTCATGCATTTTAGTAGTACTTTCTCGTGATTGACCTTATCGAAAACCTTACTGAAGTCTAATAGGATGAGATCCACCTGATGCTTATTGTAGACAGAGGTAACCAAGTCATTGACTAGCATTAATAATTGGGTCACGCATGACCGTTTTTCTCTAAAACCATACTGCAAATGGTACAGAATACTGTGGTTAGTGAGGTGTTTTGCTATCGAAGAGGAAAAAAGAGGATGGCAGTGATCCTTCGTTGAGGGATTGTTGGAATAAGACTTCAAGGATAGGGAGAGTTCTTTAGACAGAGCTTTAAGTATGCTTGACTTTATTTGGTGAGGACCACTAGCCGTATGGGTGTTCAGGTTATTGAGAAATTTCTCTATTCCATTTGAACTTACCGTGAGCTCATTCATGTTTGGAATGTATTGACCATTCAGGTTTCCATTTGTGTCATAAATTTCCATTTTACATAGGGAGGTAAGTCTTAATGGAGATTTGGAGCTGAATACAGACTGAAACTGTTTGTTAATTTCAAATTTGTAAAAGAGTTGTCTGCTATGCTGATATTTATGAATAAAACTGTTTTGATCACGTGTTGAAGTTACAGCGTACTTCCCGTAACTACCAAATATCGGCATAATAATAAGATCCGATACGTGCAACTTCTACTGAATGATTCAGGTTGTATATGAATTTCGTAAATAGGCAGAAATGCATCGAATGTAGTCCCAATAACTAATATAGTTCATTATCCTTTTTGGTAAAAATGCATTTTCATGACAGGCAGTGTATGGTTTTTTTTTGTGTTTCGTGAGAAATTATGTGACTTGAGAAGACTAGTTGATGTGTAGAAACGATGCGGTATAAGAAGGCAGGCCATTGCAAACTGATGGTTTGTATACTGTATTATTTGGCGGAGGAATATAGTGTGTAAACACAGTGACGTTATTCACAGGTTAGCACTAGCTATGCAACACATTACATTTAGAATATATATGCTGTTTTTCAGTTTGATTTGAATACATCTTCACTGTGGATGTGGTATCAGACGAAATGAAAGATTGTTAATATAAATGTCTGTTTCGGCCTTGAATCCAATCGCAGGTTCGACCCCACGTCTGTCACTGACAATAATAATATTAACAGTCTTTCATATTGGACTTTAAACCGAGGTCTCGTGTCGCTGCTTTACGCCGTACATGTAAATGAACCAGAGGATACTCTGTAATGGGTATATGTCTGTATCATTGCATTATCCTCAATTTTATCAGGGTCAGACGGGGGCTCGAACCATCGATGTTGTTTTCATATCGTCTGTGTGTAGTTATATACTGTGATGTTGTTTTCATATCGTCTGTGTGTAGTTATATACTGCGATGTTGTTTTCATATCGTCTGTGTGTAGTTATATACTGCGATGTTGTTTTCATATGGTCTGTGTGTAGTTATATACTGCGATGTTGTTTTCATATCATCTGTGTGTAGTTATATACTGCGATGTTGTTTTCATATCGTCTGTGTGTAGTTATATACTGCGATGTTGTTTTCATATCGTCTGTGTGTAGTTATATACTGTGATGTTGTTTTCATATCGTCTGTGTGTAGTTATATACTATTTGGACACATGCTTGTTAATAATTTGTTTATAAATAACTTATTATGTTATGTTATATTTCGGGTTTTACGCCTGCATCAGCACCATTTCGGGCTATATCGCTTAACAAAACTTTTCCTGGACAGGCTCCAGCGGTTAACCAGTACGTGGGTGCACCAACCTCCGTAAGACACTGCCAACTTTTTCATATAAATGAGACACGGCTTGAGCGGGGCTCGAACCCATGCCCATCAGAGATGATAGGTTACAGTGGTATACAAGTCAGCGACTTTAACCACTCGACCACGAGGGGGACTTATAAATAACTACGTTAAAAATCAAAATCTGTAATAGTTTGTGTCTTCGGCTATATTTTCATTTTTATTTCAGTCTCATATAATTATATACATTACAGCAAATATAAACACACCAAATTAACAACGTACATAGCCATTCAATAAGTAGAATTACAAGAGACTTTTATATGGAACCGAAAATAGATTTCATCACTTCATACCACATGCACTAGACACATTGTATGCCCAATGTGCTTATAATAGTCGACTAGACTACTTCAACTACTATTATAAGCCAAGCCCAATGCGCATAAATAAACACATACTTGCCTATATTGCCTGTGAGTAACGCCTTTCGAAGCCGAAATGAAAAAACTATTCCAAAAACAATTGATGAATTTGATCATGTAAAACCAATTTTTTAGTTTAGTGTAACCATATTTATTTTATTGATTTATACAACACATGGTTACATGTGAATTTGTTTAAGCACTTCACTGTTTATGACGTGATAATATATATATATTGTATGTAATAATTTGTATATGATGATGTACTTTGTACAAATCGAAATAAAGTATCTGTTCTGTTCTGTTCTGTTACAAAACTATAGCATGGTAATATAAATGGTTTGGGTCACAAGTTTTAACAACATTAGAAAATATAAAACCATTAAAAACTTACCCATATTTAATTGGTCGTTCTCTTCCGCAATGCAGACTGGTAGACATACGACATTCTGCACAACTGTGAGTGTGTATTGTAATCGTGACTTTTAGACGATCACGTGTCACATTACCCGGCTTGGAACTGTGCCAGATCAGTTTGCCACGTATGCAATTTTAATGACCATTTTCGGAAAATTAACACACACACGGTAGTTATCCAGTTTTTTGAAAATGATACCAATAGTTTAATGACAGGTTTATTGTTGCATGCAGGCCCGTAGCCAGCTTTTTTATGAGGGGGTGTCGTTCCGAGGTCCCGAATGGACCGGTGCCGCTAGGGGATTACTGCGGTATGCCCCCTCAATTTTTGAAATCTAGATGGTCTGAAACGCCATTTACTGCATTCTGGGCAATGACGGGGCGCATAACCAGGAACAATCAATGCAATTTTAATTGATATAATAGAGGATCTTACATGAGTGGTGAATTCATACAATAATTTTATGAAATGAGTGGTGAATTCATACAATAATTTTATGAAATGAGTTGTGAATTCATACAATGATTTTTATGAAACAAGTGGTGAATTCATACAATGATATTATGAAATGAGTGGTAAATTCATAAAATAATTTTTATGAAATGAGTGGTGAATTCATACAATGATTTTATGAAATGAGTGGTGAATTCATACAATAATATTTATGAAACGAGTGGTGAATTCATACAACGATTTTATGAAATGAGTGGTGAATTCATACAATGATTTTTATGAAACGAGTTGTGAATTCATACAATGATTTTATGAAACGAGTGGTGAATTCATACAATAATTTTTATGAAACGAGTGGTGAATTCATACAATGATTTTTATGAAACGAGTGGTGAATTCATACAATGATTTTTATGAAACGAGTTGTGAATTCATACAATAATTTTTATGAAACGAGTTGTGAATTCATACAATGATTTTTATGAAATGAGTTGTGAATTCATACAATGATTTTATGAAACGAGTTGTGAATTCATACATTGATTTTATGAAACGAGTTGTGAATTCATACAATGATTTTATGAAACGAGTGGTGAATTCATACAATGATTTTATGAAACGAGTTTCATAAAATATGGTGTGAAATCACCACTCATGTTAGATCCATTTTATCACATAACCACAGTAACCACAGTAAACTTAAATTTGAATAAAGAAACGTTTCTGTTTCCTTGTATACGTTGAGCCTTATTACATCTCAAAGAAATCAGTACGGTGTATTCGTACGCTGTGGTAAATAGTCCCCCGAAAAAACTGAATACAAGCACATTAATGTGATAATATACAAATATTGCATTTTGACAGAGTGGGCAATATGAAACATATCACCCCATGAACATTAACCGAGGCGTAAGCGGCGGAACAATGATAATATATATAAGGGAACATTGAACCACTAGCCGTGGTATCCATGCAGGAACCATGATTATATATATGGGAACATTGAACCACTAGCCGTGTTATCCATGCAGGAAACATGATTATATATATATGGAAACATTGAACCACTAGCCGTGGTATCCATGCAGGAAACATTATAATATATATATGGAAACATTGAACCACTAGCCGTGGTATCCATGCAGGAAACATGATAATATATATATAGGAAACATTGAACCACTAGCCGTGGTATCCATGCAGGAACCATGATTATATATATATATATATATAAGGGAACATTGAACCACTAGCCGTGGTATCCATGCAGGAAACATGATTATATATATATATGGGAACATTGAACCACTAGCCGTGGTATCCATGCAGGAACCATGATAATATATATAAGGGAACATTGAACCACTAGCCGTGGTATCCATGCAGGAACCATGATTATATATATATATGGGAACATTGAACCACTAGCCGTGGTATCCATGCAGGAACCATGATAATATATATAAGGGAACATTGAACCACTAGCGGTGGTATCCATGCAGGAAACATGTTAATATATATATGGGAACATTGAACCACTAGCCGTGGTATCCATGCAGGAACCATGATTATATATATATATGGGAACATTGAACCACTAGCCGTGGTATCCATGCAGGAACCATGATAATATATATATGGAAACATTGAACCACTAGCCGTGGTATCCATGCAGGAACCATGATTATATATATTAAGGGAACATTGAACCACTAGCCGCGGTATCCATAATATATATATGGAAACATTGAACCACTAGCCGTGGTATCCATGCAGGAACCATGATTATATATATATTGAAACATTGAACCACTAGCCGTGGTATCCATGCAGGAAACATTTTAATATATATATGGGAACATTGAACCACTAGCCGTGGTATCCATGCAGGAACAAGCACTAGCCGTGCAGGAACCATGATACTGTATGTATTGGGAAGTACCATGCAATTAGCGCTCCAAAACATTGTATTTCCCGAGCTATTATTGGTGGAGTAAGTCCGAACAGTGGGTGCCCCTCTATGCAGTGTTTGGCTGTCCGATTAGCGCAATCGCTTCTCACACATGCAGCCCCAGTTCGATCCTCCGACCGTGAATATGGTACAGGTAGATTTTCTCCGGGTACCTCCCACACGAATGCAGTGGTTAGCGCGCTCGCTTCTCATCAATACAACCCGGGTTCGATCCTCGGGCTTTTCATCAATGCAACCCGGGTTCGATCCTCGGGCTTCTCACCAATGCAACCCGGGTTCGATCCTCGGGCTTCTCACCAATGCAACCCGGCTTCGATCCTCGGGTTTCTCACCATTGCAACCCGGCTTCGATCCTCGGGCTTCTCACCAATGCAACCCGGGTTCGATCCTCGGACCGGGGAGTATGCGAGATGGTATGGTGGTCGACATATCGGACAGGTGGGTTTTCTCCCACACGAATGACTACATTTACGCTTTCATCCGCGCCAACGAGAGTGATTAATATAAGTTGTTAAAACTTGCTTCGCAATCATTGTAAAAGAAATAAAGCTTAAACAGTGTTGTTGGCATACACCCAGGTAGAACCACTGATATTCCGTAAACCAGGTGGATAGATTCTTCCCATGGAATATTCCGACAGCCACTGCGGTATTCGAACCTACAGCGATGAGGGACAAGTGATTTGGTGTCAACACCCTTAACCACTCGGCCCCATGTGTATTATGATGTATACTCACACGAAAAAGAAAGTGTGCACTTG
This sequence comes from Archivesica marissinica, assembly GCA_014843695.1. Lineage (NCBI taxonomy): Eukaryota > Metazoa > Mollusca > Bivalvia > Venerida > Vesicomyidae > Archivesica > Archivesica marissinica. The sequence goes on along the minus strand of CM026395.1, from coordinate 47,946,169 downwards.
GTTAGAGGGAAACTTTTATAATTATATATAGAAGCAATACATAGGCAAATTTGGTATCAAAATGTGCAAAAATGTATTGGCTACACGATGTTTTACTTTTAATTGAAATTTGATAATTAAATTATCAGAACATTGTTTCACGTGTGAGTATAAGTATATAATTTCGCTCTAACCAAGTGCACACTTTCTTTTTCGTGAGTATATATATCCAATTAATAATAAGTAAACATATAGAATTCATGAAATTTATTACCAGTCATAGTAAATATACATGACTAACACACTATTGTAGCCGACAATTAAACTTATTAAAATAATTATGAAAACATGCTTGTGACGTCATCCTTTGTCATTTCTGTACTTTATAATCTTACTAGTGTATCAACCAAAGATGAACACTATTCCAATATGCACCACACAACTGTCCATTAGTTTAAGAATGAACAGTTAACTAATACGCTAAAGAAATAGTCCATTATTATGACAATATAGAGCATGTTTTAAGTAAGAGAAACCCCTCAAACCGTCCATTATGGGAAAAATTATTTATGACGAACCAACCTTCTTTCACTGATAAGTTTCTATATTTCGCTGGAAAGCATATAATAAATTGTAGTATATGGGGGATACTGCCAGGTATGTGTGACCAAAAGACAATGTCGCCTCCAGAACATCAAAAACCAAAAAATGATCTGGTCAATATTAATAAACTAATATCACGCCCATGTGCCCACACGCGCGTGTACACACACACACACACACACACACACACACACACACACACACACACACACACACACACACACACTGCGTCTCTAGATTAATTAGTATGCAACATAAAATCAACATACGTGTGTGTGTGCGTGCGTGCGTGCGTGTCTGGTGTTACCAAAACAAATGAAAATATTGATATTCCAGTCATACAGCTTTAATCTTAGAAAATGGTTCTGTGAAAAAATGGACAGTCCCTTTATTACAGTCTCATACTGAACGGTTCACCTTTACTCTTGAACAATAAAATACATTTCTTGATACTTTACTAGCATCATATTACAAATTAAAGGGCTCACCTTTACTATGAAAAGTTAAGTACATCCCTTGAAACATTTAAGACAGTACAAATTAAAGGGCTCACCTTTACTATGAAAAGTTAAGTACATCCCTTGAAACATTTAAGACATTACAAATTAAAGGGCTCACCTTTACTATGAAAAGTTAAGTACATCCCTTGAAACATTTAAGACATTACAAATTAAAGGGCTCACCGTTACTATGAAAAGTTAAGTACATCCCTTGAAACATTTATGACATTACAAATTAAAGGGCTCACCTTTACTATGAAAAGTTAAGTACATCCCTTGAAACATTTAAGACATTACAAATTAATCCCTTGAAACATTACACATGTCTTGGATACATATAGTTGCATCAAACATTAAATGGTCAGCACATTTGATTCAATAAGGAAACTAGAGGGTACTTATTAGAGCCCTTATCTCGACAGACTGTGATCCAAATCCGGACCCATAGCGAACGTTCCCCCAAAATACATGACGAAGATAACACAACCTCCTGATGGAGACAACGCATGATGTGAGCGTGACGTAATAAACATATGGTATGTTCCGTCAAACAACATATGATGTGAGCTTGACGTAATAAACATATGGTATGTTCCGTCAAACATATGATCTGAGCGTGACGTAATAAACATATGGTATGTTCCGTCAAACAACATATGATGTGAGCGTGACATAATAAACATATGGTATGTTCCGTCAAACAACATATGATGTGACTGTGACGTAATAAACATATGGTATGTTCCGACAAACAACATATGATGTGAGCATGACGTAATAAACATATGGTATGTTCCGTCAAACAACATATGATGTGACTGTGACGTAATAAACATATGGTATGTTCCGACAAACAACATATGATGTGAGCATGACGTAATAAACATATGGTATGTTCCGACAAACAACATATGATGTGAGCATGACGTAATAAACATATGGTATGTTCGGACAAACAACATATGATGTGACTGTGACGTAATAAACATATGGTATGTTCCGTCAAACAACATATGATGTGACTGTGGCGTAATAAACATATGGTATGTTCCGACAAACAACATATGATGTGAGCATGACATAATAAACATATGGTATGTTCCGACAAACAACATATGATGTGAGCATGACGTAATAAACATATGGTATGTTCGGACAAACAACATATGATGTGAGCATGACGTAATAAACATATGGTATGTTCGGACAAACAACATATGATGTGAGCGTGACATAATAAACATATGTTATGTTCCGTCAAACAACATATAATGTGAGCGTGACATAATAAACATGGAATGGTCACAACATAACCAGCCTATATATAAGCACAACATAATAGAATATAATGCATGTAGCAATAAACTAGGTCCATCAATGCAATATGCAGTATTTGTTACTTGAAGTCAACAAACTTAGCCACTAGGCCATGGATGACCCCAGGTCCATTGAAGCCCCGTCTATGCTAAAATATATACAGATCGCATTATCAGTTTTATCTAACAACTATATACTATATACATTATGTGTAATCGTGACTTAAACTATCTCCAGTGTAATGTCACATACACTATCTCCAGTGTAATGTCACATACACTATCTTCAGTGTAATGTCACATACATTATTTTCAGTGTAATGTCACATACACTATCTTCAGTGTAATGTCTCATACACTATCTTCAGTGTAATTGTCACATACACTATCTTCAGTGTAATTTCACATACACTATCTTCAGTGTAATGTGACATACACTATCTTCAGTGTACTGTCACATACACTATATTCAGTGTAATGTCACATACACTATCTTCAGTGTAATGTCACATACACTATCTTCAGTGTAATTGTCACATACACTATCTTCAGTGTAATGTCACATACACTATCTTCAGTGTAATGTCACATACACTATCTCCAGTGTAATGTGACTATCTCCAGTGTAATGTGACATACACTATCTCCAGTGTAATGTCACATACACTACCTTCAGTGTAATGTCACATACACTATCTTCTATCTTCAGTGTAATGTCACACACACTATCTCCAGTGTAATGTCACATACACTATCTTCAGTGTAATGTCACATACACTATCTTCAGTGTAATGTCACATACACTATCTTCAGTGTAATGTCACAAACACTATCTTCAGTGTACTGTCACATACACTATCTTCAGTGTAATGTCACATACACTATCTTCAGTGTAATGTCACATACAATATCTTCAGTGTAATGTCACATACACTATCTCCAGTGTAATGTCACATGCACTATCTCCAGTGTAATGTCACATACACTATCTCCAGTGTAATGTCACATACACTATCTTCAGTGTAATGTCACATACACTATCTTCAGTGTAATGTCACATACACTATATTCAGTGTAATGTCACATACACTATCTTCAGTGTAATGTCACATACACTATCTTCAGTGTAATGTCACATACACTATATTCAGTGTAATGTCACATACACTATATTCAGTGAAATGTCACATACACTATCTCCAGTGTAATCGATACATCGTGACATATACATGTACCATCTTCTAACAGCTAAATAATAGAAAAAGTGTGACAAGCCATATGGTATTGCCATGGCTAGATACACGTGAAAGTGGCATTATTAACAAAATTAAAATGTATATAAATTCAGTATGGCATACTAGACATTGTCGTGACATATATACAGTATTCCAACAGTACAAACCAATAGCATGGCATACTAGACATTGTCGTGACATATATACAGTATTCCAACAGTACAAACCAATAGCATGGCATACTAGACATTGTCGTGACATATATACAGTATTCCCACAGTATAAACAATAGCATGGCACACTAGACATTGTTGTGACATATATACAGTATTCCCACAGTATAAACAATAGCATGGCACACTAGACATTGCCATGACATATATACAGTATTCCAACAGTACAAACCAATATCATGGCATACTAGACATTGTCGTGACATATATACAGTATTCCAACAGCATAAACAATAGCATGACATACTAGACATTGTCGTGACATATATACAGTATTCCAACAGCATAAAACAATAGCATGGCCATGACATATATACAGTATTCCCACACCATAAACCAATAGCATGGCATACTAGACATTGTCGTGACATATATACAGTATTCCAACAGTATAAATCAATAGCATGGCCGTGACATATGTACAGTATTCCCACAGCATAAACAATAGCATGGCACACTAGACATGATCGTGACATATATACAGTATTCCCACAGTATAAACCAATAGCATGGCATACTAGACATTGTCGTGACATATATACAGTATTCCAATAGCATGGCATGCTAAGACATTGTCGTGACATATATACAGTATTCCCACAGTATAAACAATAGCATGGCACACTAGACATTGTCATGACATATATACAGTATTCACACAGTATAAACCAATAGCATGGCCGTGACATATATACAGTATTCCAACAGCATAAACCAATAGCATGGCCGTGACATATGTACAGTATTCCCACAGTATAAATCAATAGCATGGCATACTAGACATTGTCGTGACATATATACAGTATTCCAACAGTATAAACCAATAGCATGGCCGTGACATATGTACAGTATTCCAACAGTATAAATCAATAGCATGGCCGTGACATATATACAGTATTCCCACAGCATAAACAATAGCATGGCACACTAGACATTGTCGTGACATATATACAGTATTCCAACAGCATAAAACAATAGCATGGCCGTGACATATATACAGTATTCCCACAGTAAAAACCAATAGCATGGCATACTAGACATTGTCGTGACATATATACAGTATTCCAATAGCATGGCATACAATACATTGTCATGACATATATACAGTATTCCAACAGTATAAAACAATAGCATGGCCGTGACATATATACAGTATTCCCACAGCATAAACAATAGCATGGCACACTAGACATTGTCGTGACATATATACAGTATTCCAACAGCATAAAACAATAGCATGGCCGTGACATATATACAGTATTCCCACAGTATAAACCAATAGCATGGCCGTGACATATATACAGTATTCCAATAGCATGGCATACTAGACATTGTCATGACATATATACAGTATTCCAATAGCATGGCATACTAGACATTGTCATGACATATATACAGTATTCCAACAGTATAAATCAATAGCATGGCCGTGACATATATACAGTATTCCCACAGCATAAACAATAGCATGGCACACTAGACATTGTCGTGACATATATACAGTATTCCAACAGCATAAAACAATAGCATGGCCGTGACATATATACAGTATTCCCACAGTATAAACCAATAGCATGGCATACTAGACATTGTCGTGACATATATACAGTATTCCAATAGCATGGCATACTAGACATTGTCATGACATATATACAGTATTCCAACAGTATAAACCAATAGCATGGCCGTGACATATGTACAGTATTCCAACAGTATAAATCAATAGCATGGCCGTGACATATATACAGTATTCCCACAGCATAAACTATAGCATGGCACACTAGACATTGTCGTGACATATATACAGTATTCCAACAGCATAAAACAATAGCATGGCCGTAACATATATACAGTATTCCCACAGTATAAACCAATAGCATGGCCGTGACATATGTACAGTATTCCAACAGTATAAATCAATAGCATGGCCGTGACATATATACAGTATTCCCACAGCATAAACAATAGCATGGCACACTAGACATTGTCGTGACATATATACAGTATTCCAATAGCATGGCATACTAGACATTGTCGTGACATATATACAGTATTCCAATAGCGTGGCATACTAGACAGTGTCATGACATATATACAGTATTCCAACAGTATAAAACAATAGCATGGCCGTGACATATATACAGTATTCCCACAGCATAAACAATAGCATGGCACACTAGACATTGTCGTGACATATATACAGTATTCCAACAGCATAAAACAATAGCATGGCCATGACATATATACAGTATTCCCACAGTATAAACCAATAACATGGCATACTAGACATTGTCGTGACATATATACAGTATTCCAATAGCATGGCATACTAGACATTGTCGTGACATATATACAGTATTCCAATAGCGTGGCATACTAGACATTGTCATGACATATATACAGTATTCCAACAGTATAAAACAATAGCATGGCCGTGACATATATACAGTATTCCCACAGCATAAACAATAGCATGGCACACTAGACATTGTCGTGACATATATACAGTATTCCAACAGCATAAAACAATAGCATGGCCGTGACATATATACAGTATTCCCACAGTATAAACCAATAGCATGGCATACTAGACATTGTCGTGACATATATACAGTATTCCAATAGCATGGCATACTAGACATTGTCATGACATATATACAGTATTCCAACAGTATAAACCAATAGCATGGCCGTGACATATGTACAGTATTCCAACAGTATAAATCAATAGCATGGCCGTGACATATATACAGTATTCCCACAGCATAAACTATAGCATGGCACACTAGACATTGTCGTGACATATATACAGTATTCCAACAGCATAAAACAATAGCATGGCCGTGACATATATACAGTATTCCCACAGTATAAACCAATAGCATGGCATACTAGACATTGTCGTGACATATATACAGTATTCCAATAGCATGGCATACTAGACATTGTCATGACATATATACAGTATTCCAACAGTATAAAACAATAGCATGGCCGTGACATATATACAGTATTCCCACAGCATAAACAATAGCATGGCACACTAGACATTGTCGTGACATATATACAGTATTCCAACAGCATAAAACAATAGCATGGCCGTGACATATATACAGTATTCCCACAGTATAAACCAATAGCATGGCATACTAGACATTGTCGTGACATATATACAGTATTCCAATAGCATGGCATACTAGACATTGTCATGACATATATACAGTATTCCAACAGCATTAACCAATAGCATGGCCGTGACATTTATACAGTATTCCCACAGTATAAACCAATAGCATGGCATACTAGACATTGTCGTGACATATATACAGTATTCCAACAGTATAAAACAATAGCATGACATACTAGACATTGCCGTGACATATATACAGTATTCCAACAGCATGTCATACTAGACATTGTCATGACATATATACAGTATTCCAACAGTATAAAACAATAGCATGACATACTAGACATTGCCGTGACATATATACAGTATTCCAACAGCATGGCCGTGACATATATACAGTATTCCCACAGTATAAACCAGTAGCATGGCATACTAGACATTGTCATGACATATATACAGTATTCCAACAGCATAAACCAATAGCATGGCCGTGACATATGTACAGTATTCCCACAGTATAAAACAATAGCATGGCATACTAGACATTGTGACATATATACAGTATTCCCACAGTATTAACCAATAGCATGGCATACTAGACATTGTCGTGACATATATACAGTATTCCAACCGCATAAACAATAGCATGACATACTAGACATTGTCGTGACATATATACAGTATTCCAACAGCATAAAACAATAGCATGGCCATGACATATATACAGTATTCCCACACCATAAACCAATAGCATGGCATACTAGACATTGTCGTGACATATATACAGTATTCCAACAGTATAAATCAATAGCATGGCCGTGACATATGTACAGTATTCCCACAGCATAAACAATAGCATGGCACACTAGACATGATCGTGACATATATACAGTATTCCCACAGTATAAACCAATAGCATGGCATACTAGACATTGTCGTGACATATATACAGTATTCCAATAGCATGGCATGCTAGGACATTGTCGTGACATATATACAGTATTCCCACAGTATAAACAATAGCATGGCACACTAGACATTGTCATGACATATATACAGTATTCACACAGTATAAACCAATAGCATGGCCGTGACATATATACAGTATTCCAACAGCATAAACCAATAGCATGGCCGTGACATATGTACAGTATTCCCACAGTATAAATCAATAGCATGGCATACTAGACATTGTCGTGACATATATACAGTATTCCAACAGTATAAACCAATAGCATGGCATACTAGACATTGTCATGACATATATACAGTATTCCCACAGTATAAACCAATAGCATGGCCGTGACATATGTACAGTATTCCAACAGTATAAATCAATAGCATGGCCGTGACATATATACAGTATTCCCACAGCATAAACAATAGCATGGCACACTAGACATTGTCGTGACATATATACAGTATTCCAACAGCATAAAACAATAGCATGGCCGTGACATATATACAGTATTCCAACAGTATAAATCAATAGCATGGCCGTGACATATATACAGTATTCCCACAGCATAAACAATAGCATGGCACACTAGACATTGTCGTGACATATATACAGTATTCCAACAGCATAAAACAATAGCATGGCCGTGACATATATACAGTATTCCCACAGTAAAAACCAATAGCATGGCATACTAGACATTGTCGTGACATATATACAGTATTCCAATAGCATGGCATACAATACATTGTCATGACATATATACAGTATTCCAACAGTATAAAACAATAGCATGGCCGTGACATATATACAGTATTCCCACAGCATAAACAATAGCATGGCACACTAGACATTGTCGTGACATATATACAGTATTCCAACAGCATAAAACAATAGCATGGCCGTGACATATATACAGTATTCCCACAGTATAAACCAATAGCATGGCATACTAGACATTGTCATGACATATATACAGTATTCCAATAGCATGGCATACTAGACATTGTCATGACATATATACAGTATTCCAACAGCATACACCAATAGCATGGCCGTGACATATGTACAGTATTCCCACAGTATAAACCAATAGCATGGCATACTAGACATTGTCATGACATATATACAGTATTCCCACAGTATAAACCAATAGCATGGCCGTGACATATGTACAGTATTCCAACAGTATAAATCAATAGCATGGCCGTGACATATATACAGTATTCCCACAGCATAAACAATAGCATGGCACACTAGACATTGTCGTGACATATATACAGTATTCCAACAGCATAAAACAATAGCATGGCCATGACATATATACAGTATTCCCACAGTATAAACCAACAGCATGGCATACTAGACATTGTCGTGACATATATACAGTATTCCAATAGCATGGCATACTAGACATTGTCATGACATATATACAGTATTCCCACAGTATAAACCAATAGCATGGCATACTAGACATTGTCGTGACATATATACAGTATTCCAATAGCATGGCATACTAGACATTGTCATGACATATATACAGTATTCCAACAGCATTAACCAATAGCATGGCCGTGACATTTATACAGTATTCCCACAGTATAAACCAATAGCATGGCATACTAGACATTGTCGTGACATATATACAGTATTCCAACAGTATAAAACAATAGCATGACATACTAGACATTGCCGTGACATATATACAGTATTCCAACAGCATGTCATACTAGACATTGTCATGACATATATACAGTATTCCAACAGTATAAAACAATAGCATGACATACTAGACATTGCCGTGACATATATACAGTATTCCAACAGCATGGCCGTGACATATATACAGTATTCCCACAGTATAAACCAGTAGCATGGCATACTAGACATTGTCATGACATATATACAGTATTCCAACAGCATAAACCAATAGCATGGCCGTGACATATGTACAGTATTCCCACAGTATAAAACAATAGCATGGCATACTAGACATTGTGACATATATACAGTATTCCCACAGTATTAACCAATAGCATGGCATACTAGACATTGTCGTGACATATATACAGTATTCCAACAGCATAAACAATAGCATGACATACTAGACATTGTCGTGACATATATACAGTATTCCAACAGCATAAAACAATAGCATGGCCATGACATATATACAGTATTCCCACACCATAAACCAATAGCATGGCATACTAGACATTGTCGTGACATATATACAGTATTCCAACAGTATAAATCAATAGCATGGCCGTGACATATGTACAGTATTCCCACAGCATAAACAATAGCATGGCACACTAGACATGATCGTGACATATATACAGTATTCCCACAGTATAAACCAATAGCATGGCATACTAGACATTGTCGTGACATATATACAGTATTCCAATAGCATGGCATGCTAAGACATTGTAGTGACATATATACAGTATTCCCACAGTATAAACAATAGCATGGCACACTAGACATTGTCATGACATATATACAGTATTCACACAGTATAAACCAATAGCATGGCCGTGACATATATACAGTATTCCAACAGCATAAACCAATAGCATGGCCGTGACATATGTACAGTATTCCCACAGTATAAATCAATAGCATGGCATACTAGACATTGTCGTGACATATATACAGTATTCCAACAGTATAAACCAATAGCATGGCATACTAGACATTGTCATGACATATATACAGTATTCCCACAGTATAAAACAATAGCATGGCCGTGACATATGTACAGTATTCCAACAGTATAAATCAATAGCATGGCCGTGACATATATACAGTATTCCCACAGCATAAACAATAGCATGGCACACTAGACATTGTCGTGACATATATACAGTATTCCAACAGCATAAAACAATAGCATGGCCGTGACATATATACAGTATTCCAACAGTATAAATCAATAGCATGGCCGTGACATATATACAGTATTCCCACAGCATAAACAATAGCATGGCACACTAGACATTGTCGTGACATATATACAGTATTCCAACAGCATAAAACAATAGCATGGCCGTGACATATATACAGTATTCCCACAGTATAAACCAATAGCATGGCATACTAGACATTGTCGTGACATATATACAGTATTCCAATAGCATGGCATACAATACATTGTCATGACATATATACAGTATTCCAACAGTATAAAACAATAGCATGGCCGTGACATATATACAGTATTCCCACAGCATAAACAATAGCATGGCACACTAGACATTGTCGTGACATATATACAGTATTCCAACAGCATAAAACAATAGCATGGCCGTGACATATATACAGTATTCCCACAGTATAAACCAATAGCATGGCATACTAGACATTGTCATGACATATATACAGTATTCCAATAGCATGGCATACTAGACATTGTCATGACATATATACAGTATTCCAACAGCATACACCAATAGCATGGCCGTGACATATGTACAGTATTCCCACAGTATAAACCAATAGCATGGCATACTAGACATTGTCATGACATATATACAGTATTCCAACTGTATAAACCAATAGCATGGCATACTAGACATTGTCATGACATATATACAGTATTCCCACAGTATAAACCAATAGCATGGCCGTGACATATGTACAGTATTCCAACAGTATAAATCAATAGCATGGCCGTGACATATATACAGTATTCCCACAGCATAAACAATAGCATGGCACACTAGACATTGTCGTGACATATATACAGTATTCCAACAGCATAAAACAATAGCATGGCCATGACATATATACAGTATTCCCACAGTATAAACCAACAGCATGGCATACTAGACATTGTCGTGACATATATACAGTATTCCAATAGCATGGCATACTAGACATTGTCATGACATATATACAGTATTCCAACAGTATAAAACAATAGCATGGCCGTGACATATATACAGTATTCCCACAGCATAAACAATAGCATGGCACACTAGACATTGTCGTGACATATATACAGTATTCCAACAGCATAAAACAATAGCATGGCCATGACATATATACAGTATTCCCACAGTATAAACCAACAGCATGGCATACTAGACATTGTCGTGACATATATACAGTATTCCAATAGCATGGCATACTAGACATTGTCATGACATATATACAGTATTCCAACAGTATAAACCAATAGCAGCCATGACATATGTACAGTATTCCAACAGTATAAATCAATAGCATGGCCGTGACATATATACAGTATTCCCACAGCATAAACTATAGCATGGCACACTGACATTGTCGTGACATATATACAGTATTCCAACAGCATAAAACAATAGCATGGCCGTAACATATATACAGTATCCCACAGTATAAACCAATAGCATGGCATACTAGACATTGTCGTGACATATATACAGTATTCCAATAGCATGGCATACTAGACATTGTCATGACATATATGCAGTATTCCAACAGTATAAAACAATAGCATGGCCGTGACATATATACAGTATTCCCACAGCATAAACAATAGCATGGCACACTAGACATTGTCGTGACATATATACAGTATTCCAACAGCATAAAACAATAGCATGGCCGTGACATATATACAGTATTCCCACAGTATAAACCAATAGCATGGCATACTAGACATTGTCGTGACATATATACAGTATTCCAATAGCATGGCATACTAGACATTGTCATGACATATATACAGTATTCCAACAGCATAAACCAATAGCATGGCCGTGACATTTATACAGTATTCCCACAGTATAAACCAATAGCATGGCATACTAGACATTGTCGTGACATATATACAGTATTCCAACAGTATAAAACAATAGCATGACATACTAGACATTGCCGTGACATATATACTGTATTCCAACAGCATGTCATACTAGACATTGTCATGACATATATACAGTATTCCAACAGTATAAAACAATAGCATGACATACTAGACATTGCCGTGACATATATACAGTATTCCAACAGCATGGCCGTGACATATATACAGTATTCCCACAGTATAAACCAGTAGCATGGCATACTAGACATTGTCATGACATATATACAGTATTCCAACAGCATAAACCAATAGTATGGCCGTGACATATGTACAGTATTCCCACAGTATAAAACAATAGCATGGCATACTAGACATTGTCGTGACATATATACAGTATTCCCACAGTATAAACCAATAGCATGGCACACTAGACATGGCCGTGACATATGTACAGTATTCCCACAGTATAAAACAATAGCATGGCATACTAGACATTGTGACATATATACAGTATTCCCACAGTATTAACCAATAGCATGGCATACTAGACATTGTCGTGACATATATACAGTATTCCAACAGCATAAACAATAGCATGACATACTAGACATTGTCGTGACATATATACAGTATTCCAACAGCATAAAACAATAGCATGGCCGTGACATATATACAGTATTCCCACACCATAAACTAATAGCATGGCATACTAGACATTGTCGTGACATATATACAGTATTCCAACAGTATAAATCAATAGCATGGCCGTGACATATGTACAGTATTCCCACAGCATAAACAATAGCATGGCACACTAGACATGATCGTGACATATATACAGTATTCCCACAGTATAAACCAATAGCATGGCATACTAGACATTGTCGTGACATATATACAGTATTCCAATAGCATGGCATGCTAAGACATTGTCATGACATATATACAGTATTCCCACAGTATAAACAATAGCATGGCACAATAGACATTGTCATGACATATATACAGTATTCCAACAGTATAAAACAATAGCATGACATACTAGACATTGTCGTGACATATATACAGTATTCCAACAGTATAAAACAATAGCATGACATACTAGACATTGTCGTGACATATATACAGTGTTCCAACAGCATAAAACAATAGCATGGCCATGACATATATACAGTATTCCCACAGTATAAACCAATAGCATGGCATACTAGATATTGTCGTGACATATATACAGTATTCCAACAGTATAAAACAATAGCCTGGCACACTAGACATTGTCGTGACATATATACAGTATTCCAACAGTATAAAACAATAGCCTGGCACACTAGACATTGTCGTGACATATATACAGTATTCCAACAGCATGGCACACTAGACATTGTCGTGACATATATACAGTATTCCAACAGCATAAACCAATAGCATGGCCGTGACATATATACAGTATTCCCACAGTATAAAACAATAGCATGGCATACTAGACATTGTCGTGACATATATACAGTATTCCCACAGTATTAACCAATAGCATGGCATACTAGACATCGTCATGACATATATACAGTATTCCAACAGCATAAACCAATAGCATGGCCGTCACATATATACAGTATTCCAACAGCATGGCCGTCACATATATACAGTATTCCAACAGCATAAACCAACAGCATGGCCGTCACATATATACAGTATTCCAACAGCATAAACCAATAGCATGGCCGTCACATATATACAGTATTCCAACAGCATGGCCGTCACATATATACAGTATTCCAACAGCATAAACCAACAGCATGGCCGTCACATATATACAGTATTCCAACAGCATAAACCAATAGCATGGCCGTCACATATATACAGTATTCCAACAGCATGGCCCTCACATATATACAGTATTCCAACAGCATGACATACTAGACATTGTCATGACATATATACAGTATTCCCACTGCATGGCATACTAAACATTGCCGTGACATATATACAGTATTCCAACAGTATAAACCACTAGCATGACATACTAGACATTGTCATGACATATATACAGTATTCCAACAGTATAAACCACTAGCATGACATACTAGACATTGTCATGACATATATACAGTATTCCAACAGCATAAACCAATAGCATGGCCGTGACATATATACGGTATTCACACAGCATAAACAATAGCATGGCATACTAGACATATATACAGTATTCCAATAGCATGGTGTCGAATGTATCCGCATACACGGACACACATTTATTCTATACCCAATAAATGAAATACAGATTGATTTTATTCCTTATACAAGTATTTACATTTCATTTTTGAACGTTTCAAGACCCTGTTACCAATGCAGGGATCATTCTAGAGGCTGATGTTTGTGGGCAAAATAGTCGCTCTAGACTTGTTCTCGGGGGCGCCACTTCGCCCTAAGATTTTTTTATTTTTACAATTTTCATACAAATTTTTTGTCTAGTAATAGAAACGCGTGCGATTTGTGGCATCAAACACAAACTTTAACCAACCAGCAACGTCTGAGGGGCAACTGTGTTTAACGGAATGTAAACGCAGTACATTTTCCGATAAACGCAGTAGACTGGAAGGTGCTCAACATTAATAATGTAATAACAATGTAAATATTGTTATGCCATAATCAGTAGGCATACACAAGACCACAATACATTCAAATGTAGGCATACATAAGCATACATTCAAATGTTCATCAAACATCAACAGAATTGAACGAGATCAGTATGGTCGACAAAATTACACTTATTATTCTCTGCAAGTAGTATTGATGGGCGATAACCCCATCAAACATCAACCCAGTGGAATGAGATCAGTATGGTCGACAACAGTACACTTATTATTCTCTGCAAGTAGTATTGATGGGCGATAACTCCATCAAACATCAACCCAGTGGAATGAGATCAGTATGATTGACAACAGTACACTTATTATTCTCTGCAAGTAGTATTGATGGGCGATAACTCCATCAAACATCAACCCAGTGGAAGATATCACTGTTCACAACTTAGCCTTACATGCGAGTATATATGAGCGAATGCAGTGAACATATTATTCTCTGTGCACACGTAGTATTAAAGGGCAATAACCCCCATCAAACGAGTGGAACGACATCGCTATGTTCACAAATATGCATTACATGCGAGTATGTATGATCGAATTCAGTACCCAAATTATTCTCTGCATGTAGACTAGAAGGGCGATAACCCCCATCTAGAAGGGCGATAACCCCATCAAACAAGTGGGATAAGATCACAATGTTCACAACTACGTATGATCGACAGCAGAAATGAATGCAAGTTGTACTGAAATCCTGATATACAAATCGTTAATGGCTGCCCTTTGCCATTTTAAACCGCACTTCTCGTGTTTTGCGTTAGCCTATAAAATCAGATGCCAGCTCAAGAATACACTTAGTAATTTCGAGTGCCTGTTCGGCCGTGTCTCTATCAAATGCTTCTGCTGGTATTTGACGTCTCTCCCTGACAGCATCCGGGTACCTCATACTGAAGTAATCGCCGAGTGTACTTTCAAGCCGCTGAGCCTAAAATAATTGATAGAGTGTAAAATTGGAATTTATTTCATCGATAGATTCGCACAGAAATATGACATGAATGAAATATTGCACTAATTAATAAATGTTTCCATTTCATTCATGCTTTGCAATGAATGTTGGTGTTCTGATTTTTATCCACATTTACTCAATTCGTACTAACACTCAGACAGGCTGAGCCCAATACCTTTAGTGTCCATTATTCTAATAAACTTCTTTCTTTTTTAATTTAAGTTTATTTAGCGTTGCTACCAGTTGCCCATTTGAGCGACGAGCAGATTACAACACCTTTTCTGGGCTCCAGCGGTTAACAATTACTAGTCTTGGTGCATCGAACTACGTAAGAAACTGCCAATTTTTCAGAATAGGTAGTTCTTAATATCAAAGATTCTCTGTTATGGAATTGCAGGTTACCGCAATATATATAGCATAGAGTAATCTCTTAGATAGCAGAGCCTCACTAGATACTAGAGAGTAGGCTAGAACAGTCAGAGAGTTATGAACCTGGGGAATTATATAATTCATGAACTTATTATTAAATATTTAAATATGTAGTGTAATAGTGTAGTAGAAATTAAGCTGCTGTTTTGACATCATTCCCAATACATCAAAAAGGACATGCTACTTTTGGGACAAATAGTCATTGTTCAACAACAATGCAGTCTGACAGAGAGCCATATCACATCAATCGCGGTGGAAACGAAATGTGTGAGACTTGCATTGAATTGTTGCTATATGCACATTCATATTTGCTCATTACGAAAAACAAGGTTGTCCGATTAGCGCAATGGTTGGCGCGCTCGCCTCTCACCAATGGCAACCCAGGTTCGAACATAGGACCGACAAGTATGTGAGATGGTACGGTGGTCGCCAGATCGGACAGGTGGTTTTTCTGCGGGAACTCCGGTTTCCTCCCACATGAATGGCGTTTACGCTTTCATCTGCACCAATAAGTGATTAATATAAGATGTGAAAGCTTGTTTCGCAATCGTTGTAAAGTAAATAAAGTTTAATGTAAGGTTTGCATCATTAAATTAATTACTCGCGTGGTCCTCAGTCCTGATGGAATCCATCGCCATCAGGGATAGAGAGAGTGGGGGGGGGGGAGAGGCAACGTGGAGTTAAGGAATTCCTGGAATCCATCGCCACGAGGGAGAGAGAAGAGGCAAAGTGGAATTTAATTGCCTTGCCTAAGGGCACAATCGCAACAGCTCCAGCTGGATACAAACTCAGGGCATTTTGCACCTGAATCAACCGCGCTACGACGACTTCCAGTTATTGACGCTCGCCCATATGGTTTACCGGTGGCGAGGATAAATAAACGTACATCATCATCCAGTTATTGGATTGGTCTTCAGCTTATGGTGGACTGTCATCAAAAGAATCATGAACATCCATCGGTTAGTTTTTCTGTAACCCTGCTAACAGACAGCCTGCCAGCCAGCCAGCCAGCC
>CM026395.1:47898029-47927387 GCA_014843695.1 Archivesica marissinica | reverse complement strand
CATGTTGGAGAAGCGAAACGGTGGTATCGGCAAGCTGTACATGACTTCAAGGCAGCAGAAAATAATATTAACTATGCAGAAGACGACAAAAGCTTCAACTGGGTGTGTTATAAATCTCACCAGGTATGGATTATTTTGTTTCATAGTCTATAATCTATGCAGACACCAGATTTATGAATTCCAAACCAGGACTTTATCAAACTAGAGTAAACTTATGAGGAGTGGGTGGGTGAGGTTTACACGCAATACCTCGGTTTAATGTCTCTTCTGAAAGACCATGATTGAAGTTAGTGATTTTAGTATAGCAGGGATCGAACATGAAACTCCTGGATTAGCTGGCCAGAGTGTTTAACAACTGATCAATCCTACAATGTGTTTTATTATTTTCCCAATGCGGGAATGTAATCATGTTTTTTTCTGGGCGAACTGATTCTATTACCTGCACGGTGTAAAGCACCTACACGATTCCTCTGTTTAAAGTCCCAACTGAAATACTGTTAATTGTATTAGGGTCAGGCGGGGGATCGAACCTGCGATCCCTGGCTCTTGATTAATGCCTTTTAGCCACATTTAATATCAGTAAAATGGGAAACAATGTAGATAAGTGTTTATATTTAATAATCAACAGTTACTATAGTGTGTCATAAACACGCGTAACTGCATTTAATGGAACATACCTAAATATTAAAAGTGTACATACAGTCAAGGGAATCACAGAAGGCGACTGCTTAGCACATGTGGCTGTTTAATAGAGGTCAATTGTATAGTAAAACAACATATTATGAATCTGGAGCTGGCTGCTTAAGGGAGGTTGGCTGCTTAATAGAGATGACCACTATTAAATTTTATATAATCGATATTTTTCTACAGGCTTCTGAAAAGGCACTTAAGGCAGCATGGTTTTCCAAAAACGCGAACAGGGCTACCAGCAGAGATCATTCTGTTACAAATATCGCACGTGGTCTAGATGATGGAAGGTTTCTAGTTGAGGTACTTTGATTTATGATTTGTTATGGGAATATCTGATATAATTGTAATATCTGATATAATTGTAATATCTGATATATAATTGTAATATCTGATATAATTATAATATCTGATATAATTGTAATATCTTATATAATTGTAATATCTGATATAATTGTAATATCTGATATATAATTGTAATATCTGATATATAATTGTAATATCTTATATAATTGTAATATCTGATATAATTGGAATATCTGATATAATTGCTCACTGTTTTGGGAACAATTATTACTTCCACTAGGAGGTTGCTTAATTTAGTAATTCACCATTGTGTGTGTCTGTATGGCTGGCTGGCTGGCTGGCTGGCTGGCTGGCTGGCTGGCTGGCTGTCTGTTAGCAGGGTTACAGAAAAACTAACCGATGGATGTTCATGATTCTTTTGATGACATTCCGCCATAAGCTGAAGACCAATCCAATAACTGGAAGTCGTGGTAGCGCGGTTGATTCAGGTGCAAAATGCCCTGAGTTTGTGTCCAGCTGGAGCTGCTGCGATTGTGCCCTTAGGCAAGGCATTTAAATTCCAAGTTGCTTCTTCTCTCTCCCTCGTGGCGATGGATTCCAGGAATTCCTTAACTCCACGTTGCCTCTTCCCCCACTCTCTCTCTATCCCTGATGGCGATGGATTCCATCAGGACTGAGGACCACGAGAGTAATTAATTTAATGATGCAAACCTTACATTAAACTTTATTTATTTATTGCGAAACAAGCTTTCACATCTTATATTAATCACTCGTTGGCGCAGATGAAAGCGTAAACGCCATTCGTGTGTGAGGAAACCGGAGTTCCCGCAGAAAACCCACCTGTCCGATCTGGCGACCATCGTACCATCTCACATACTTGTCGGTCCTATGTTCGAACCTGGGTTGTCATTGGTGAGAGGCGAGCGCGCCAACCATTGCGCTAATCGGACAACCTTGTTTTTCGTAATGAGCAAATATGAATGTGCATATAGCCACAACTGAATGCAAGTCTCACATATTTCGTTTCCACCGCGATTAATGTGATATGGCTCTCTGTCAGACTGCATTGTTGTTGAACAATGACTATTTGTCCCAAAGTAGCATGTCCTTTTTGATGTCTTGGGAATGATGTCAAAACAGCAGCTTAATTTCTACTACACTATCACACTACATATTTAAATATTTAATAAGTTCATGAATTATATAATTCCCCAGGTTCGTAACTCTCTGACTGTTCTAGTCTAGTCTCTAGTATCTAGTGAGGCTCTGCTATCTGAGAGATTACTCTATGCTATATATCTTCCCAGACATTTGAGATAACCTGCAATTCCATAACAGAGAATCTTTGATATTAAGAACTACCTATTCTGAAAAAGTTGGCAATTTCTTACGGAGTTTGATGCACCAAGAATAGTAATTGTGCTGGAGCCCAGAAATGGTGTGTAATATGCTCGTCGCTCAAATGGGCAACTGGTAGCAATGCAAAATAAACTTAAATTAAAAAAAGAAAGAAGTTTATTAGAATAATGGACACTAAAGGTATTGGGCTCAGCCTGTCTGAGTGTTGGTACGAATTGAGTAAATGTGGATAACAATCAGAACACCAACATTCATTGCAAAGCATGAATTAAACGGAAACATTAATTAATTAGTGCAATATTTCATTCATGTCATATTTCTGTGCGAATCTATCGATGAAATAAATTCCAATTTTACACTATATCAATTATTTTAGGCTCAGCGGCTTGAAAGTACACTCGGCGATTACTTCAGTATGAGGTACCCGGATGCTGTCAGGGAGAGACGTCAAATACCAGCAGAAGCATTTGATAGAGACACGGCCGAACAGGCACTTGAAATTACTAAGTGTATTCTTGAGCTGGCATCTGATTTTATAGGCTAACACAAAATACGAGAAATGCGGTTTAAAATGGCAAAGGGCAGCCATTAACGATTTGTATATCAGGATTTCAGTACAACTTGCATTCATTTCTGCTGTTGATCATACGTAGTTGTGAACATTGTGATCTTATCCCACTTGTTTGATGGGGTTATCGCCCTTCTAGATGGGGTTATCGCCCTTCTAGTCTACATGCAGATAATAATTTGGGTACTGCATTCGATCATACATACTCGCATGTAAGGCATATTTGTGAACATAGCGATGTCGTTCCACTCGTTTGATGGGGGTTATTGCCCTTTAATACTACGTGTGCACAGAGAATAATATGTTCACTGCATTCGCTCATACATACTCGCATGTAAGGCTTAGTTGTGAACAGTGATGTCTTCCACTGGGTTGATATTTGATGGAGTTATCGCCCATCAATACTACATGCAGAGAATAATAAGTACTGTTGTCAATCATACTGATCTCGTTCCACTGGGTTGATGTTTGATGGGGTTATCGCCCATCAATACTACTTGCAGAGAATAATAAGTGTACTGTTGTCGACCATACTGATCTCGTTCAATTCTGTTGATGTTTAATGAACATTTGAATGTATTGTGGTCTTGTGTATGCCTACTGATTATGTCATAACAATATTTACATTGTTATTACATTATTAATGTTGAGCACCTTCCAGTCTACTGCGTTTATCGGAAAATTTACTGCGTTTACATTCCGTTAAACACAGTTGCCCCTCAGACGTTGCTGGTTGGTTCAAGTTTGTGTTTGATACCACAAATCGCACGTGTTTCTATGACGTATCAATAATACTATGTGTTACATTGCAGGGTTCATTCTAGGGCAGACTTTTTGGGAGAAGTGATAAAGCATGATGCGATCTCGTCCTTAAATGGTGTTATTTAATAAATGTTATCAAAGTATGGTTAAAATGCAGTGTGATCATTAAACACAATATTTGAATGGAAGGAGTGGTTTATAATGGGCCAGTATATCTTACTAGACAAAAAGTTTGTATGAAAAATTGTAAAAATAAAAAAATCTTAGGGCGAAGTGGCGCCCCCGAGAACAAAGTCAGGCTCCCTAGAGCAATTATTTTGCCCACACACATCACCCTCTAGAGCAAAGTCAAGCTCACTAGAGCGACTATTTTGCCCACACACATCAGCCTCTAGAATGATTCCTGCATTGGTAACAGGGTCTTGAAATGTTCAAAGATGAAATGTATATACTTGTATAAGGAATAAAATCAATCTGTATTTCATTTATTGGGTATAGAATAAATGTGTGTCCGTGTATGTGGATACATTCGACACCACACAGCTTATTGGGTATAGAATAAATGTGTGTCCGTGTATGCGGATACATTCGACACCACACAGCTTAAGCTGCGCACATGTATTGTATACCCCATTATTATATTCTGTTGGAATACTGTATATATATGTCATGGCCATGCTATTGGAATACTGTATATATGTCACGACAATGTCTAGTATGTCATGCTATTGTTTATGCTGTGTGAATACTGTATATATGTCACGACGATGTCTAGTATGTCATGCTATTGTTTATGCTGTGTGAATACTGTATATATGTCAATGCCATGCTATTGGTTTATGCTGTTGGAATACTGTATATATGTCTAGTGTGCTATGCTATTGTTTATGCTGTTGGAATACTGTATATATGTCACGGCCATGCTATTGGTTTATGCTGTTGGAATACTGTATATATGTCACGACGATGTCTAGTATGTCATGCTATTGGGTTATGCTGTGAGAATACTGTACATATGTCACGGCCATGCTATTGGTTTATGCTGTTGGAATACTGTATATATGTCACGACAATGTCTAGTATGCCATGCTAGTGGTTTATGCTGTTGGAATACTGTATATATGTCACGGCCATGCTATTGGTTTATGCTGTTGGAATACTGTATATATGTCACGACGATGTCTAGTATGTCATGCTATTGGGTTATGCTGTGAGAATACTGTACATATGTCACGGCCATGCTATTGGTTTATGCTGTTGGAATACTGTATATATGTCACGACAATGTCTAGTATGCCATGCTAGTGGTTTATGCTGTTGGAATACTGTATATATGTCACGAGTATGCCATGCTAGTGGTTTATGCTGTTGGAATACTGTATATATGTCACGGCCATGCTATTGGTTCATGCTGTTGGAATACTGTATATATGTCACGACAATGTCTAGTATGTCATGCTAGTGGTTTATGCTGTTGGAATACTGTATATATGTCACGACAATGTCTAGTATGCCATGCTAGTGGTTTATGCTGTTGGAATACTGTATATATGTCACGACAATGTCTAGTATGTCATGCTAGTGGTTTATGCTGTTGGAATACTGTATATATGTCACGGCCATGCTATTGGTTCATGCTGTTGGAATACTGTATATATGTCACGGCCATGCTATTGGTTCATGCTGTTGGAATACTGTATATATGTCACGGCCATGCTATTGGTTTATGCTGTTAGAATACTGTATATATGTCATGACAATGTCTAGTATGTCATGCTAGTGGTTTATGCTATTGGAATACTGTATATATGTCTAGTGTGCCATGCTATTGTTTATGCTGTGGGAATACTGTATATATGTCACGAACATGTCTAGTGTGCCATGCTATTGTTTATGCTGTGGGAATACTGTATATATGTCACGGCTATGCTATTGGTTTGTGCTGTTGGAATACTGTATATATGTGACGGCCATGCTATTGGAATACTGTATATATGTCACAGCCATGCTATTGTTCATGTTGTGGGAATACTGTACATATGTCACGGCCATGCTATTGTTTATGCTGTTGGAATACTGTATATATGTCATGACAATGTCTAGTATGCCATGCTAGTGGTTTATGCTGTTGGAATACTGTATATATGTCACGGCCATGCTATTGGTTTATGCTGTTGGAATACTGTATATATGTCACGACGATGTCTAGTATGTCATGCTATTGGGTTATGCTGTGAGAATACTGTACATATGTCACGGCCATGCTATTGGTTTATGCTGTTGGAATACTGTATATATGTCACGACAATGTCTAGTATGCCATGCTAGTGGTTTATGCTGTTGGAATACTGTATATATGTCACGCAACAGCCATGCTATTGGTTTATGCTGTTGGAATACTGTATATATGTCACGGCCATGCTATTGGTTTATGCTGTTGGAATACTGTATATATGTCACGACAATGTCAGTATGCCATGCTATTGGTTTATGCTGTTGGAATACTGTATATATGTCACGACAATGTCTAGTATGCCATGCTAGTGGTTTATGCTGTTGGAATACTGTATATATGTCACGACAATGTCTAGTATGTCATGCTAGTGGTTTATGCTGTTGGAATACTGTATATATGTCACGGCCATGCTATTGGTTCATGCTGTTGGAATACTGTATATATGTCACGGCCATGCTATTGGTTCATGCTGTTGGAATACTGTATATATGTCACGGCCATGCTATTGGTTTATGCTGTTGGAATACTGTATATATGTCATGACAATGTCTAGTATGTCATGCTAGTGGTTTATGCTATTGGAATACTGTATATATGTCTAGTGTGCCATGCTATTGTTTATGCTGTGGGAATACTGTATATATGTCACGAACATGTCTAGTGTGCCATGCTATTGTTTATGCTGTGGGAATACTGTATATATGTCACGGCTATGCTATTGGTTTGTGCTGTTGGAATACTGTATATATGTGACGGCCATGCTATTGGAATACTGTATATATGTCACAGCCATGCTATTGTTCATGTTGTGGGAATACTGTACATATGTCACGGCCATGCTATTGTTTATGCTGTTGGAATACTGTATATATGTCATGACAATGTCTAGTATGCCATGCTAGTGGTTTATGCTGTTGGAATACTGTATATATGTCACGGCCATGCTATTGGTTCATGCTGTTGGAATACTGTATATATGTCACGGCCATGCTATTGGTTTATGCTGTTGGAATACTGTATATATGTCACGACGATGTCTAGTGTGCCATGCTGTTGGAATACTGTATATATGTCACGACGATGTCTTGTGTGCCATGCTATTGGTTTATGCTGTTGGAATACTGTATATATGTCACGACAATGTCTGGTATTCCATGCTATTGTTTCATACTGAATTTATATACATTTTAATTTTGTTAATAATGCCAGATTGTCCACTTTCACGTGTATCTAGCCATGGCAATACCATATGCCTTGTTACACTTGCTATTATTTAGCTGTTAGAAGATGGTACATGTATATGTCACGATGTATCGATTAGACTGAAGATAGTTTATGTGACATTACACTGAAGATAGTGTATGCGACATTACACTGAAGATAGTGTATGTGACATTACACTGAAGATAGTGTATGTAACAATTACACTGAAGATAGTGTATGTGACATTACACTGGAGATAGTGTATGTCACATTACACTGGAGATAGTGTATGTCACATTACACTGAAGATAGTGTATGTGACATTACACTGACGATAGTGTATGCAACAATTACACTGAAGATAGTGTATGTGACATTACACTGGAGATAGTGTATGTCACATTACACTGAAGATAGTGTATGTGACATTACACTGGATATAGTTTAAGTCACGATTACACATAATGTATATAGTATATAGTTGTTAGATAGAACTGATAATGTGATCTGTATATATTTTAACATAGACGGGGCTTCAATGGACCTGGGGTCATCCATGGCCTAGTGGCTAAGTTTGTTGACTTCAAGTAACAAATACTGCATATTGCATTGATGAACCTAGTGTATTGCTACATGCATTATATTCTATTATTTGTTGCTTATATATAGGCTGGTTATGTTGTGACCATTCCATGTTTATTATGTCACGCTCACATTATATGTTGTTTGACGGAACATACCATATGTTTATTACGTCACGCTCACATTATATGTTGTTTGTCGGAACATACCATATGTTTATTATGTTACGCTCACATTATATGTTGTTTGTCGGAACATACCATATGTTTATTATGTTACGCTCACATTATATGTTGTCTGACGGAACATACCATATGTTTATTACGTCACGCTCACATTATATGTTGTTTGATGGAACATACCATATGGTTATTATGTCACGCTCACATCATATGTTGTTTGACGGAACATACCATATGTTTATTACGTCACGCTCAGATCATATGTTTGATGGAACATACCATATGTTTATTACGTCAAGCTCACATCATATGTTGTTTGACGGAACATACCATATGTTTATTACGTCACGCTCACATCATGCTATCAGGAGGTTGTGTTATCTCCGTCATGTATTTTGGGGGAACGTTCGCTATGGGTCCGGATTTGGGTCACAGTCTGTCGAGATAAGGGCTCTAATAAGTACCCTCTAGTTTCCTTATTGAATCAAATGTGTTGACCATTTAATGTTTGATGCAACTATATGTATCCAAGACATTTGTAATGTTTCAAGGGATTAATTTGTAATGTCTTAAATGTTTCAAGGGATGTACTTAACTTTTCATAGTAAAGGTGAGCCCTTTAATTTGTAATGTCTTAAATGTTTCAAGGGATGTACTTAACTTTTCATAGTAAAGGTGAGCCCTTTAATTTGTAATGTCATAAATGTTTCAAGGGATGTACTTAACTTTTCATAGTAAAGGTGAGCCCTTTAATTTGTAATGTCTTAAATGTTTCAAGGTATGTACTTAACTTTTCATAGTAAAGGTGAGCCCTTTAATTTGTAATGTCTTAAATGTTTCAAGGGATGTACTTAACTTTTCATAGTAAAGGTGAGCCCTTTAATTTGTACTGTCTTAAATGTTTCAAGGGATGTACTTAACTTTTCATAGTAAAGGTGAGCCCTTTAATTTGTAATATGATAATGTTTCAAGGGATGTACTTAACTTTTCATAGTAAAGGTGAGCCCTTTAATTTGTAATATGATGCTAGTAAAGTATCAAGAAATGTATTTTATTGTTCAAGAGTAAAGGTGAACCGTTCAGTATGAGACTGTAATAAAGGGACTGTCCATTTTTTCACAGAACTATTTTCTAAGATTAAAGCTGTATGACTGGAATATCAATATTTTCATTTGTTTTGGTAACACCAGACACTTACGCGCGCGCGCACGCACGCACACGTATGTTGAGTTTATGTTGCATACTAATTAATCTAGAGACGCAGTGTGTGTGTGTGTGTGTGTGTGTGTGTGTGTGTGTGTACATGCTCGTGTGGGCACATGGGCGTGATATTAGTTTATTAATATTGACCAGATCATTTTTTGGTTTTTGATGTTATGGAGGCGACATTGTCTTTTGGTCACACATACCTGGCAGTATCCCCCATATACTACAATTTATTATATGCTTTCCAGCGAAATATAGAAACTTATCAGTGAAAGAAGGTTGGTTCGTCATAAATGACGTCACAGAGGGATTGAGTCCGAAATTAAGCGGTGACGTTATTTTAAATTGCAGTGACTGGGGAACCATAAACTTATATAAATCAGTGAGAATAAAATGTGCAATTTCACTGGTTCCAGACAAATCATTTGATTGATGAGATCTGTATTTCATACGAAAATATTAAATAAAAAGATCACAAGAGGTGAATACTTTACAAATAAAACATTTACATTAAAGCGACATTACATCGCAAAAAGCAAATCAAATGCATGTTTTCACGTATAAATGCATTGCTATTACAAATTCTTCTGAATACATTCCAACACTAATATTGAATCAATAAACTGTTTTTGTGATCTACAAACTTTCAAAAGTGAAAGTAGGATTTCACATAACCATCATCCACGCTCCTTAAATGACGTTTGTTTGTCATTGGAGTCAATACTAAGCGCGCGATACTTTCGTTTAGAGATAATTTAACTAATATTAGTCTACAAATAAATATGCATAGGCACACATGTGAGATATAACGGTAAATATGTACGATATATTGTGTTATTCAGGATACACGCATTGTATTACACATGAATGTCGGCTATATTTACATTATTTTGTTATGTCAACAAACCGCGTATACGGCGCTTGTTTATTTGTTGAAAAAACCAAGTTTTGCTTTTTTATAATTAACAAATGATCAGTCCTGTGTGTAGATGACAAGCATGTCATTAATACATGTGTTGTATTTGCAACTATTATGAAAAAGTGAAAGGATATTTCCATTATCCCATAATGGACGGTTTGAGGGGTTTCTCTTACTTAAAACATGCTCTATATTGTCATAATAATGGACTATTTCATTAGCGTATTAGTTAACTGTTCATTCTTAAACTAATGGACAGTTGTGTGGTGCATATTGGAATAGTGTTCATCTTTGGTTGATACACTAGTAAGATTATAAAGTACAGAAATGACAAAGGATGACGTCACAAGCATGTTTTCATAATTATTTTGGAGCGCCAATTAAGAATCGAAACCTAAGTTTAATTGTCGACTACAATAGTGTGTTAGTCATGTATATTTACTATGACTGGTAATAAATTTCATGAATTCTATATGTTTACTTATTATTAATTGGATATATATACTCACACGAAAAAGAAAGTGTGCACTTGGTTAGAGCGAAAATTATATACTTATATTCACACGTGAAACAATGTTATGATAATTAAAAGTAAAACATCGTGTAGCCAATACATTTTTGCACATTTTGATACCAAATTTGCCTATTTATTGCTTCTATATATAATTATAAACGTTTCCCTCTAACCAAGTGCACACTTTCTTTTTCGTGTGAGTATACATCATAATACACATGGGGCCGAGTGGTTAAGGGTGTTGACATCAAATCACTTGTCCCTCATCGCTGTAGGTTCGAATACCGCAGTGGCTGTCGGAATATTCCATGGGAAGAATCTATCCACCTGGTTTACGGAATATCAGTGGTTCTACCTGGGTGTATGCCAAACACACTGTTTAAGCTTTATTTCTTTTACAATGATTGCGAAGCAAGTTTTAACAACTTATATTAATCACTCTCGTTGGCGCGGATGAAAGCGTAAATGTAGTCATTCGTGTGGGAGAAAACCCACCTGTCCGATATGTCGACCACCATACCATTTCGCATACTCCCCGGTCCGAGGATCGAACCCGGGTTGCATTGGTGAGAAGCCCGAGGATCGAAGCCGGGTTGCAATGGTGAGAAACCCCCCGAGGATCGAAGCCGGGTTGCATTGATGAGAAGCCCGAGGATCGAACCCGGGTTGCATTGGTGAGAAGCCCGAGGATCGAAGCCGGGTTGCATTGATGAAAAGCACGAGGATCGAACCCGGGTTGTATCGATGAGAAGCGAGCGCGCTAACCACTGCATTCGTGTGGGAGGTACCCGGAGAAAACCTACCTGTACCATCTTCACGGTCAGAGGATCGAACTGAGGCTGCATGTGTGAGAAGCGAGTGCGCTAATCGGACAGCCAAACACTGCATAGAGGGGCACCCACTGTTCGGACTTACTCCACCAATAATAGCTCGGGAAATACAATGTTTTGGAGCGCTAATTGCATGGTACTTCCCAATACATACAGTATCATGGTTCCTGCACGGCTAGTACTTGTTCCTGCATGGATACCACGGCTAGTGGTTCAATGTTCCCATATATATATTAAAATGTTTCCTGCATGGATACCGCGGCTAGTGGTTCAATGTTTCCATATATATATAATCATGGTTCCTGCATGGATACCGCGGCTAGTGGTTCAATGTTTCCATATATATATTATGGTTCCTGCATGGATACCGCGGCTAGTGGTTCAATGTTCCCTTAAATATATATAATCATGGTTCCTGCATGGATACCACGGCTAGTGATTCAATGTTTCCATATATATATATATAATCATGGATACCACGGATAGTGGTTCAATGTTTCCATATATATATTATCATGTTTCCTACATGGATACCACGGCTAGTGGTTCAATGTTTCCATATATATATATATAATCATGTTTCCTGCATGGATACCACGGCTAGTGGTTCAATGTTCCCTTATATATATATAAGCATGATTCATGCATGGATACCACGGCTAGTGGTTCAATGTTCCCATATATATATCATGATACCACTAGTGGTTCATGTTCCATATATATATATCATGTTCCTGCATGATACCCGTTGGTTCGCATGGATACCCGGCTAGTGGTTCAATTTCCCTAATATATATAATCATGGTTCCGCATGGATACCACGGCTAGTGGTTCAATGTTTCCATATATATATTATCATGTTCCTCATGGATACCACGGCTAGTGGTTCAATGTCCATATATATATATCATGTTTCCTGCATGGATACCACGGCTAGTGGTTCAATGTTCCCTTATATATATATAACATGATTCATGCATGGATACCACGGCTAGTGGTTCAATGTTCCCATATATATATATATGTTCCTGCATGGATACCACGGCTAGTGGTTCAATGTTCCATATATATATTATCATGGTTCCTGCATGGATACCACGGCTAGTGGTTCACTGTTCCCATATATATATTATCATGTTTCCGGCATGGATACCACGGCTAGTGGTTCAATGTTTCCATATATATATAATCATGGTTCCTGCATGGATACCACGGCTAATGGTTCAATGTTTCCATATATATATTATCATGTTTCCTGCATGGATACCACGGCTAATGGTTCAATGTTTCCATATATATATTATCATGGTTCCTGCATGGATACCACGGCTAGTGGTTCAATGTTTCCATATATATATAATCATGGTTCCTGCATGGATACCACGGCTAGTGGTTCACTGTTCCCATATATATATAATCATGTTTCCTGCATGGATAACACGGCTAGTGGTTCAATGTTCCCATATATATATTATATGCCATGGATACCACGGCTAGTTGTTCAATGTTCCCATATATATATAATCATGGTTCCTGCATGGATACCACCGCTTGTGGTTCAATGTTCCCATATATATATTATCATGGTTCCTGCATGGATATATACCACCGCTTGTGGTTCAATGTTCCCATATATATATTATCATGGTTCCTGCATGGATACCACGGCTAGTGGTTCAATGTTCCCATATATATATAATCATTGTTCCTGCATGGATACCACGGCTAGTGGTTCAATGTTCCCATATATATATTATCATGGTTCCTGCATGGATACCACGGCTAGTGGTTCAATGTTCCCTATATATATATTAACATGTTTCCTGCATGGATACCACGGCTAGTGGTTCAATGTTTCCATATATATATTATCATGTTTCCTGCATGGATACCACGGCTAGTGGTTCAATGTTTCCATATATATATTATCATGTTTCCTGCATGGATACCACGGCTAGTGGTTCAATGTTTCCATATATATATTATCATGGTTCCTTCATGGATACCACGGCTAGTGGTTCAATGTTCCCTTATATATATTATCATTGTTCCGCTTACGCCTCGGTTAATGTTCATGGGGTGATATGTTTCATATTGCCCACTCTGTCAAAATGCAATATTTGTATATTATCACATTAATGTGCTTGTATTCAGTTTTTTCGGGGGACTATTTACCACAGCGTACGAATACACCGTACTGATTTCTTTGAGATGTAATAAGGCTCAACGTATACAAGGAAACAGAAACGTTTCTTTATTCAAATTTAAGTTTACTGTGGTTACTGTGGTTATGTGATAAAACGGATCTAAAAACGGATCTAACATGAGTGGTGATTTCACACCATATTTTATGAAACTCGTTTCATAAAATCATTGTATGAATTCACCACTCGTTTCATAAAATCATTGTATGAATTCACCACTCGTTTCATAAAATCATTGTATGAATTCACAACTCGTTTCATAAAATCAATGTATGAATTCACAACTCGTTTCATAAAATCATTGTATGAATTCACAACTCATTTCATAAAAATCATTGTATGAATTCACAACTCGTTTCATAAAAATCATTGTATGAATTCACAACTCGTTTCATAAAAATCATTGTATGAATTCACAACTCGTTTCATAAAAATCATTGTATGAATTCACAACTCGTTTCATAAAATATTGTATGAATTCACAACTCGTTTCATAAAAATCATTGTATGAATTCACCACTCGTTTCATAAAAATTATTGTATGAATTCACCACTCGTTTCATAAAATCATTGTATGAATTCACAACTCGTTTCATAAAAATCATTGTATGAATTCACCACTCATTTCATAAAATCGTTGTATGAATTCACCACTCGTTTCATAAATATTATTGTATGAATTCACCACTCATTTCATAAAATCATTGTATGAATTCACCACTCATTTCATAAAAATTATTTTATGAATTCACCACTCATTTCATAAATATTATTGTATGAATTCACCACTCGTTTCATAATATCATTGTATGAATTCACCACTCGTTTCATAAAAATCATTGTATGAATTCACCACTCATTTCATAAAATTATTGTATGAATTCACCACTCATGTAAGATCCTCTATTATATCAATTAAAATTGCATTGATTGTTCCTGGTTATGCGCCCCGTCATTGCCCAGAATGCAGTAAATGGCGTTTCAGACCATCTAGATTTCAAAAATTGAGGGGGCATACCGCAGTAATCCCCTAGCGGCACCGGTCCATTCGGGACCTCGGAACGACACCCCCTCATAAAAAAGCTGGCTACGGGCCTGCATGCAACAATAAACCTGTCATTAAACTATTGGTATCATTTTCAAAAAACTGGATAACTACCGTGTGTGTGTTAATTTTCCGAAAATGGTCATTAAAATTGCATACGTGGCAAACTGATCTGGCACAGTTCCAAGCCGGGTAATGTGACACGTGATCGTCTAAAAGTCACGATTACAATACACACTCACAGTTGTGCAGAATGTCGTATGTCTACCAGTCTGCATTGCGGAAGAGAACGACCAATTAAATATGGGTAAGTTTTTAATGGTTTTATATTTTCTAATGTTGTTAAAACTTGTGACCCAAACCATTTATATTATCATGCTATAGTTTTGTAACAGAACAGAACAGAACAGATAATTTATTTCGATTTGTACAAAGTACATCATCATATACAAATTATTACATACAATATATATATATTATCACGTCATAAACAGTGAAGTGCTTAAACAAATTCACATGTAACCATGTGTTGTATAAATCAATAAAATAAATATGGTTACACTAAACTAAAAAATTGGTTTTACATGATCAAATTCATCAATTGTTTTTGGAATAGTTTTTTCATTTCGGCTTCGAAAGGCGTTACTCACAGGCAATATAGGCAAGTATGTGTTTATTTATGCGCATTGGGCTTGGCTTATAATAGTAGTTGAAGTAGTCTAGTCGACTATTATAAGCACATTGGGCATACAATGTGTCTAGTGCATGTGGTATGAAGTGATGAAATCTATTTTCGGTTCCATATAAAAGTCTCTTGTAATTCTACTTATTGAATGGCTATGTACGTTGTTAATTTGGTGTGTTTATATTTGCTGTAATGTATATAATTATATGAGACTGAAATAAAAATGAAAATATAGCCGAAGACACAAACTATTACAGATTTTGATTTTTAACGTAGTTATTTATAAGTCCCCCTCGTGGTCGAGTGGTTAAAGTCGCTGACTTGTATACCACTGTAACCTATCATCTCTGATGGGCATGGGTTCGAGCCCCGCTCAAGCCGTGTCTCATTTATATGAAAAAGTTGGCAGTGTCTTACGGAGGTTGGTGCACCCACGTACTGGTTAACCGCTGGAGCCTGTCCAGGAAAAGTTTTGTTAAGCGATATAGCCCGAAATGGTGCTGATGCAGGCGTAAAACCCGAAATATAACATAACATAATAAGTTATTTATAAACAAATTATTAACAAGCATGTGTCCAAATAGTATATAACTACACACAGACGATATGAAAACAACATCACAGTATATAACTACACACAGACGATATGAAAACAACATCGCAGTATATAACTACACACAGACGATATGAAAACAACATCGCAGTATATAACTACACACAGACGATATGAAAACAACATCGCAGTATATAACTACACACAGACCATATGAAAACAACATCGCAGTATATAACTACACACAGACGATATGAAAACAACATCGATGGTTCGAGCCCCCGTCTGACCCTGATAAAATTGAGGATAATGCAATGATACAGACATATACCCATTACAGAGTATCCTCTGGTTCATTTACATGTACGGCGTAAAGCAGCGACACGAGACCTCGGTTTAAAGTCCAATATGAAAGACTGTTAATATTATTATTGTCAGTGACAGACGTGGGGTCGAACCTGCGATTGGATTCAAGGCCGAAACAGACATTTATATTAACAATCTTTCATTTCGTCTGATACCACATCCACGGTGAAGATGTATTCAAATCAAACTGAAAAACAGCATATATATTCTAAATGTAATGTGTTGCATAGCTAGTGCTAACCTGTGAATAACGTCACTGTGTTTACACACTATATTCCTCCGCCAAATAATACAGTATACAAACCATCAGTTTGCAATGGCCTGCCTTCTTATACCGCATCGTTTCTACACATCAACTAGTCTTCTCAAGTCACATAATTTCTCACGAAACACAAAAAAAAAACCATACACTGCCTGTCATGAAAATGCATTTTTACCAAAAAGGAAAATGAACTATATTAGTTATTGGGACTACATTCGATGTATTTCTGCCTATTTACGAAATTCATATACAACCTGAATCATTCAGTAGAAGTTGCACGTATCGGATCTTATTATTATGCCGATATTTGGTAGTTACGGGAAGTACGCTGTAACTTCAACACGTGATCAAAACAGTTTTATTCATAAATATCAGCATAGCAGACAACTCTTTTACAAATTTGAAATTAACAAACAGTTTCAGTCTGTATTCAGCTCCAAATCTCCATTAAGACTTACCTCCCTATGTAAAATGGAAATTTATGACACAAATGGAAACCTGAATGGTCAATACATTCCAAACATGAATGAGCTCACGGTAAGTTCAAATGGAATAGAGAAATTTCTCAATAACCTGAACACCCATACGGCTAGTGGTCCTCACCAAATAAAGTCAAGCATACTTAAAGCTCTGTCTAAAGAACTCTCCCCTATCCTTGAAGTCTTATTCCAACAATCCCTCAACGAAGGATCACTGCCATCCTCTTTTTTCCTCTTCGATAGCAAAACACCTCACTAACCACAGTATTCTGTACCATTTGCAGTATGGTATTAGAGAAAAACGGTCATGCGTGACCCAATTATTAATGCTAGTCAATGACTTGGTTACCTCTGTCTACAATAAGCATCAGGTAGATCTCATCCTATTAGACTTCAGTAAGGTTCTCGACAAAGTCAATCACGAGACAGTACTACTAAAATGCATGACAATGGAGTCAGATGTCAACAATGTAGGTGCTTTAAGAGTTTTTCTAAATAATAGATTCCAGTTAGTTGTCCTTAATGGTATTAGTTCAGAAGCCATCCCTGTGTCTTCTGGACCCCTGCTAGTCCCATCATATAAACGACCTCTCACAAAACATCAGTTCCGAAGTACCTATCTTTGCAGATGATACTGCAGTATATATATCACTGCAAATGAGTCGATCACACTCCACAACGATCTTAAGATGTTAGAAGAGTGGGAATCTGCGTGGGACATGGAATTTAACCCCTTCAAATGTCCAGGTATCCACGTCACCAGAAGGAAACTTCCTATTCTCAGTCAATATCAACTCCATGGAGTCCACAGCCAAATACCGTGGCGTGGATATCTCAAATAACCTGTAGTGGGACATATATAGGTCAACAAAGACAGCTAATCAAGCATTAGGGTTTCTACGACGAAACATCCATGTCAAATCCAAACACATTAAGTACATGGCTTACCAGACACTATTGAGACCCCAGCTTGAATATGCCTCTGCTATTTAGTCGCCCCATACCCAAACATTGATAGACCAAATTGAAGGTGCCCAGCGAAGAGCAGTCCGTTGGATAATGGTTGACTTCTATCGTACCTCTAGTGTTACAGACATGCTACATTCGCTAAATATACGCAGACTAGACCAACGGCGTGTTGACAGTAGGTTATCCCTTTTTATAATGATCTCAATGCTATCCCATTGAACATTACCTAGTTCCCCTCTCCCGCCATGCACGACACTGCCATTTCTTAATATATAGGTTAATTACAGAAATTACAGAATACTACAAGTTTTCCTTTTTTGCAAGAACCATTTATCATTGGAACAATCTCTCCCCGGACAGTGCCCATCTCCCTATCATAGAGCAATTCAATACAACTGTTTGCTGTATTGATCATGCCACCCCCTAGTTGTTCTGCCTAGCTGCTTTTAAACTCTGAACCTTAACTACTCATACTTTCAACTTCTTTGTGGTTTTGACGCACAATATGTCTACATCCCCACGGGGGGGGGCTGTCATTAGAGGAAGATAGATAGGGAGTGAACCTGCGGCCCTAGTGTATATAAATGTATGCACGCTCGATTGATTGCAAAGCAAGTTGTTACAACTTATTTAAAGCGACATTACATCGCAAAACAAATAAAATGCATCTTTTTCACGTACTACAAATTCTTCTGAATACATCGAACGCTAACATTGAATCAATAAACAGTGTGTTTGTGGTATACACACTTTCAAACGTGAAAGTAGGATTTCATATAACGGTCATACAGGCTCCTGAATTGACGTTTGTTGTCAGTGAAGTAAATACTAAACACGCAATACTTTCGTTTAGAGATACTTTAATTAAGATTAGTCTACAAATAAATATGCATAGGCACACATGTGAGATATCACGGTAAATGTGTAGCATAACTCGTGTTATTCAGGATAAACTCTTTGTATTACGCATGAATGTCGACCCTATTTACATTATTTTGTTATGTCAACAAACCGCGTATACAACATTTGTTTATTTGTTGAAATAATCAGTTTTTGAGGCAAATATTGGAATTATAACATATAATATGAAATGACCTTCTGCAGAACTTTGCGTTTTTGCCGATGTCGTGTCGCTTTAATCACTTTCGATACCTCATTCCTGAAGGAAACCAACGCCACGAGGGAGAGTAAAGAGGCATGTGGAATTTAAATGTCTTGCCTAATGGCGCACGCGTAATGGCTCCAGCGGGGCTCGAACTCCGAGTCGTTCGCACTGCGGCCCTGATGCTAGTAGTGAAGGCCAGTTCTAACAACGGTGTGCCAGACCACTCGACCACGGAGGCGGCATATAAGTTGTAATCTTATAATCAATGAAATAGCTCTACGTTACTGGAACCGGACGTATTGTTATAAATGCAAACCACGGTTGTTATAATTGTATATCATGTATTATTGTTGTTGTACTGGTCTACTGGATGATATACTTATATCAGTCGGCACATTTGTTTATAAATGTATTTATAATGCTTATTTGACAGACAGACGGGTATGTAGTCCAGTGGTAACACGCTGGACTGGTAAGCCAGGGATCGCAGGTTCGATCCCCCGTCTGACCCTAATAAAATTAACAGTCTTTCAGATGGGACGTTAAACCGAGGTCTCGTGTTGGTGATTTACACCGTGCACGTAAAAGAACCAGAGGAGACTCTGGAATGGGTCTCTGTCTGTATCATTGCACTATCCTCCAAAATCTAAAATGACTAATCTCTTCAGGAGGCGTCGCTCATATAGGCAACCGGTAGCGACGATAAATAAACGTAAAACACACAATTATTTGACAGTACAGAATACGTTGCTGCTGTTAGTCAACCGGGACACTATCTTGATCTACCGAAATAATGAAAGATCCCAAACCACGACTCCCTTTATTATATTGATCAAAATGAATCCAACCAAGTCTAACCGTAATGTAATGGACAGGAGTCGCTAAAATACAACATAAAGGGACAGAAGTGGTACATCTCCATAAGTTGCTTTTAGTTTAAACTTTATTTATTAAAGTATACATTTTACAAATACGTATATATAATATACACAAATTACATAATGTAAGTATTGGATTGGAAAACAAGTTTTAACAACTTATATTAATTCCTTTCCAGAGTGGAGTTTTTAGTTATATCGTGTATTACGGTAGCGATCAGTACGACGAGCGAGTTGTTGTCGGATTAAGACAGCGACTTACGAGTTGTGAGATGCATTGACGAGTTATTAAATATACTAAGATATAGATACATACTATGAATTGGTTGATAGTTATATATTGGTTCAAAATACAGAGTGTTGGAGTTACTCTATGATTTATTCGTGGCCTGAATGTAGTTTAACAATTATTCAATAGATAAGAAACGGGGTCACACTCTTCAATGGGGGCGAGGGGCAACGACACTGGGCACACACAACCGCAAACTAAGTGTTGAATCGTTTTGTGGCTTCGATGTAACTCTGGACGCGCAGACAGATTATACTGTTCTGCTCGAATGGTAGGTGTTCGTCTCCAAATAAGAGGTTATTCACAGTTAGGGCACATGGAAGATTGACAAGGAAGCGTTGACGAAAAGGGATATAATGATGACACTGGAGGAGATAGTGATTGGTAGATTCGATTGCTCTACACTACACTCGCAAACTGGTGATTCGACTATGTTCTTCCTATGGAGGTCGTGATTTAAGGAGCTGCATCCAAGGCGAAGGCGTGTATGTAGTATTTGGTTTCTTCTATTACCGATGTTGTACAGCGGTGATGGTGCTGTTGTGTTCTTGTTCAGATTGGCCTTGAAGGATCCAATAGTGTTAGAGTTGCGGATGTCAGTTGGCAGTGTGTTCCAATCTTTTATCGTTAATGGTAGAAATGATGAGCTGTATGTTTGTGTTCTCGTATGGATCAATGGAATGTCAGATGCATTTCTAAGTTGATATATTTGGGCCTGTGTCGGAATTAAGTCGGTTAGGTATGCTGTAGATATGCTTGATTCCATCTTGTAAAGTAATGTGAGTCTGTGTTTCTTTCGCCTTGCTGCCAAAGTGTCCCATTTCAGTTCATTTAGTAGAGATTTGATGTTACAGAGTGTTGTGGCACCAGACACTATTCTGCTGCCTCGTTTTGGATCGATTCGATTTCGTTCTTAAGTTGAATGGTACAGTTGTCCCACACGGTGTCACCGTATTCAAGAACAGGCCGTATGAATGAAAAGTACATGCGCTCCAGGCTCTTCCGGTTGAGAATATATTTGAGTGATCGTAGAGTTCCGATTCTTTGCCATGCCTTGTTTACCGTTGTGTTTATGTGTGATGACCATTTGGCATCGTCAGAGAGCGTGAGTCCGAGGTGTTTATGTGCACTGACCTGGTCAACGACAACATTATCCATAGTAAGGTTTGGGTGAGGTCGCTTTATCCGTTTCCTGGAGAACAGCATACTCTCTGTTTTGGAAGGGTTAAAGGTGACTAGCCAGTCCTTGGACCATGTGTGGATAGTACGTAAATCCTCGTTGAGAATAGTGGCTGAAGATATTGGATCATCGACAATGATATACAAAGTGGTGTCATCAGCAAACAGTCGTATCTTGGCTTGAATATCTTTGACGATGTCGTTGATGTAAATGAGATATAGGAGCGGACCAAGAATGGACCCTTGGGGGACACCGGCATTGACAGATGACCAACTAGAGGAAGTGTTTGAGATGACTACACGTTGCCTTCGCTGGGATAAGTATGAAGAAAACCAATTTAATAAATTACCATGAATCCCAAGTGAAGCCAGTTTGTGAAGTAGGCCACGATGCCAGACTCTGTCGAACGCCTTAGATATGTCGCAGAAGACAACCCGAACCTCTTTCCCTTCATCCAGAGCTTGGCAAATGTCGTTATACAGAAATGTGAGCTGATTGATGGTTGAATCACCTTTGATGAACCCTGACTGAGAAGGAGTGATAAGTCCATTACCAATAACAAAGTTGTATAAATACTTATGGACACAGCGCTCCATAAGCTTTCCAATGCAACTCAAGAGAGAAATTGGGCGATAGTTAGAAGGTTTAGAAGGATCTGCCTTTTTGAAGATTTGAAGATGTGTTACGTTTGCCATTTTCCATGGAGAAGGGAATGTCGAAATTGACAGCAGTTTGTTGAAATAAATAGAAAGTGGTGTAGCTAGAGCATCTGCTCCCTCGCGGATGAGTCTTGGACTGATGAGATCGGGACCGCTTGCCTTAGAGGAATCGATGTTAGATATGGCATCTTTAACGTCTTGAACGGTGAGGATGATGTCTGATAGAGTGGAAAGCATAGTGTTGGCGACAGGTGGAAGAACGTGGTTGCGGTCATCAAGAGATGCTTGATTACAGAAATATGTGTTCAACAGTTCAGCCTTGTCGTGGTCAGAAGAAGCCTCTGTACCGTTATCTGCTAGTGGAGGAATGTGTTTGTTGTTAAGTTTTTTCGCAATTTTGTACCATTCTTTAACTGGTGTGTCTCTAGCGTTAGCCTTATCGATGAGTTTCTGTTGGTATGTGGCTTTGGTTTGACGGATGAGTTTTGTGGTGTCATTTCTGGATTGTCTGAAGTTGGCCCAGTTGGTAGTGGTATTTGAAGATTTTGCCTTTTTGTGAAGTTTGTTACGTTTGCGCATCATACGTCTGATACTGTTGTTAATCCAGGGATATCTGTTGGTCTAATAGTCACAAGCTTGTTAGGAATGGAGTGGGAAGCTGCGGAAAGTATTGTTTCTGCAATAATATTAGCTGCAATGTCTATGTTGTCGTGGCTCAGATGTTCATTCCAGTCGGTTGAAGACAGGATACGTCGATATTCGTTGTAGTCTCCTCTTTCATATAACCAAATACGCCTCTTGAAGTTCACATGTTTGGGTTTAGAGAATTTCAAAACAGTAACAATGAGACAATGAAATCTGATAAGATTAGGAACAAAGGGGTCCGCTACAAAGCTGGAGATGACATGACGAGGGTTCTTGATGAACATGAGATCGATCAGAGATCTGGAGTGTTCTGTAAAATTGGTAGGTGAGTTGATGAGCTGTTCAGCGTTGTATGATGAAATTAGTCTACTCATTTTGTTGGAAGGCGATGCCTAGATGTTAATATTAAAGTCACCAGTGACTAAAATGTTGTCACATAGATGGTTGAATGCCTGGTCGATGCTTTGCTCCAGAAGCAGCCAATAGTTGTTGTTTGAATCCGGTGGTCTATAAATTCCACCTACTAGTAACTTGCGCTGGCTAAGACGTATCTCAACCCAGAGAGCCTCAAGTCCATTCACGGATAGATTATGGCATTCAACGGCGTGTAGTCGGTTTCTGACGTATATAGTGACACCTCCGCCGATCCGATCCTTCCTATCACAACGGAATGGTAAATTGAAATTTGGAATGTATAGGTCTTTGTCAGGGATATTTGAATTAAGCCAGGTTTCTGTAAACACGAGAATATCGTATGGTTGTGCCTCGTCTTCGAGAAGATCAATTTTGGGTTTCAGGCTCTGTATGTTGAAATGCATGACACTTAGACCGCTATTAGTAAGACCAAGATAAGATGAAGACAGTGTGTCAGAACTATCAGAGTTGGATGATGGTCCAGGATTTGGATGAACATCACCTGATCTGCATATTAAAGTTGTGAAGAGATAGCCAGAGACGGAAAATGAAAATAGATAGGAACAAGACAGTTTGAGCAGATATGGGTACGGTGTGTTGTCCAGCTTACAGATAAATTGACGGCGGGCACTGTTGTATTCACAAGTCGTATGCATTATGGTGGGTGCTGGGGTTCGAATTCAGCATCAGGTACCGCCGTCTCCACCACGAACAACCAAAGAAACGGTGAAAGGACCAGTAAAGCCGTTCCCACCTCATGGATGAGTGTGACTCCAATAAAAAATATAATAATGGATATCATGATGATATCCGAAAGACAGTAAGTGTGTTGTCTCGGACAAAGCTTGTTAGTAGGTTACTAAGTATTTTTGAACAGGTTATGTTACCTACTAGTACTATAACTATGTTGAATGCAGCTTGGTTTTGATTCGAAAAATTTAGTATTGGAGTTATAGTAGTTATAGATGTGTATCACATGTAATATGAGAGTATGATGCAGTTTTGGATGGAAAATAATCCCCTTTTTAAATCGTAATATATTTTAAATTTGTATTCAATACAATGTACAATGCATATTTAATTTGTTTCTTGAGGACTAGATTATCAAGGATATAGATGTATATATTTACGGAATAAAATGTCACAGATGCATGCCAGTATGGTTTTTTGACAGTAGGTGTATGATAACTTCGAACTATTACTGCAGTCGGTATTCTAGAGATGTTAATGTATGGACGTCAATATAATCTAAGTAGTAGGTATGTAGTTGATGTTCATCCCTATGCACCACCAAGATGAATAACGTTGCCGTCGATTGGTACCTTAATTCAGCCAGTGTAACAGAATGAACACCAACCCATACCAAAACGCCATTCTGAAAATGACGCGACATCATTAGTCCCGAAAAATAATCAGAAAAACATCCACAGAACAGCAGAGATTCATGAGTTCATGAGAACAATAATAGTAGCATTATTATGTGCACAGACTATATATATCAGAACAGGAGAGATTCGTGAGTTCATGAGAACAATAATAGTAGCATTATTATGTGCACAGACTATATATATATCAGAACAGGAGAGATTCATGAGAACAATAATAGTAGCATTATTATGTGCACCGACTATATATATATCAGAACAGGAGAGATTCATGAGTTCATGAGAACAATAATAGTAGCATTATTATGTGCACAGACTATATATATCAGAACAGGAGAGATTCATGAATTCATGAGAACAATAATAGTAGCATTATTATGTGCACAGACTATATATATCAGAACAGGAGAGATTCATGAGAACAATAATAGTAGCATTATTATGTGCACACACTATATATATCAGAACAGGAGAGATTCATGAGTTCATGAGAACAATAATAGTAGCATTATTATTATGTGCACAGACTATATATATCAGAACAGGAGAGATTCATGAATTCATGAGAACAATAATAGTAGCATTATTATGTGCACAGACTATATATATCA
This sequence comes from Archivesica marissinica, assembly GCA_014843695.1. Classification (NCBI taxonomy): domain Eukaryota; kingdom Metazoa; phylum Mollusca; class Bivalvia; order Venerida; family Vesicomyidae; genus Archivesica; species Archivesica marissinica. The sequence goes on along the minus strand of CM026395.1, from coordinate 47,902,304 downwards.
GAACAGGAGTGATTCATGAGTTCATGAGAACAATAATAGTAGCATTATAATGTGCACAGACTATATATATCAGAACAGGAGTGATTCATGAGTTCATGAGAACAGTAATAGTAGCATTATTCTGTGCACACACTATATATATCAGAACAGGAGTGATTCATGAGTTCATGAGAACAGTAATAGTAGCATTAATTCTGTGCACACACTATATATATCAGAACAGGAGAGATTCAGGAGTTCATGAGAACAGTAATAGTAGCATTATTCTGTGCACACACTATATATATCAGAACAGGAGTGATTCATGAGTTCATGAGAACAGTAATAGTAGCATTGTTCTGTGCACACACTATATATATCAGAACAGGAGAGATTCATGAGTTCATGAGAACAGTAATAGTAGCATTATTATGTGCACACACTATATATATCAGAACAGGAGAGATTCATGAGTTCATGAGAACAGTAATAGTAGCATTATTCTGTGCACACACTATATATATCAGAACAGGAGAGATTCATGAGTTCATGAGAACAGTAATAGTAGCATTATTCTGTGCACACACTATATATATCAGAACAGGAGAGATTCATGAGTTCATGAGAACAGTAATAGTAGCAGTATGCTGTGCACACACTATATATATCAGAACAGGAGAGATTCATGAGTTCATGAGAACAGTAATAGTAGCATTATTCTGTGCACACACTATATATAAACATGTATAACTGTTGTATGAGTAGCACAATGCTTCACATAATCGTATTATTTTTTAATATTTACATATTACAAACCCTACTAATTATGTATAGGACTCAGCGAGTTGTACTCACAAGTAGTTCTCGCGTATTTAGAGTCAGACATTTGTACCAAATGTTAGAGATGATTCGAGTGCAATACGTGATTCTTAGCTAACTGGTAAGATGCATATAATATAATTAATTATAGTGTTTCATAATATGATCGGGCAATCACATATCAAAGAATGAGTTGTGATCACATGAATAATCACATATATATAAGTATGCCCTCGCTGTGTGTCACCCCTCATTCATCAATGTGTATATAGCTTTGTTAATACGACAAAGTTCATAATATGACGTTTGATGGGGTCGATAGGTATTTCAATTGATGATTAAGCCTCAACCCTCCAATATATTGATGAGCTTGTTCTAGTTAGACTAGTTTTAAAAGGCTTAAAGCAGGTAGTATGTATGGACAACCCCCCAATCTGCGATCCGCGCCAGACTGAATACCTTAAAGAAGTCCCACAAGTCCCTAATTACCAATGTTATGTTATTGGAACATGTTATTGGAACGTGAACTATAAATATAGATGCGCCCCCTGCCCACAGACGAAGAAGACACCGCAACTAAGCAAAAGGCAAACAAGGCTAATGTATAAGATGGCATCCATCGATATGAACTAAATAAATACTAGGCCCTAATCCACACATCCACCTGGTTCACCTCTTACTCGTCGCGGGAGAATTCCGCATGCAAACAAAAGTCGTAGTGACAAACTATCACGTCGCATCTATACGCCAAAAATAACAGTGATTTCTAGCTTACCTACACAGGGAGAGCACATATACGCCAAATACAAGTATTTAATAAATATACATGTGCATGTTGGGTTATGTAAGATCATGTCCCATGTTTTTAGATTTGTAAAACGAATAGGTTATAATAATGTTATAATCATGTGCTTACAATTCTAAAAGACGGGGAAATGCAACAAAGTTATAATAAAATGATAGTAAAGTGATAGTCTACAACAGTCCAGCTAAGCGTTTATAACGTGCGGCACATGTCCATTTATTAGTTGTCAAATATTTCACGGTTCATGGCCGGTGTCAAATCACCTGTATACTATCTAACACAGGTAACACTATTGATAAATATAATAGTATAGTGCACACCAAAAAGTTACGAGGTAGATGTTTTCGATTTGATGGCTTCCTTCGATTTGAAGAACTCCTTCGATTGTGTATATGTCTTCAAATTTTTGAGGTCTCCCATCGTCTCGATTCGCCGGAGTCTAACATCAAAACCGTCAACAGGCTTTACTATGATGACACCATCTGATGTCCAAGTCCCGTGTATCGTCTTGGCCTTAACAAGTTGACGAGTCAGATAGTATAGCTCACTGCGCGCTCGCGTGAGATCTTCGTTTATGAAGGTGTTCTCGTAGCCACAAAATTTGAGTTTGGCCTTCTGTTCGTACAAATTGTGACGCGCCCTATATGTGGCTAATTTGACTATTATATCTCGTGGGCAGGTAGGTTTGGATGACGATGGGGCTTCGGTAGGCACTGGCTTCTTGCCGAGCCTGTGCGTACGATCGATCGCGTCCAATTTTATATCAGCACCGACCGCTGCTGCGAGATCAATAACAATCTGGTATGTAGATGCCCGATATACGGAGACAAGTTGCTTTTAGTGAGGTGCCGGGTGTAGCAACTAAACGAAATAGTGGAGTAAGTATCTCCCATACTGTAACTTGTATCGATAAGGTTGTGTTTGAACAAGACATTGAAGAATTTGAAGACATTATGGCTTTCCCAGATAAGCTTCAATGTGCTATATTTTTGGCGTGTTTTCTGCATCACGGGTTACGTTAACTGTAAAACTTTAATTTCAACTAATTGTGTGTGTTTTACGTTTATTTATCATCGCTACCGGTTGCCCATATGAGCGACGCCTCCTGAAGAGATTAGTCATTTTAGATTTTTGGAGATTAGTGCAATGATACAGAGAGAGAGACCCATTACGTGCACGGTGTAAAGCACCGACACGAGACCTCGGTTTAACGTCCCATCTGAAAGACTGTTAATTTTATTAGGATCAGACGGGGGATCGAACCTGCGATCCCTGGATTACTAAACTATTTTTTCTTTCAGCAGCAGATATAGATAACGTTGAACATGACTTAATTCCCTTTAGCAATATAGTTCTCGCTAACTAGTGTCAGGATTGTACTGACAATGTATTGAGAAATTGTTTAGGACATTTGGCAGTTTAATCATATACACTTTGTATTATATTCACAAATTTATTTTAGCTCCATTGCGCAATAAATCCCTACAACATTAGCTCAATAGCTTTCAAGAACTATTTCTGATGGAATCCATTGCCATGAGCAGAGAGAAGATGCAATGTGGAATTTAAGTGCCTTTGCCTATACTATTTGGTGGGTTTTGACCGGTTACTTTGGTTTCCTCCCACACGAATGACCACATATTCGTTTTTATCTGCGCCAACGAGAGTGATCAATATAAGTTGTTAAAGCATGTTTCGCAATCGTTGTAAAATAATTAAACTTTAGTGTGATTGTGTATATCTAATAATAGTTTCAGTTTCATTTATGCCATAGTAGGTTTTGTGTATTCCTGTTAAGAGAAAATGGAAATATGTTAACATCTTAGCAACACTGACATAAATGTCCCGCACTTTTAACAGAAGTATTAAAATATTACCCAGCTTGTACGCCGTCCTAACATCCGGCGCATACCCTGGACCCCCTGGATTACTACAGCCCATGACCAAAATACAGTGTAGCATCAATCAAATATTATACCTAGTCAACACACCTAGTGAACAAATATTGTTTGATATACAACTATATGTAATCTATATAGATCTTTTATAATTATTAAATGCAAGAATTATCACATATATATACAGTATATATACTTTTTCAGAAAATGGCCTGTAAATATTTATATTTTTGGATAATATTTTAGTTTAAACATATTTATTTAATGTCAATACACGATTATTTACAACAACTGATATAAGGAATTGGACAGAAAGCTGTATAGCTTATGATTGTCCTCACCTGGATATGTTATTGCTCTATATACATGTATATAACAATAACACTCGTTGTACAAATAGAAATTTAGCAAATGGGTTGGGCCAGAAGTTCTAACAACATTAGTGATTGGCCCTCCCCCATAAAATAAATTAAGAACAACAGAATGTAAGTGACGTAGTTAGTGCTGAAAACATGTACATACATTTTACAATATTTAATAAGGTTAGTCTGTGAATGTCAAATAAATGTGCTAGTTTGCTCAATCCACTGTCCAGTTTCCCAAGAATTGCACCCCAGGACCAAGCCCAAACCTGATTGAAAACGAGAACATAATTATTGGAGAATTAATAACTCAACTAGCGTAAGTATATATTAAATAAAAGTAATCAGTTAAAATGATGTGTTTGTTTAATAAATGTATGTACTGCTGTGAAAATTACTATGTTAGTAGTAT
>CM026395.1:47870093-47897029 GCA_014843695.1 Archivesica marissinica | reverse complement strand
GCACATTTATTTGACATTCACAGACTAACCTTATTAAATATTGTAAAATGTATGTACATGTTTTCAGCACTAACTACGTCACTTACATTCTGTTGTTCTTAATTTATTTTATGGGGGAGGGCCAATCACTAATGTTGTTAGAACTTCTGGCCCAACCCATTTGCTAAATTTCTATTTGTACAACGAGTGTTATTGTTATATACATGTATATAGAGCAATAACATATCCAGGTGAGGACAATCATAAGCTATACAGCTTTCTGTCCAATTCCTTATATCAGTTGTTGTAAATAATCGTGTATTGACATTAAATAAATATGTTTAAACTAAAATATTATCCAAAAATATAAATATTTACAGGCCATTTTCTGAAAAAGTATATATACTGTATATATATGTGATAATTCTTGCATTTAATAATTATAAAAGATCTATATAGATTACATATAGTTGTATATCAAACAATATTTGTTCACTAGGTGTGTTGACTAGGTATAATATTTGATTGATGCTACACTGTATTTTGGTCATGGGCTGTAGTAATCCAGGGGGTCCAGGGTATGCGCCGGATGTTAGGACGGCGTACAAGCTGGGTAATATTTTAATACTTCTGTTAAAAGTGCGGGACATTTATGTCAGTGTTGCTAAGATGTTAACATATTTCCATTTTCTCTTAACAGGAATACACAAAACCTACTATGGCATAAATGAAACTGAAACTATTATTAGATATACACAATCACACTAAAGTTTAATTATTTTACAACGATTGCGAAACATGCTTTAACAACTTATATTGATCACTCTCGTTGGCGCAGATAAAAACGAATATGTGGTCATTCGTGTGGGAGGAAACCAAAGTAACCGGTCAAAACCCACCAAATAGTATAGGCAAAGGCACTTAAATTCCACATTGCATCTTCTCTCTGCTCATGGCAATGGATTCCATCAGAAATAGTTCTTGAAAGCTATTGAGCTAATGTTGTAGGGATTTATTGCGCAATGGAGCTAAAATAAAGTTGTGAATATAATACAAAGTGTATATGATTAAACTGCCAAATGTCCTAAACAATTTCTCAATACATTGTCAGTACAATCCTGACACTAGTTAGCGAGAACTATATTGCTAAAGGGAATTAAGTCATGTTCAACGTTATCTATGTCTGCTGCTGAAAGAAAAAATAGTTTAGTAATCCAGGGATCGCAGGTTCGATCCCCCGTCTGATCCTAATAAAATTAACAGTCTTTCAGATGGGACGTTAAACCGAGGTATCGTGTCGGTGCTTTACACCGTGCACGTAATGGGTCTCTCTCTCTCTGTATCATTGCACTAATCTCCAAAAATCTAAAATGACTAATCTCTTCAGGAGGCGTCGCTCATATGGGCAACCGGTAGCGATGATAAATAAACGTAAAACACACACAATTAGTTGAAATTAAAGTTTTACAGTTAACGTAACCCGTGATGCAGAAAACACGCCAAAAATATAGCACATTGAAGCTTATGTGGGAAAGCCATAATGTCTTCAAATTCTTCAATGTCTTGTTCAAACACAACCTTATCGATACAAGTTACAGTATGGGAGATACTTACTCCACTATTTCGTTTAGTTGCTACACCCGGCACCTCACTAAAAGCAACTTGTCTCCGTATATCGGGCATCTACATACCAGATTGTTATTGATCTCGCAGCAGCGGTCGGTGCTGATATAAAATTGGACGCGATCGATCGTACGCACAGGCTCGGCAAGAAGCCAGTGCCTACCGAAGCCCCATCGTCATCCAAACCTACCTGCCCACGAGATATAATAGTCAAATTAGCCACATATAGGGCGCGTCACAATTTGTACGAACAGAAGGCCAAACTCAAATTTTGTGGCTACGAGAACACCTTCATAAACGAAGATCTCACGCGAGCGCGCAGTGAGCTATACTATCTGACTCGTCAACTTGTTAAGGCCAAGACGATACACGGGACTTGGACATCAGATGGTGTCATCATAGTAAAGCCTGTTGACGGTTTTGATGTTAGACTCCGGCGAATCGAGACGATGGGAGACCTCAAAAATTTGAAGACATATACACAATCGAAGGAGTTCTTCAAATCGAAGGAAGCCATCAAATCGAAAACATCTACCTCGTAACTTTTTGGTGTGCACTATACTATTATATTTATCAATAGTGTTACCTGTGTTAGATAGTATACAGGTGACTTGACACCGGCCATGAACCGTGAAATATTTGACAACTAATAAATGGACATGTGCCGCACGTTATAAACGCTTAGCTGGACTGTTGTAGACTATCACTTTACTATCATTTTATTATAACTTTGTTGCATTTCCCCGTCTTTTAGAATTGTAAGCACATGATTATAACATTATTATAACCTATTCGTTTTACAAATCTAAAAACATGGGACATGATCTTACATAACCCAACATGCACATGTATATTTATTAAATACTTGTATTTGGCGTATATGTGCTCTCCCTGTGTAGGTAAGCTAGAAATCACTGTTATTTTTGGCGTATAGATGCGACGTGATAGTTTGACTTTTGTTTGCATGCGGAATTCTCCCGCGACGGGTAAGAGGTGAACCAGGTGGATGTGTGGATTAGGGCCTAGTATTTATTTAGTTCATATCGATGGATGCTATCTTATACATTAGCCTTGTTTGCCTTTTGTTTAGTTGCGGTGTCTTCTTCGTCTGTGGGCAGGGGGCGCATCTATATTTATAGTTCACGTTCCAATAACATGTTCCAATAACATAACATTGGTAATTAGGGACTTGTGGGACTTCTTTAAGGTATTCAGTCTGGCGCGGATCGCAGATTGGGGGGTTGTCCATACATACTACCTGCTTTAAGCCTTTTAAAACTAGTCTAACTAGAACAAGCTCATCAATATATTGGAGGGTTGAGGCTTAATCATCAATTGAAATACCTATCGACCCCATCAAACGTCATATTATGAACTTTGTCGTATTAACAAAGCTATATACACATTGATGAATGAGGGGTGACACACAGCGAGGGCATACTTATATATATGTGATTATTCATGTGATCACAACTCATTCTTTGATATGTGATTGCCCGATCATATTATGAAACACTATAATTAATTATATTATATGCATCTTACCAGTTAGCTAAGAATCACGTATTGCACTCGAATCATCTCTAACATTTGGTACAAATGTCTGACTCTAAATACGCGAGAACTACTTGTGAGTACAACTCGCTGAGTCCTATACATAATTAGTAGGGTTTGTAATATGTAAATATTAAAAAATAATACGATTATGTGAAGCATTGTGCTACTCATACAACAGTTATACATGTTTATATATAGTGTGTGCACAGAATAATGCTACTATTACTGTTCTCATGAACTCATGAATCTCTCCTGTTCTGATATATATAGTGTGTGCACAGCATACTGCTACTATTACTGTTCTCATGAACTCATGAATCTCTCCTGTTCTGATATATATAGTGTGTGCACAGAATAATGCTACTATTACTGTTCTCATGAACTCATGAATCTCTCCTGTTCTGATATATATAGTGTGTGCACAGAATAATGCTACTATTACTGTTCTCATGAACTCATGAATCTCTCCTGTTCTGATATATATAGTGTGTGCACATAATAATGCTACTATTACTGTTCTCATGAACTCATGAATCTCTCCTGTTCTGATATATATAGTGTGTGCACAGAACAATGCTACTATTACTGTTCTCATGAACTCATGAATCACTCCTGTTCTGATATATATAGTGTGTGCACAGAATAATGCTACTATTACTGTTCTCATGAACTCCTGAATCTCTCCTGTTCTGATATATATAGTGTGTGCACAGAATTAATGCTACTATTACTGTTCTCATGAACTCATGAATCACTCCTGTTCTGATATATATAGTGTGTGCACAGAATAATGCTACTATTACTGTTCTCATGAACTCATGAATCACTCCTGTTCTGATATATATAGTCTGTGCACATTATAATGCTACTATTATTGTTCTCATGAACTCATGAATCACTCCTGTTCTGATATATATAGTCTGTGCACATAATAATGCTACTATTATTGTTCTCATGAATTCATGAATCTCTCCTGTTCTGATATATATAGTCTGTGCACATAATAATAATGCTACTATTATTGTTCTCATGAACTCATGAATCTCTCCTGTTCTGATATATATAGTGTGTGCACATAATAATGCTACTATTATTGTTCTCATGAATCTCTCCTGTTCTGATATATATAGTCTGTGCACATAATAATGCTACTATTATTGTTCTCATGAATTCATGAATCTCTCCTGTTCTGATATATATAGTCTGTGCACATAATAATGCTACTATTATTGTTCTCATGAACTCATGAATCTCTCCTGTTCTGATATATATATAGTCGGTGCACATAATAATGCTACTATTATTGTTCTCATGAATCTCTCCTGTTCTGATATATATATAGTCTGTGCACATAATAATGCTACTATTATTGTTCTCATGAACTCACGAATCTCTCCTGTTCTGATATATATAGTCTGTGCACATAATAATGCTACTATTATTGTTCTCATGAACTCATGAATCTCTGCTGTTCTGTGGATGTTTTTCTGATTATTTTTCGGGACTAATGATGTCGCGTCATTTTCAGAATGGCGTTTTGGTATGGGTTGGTGTTCATTCTGTTACACTGGCTGAATTAAGGTACCAATCGACGGCAACGTTATTCATCTTGGTGGTGCATAGGGATGAACATCAACTACATACCTACTACTTAGATTATATTGACGTCCATACATTAACATCTCTAGAATACCGACTGCAGTAATAGTTCGAAGTTATCATACACCTACTGTCAAAAAACCATACTGGCATGCATCTGTGACATTTTATTCCGTAAATATATACATCTATATCCTTGATAATCTAGTCCTCAAGAAACAAATTAAATATGCATTGTACATTGTATTGAATACAAATTTAAAATATATTACGATTTAAAAAGGGGATTATTTTCCATCCAAAACTGCATCATACTCTCATATTACATGTGATACACATCTATAACTACTATAACTCCAATACTAAATTTTTCGAATCAAAACCAAGCTGCATTCAACATAGTTATAGTACTAGTAGGTAACATAACCTGTTCAAAAATACTTAGTAACCTACTAACAAGCTTTGTCCGAGACAACACACTTACTGTCTTTCGGATATCATCATGATATCCATTATTATATTTTTTATTGGAGTCACACTCATCCATGAGGTGGGAACGGCTTTACTGGTCCTTTCACCGTTTCTTTGGTTGTTCGTGGTGGAGACGGCGGTACCTGATGCTGAATTCGAACCCCAGCACCCACCATAATGCATACGACTTGTGAATACAACAGTGCCCGCCGTCAATTTATCTGTAAGCTGGACAACACACCGTACCCATATCTGCTCAAACTGTCTTGTTCCTATCTATTTTCATTTTCCGTCTCTGGCTATCTCTTCACAACTTTAATATGCAGATCAGGTGATGTTCATCCAAATCCTGGACCATCATCCAACTCTGATAGTTCTGACACACTGTCTTCATCTTATCTTGGTCTTACTAATAGCGGTCTAAGTGTCATGCATTTCAACATACAGAGCCTGAAACCCAAAATTGATCTTCTCGAAGACGAGGCACAACCATACGATATTCTCGTGTTTACAGAAACCTGGCTTAATTCAAATATCCCTGACAAAGACCTATACATTCCAAATTTCAATTTACCATTCCGTTGTGATAGGAAGGATCGGATCGGCGGAGGTGTCACTATATACGTCAGAAACCGACTACACGCCGTTGAATGCCATAATCTATCCGTGAATGGACTTGAGGCTCTCTGGGTTGAGATACGTCTTAGCCAGCGCAAGTTACTAGTAGGTGGAATTTATAGACCACCGGATTCAAACAACAACTATTGGCTGCTTCTGGAGCAAAGCATCGACCAGGCATTCAACCATCTATGTGACAACATTTTAGTCACTGGTGACTTTAATATTAACATCTAGGCATCGCCTTCCAACAAAATGAGTAGACTAATTTCATCATACAACGCTGAACAGCTCATCAACTCACCTACCAATTTTACAGAACACTCCAGATCTCTGATCGATCTCATGTTCATCAAGAACCCTCGTCATGTCATCTCCAGCTTTTTAGCGGACCCCTTTGTTCCTAATCTTATCAGATTTCATTGTCTCATTGTTACTGTTTTGAAATTCTCTAAACCCAAACATGTGAACTTCAAGAGGCGTATTTGGTTATATGAAAGAGGAGACTACAACGAATATCGACGTATCATGTCTTCAACCGACTGGAATGAACATCTGAGCCACGACAACATAGACATTGCAGCTAATATTATTGCAGAAACAATACTTTCCGCAGCTTCCCACTCCATTCCTAACAAGCTTGTGACTATTAGACCAACAGATATCCCCTGGATTAACAACAGTATCAGACGTATGATGCGCAAACGTAACAAACTTCACAAAAAGGCAAAATCTTCAAATACCACTACCAACTGGGCCAACTTCAGACAATCCAGAAATGACACCACAAAACTCATCCGTCAAACCAAAGCCACATACCAACAGAAACTCATCGATAAGGCTAACGCTAGAGACACACCAGTTAAAGAATGGTACAAAATTGCGAAAAAACGTAACAACAAACACATTCCTCCACTAGCAGATAACGGTACAGAGGCTTCTTCTGACCACGACAAGGCTGAACTGTTGAACACATATTTCTGTAATCAAGCATCTCTTGATGACCGCAACCACGTTCTTCCACCTGTCGCCAACACTATGCTTTCCACTCTATCAGACATCATCCTCACCGTTCAAGACGTTAAAGATGCCATATCTAACATCGATTCCTCTAAGGCAAGCGGTCCCGATCTCATCAGTCCAAGACTCATCCGCGAGGGAGCAGATGCTCTAGCTACACCACTTTCTATTTATTTCAACAAACTGCTGTCAATTTCGACATTCCCTTCTCCATGGAAAATGGCAAACGTAACACATCTTCAAATCTTCAAAAAGGCAGATCCTTCTAAACCTTCTAACTATCGCCCAATTTCTCTCTTGAGTTGCATTGGAAAGCTTATGGAGCGCTGTGTCCATAAGTATTTATACAACTTTGTTATTGGTAATGGACTTATCACTCCTTCTCAGTCAGGGTTCATCAAAGGTGATTCAACCATCAATCAGCTCACATTTCTGTATAACGACATTTGCCAAGCTCTGGATGAAGGGAAAGAGGTTCGGGTTGTCTTCTGCGACATATCTAAGGCGTTCGACAGAGTCTGGCATCGTGGCCTACTTCACAAACTGGCTTCACTTGGGATTCATGGTAATTTATTAAATTGGTTTTCTTCATACTTATCCCAGCGAAGGCAACGTGTAGTCATCTCAAACACTTCCTCTAGTTGGTCATCTGTCAATGCCGGTGTCCCCCAAGGGTCCATTCTTGGTCCGCTCCTATATCTCATTTACATCAACGACATCGTCAAAGATATTCAAGCCAAGATACGACTGTTTGCTGATGACACCACTTTGTATATCATTGTCGATGATCCAATATCTTCAGCCACTATTCTCAACGAGGATTTACGTACTATCCACACATGGTCCAAGGACTGGCTAGTCACCTTTAACCCTTCCAAAACAGAGAGTATGCTGTTCTCCAGGAAACGGATAAAGCGACCTCACCCAAACCTTACTATGGATAATGTTGTCGTTGACCAGGTCAGTGCACATAAACACCTCGGACTCACGCTCTCTGACGATGCCAAATGGTCATCACACATAAACACAACGGTAAACAAGGCATGGCAAAGAATCGGAACTCTACGATCACTCAAATATATTCTCAACCGGAAGAGCCTGGAGCGCATGTACTTTTCATTCATACGGCCTGTTCTTGAATACGGTGACACCGTGTGGGACAACTGTACCATTCAACTTAAGAACGAAATCGAATCGATCCAAAACGAGGCAGCAGAATAGTGTCTGGTGCCACAACACTCTGTAACATCAAATCTCTACTAAATGAACTGAAATGGGACACTTTGGCAGCAAGGCGAAAGAAACACAGACTCACATTACTTTACAAGATGGAATCAAGCATATCTACAGCATACCTAACCGACTTAATTCCGACACAGGCCCAAATATATCAACTTAGAAATGCATCTGACATTCCATTGATCCATACGAGAACACAAACATACAGCTCATCATTTCTACCATTAACGATAAAAGATTGGAACACACTGCCAACTGACATCCGCAACTCTAACACTATTGGATCCTTCAAGGCCAATCTGAACAAGAACACAACAGCACCATCACCGCTGTACAACATCGGTAATAGAAGAAACCAAATACTACATACACGCCTTCGCCTTGGATGCAGCTCCTTAAATCACGACCTCCATAGGAAGAACATAGTCGAATCACCAGTTTGCGAGTGTAGTGTAGAGCAATCGAATCTACCAATCACTATCTCCTCCAGTGTCATCATTATATCCCTTTTCGTCAACGCTTCCTTGTCAATCTTCCATGTGCCCTAACTGTGAATAACCTCTTATTTGGAGACGAACACCTACCATTCGAGCAGAACAGTATAATCTGTCTGCGCGTCCAGAGTTACATCGAAGCCACAAAACGATTCAACACTTAGTTTGCGGTTGTGTGTGCCCAGTGTCGTTGCCCCTCGCCCCCATTGAAGAGTGTGACCCCGTTTCTTATCTATTGAATAATTGTTAAACTACATTCAGGCCACGAATAAATCATAGAGTAACTCCAACACTCTGTATTTTGAACCAATATATAACTATCAACCAATTCATAGTATGTATCTATATCTTAGTATATTTAATAACTCGTCAATGCATCTCACAACTCGTAAGTCGCTGTCTTAATCCGACAACAACTCGCTCGTCGTACTGATCGCTACCGTAATACACGATATAACTAAAAACTCCACTCTGGAAAGGAATTAATATAAGTTGTTAAAACTTGTTTTCCAATCCAATACTTACATTATGTAATTTGTGTATATTATATATACGTATTTGTAAAATGTATACTTTAATAAATAAAGTTTAAACTAAAAGCAACTTATGGAGATGTACCACTTCTGTCCCTTTATGTTGTATTTTAGCGACTCCTGTCCATTACATTACGGTTAGACTTGGTTGGATTCATTTTGATCAATATAATAAAGGGAGTCGTGGTTTGGGATCTTTCATTATTTCGGTAGATCAAGATAGTGTCCCGGTTGACTAACAGCAGCAACGTATTCTGTACTGTCAAATAATTGTGTGTTTTACGTTTATTTATCGTCGCTACCGGTTGCCTATATGAGCGACGCCTCCTGAAGAGATTAGTCATTTTAGATTTTGGAGGATAGTGCAATGATACAGACAGAGACCCATTCCAGAGTCTCCTCTGGTTCTTTTACGTGCACGGTGTAAATCACCAACACGAGACCTCGGTTTAACGTCCCATCTGAAAGACTGTTAATTTTATTAGGGTCAGACGGGGGATCGAACCTGCGATCCCTGGCTTACCAGTCCAGCGTGTTACCACTGGACTACATACCCGTCTGTCTGTCAAATAAGCATTATAAATACATTTATAAACAAATGTGCCGACTGATATAAGTATATCATCCAGTAGACCAGTACAACAACAATAATACATGATATACAATTATAACAACCGTGGTTTGCATTTATAACAATACGTCCGGTTCCAGTAACTTAGAGCTATTTCATTGATTATAAGATTACAACTTATATGCCGCCTCCGTGGTCGAGTGGTCTGGCACACCGTTGTTAGAACTGGCCTTCACTACTAGCATCAGGGCCGCAGTGCGAACGACTCGGAGTTCGAGCCCCGCTGGAGCCATTACGCGTGCGCCATTAGGCAAGACATTTAAATTCCACATGCCTCTTTACTCTCCCTCGTGGCGTTGGTTTCCTTCAGGAATGAGGTCTCGAAAGTGATTAAAGCGACACGACATCGGCAAAAACGCAAAGTTCTGCAGAAGGTCATTTCATATTATACTGAGTCAAAAAAGAAACGATACCTGGTGTTTATGTGTCTATAATTTCAACATTTATTAAGAAAATTCTTTGAAAATTCATAAGATGATAGTCCAACATGTTTGAAAGAGGATCACATAAAGCACAATGAGCCTCCGAAACTGTCTGCTGCGTGATGACGTAATTCGTCGGACAGGGGTCTAATGGAGTTTTCACGCAGACGTCAATACCGAGTATGGGCACCATTTGCGTCTCTCACTGCAATGCACCGCCGTCGCATCGAACGGAAGAGTGTCTGAATCTCTTGCTGGTCAATATGTGTCCACTCCTGACGCAAAACATCCCTCAGTTGGTTTAACGTTACCGGCTGACGTCGTCTGACGCGGCGGTCTAACGTATCCCACAAATGTTCTATGGGTGACAAGTCTGGTGACAAAGCAGGCCACGGCAGGGTTTCAATATTGTTCTGCTCCAATAATGTGGTGGAAATCCGAGCAGTATGACACCTGGTGTTGTCCTGTTGGAACAGTGTGACGTTTCTGTTGGCATTAAAGAACGGCACAACAACTGGCGCAAGGATCTCATCACAGTACCGCTGGGCGTTTAGGTTCCCGTCCACCACTAACAGTTCAGTGCGACTACCGAAGGTGATACCGCCCCACGCCATAACGCTTCCGCCCCCTAACAGATCGACCTGGTGTACACATGCGTCGGCGTAACGTTCACCGCGTCTGCGATATACCCTCTCTCTGCCATCCGCTCGACGCAAACAGAACAGCGATTCATCGCTAAACATCACCGAATTCCACTGTAACCGAGTCCAGCGAGCACGTTCCGTCGTCCATTCCCGCCGTACGTCACGGTGACGTCGTGTCAGAATGTGTCCAACGTATGGCCGATAGGCACGAATGCCACGTTCACCGAGCCGGTTCCTGACTGTTTGTGCACTGATGCGATTGTTGGTCATCCCAGGAGTAACGGCAGCTGTGTGCGTAGCAGGTAGGAACCGGTCACGTAAATGTGACGTCCGAATGTGACGGTCCTGTTCACGCGTCGTCACACGTGGTCGACCAGATCTTGGACGGTCGTCCACCGATCCATGTGTTCGATAACGTCGAAGTAGACGTGTTATCGTGATCCGCGTAACCCCGAGTCGATTTGCGACGTCACGCTGACGTAAACCGCCGTCAATCATGCCAATGGCACGCATTCTCTGATTGCGGTTTAGCCTAGGCATTTTGTTAGAGGTAACAATGGGTATGTAAGGTGTTTTTCCTCGATGATAATGCAATACCAGTACAATAAACCGGTTTTCCGATTTGTACATGTATAGGAAGTTGTCTTTGTTGAGGAGCGAGTGCAAATCGGAAATTCGGCGTTCCAGGATTATCGGGTGTTTATTTACCTGTGTTTATGGTTGGCTGACGTTGCAATAAGATACCCGGTACTGATACGTAATAATATATTAAACCTTTCTATGGTTTTATCCGTTTTACGTCATTTTTAGTTTGGTATCGTTTCTTTTTTGACTCAGTATATGTTATAATTCCAATATTTGCCTCAAAAACTGATTATTTCAACAAATAAACAAATGTTGTATACGCGGTTTGTTGACATAACAAAATAATGTAAATAGGGTCGACATTCATGCGTAATACAAAGAGTTTATCCTGAATAACACGAGTTATGCTACACATTTACCGTGATATCTCACATGTGTGCCTATGCATATTTATTTGTAGACTAATCTTAATTAAAGTATCTCTAAACGAAAGTATTGCGTGTTTAGTATTTACTTCACTGACAACAAACGTCAATTCAGGAGCCTGTATGACCGTTATATGAAATCCTACTTTCACGTTTGAAAGTGTGTATACCACAAACACACTGTTTATTGATTCAATGTTAGCGTTCGATGTATTCAGAAGAATTTGTAGTACGTGAAAAAGATGCATTTTATTTGTTTTGCGATGTAATGTCGCTTTAAATAAGTTGTAACAACTTGCTTTGCAATCAATCGAGCGTGCATACATTTATATACACTAGGGCCGCAGGTTCACTCCCTATCTATCTTCCTCTAATGACAGCCCCCCCCCCCCGTGGGGATGTAGACATATTGTGCGTCAAAACCACAAAGAAGTTGAAAGTATGAGTAGTTAAGGTTCAGAGTTTAAAAGCAGCTAGGCAGAACAACTAGGGGGTGGCATGATCAATACAGCAAACAGTTGTATTGAATTGCTCTATGATAGGGAGATGGGCACTGTCCGGGGAGAGATTGTTCCAATGATAAATGGTTCTTGCAAAAAAGGAAAACTTGTAGTATTCTGTAATTTCTGTAATTAACCTATATATTAAGAAATGGCAGTGTCGTGCATGGCGGGAGAGGGGAACTAGGTAATGTTCAATGGGATAGCATTGAGATCATTATAAAAAGGGATAACCTACTGTCAACACGCCGTTGGTCTAGTCTGCGTATATTTAGCGAATGTAGCATGTCTGTAACACTAGAGGTACGATAGAAGTCAACCATTATCCAACGGACTGCTCTTCGCTGGGCACCTTCAATTTGGTCTATCAATGTTTGGGTATGGGGCGACTAAATAGCAGAGGCATATTCAAGCTGGGGTCTCAATAGTGTCTGGTAAGCCATGTACTTAATGTGTTTGGATTTGACATGGATGTTTCGTCGTAGAAACCCTAATGCTTGATTAGCTGTCTTTGTTGACCTATATATGTCCCACTACAGGTTATTTGAGATATCCACGCCACGGTATTTGGCTGTGGACTCCATGGAGTTGATATTGACTGAGAATAGGAAGTTTCCTTCTGGTGACGTGGATACCTTGACATTTGAAGGGGTTAAATTCCATGTCCCACGCAGATTCCCACTCTTCTAACATCTTAAGATCGTTGTGGAGTGTGATCGACTCATTTGCACAGTGATATATATACTGCAGTATCATCTGCAAAGATACGTACTTCGGAACTGATGTTTTGTGAGAGGTCGTTTATATAGGATGGGACTAGCAGGGGTCCAGAAGACACAGGGATGGCTTCTGAACTAATACCATTAAGGACAACTAACTGGAATCTATTATTTAGAAAAACTCTTAAAGCACCTACATTGTTGACATCTGACTCCATTGTCATGCATTTTAGTAGTACTGTCTCGTGATTGACTTTGTCGAGAACCTTACTGAAGTCTAATAGGATGAGATCTACCTGATGCTTATTGTAGACAGAGGTAACCAAGTCATTGACTAGCATTAATAATTGGGTCACGCATGACCGTTTTTCTCTAATACCATACTGCAAATGGTACAGAATACTGTGGTTAGTGAGGTGTTTTGCTATCGAAGAGGAAAAAATAGGATGGCAGTGATCCTTCGTTGAGGGATTGTTGGAATAAGACTTCAAGGATAGGGGAGAGTTCTTTAGACAGAGCTTTAAGTATGCTTGACTTTATTTGGTGAGGACCACTAGCCGTATGGGTGTTCAGGTTATTGAGAAATTTCTCTATTCCATTTGAACTTACCGTGAGCTCATTCATGTTTGGAATGTATTGACCATTCAGGTTTCCATTTGTGTCATAAATTTCCATTTTACATAGGGAGGTAAGTCTTAATGGAGATTTGGAGCTGAATACAGACTGAAACTGTTTGTTAATTTCAAATTTGTAAAAGAGTTGTCTGCTATGCTGATATTTATGAATAAAACTGTTTTGATCACGTGTTGAAGTTACAGCGTACTTCCCGTAACTACCAAATATCGGCATAATAATAAGATCCGATACGTGCAACTTCTACTGAATGATTCAGGTTGTATATGAATTTCGTAAATAGGCAGAAATGCATCGAATGTAGTCCCAATAACTAATATAGTTCATTATCCTTTTTGGTAAAAATGCATTTTCATGACAGGCAGTGTATGGTTTTTTTTTGTGTTTCGTGAGAAATTATGTGACTTGAGAAGACTAGTTGATGTGTAGAAACGATGCGGTATAAGAAGGCAGGCCATTGCAAACTGATGGTTTGTATACTGTATTATTTGGCGGAGGAATATAGTGTGTAAACACAGTGACGTTATTCACAGGTTAGCACTAGCTATGCAACACATTACATTTAGAATATATATGCTGTTTTTCAGTTTGATTTGAATACATCTTCACTGTGGATGTGGTATCAGACGAAATGAAAGATTGTTAATATAAATGTCTGTTTCGGCCTTGAATCCAATCGCAGGTTCGACCCCACGTCTGTCACTGACAATAATAATATTAACAGTCTTTCATATTGGACTTTAAACCGAGGTCTCGTGTCGCTGCTTTACGCCGTACATGTAAATGAACCAGAGGATACTCTGTAATGGGTATATGTCTGTATCATTGCATTATCCTCAATTTTATCAGGGTCAGACGGGGGCTCGAACCATCGATGTTGTTTTCATATCGTCTGTGTGTAGTTATATACTGCGATGTTGTTTTCATATCGTCTGTGTGTAGTTATATACTGCGATGTTGTTTTCATATCGTCTGTGTTAGTTATATACGCGATGTTGTTTTCATATCGTCTGTGTGTAGTTATATACTGCGATGTTGTTTTCATATCGTCTGTGTGTAGTTATATACTGCGATGTTGTTTTCATATCGTCTGTGTGTAGTTATATACTGCGATGTTGTTTTCATATCGTCTGTGTGTAGTTATATACTGCGATGTTGTTTTCATATCGTCTGTGTGTAGTTATATACTGCGATGTTGTTTTCATATCGTCTGTGTGTAGTTATATACTGCGATGTTGTTTTCATATCGTCTGTGTGTAGTTATATACTGCGATGTTGTTTTCATATCGTCTGTGTGTAGTTATATACTGCGATGTTGTTTTCATATCGTCTGTGTGTAGTTATATACTGCGATGTTGTTTTCATATCGTCTGTGTGTAGTTATATACTGCGATGTTGTTTTCATATCGTATGTGTGTAGTTATATACTGTGATGTTGTTTTCATATCGTCTGTGTGTAGTTATATACTGCGATGTTGTTTTCATATCGTCTGTGTGTAGTTATATACTATTTGGACACATGCTTGTTAATAATTTGTTTATAAATAACTTATTATGTTATGTTATATTTCGGGTTTTACGCCTGCATCAGCACCATTTCGGGCTATATCGCTTAACAACACCTTTCCTGGGCAGGCTCCAGCGGTTAACCAGTACTTGGGTGCACCAACCTCCGTAAGAAACTGCCAACTTTTTCATATAAATGAGACACGGCTTGAGCGGGGCTCGAACCCATGCCCATCAGTGATGATAGGTTACAGTGGTATACAAGTCAGCGACTTTAACCACTCGACCACGAGGGGGACTTATAAATAACTACGTTAAAAATCAAAATCTGTAATAGTTTGTGTCTTCGGCTATATTTTCATTTTTATTTCAGTCTCATATAATTATATACATTACAGCAAATATAAACACACCAAATTAACAACGTACATAGCCATTCAATAAGTAGAATTACAAGAGACTTTTATATGGAACCGAAAATAGATTTCATCACTTCATACCACATGCACTAGACACATTGTATGCCCAATGTGCTTATAATAGTCGACTAGACTACTTCAACTACTATTATAAGCCAAGCCCAATGCGCATAAATAAACACATACTTGCCTATATTGCCTGTGAGTAACGCCTTTCGAAGCCGAAATGAAAAAACTATTCCAAAAACAATTGATGAATTTGATCATGTAAAACCAATTTTTTAGTTTAGTGTAACCATATTTATTTTATTGATTTATACAACACATGGTTACATGTGAATTTGTTTAAGCACTTCACTGTTTATGACGTGATAATATATATATATTGTATGTAATAATTTGTATATGATGATGTACTTTGTACAAATCGAAATAAATATCTGTTCTGTTCTGTTCGTTACAAAACTATAGCATGATAATATAAATGGTTTGGGTCACAAGTTTTAACAACATTAGAAAATATAAAACCATTAAAAACTTACCCATATTTAATTTGTCGTTCTCTTCCGCAATGCAGACTGGTAGACATACGACATTCTGCACAACTGTGAGTGTGTATTGTAATTGTGACGATTTTTAGACGATCACGTGTCACACTACCCGGCTTGGAACTGTGCCAGATCAGTTTGCCACGTATGCAATTTTAATTACCATTTTCGGAAAATGAACACACACACGGTAGTTATCCAGTTTTTTGAAAATGATAACAATAGTTTAATGACAGGTTTATTGTTGCGTGCAGGCCCGTAGCCAGCTTTTTTATGAGGGGGTGTCGTTCCGAGGTCCCGAATGGACCGGTGCCGCTAGGGGATTACTGGGGTATGCCCCCTCAATTTTTGAAATCTAGATGGTCTGAAACGCCATTTCCTGCATTCTGGGCAATGACCAGGAACAATCAATGCAATTTTAATTGATATAATAGAGGATCTTACATGAGTTGTGAATTCATACAATAATTTTATGAAATGAGTGGTGAATTCATACAATAATTTTTATGAAACGAGTGGTGAATTCATACAATGATTTTATGAAACGAGTGGTGAATTCATACAATAATTTTTATGAAACGAGTGGTGAATTCATACAATAATTTTATGAAATGAGTGGTGAATTCATACACAGATTAAAAAGAATTCATACAATGATATTATGAAACGAGTGGTGAATTCATACAATGATTTTTATGAAACGAGTGGTGAATTAATACAATGATTTTATGAAATGAGTGGTGAATTCATACAATACTTTTTATGAAATGAGTGGTGAATTCATACAAAGATTTTATGAAATGAGTGGTGAATTCATACAATAATATTTATGAAATGAGTGGTGAATTCATACAATGATTTTTATGAAATGAGTTGTGAATTCATACAATGATTTTATGAAACGAGTTGTGAATTCATACAATGATTTTATGAAACGAGTGGTGAATTCATACAATAATTTTTATGAAATGAGTGGTGAATTCATACAATGATTTTATGAAACGAGTTGTGAATTCATACAATGATTTTATGAAACGAGTTGTGAATTCATACAATGATTTTATGAAACGAGTTGTGAATTCATACAATGATTTTTATGAAACGAGTTGTGAATTCATACAATGATTTTATGAAACGAGTTGTGAATTCATACAATGATTTTATGAAACGAGTGGTGAATTCATACAATGATTTTATGAAACGAGTTGTGAATTCATACAATGATTTTATGAAACGAGTGGTGAATTCATACAATGATTTTATGAAACGAGTGGTGAATTCATACAATGATTTTATGAAACGAGTTTCATAAAATATGGTGTGAAATCACCACTCATGTTAGATCCGTTTTTAGATCCGTTTTATCACATAACCACAGTAACCACAGTAAACTTAAATTTGAATAAAGAAACGTTTCTGTTTCCTTGTATACGTTGAGCCTTATTACATCTCAAAGAAATCAGTACGGTGTATTCGTACGCTGTGGTAAATAGTCCCCCGAAAAACTGAATACAAGCACATTAATGTGATAATATACAAATATTGCATTTTGACAGAGTGGGCAATATGAAACATATCACCCCATGAACATTAACCGAGGCGTAAGCGGAACAATGATACTATATATAAGGGAACATTGAACCACTAGCCATGGTATCCATGCAGGAACCATGATTATATATATATATAAGGGAACATTGAACCACTAGCCGCGGTATCCATAATATATATATGGAAACATTGAACCACTAGCCGCGGTATCCATGCAGGAACCATAATATATATATGGAAACATTGAACCACTAGCCGCGGTATCCATGCAGGAACCATGATTATATATATATGGAAACATTGAACCACTAGCCGCGGTATCCATGCAGGAAACATTTTAATATATATATGGGAACATTGAACCACTAGCCGTGGTATCCATGCAGGAACAAGCACTAGCCGTGCAGGAACCATGATACTGTATGTATTGGGAAGTACCATGCAATTAGCGCTCCAAAACATTGTATTTCCCGAGCTATTATTGGTGGAGTAAGTCCGAACAGTGGGTGCCCCTCTATGCAGTGTTTGGCTGTCCGATTAGCGCACTCGCTTCTCACACATGCAGCCTCAGTTCGATCCTCTGACCGTGAAGATGGTACAGGTAGGTTTTCTCCGGGTACCTCCCACACGAATGCAGTGGTTAGCGCGCTCGCTTCTCATCGATACAACCCGGGTTCGATCCTCGTGCTTTTCATCAATGCAACCCGGCTTCGATCCTCGGGCTTCTCACCAATGCAACCCGGGTTCGATCCTCGGGCTTCTCATCAATGCAACCCGGCTTCGATCCTCGGGGGGTTTCTCACCATTGCAACCCGGCTTCGATCCTCGGGCTTCTCACCAATGCAACCCGGGTTCGATCCTCGGACCGGGGAGTATGCGAAATGGTATGGTGGTCGACATATCGGACAGGTGGGTTTTCTCCCACACGAATGACTACATTTACGCTTTCATCCGCGCCAACGAGAGTGATTAATATAAGTTGTTAAAACTTGCTTCGCAATCATTTTAAAAGAAATAAAGCTTAAACAGTGTTGTTGGCATACACCCAGGTAGAACCACTGATATTCCGTAAACCAGGTGGATAGATTCTTCCCATGGAATATTCCGACAGCCACTGCGGTATTCGAACCTACAGCGATGAGGGACAAGTGATTTGATGTCAACACCCTTAACCACTCGGCCCCATGTGTATTATGATGTATACTCACACGAAAAAGAAAGTGTGCACTTGGTTAGAGGGAAACTTTTATAATTATATATAGAAGCAATAAATAGGCAAATTTGGTATCAAAATGTGCAAAAATGTATTGGCTACACGATGTTTTACTTTTAATTATCATAACATTGTTTCACGTGTGAATATAAGTATATAATTTTCGCTCTAACCAAGTGCACCCTTTCTTTTTCGTGTGAGTATATATATCCAATTAATAATAAGTAAACATATAGAATTCATGAAATTTATTACCAGTCATAGTAAATATACATGACTAACACACTATTGTAGCCGACAATTAAACTTAGGTTTCGATTCTTAATTGGCGCTCCAAAATAATTATGAAAACATGCTTGTGACGTCATCCTTTGTCATTTCTGTACTTTATAATCTTACTAGTGTATCAACCAAAGATGAACACTATTCCAATATGCACCACACAACTGTCCATTAGTTTAAGAATGAACAGTTAACTAATAGCTAATGAAATAGTCCATTATTATGACAATATAGAGCATGTTTTAAGTAAGAGAAACCCCTCAAACCATCCATTATGGGAAAATGGAAATATCCTTTTACTTTTTCATAATAGTTGCAAATACAACACATGTATTAATGACATGCTTGTCATCTACAAACAGGACTGATCATTTGTTAATTATAAAAAAGCAAAACTTGGTTTTTTCAACAAATAAACAAGCGTCGTATACGCGGTTTGTTGACATAATAAAATAATGAAATACAGATCTCATCAGTCAAATTATTTGTCTGGAACCAGTGAAATTGCACATTTTATTCTCACTGATTTATATAAGTTTATGGTTCCCCAGTCACTGCAATTTAAAATAACGTCACCGCTTAATTTCGGACTCAATCCCTCTGTGACGTCATTTATGACGAACCAACCTTCTTTCACTGATAAGTTTCTATATTTCGCTGGAAAGCATATAATAAATTGTAGTATATGGGGGATACTGCCAGGTATGTGTGACCAAAAGACAATGTCGCCTCCATAACATCAAAAACCAAAAAATGATCTGGTCAATATTAATAAACTAATATCACGCGCGTGCCCACACGCGCGTGCCCACACGCGCGTGCCCACACGCGCGTGCCCACACCCACACCCACCCACACCCACACCCACACCCACACACACACACACACACACACACAGCGTCTCTAGATTAATTAGTATGCAACATAAACTCAACATACGTGTGCGTGCGTGCGTGCGTGCGTGCGTGCGTGCGTGCGTGCGTGCGTGCGTGCGTGCGTGCGTGCGTGCGTGCGTGCGTGCGTGCGTGCGTGTCTGGTGTTACCAAAACAAATGAAAATATTGATATTCCAGTCATACAGCTTTAATCTTAGAAAATAGTTCTGTGAAAAAATGGACAGTCCCTTTATTACAGTCTCATACTGAACGGTTCACCTTTACTCTTGAACAATAAAATACATTTCTTGATACTTTACTAGCATCATATTACAAATTAAAGGGCTCACCTTTACTATGAAAAGTTAAGTACATCCCTTGAAACATTATCATATTACAAATTAAAGGGCTCACCTTTACTATGAAAAGTTAAGTACATCCCTTGAAACATTTAAGACAGTACAAATTAAAGGGCTCACCTTTACTATGAAAAGTTAAGTACATACCTTGAAACATTTAAGACATTACAAATTAAAGGGCTCACCTTTACTATGAAAAGTTAAGTACATCCCTTGAAACATTTATGACATTACAAATTAAAGGGCTCACCTTTACTATGAAAAGTTAAGTACATCCCTTGAAACATTTATGACATTACAAATTAAAGGGCTCACCTTTACTATGAAAAGTTAAGTACATCCCTTGAAACATTTAAGACATTACAAATGTCTTGGATACATATAGTTGCATCAAACATTAAATGGTCAACACATTTGATTCAATAAGGAAACTAGAGGGTACTTATTAGAGCCCTTATCTCGACAGACTGTGATCCAAATCCGGACCCATAGCGAACGTTCCCCCAAAATACATGACGGAGATAACACAACCTCCTGATGGAGACAACGCATGATCTGAGCGTAACATAATAAACATATGGTATGTTCCGTCAAACAACATATGATGTGAGCGTGACGTAATAAACATATGGTATGTTCCATCAAACAACATATGATGTGAGCGTGACGTAATAAACATGGTATGTTCCGTCAAACAACATATGATGTGAGCGTGACGTAATAAACATATGGTATGTTCCATCAAACAACATATGATGTGAGCGTGACGTAATAAACATATGGTATGTTCCGTCAAACAACATATGATGTGAGCTTGACGTAATAAACATGGTATGTTCCGTCAAACAACATATGATGTGAGCGTGACGTAATAAACATATGGTATGTTCCGTCAAACATATGATCTGAGCGTGACGTAATAAACATGGTATGTTCCGTCAAACAACATATAATGTGAGCGTAACATAATAAACATATGGTATGTTCCGTCAAACATATGATCTGAGCGTGACGTAATAAACATATGGTATGTTCCGACAAACAACATATGATGTGAGCGTGACATAATAACCATATGGTATGTTCCATCAAACAACATATGATGTGAGCGTAACATAATAAACATATGGTATGTTCCGACAAACAACATATGATGTGAGCGTGACATAATAACCATATGGTATGTTCCATCAAACAACATATGATGTGAGCGTAACATAATAAACATATGGTATGTTCCGTCAAACAACATATGATGTGAGCTTGACGTAATAAACATATGGTATGTTCCGTCAAACAACATATGATGTGAGCTTGACGTAATAAACATATGGTATGTTCCGTCAAACAACATATGATGTGAGCTTGACGTAATAAACATATGGTATGTTCCGTCAAACAACATATAATGTGAGCGTGACGTAATAAACATATGGTATGGTCACAACATAACCAGCCTATATATAAGCAAAAAATAATAGAATATAATGCATGTAGCAATAAACTAGGTTCATCAATGCAATATGCAGTATTTGTTACTTGAAGTCAACAAACTTAGCCACTAGGCCATGGATGACCCCAGGTCCATTGAAGCCCCGTCTATGTTAAAATATATACAGATCACATTATCAGTTCTATCTAACAACTATATACTATATACATTATGTGTAATCGTGACTTAAACTATATCCAGTGTAATGTCACATACACTATCTTCAGTGTAATGTGACATACACTATCTCCAGTGTAATGTCACATACACTATCTTCAGTGTAATTGTTACATACACTATCGTCAGTGTAATGTCACATACACTATCTTCAGTGTAATGTGACATACACTATCTCCAGTGTAATGTGACATACACTATCTCCAGTGTAATGTCACATACACTATCTCCAGTGTAATGTCACATACACTATCTTCAGTGTAATTGTTACATACACTATCTTCAGTGTAATGTCGCATACACTATCTTCAGTGTAATGTCACATACACTATCTTCAGTGTAATGTCACATACACTATCTTCAGTCTAATCGATACATCGTGACATATACATGTACCATCTTCTAACAGCTAAATAATAGCAAGTGTAACAAGGCATATGGTATTGCCATGGCTAGATACACGTGAAAGTGGACAATCTGGCATTATTAACAAAATTAAAATGTATATAAATTCAGTATGAAACAATAGCATGGAATACCAGACATTGTCGTGACATATATACAGTATTCCAACAGCATAAACCAATAGCATGGCACACTAGACATCGTCGTGACATATATACAGTATTCCAACAGCATGGCACACTAGACATCGTCGTGACATATATACAGTATTCCAACAGCATAAACCAATAGCATGGCCGTGACATATATTCAGTATTCCAACAGCATGAACCAATAGCATGGCCGTGATATATATACAGTATTCCAACAGCATAAACCACTAGCATGGCCGTGACATATATACAGTATTCCAACAGCATAAACCACTAGCATGGCATACTAGACATTGTCATGACATATATACAGTATTCCAACAGCATAAGCAATAGCATGGCCGTGACATATGTACAGTATTCCCACAACATGAACAATAGCATGGCTGTGACATATATACAGTATTCCAATAGCATGGCCGTCACATATATACAGTATTCCAACAGCACAAACCAATAGCATAGCCGTGACATATATACAGTATTCCCACAGCATAAACAATAGCATGGCACACTAGACATGTTCGTGACATATATACAGTATTCCCACAGCATAAACCAATAGCATGGCCGTGACATATATACAGTATTCCAACAGCATGAACCAATAGCATGGCCGTGACATATATACAGTATTCCAACAGCATGAACCAATAGCATGGCCATGACATATATACAGTATTCACACAGCATAAACAATAGCATGACATACTAGACATTGTCATGACATATATACAGTATTCCAACAGCATGGCATACTAGACATTGTCATGACATATATGTACAGTATTCCAATAGCATGGCCATGACATATATGTACAGTATTCCAACAGCATGGCCATGACATATATATGTACAGTATTCCAACAGCATGGCCATGACATATATATACAGTATTCCAATAGCATGGCCATGACATATATATACAGTATTCCAATAGCATGGCCATGACATATATATGTACAGTATTCCAACAGAATATAATAATGGGGTATACAATACATGTGCGCAGCTTAAGCTGTGTGGTGTCGAATGTATCCGCATACACGGACACACATTTATTCTATACCCAATAAGCTGTGTGGTGTCGAATGTATCCACATACACGGACACACATTTATTCTATACCCAATAAATGAAATACAGATTGATTTTATTCCTTATACAAGTATATACATTTCATCTTTGAACATTTCAAGACCCTGTTACCAATGCAGGAATCATTCTAGAGGCTGATGTGTGTGGGCAAAATAGTCGCTCTAGTGAGCTTGACTTTGCTCTAGAGGGTGATGTGTGTGGGCAAAATAATTGCTCTAGGGAGCCTGACTTTGTTCTCGGGGGCGCCACTTCGCCCTAAGATTTTTTTATTTTTACAATTTTTCATACAAACTTTTTGTCTAGTAAGATATACTGGCCCATTATAAACCACTCCTTCCATTCAAATATTGTGTTTAATGATCACACTGCATTTTAACCATACTTTGATAACATTTATTAAATAACACCATTTAAGGACGAGATCGCATCATGCTTTATCACTTCTCCCAAAAAGTCTGCCCTAGAATGAACCCTGCAATGTAGCACATAGTATTATTGATACGTCATAGAAACACGTGCGATTTGTGGCATCAAACACAAACTTGAACCAACCAGCAACGTCTGAGGGGCAACTGTGTTTAACGGAATGTAAACGCAGTAAATTTTCCGATAAACGCAGTAGACTGGAAGGTGCTCAACATTAATAATGTAATAACAATGTAAATATTGTTATGACATAATCAGTAGGCATACACAAGACCACAATACATTCAAATGTTCATTAAACATCAACAGAATTGAACGAGATCAGTATGGTCGACAACAGTACACTTATTATTCTCTGCAAGTAGTATTGATGGGCGATAACCCCATCAAACATCAACCCAGTGGAACGAGATCAGTATGATTGACAACAGTACTTATTATTCTCTGCATGTAGTATTGATGGGCGATAACTCCATCAAATATCAACCCAGTGGAAGACATCACTGTTCACAACTAAGCCTTACATGCGAGTATGTATGAGCGAATGCAGTGAACATATTATTCTCTGTGCACACGTAGTATTAAAGGGCAATAACACCCATCAAACGAGTGGAACGACATCGCTATGTTCACAAATATGCCTTACATGCGAGTATGTATGATCGAATGCAGTACCCAAATTATTCTCTGCATGTAGACTAGAAGGGCGATAACCCCATCAAACAAGTGGGATAAGATCACAATGTTCACAACTACGTATGGTCAACAGCAGAAATGAATGCAAGTTGTACTGAAATCCTGATATACAAATCGTTAATGGCTGCCCTTTGCCATTTTAAACCGCATTTCTCGTATTTTGTGTTAGCCTATAAAATCAGATGCCAGCTCAAGAATACACTTAGTAATTTCAAGTGCCTGTTCGGCCGTGTCTCTATCAAATGCTTCTGCTGGTATTTGACGTCTCTCCCTGACAGCATCCGGGTACCTCATACTGAAGTAATCGCCGAGTGTACTTTCAAGCCGCTGAGCCTAAAATAATTGATATAGTGTAAAATTGGAATTTATTTCATCGATAGATTCGCACAGAAATATGACATGAATGAAATATTGCACTAATTAATTAATGTTTCCGTTTAATTCATGCTTTGCAATGAATGTTGGTGTTCTGATTGTTATCCACATTTACTCAATTCGTACCAACACTCAGACAGGCTGAGCCCAATACCTTTAGTGTCCATTATTCTAATAAACTTCTTTCTTTTTTAATTTAAGTTTATTTTGCATTGCTACCAGTTGCCCATTTGAGCGACGAGCATATTACAACACCTTTTCTGGGCTCCAGCACAATTACTATTCTTGGTGCATCAAACTCCGTAAGAAACTGCCAACTTTTTCAGAATAGGTAGTTCTTAATATCAAAGATTCTCTGTTATGGAATTGCAGGTTATCTCAAATGTCTGGGAAGATATATAGCATAGAGTAATCTCTCAGATAGCAGAGCCTCACTAGATACTAGAGACTAGACTAGAACAGTCAGAGAGTTACGAACCTGGGGAATTATATAATTCATGAACTTATTAAATATTTAAATATGTAGTGTGATAGTGTAGTAGAAATTAAGCTGCTGTTTTGACATCATTCCCAAGACATCAAAAAGGACATGCTACTTTGGGACAAATAGTCATTTTTCAACAACAATGCAGTCTGACAGAGAGCCATATCACATTAATCGCGGTGGAAACGAAATATGTGAGACTTGCATTCAGTTGTGGCTATATGCACATTCATATTTGCTCATTACGAAAAACAAGGTTGTCCGATTAGCGCAATGGTTGGCGCGCTCGCCTCTCACCAATGACAACCCAGGTTCGAACATAGGACCGACAAGTATGTGAGATGGTACGATGGTCGCCAGATCGGACAGGTGGGTTTTCTGCGGGAACTCCGGTTTCCTCACACACGAATGGCGTTTACGCTTTCATCTGCGCCAACGAGTGATTAATATAAGATGTGAAAGCTTGTTTCGCAATAAATAAATAAAGTTTAATGTAAGGTTTGCATCATTAAATTAATTACTCTCGTGGTCCTCAGTCCTGATGGAATCCATCGCCATCAGGGATAGAGAGAGAGTGGGGGAAGAGGCAACGTGGAGTTAAGGAATTCCTGGAATCCATCGCCACGAGGGAGAGAGAAGAAGCAACGTGGAATTTAAATGCCTTGCCTAAAGGCACAATCGCAGCAGCTCCAGCTGGACACAAACTCAGGGCATTTTGCACCTGAATCAACCGCGCTACCACGACTTCCAGTTATTGGATTGGTCTTCAGCTTATGGCGGAATGTCATCAAAAGAATCATGAACATCCATCGGTTAGTTTTTCTGTAACCCTGCTAACAGACAGCCAGCCAGCCAGCCAGCCAGCCAGCCACACAGACACACACAATGGTGAATTACTAAATTAAGCAACCTCCTAGTGGAAGTAATAATTGTTCCCAAAACAGTGAGCAATTATATCAGATATTCCAATTATATCAGATATTACAATTATATAAGATATTACAATTATATAAGATATTACAATTATATCAGATATTACAATTATATCAGATATTACAATTATAAAAACCAATATACAGATATTACAATTATATAAGATATTACAATTATATATCAGATATTAAAATTATATCAGATATTACAATTATATCAGATATTACAATTATATATCAGATATTACAATTATA
>CM026395.1:47831742-47869093 GCA_014843695.1 Archivesica marissinica | reverse complement strand
ACGGGGAAATGCAACAAAGTTATAATAAAATGATAGTAAAGTGATAGTCTACAACAGTCCAGCTAAGCGTTTATAACGTGCGGCACATGTCCATTTATTAGTTGTCAAATATTTCACGGTTCATGGCCGGTGTCAAATCACCTGTATACTATCTAACACAGGTAACACTATTGATAAATATAATAGTATAGTGCACACCAAAAAGTTACGAGGTAGATGTTTTCGATTTGATGGCTTCCTTCGATTTGAAGAACTCCTTCGATTGTGTATATGTCTTCAAATTTTTGAGGTCTCCCATCGTCTCGATTCGCCGGAGTCTAACATCAAAACCGTCAACAGGCTTTACTATGATGACACCATCTGATGTCCAAGTCCAGTGTATCGTCTTGGCCTTAACAAGTTGACGAGTCAGATAGTATAGCTCACTGCGCGCTCGCGTGAGATCTTCGTTTATGAAGGTGTTCTCGTAGCCACAAAATTTGAGTTTGGCCTTCTGTTCGTACAAATTGTGACGCGCCCTATATGTGGCTAATTTGACTATTATATCTCGTGGGCAGGTAGGTTTGGATGACGATGGGGCTTCGGTAGGCACTGGCTTCTTGCCGAGCCTGTGCGTACGATCGATCGCGTCCAATTTTATATCAGCACCGACCGCTGCTGCGAGATCAATAACAATCTGGTATGTAGATGCCCGATATACGGAGACAAGTTGCTTTTAGTGAGGTGCCGGGTGTAGCAACTAAACGAAATAGTGGAGTAAGTATCTCCCATACTGTAACTTGTATCGATAAGGTTGTGTTTGAACAAGACATTGAAGAATTTGAAGACATTATGGCTTTCCCACATAAGCTTCAATGTGCTATATTTTTGGCGTGTTTTCTGCATCACGGGTTACGTTAACTGTAAAACTTTAATTTCAACTAATTGTGTGTGTTTTACGTTTATTTATCATCGCTACCGGTTGCCCATATGAGCGACGCCTCCTGAAGAGATTAGTCATTTTAGATTTTTGGAGATTAGTGCAATGATACAGAGAGAGAGACCCATTACGTGCACGGTGTAAAGCACCGACACGATACCTCGGTTTAACGTCCCATCTGAAAGACTGTTAATTTTATTAGGATCAGACGGGGGATCGAACCTGCGATCCCTGGATTACTAAACTATTTTTTCTTTCAGCAGCAGACATAGATAACGTTGAACATGACTTAATTCCCTTTAGCAATATAGTTCTCGCTAACTAGTGTCAGGATTGTACTGACAATGTATTGAGAAATTGTTTAGGACATTTGGCAGTTTAATCATATACACTTTGTATTATATTCACAACTTTATTTTAGCTCCATTGCGCAATAAATCCCTACAACATTAGCTCAATAGCTTTCAAGAACTATTTCTGATGGAATCCATTGCCATGAGCAGAGAGAAGATGCAATGTGGAATTTAAGTGCCTTTGCCTATACTATTTGGTGGGTTTTGACCGGTTACTTTGGTTTCCTCCCACACGAATGACCACATATTCGTTTTTATCTGCGCCAACTGATCAATATAAGTTGTTAAAGCATGTTTCGCAATCGTTGTAAAATAATTAAACTTTAGTGTGATTGTGTATATCTAATAATAGTTTCAGTTTCATTTATGCTATAGTATGTTTTGTGTATTCATGTTAGAGAAAATGGAAATATGTTAACATCTTAGCAACACTGACATAAATGTCCCGCACTTTTAACAGAAGTATTAAAATATTACCCAACGTGTACGCCGTCTTAACATCCGGCGCATACCCTGGACCCCCTCCATATATATATAATCATGGTTCCTGCATGGATACCACGGCTAGTGGTTCAATGTTTCCATATATATATATTATCATGGTTCCTGCATGGATACCAGGGCTAGTGGTTCAATGTCCCCATATATATATTATCATGGTTCCTGCATGGATACCACGGCTAATGGTTCAATGTTCCCATATATATTTTAACATGTTTCTTTCATGGATACCGCGGCTAGTGGTTCAATGTTTCCATATATATATATTATCATGGTTCCTTCATGGATACCACGGCTAGTGGTTCAATGTTCCCATATATATATTAACATGGTTTCTGCATGGATACCACGGCTAGTGGTTCAATGTTCCCATATATATATTAACATGTTTCCTGTATGGATACCACGGCTAGTGGTTCAATGTTTCCATATATATATATTATTTTCTCCCTCTCTGGGTTCGTCCGAAAATAAATATTTTCTTTCCTGAACCCCGTCTAGATTAAAACACAAACACGCTTTAAATTAGAATGCGGGTCGTTACCGTTCGAGCACAAAGAAGTGGTTTGGTAGTCTAAGTTGACAGTTATATTCCTAAATTTAGTGACGCCTTTAATCTATTCTTAACACTATAATGTATGTATCTGTCCGAGGAAGCACTGGACTTCCATCGACCATGTTTGTTCAACAATGTCGGATCTTCGCAATTGCCACTGTTGGCAAGGGCCGACGCGCCGCCGCTTCTCAGACTATGTAGTCCAAAGTTACGTGGATCCTCTCCCACGGAACCCAGTGCTTCCAATAAAATTTCCCTAGCCCTAGTATACGATAATGGAATTGCAGGATTTGCTAGGACGTAATTCCCGGTTTTCTTAAAAAATCTGAGTCTCGAAAATAAATAATCATCGGATGAAAAAGCTAAACCAGCTGCAGCTATATATTTCTTAAGCCAAGATACCGGGCATAATTTATTGTCTGTTTTGGCTATAATAACATCTTCCCCCTTTTTCCGTTGATCTGTTTTACTTTTACAGATTTGAATGCAAACATGATCGTCATTAAAAGTAATGTCGTTCATTCTAATAGAGCCTAACTCACTGTAACGGAAAAAACCTGGAAATCCAAGAACAAACATAAGACACAGTCTACAATTCTTTAAATTGCTGTCTACTTTGCACATATAATGATCTACGACTTTGTTCATGATGGCCACTGTTACAGGTTGCTTTTGTTTAACTGCTTGTCCACATAGTCTCCTGCAACCCTCGTGTGTCATTTTTGTTAATTTATTATCACAATGATTAACTCTACATAAGGACACATCGTGTTTCCATTTTATACTGTGGTAATAACTGTCTATAACCGAAGAATTGCTTTTCTTAGTCACTAGTTCACTCATAAATACGCAGACTGTCGATGCTTTAGCAGGTAAGTAATGTAGTTTATTTGTTTCACACCATTTAGCAAATTTAAGGAAGTAGCCGTCGTACTTCTTATTCGTGTTCTTGGATTTGGAGGTTCTGACAATGTCCGGTATCTTCTTGGCAGCGCTACAAAGATTAGGGCAGTTCTCTAGTCTTTTAACATCAAGCCATGCACCGTGTGAGTACAGTTTCTGAAGCATAAGATATTTTTCACGAACATAAAAACAAAAACAATGTTTGTAGCTAATAACGAGTTTCACTCAACGTAGTCTGCAACACTTAAGTAAGCGACAACTAACTGTTGTCGTATAACTAGCACTCAGCATAGCAAAATAATGTATCGAGGTAAGAGGAGAAAACAGTTATCGCTTCTGTAAAACTATTGTAAAGGTGAACACAGTTATCACCATATCAGCTTAACTTTGTAAGGGTGAACACAGTTACCGCCATATCAACTTAACTTTGTAAAGGTGAACACAGTTATCACCATAACAACTTAACTTTGTAAAGGTGAACACAGTTATCACCATAACAACTTAACTTTGTAAAGGTGAACACATTTATCACCATATCAACTTAACTATTATAAAGGTGAACACAGTTATCACCGTATCAGCTTAACTTTGTAAAGGTGAACACAGTTATCACCATATCAACTTAACTACTGTAAAGGTGAACACAGTTATCACCATATCAACTTAACTTTGTAAATGTGAACACAGTTGTCACCGTATTAACTTAACTTTGTAAAGGTGAACACAGTTATCACCATATCAACTTAACTTTGTAAAGGCGAACACAGTTATCACCATATTAACTTAACTTTGTAAAGGCGAACACAGTTATCACCATATTAACTTAACTTTGTAAAGGTGAACACAGTTATCACCATATTAACTTAACTTTGTAAAGGCGAACACAGTTATCGCCAGATCGATTTAACTTTGTAAGGTGAACACAGTTATCACCATATTAACTTAACTTTGTAAAGGTGAACACAGTTATCACCATATTAACTTAACTTTGTAAAGGTGAACACAGTTATCACCATATTAAATTAACTTTGTAAAGGCGAACACAGTTATCGCCATATCGACTTAGCTTTGTAAAGGTGAACACAGTTATCACCTTATCAACTTAACTTTGTAAAGGTGAACTCAGTTGTCACCTTATTAACTTAACTTTGTAAAGGCGAACACAGGTATCACCAGATCGACTTAACTTGTAAAGGTGAGCACAGTTATCGCCATATTAACTTAACTTGTAAAGGTGAACACAATTATCGCCGTATCAGCTTAAATATTATAAAGGTGAACACATTAATGATTTATCCCCGTATCGACTTAACTTGTAAGTCGAACACTGTTCGCCGCAAGTTTAATGTTGAATTATCACCTCTACTGTACTAGGCTATTGAAGATCTAACTTAACGCAAATAATACATGTTAGCATACGAGCGTAGACATAAGATAAAGGATTACTTCTGTATCCGACAATAAGGCCAGATCTACCATCGTATCGTAATTATATTTGTAAAAATCCATGTACGTGTAGAACTTTATGAGTCATTACTTCCGCTAGGCCTTCTCATAGACGCTTGCTATCGATAAACCCAACCAATGAAATCGGAGTTTACCTAATTTACATATCATAATATACTACGCTATCCAATCGCTAAATGGCTAAAGCACATGTCATTCCTAATATGGCATATGGTAAACAAAAGCAATTTATTGACCCCGATCGCTATGCACAGTTTATTCGCAATACCAGAACGTTGCTACAGAATGGCGATATAGCGAATAGGTTGTCTTTGCATGACCCCGCTATGAAACAATTACTAGGCTGTTCGTATTCGACGTATTCCTGCACGAAATCTCTGAATTTATCTCTGCCGAATTCTACAATCAAAGGCCAGAAGAGGCTGGAAGGCCATTTTGGGACAATTAATGTACCGAATGCCCTGCATTTGACCATATGTTTTATAACTCTAGGAACGAGACACACAGGCGGCACTAACCAGTTGTTAACTTCGCCACAATTGAAAGCAAATGCGTCTACCCCTGCCGTACTTGGCGACCAGAACCTTGAGTTAAAAGTGTATATCTGCTTGTTTGTAGCGTCAGCGAACCTGTCAACGTCGTAAGGGCCCCATTTGGTATTGAACAACTGAAATACGTGACGACTGATGCCCCAATCGTCCCAGTCAAACGTTTTACTTAAACCGTCTGCTTCAACGTTTAGTTCCCTAGGTATCCATGCCACCTCTAGCAGAAACTGGCATTCCAGAGCCAAATCAAAAATGTTCTTAGCCAACGTCTGCAAGTCGACTTTCGTGCTGCCACAATTGACTATTCTAACAATGTTTTGGTTATCTGTGTATACTTTAACTAACTTCCCTTTCAATTCTGGCGCAAAACTTAGAAGAGCGTGCTCTAAAGCTCGCAGCTCTCTGAATGTGGAACTTGAAGCGATTTCACTCTCGCTAAACATGCAGTGCGAAACTTTATTCTGTGAACACAGCAAAACCCCTGCTCCCGCCCTGTTACTGGCGTCTACAAAAACAATGCGTTCGGGTTTTCTTGAAACAGGTGTGATTGCTCTGAAAGGCAATTTCCCTAGATTGGCTAACCAGAAACTCAGTTCTACTAAATTGCTGGTATGCACAGTAATCTGCGAGTCCCAAAATTCTCTCTGTACTATAGAAACTTGCATAGTTCTAGTCATAATGTAACATATATTCCCTAGGCTAAACGACATAGAAATGATTTTCCCGACTATCCTAGCCATTAACCTAGCTGTGCAACGTTTGCGGAAGTATAAAACAGATTCTATCAGATTTATCAACTTACTTAATTTCTTTGGGGAAAGTTCTATGCTACCCTTCTCCATGTTCCATATAAACCCCAACCATTCTACATTTAAACATGGCACCCATATGCATTTCTCGTGGTTCAAAACAAGCTCTGACTTTATCGCTGATAATCTTGCACAGCCTTACGGTCTCAATACCCCACCCATCGTCCAGATAAACAATAATGTGTATTCCAGCTGTTCTCCAATATTTAACCAAAGGTCTGAGAAGTTTGGTAAAAACATAGGGCGCTGAAGACAGTCCGAAAGGTAAGACTTTGAAAACGAAGAATCTAAGTTTCCCTCTATAAAACCAGCTAAATCCCAAAAATTTATAAAATGATTCGTGAATATTGACATGATAGTATCCGCTCTTGAGGTCAAATTTGAACATCATGTTGCCTTGTTTACAAAAATCTAGAGCTTCTCTGCAACCTTCAAACGTTACCTTAAATTTGTGAATATACTTGTTTACGTGTCTTAAATCTAGAATCAATCTGTCTTTCCCAGAACTATTTGTTGCTACTGACAAAGGGTTAATGCAAAAAGGTTTTTCTTCGACCTCTATAGCAAAATCATTCTGTAAGAGGTTACATATAGCTGAATCTATAAAGTTTGAGTGATCTAGGGCCGAGCGATTGTTTTTATCATGACAGGGACTTGGTTCGGATTCAAATGGGATTCTGTACCCTTGTTCAATAATGGACAAAATGAAAGCGTTGGCTTTTATCTCATTTATCCAAAATTCTAAACACGAGTTCATGCTGTTTTTAACAGCCTTGGTCTGTTGTTCTTGGCTTAGGCAGGTATATTCATGACTGTCTGAAATATGACAATCAATATGATTAGAAAAATACTCAACTGAATCAATTTCTCTCTGTTCCTTTGACATCTGAGTCCCTGTTACTTCCGGCAATTGGATCCTGGGATGCGACAGTGTTGCGCTGCACGTAGGGACATTCTTTGGCAAAGTGCCCGTAGAGGTGGCAGGCGAAGCATGCTCCGTAGGATGCGCCGTTTTCGCGACTGCCGCCGATGGCCTGTGACCCGACTCCAAACCGTTTATGCATTTGTCGGTCGTCTCTTGCCGGAAAAGTCCGAAAATCACGCTGCACTCCCGCTAGTTGTGGAACGTTCGCCTTGCTGGGTTTAGAATCGTAAGGCTTGCATCTACGATTGCGCAACGTGCGCGCGACGGCCCCTCGCAGCTTAGCGGCATCCTCCGCATCGTCAGCCAGAGGGTTATCGCTGTATTCTCGCACCGTGTCCCACCCATGCTTGTCCGCAATTTTGATCAATTTGTTGCGTATGTTTACTTCTTCAATCTCGCTTTTGACGACTTCCGACACAAGTTCAGAACTAACTTTCCCCACTGTGTCTATTTTGTGTAGTCCTTCTATTCTCTCTAGATTAAAATCAAACTGAGCTTTGTTACCATCGGACTTGAACTTAAATGCCAAGCTCTGACTAGCACTTGAACTCTTAGCTTTCGATAAACTGCTAAACCTGTTTTCTAGTTCATCCATAAAAATGCCTCTCTGCTTGTCCAGAGCCGCTTCTAATTCAGAATTAAAATCCGACTTTGACTTGAATCCTGCCATATTTTCGTCCTCGCTCATGTTAATTCCGATTTTATAATTAATTGCACCGAAGTTCTCCTAGCTCTACGGTAGCCGACCTTCGAATGATAATCAGACCATATTTTACCCCAAAATCTTCCGAGCGTATATCACGCTATAGCACCTAAACCTCGTGCACCGCGTGCACAACTACACGGCGTAGCGAAAAGAAAAGACATACTCATGGTTCCTGCATGGATACCACGGCTAGTGGTTCAATGTTTCCATATATATATATTATCATGGTTCCTGCATGGATACCACGGCTAGTGGTTCAATGTTTCCATATATATATTATCATGGTTCCTGCATGGATACCACGGCTAGTGGTTCAATGTTTCCATATATATATATTATCATGGTTCCTGCATGGATACCACGGCTAGTGGTTCAATGTTTCCATATATATATTATCATGGTTCCTGCATGGATACCACGGCTAGTGGTTCAATGTTTCCATATATATATATTATCATGGTTCCTGCATGGATACCACGGCTAGTGGTTCAATGTTTCCATATATATATTATCATGTTTCCTGCATGGATACCACGGCTAGTGGTTCAATGTTCCCATATATATATTATCATGTTTCCTGCATGGATACCACGGCTAGTGGTTCAATGTTTCCATATATATATTATCATGGTTCCTGCATGGATACCACGGCTAGTGGTTCAATGTTTCCATATATATATTATCATGGTTCCTGCATGGATACCGCGGCTAGTGGTTCAATGTTCCCATATATATTATCATGTTTGCTGCATGGATACCACGGCTAGTGGTTCAATGTTCCCTTATATATATATATATATAATCATGTTTCCTTCATGGATACCACGGCTAGTGGTTCAATGTTCCCATATATATATTATCATGTTTCCTGCATGGATACCACGTCTAGTGGTTCAATGTTTCCATATATATATATTATCATGTTTCCTGCATGGATACCACGGCTAGTGGTTCAATGTTTCCATATATATATATGATCATGGTTCCTGCATGGATACCACGGCTAGTGGTTCAATGTTCCCATATATATATTAACATGTTTCCTGCATGGATACCACGGCTAGTGGTTCAATGTTTCCATATATATATTAGCATTGTTCCGCTTACGCCTCTGTTAATGTTCATGGGGTGATATGTTTCATATTGCCCACTCTGTCAAAAGGCAATATTTGTATATTATCACATTAATGTGCTTGTATTCAGTTTTTTCGGGGGACTATTTACCACAGCGTACGAATACACCGTACTGATTTCTTTGAGATGTAATAAGGCTCAACGTATACAAGGAAACAATAATGTTTCTTTGTTCAAATTTAAGTTTACTGTGGTTACTGTGGTTATGTGATAACACGTATCTAACATGAGTGGTGATTTCACACCATATTTTATGAAACTCGTTTCATAAAATCATTGTATGAATTCACCACTCGTTTCATAAATCATTGTATGAATTCACAACTCGTTTCATAAAATCATTGTATGAATTCACAACTCGTTTCATAAAATCATTGTATGAATTCACCACTCGTTTCATAAAATCATTGTATGAATTCACAACTCGTTTCATAAAATCATTGTATGAATTCACAACTCGTTTCATAAAAATCATTGTATGAATTCACAACTCGTTTCATAAAATCATTGTATGAATCCACAACTCGTTTCATAAAATCATTGTATGAATTCACAACTCGTTTCATAAAAATCATTGTATGAATTCACCACTCGTTTCATAATATCATTGTATGAATTCACCACTCGTTTCATAAAATCTGTGTATGAATTCACCACTCATTTCATAAAATTATTGTATGAATTCACCACTCGTTTCATAAAAATTATTGTATGAATTCACCACTCGTTTCATAAAATCATTGTATGAATTCACCACTCGTTTCATAAAAATTATTGTATGAATTCACCACTCATTTCATAAAATTATTGTATGAATTCACAACTCATGTAAGATCCTCTATTATATCAATTAAAATTGCATTGATTGTTCCTGGTCATTGCCCAGAATGCAGGAAATGGCGTTTCAGACCATCTAGATTTCAAAAATTGAGGGGGCATACGCCAGTAATCCCCTAGCGGCACCGGTCCATTCGGGACCTCGGAACGACACCCCCTCATAAAAAAGCTGGCTACGGGCCTGCACGCAACAATAAACCTGTCATTAAACTATTGTTATCATTTTCAAAAAACTGGATAACTACCGTGTGTGTGTTCATTTTCCGAAAATGGTAATTAAAATTGCATACGTGGCAAACTGATCTGGCACAGTTCCAAGCCGGGTAGTGTGACACGTGATCGTCTAAAAATCGTCACAATTACAATACACACTCACAGTTGTGCAGAATGTCGTATGTCTACCAGTCTGCATTGCGGAAGAGAACGACCAATTAAATATGGGTAAGTTTTTAATGGTTTTATATTTTCTAATGTTGTTAAAACTTGTGACCCAAACCATTTATATTATCATGCTATATTTTTGTAACCATGTGTTGTATAATTCAATAAAATAAGTATGGTTACACTAAA
Source organism: Archivesica marissinica (assembly GCA_014843695.1). NCBI lineage: Eukaryota > Metazoa > Mollusca > Bivalvia > Venerida > Vesicomyidae > Archivesica > Archivesica marissinica. Next base: position 47,858,865 of record CM026395.1, on the reverse strand, counting down.
CTAAAAAATTGGTTTTACATGATCAAACTCATCAATTGTTTTTGGAATTGCTTTTTCATTTCGGCTTCGAAAGGCGTTAATCACAGGCAATATAGGCAAGTATGTGTTTATTTATGCGCATTGGGCTTGGCTTATAATAGTAGTTGAAGTAGTCTAGTCGATTATTATAAGCACATTGGGCATACAATGTGTCTAGTGCATGTGGTATGAAGTGATGAAATCTATTTTCGGTTTCATATAAAAGTCTCTTGTAATTCTACTTATTGAATGGCTATGTACGTTGTTAATTTGGTGTGTTTATATTTGCTGTAATGTATATAATTATATGAGACTGAAATAAAAATGAAAACATAGCCGAAGACACAAACTATTACAGATTTTGATTTTTAACATAGTTATTTATAAGTCCGCCTCCGTGGTCGAGTGGTTAAGGTCGCTGACTTGTATACCACTGTAACCTATCATCACTGATGGGCATGGGTTCGAGCCCCGCTCAAGCTGTGTCTCATTTATATGAATAAGTTGGCAGTTTCTTACGGAGGTTGGTGCACCCAAGTACTGGTTAACCGCTGGAGCCTGGCCAGGAAGGGTGTTGTTAAGTAAACTGCCCGCCGGCGATATAGCCCGAAATGGTGCTGATGCAGGCGTAAAACCCGAAATATAACATAACATAATAAGTTATTTATAAACAAATTATTAACAAGCATGTGTCCAAACAGACGATATGAAAACAACATCGCAGTATATAACTGCCTGCAAATAGACGATATGAAAGTAACATCGCAGTATATAACTACACACAGACGATATGAAAACAACATCGCAGTATATAACTACGCACAGACGATATGAAAACAACATCGCAGTATATAACTACACACAGACCATATGAAAACAACATCACAGTATATAACTACACACAGACGATATGAAAACAACATCACAGTATATAACTACACACAGACGATATGAAAACAACATCACAGTATATAACTACACACAGACGATATGAAAACAACATCACAGTATATAACTACACACAGAGGATATGAAAACAACATCGCAGTATATAACTACACACAGACGATATGAAAACAACATCGCAGTATATAACTACACACAGACGATATGAAAACAACATCGCAGTATATAACTACACACAGACCATATGAAAACAACATCGCAGTATATAACTGCCTGCAAATAGACGATATGAAAGTAACATCGCAGTATATAACTACACACAGACCATATGAAAACAACATCGCAGGTTCGAGCCCCCGTCTGACCCTGATAAAATTGACAGTCTTTTAAATTGACACTTTAAACCGAGATCTCGTGTCGGCGCTTTACACCGTGCACGTAAAAGAACCAGAGGCGATTCTGGAATAGGTATCTGTATCATTGCACTATCCTCCAAAAATCTAAAGTGACTGATCGCTCCAGGCGTCACTCACATGGGCAACCGGTAACGACGATAAATAAAAACATTAATCATTTTTAGATTTTGGAGGATAATGCAATGATACAGACATATACCCATTACAGAGTATCCTCTGGTTCATTTACATGTACGGCGTAAAGCAGCGACACGAGACCTCGGTTTAAAGTCCAATATGAAAGACTGTTAATATTATTATTGTCAATGACAGACGTTGGGTCGAACCTGCGATTGGATTCAAGGCCGAAAGCTCTTGCCACCGCGTCACCGGTATGTCAGTTTAAACAGTATGTAATCCAATAACTTATATGTACATGTTCAACATACGAATAATACAATTTTTTTACAAATTGTGAATAACCACCTGTATGTTGAAATAGAGATAAGGGCATGCATCTGAAAGTGAAAGTACGAATGTAAGAACATATCGGAACATGCAACATTTTCGAAAAATAGAAATAATTTGAAGGCATATACGTCTAAGTGTGAAAGTTTCTGAAAATCTATAAATAGTATTGAAAATAAAATGTAGATCATCTAGTTTCATTATATAAATATTACAAGCTATGTTATCTTATACCACAGGAACTTGAAATTGTATCCATAAGCCACCAAAGGTCTCGTAACTCTATCCTAGGACTCTATTAAAATCATGTATCCGTTGCACTAGCGGGTCCAGGGAGGGGGGCACCATGTGCGCGCCCCCTAAGACTCGCTGCGCATACATATATAATCAAACTGTTAACAAATAAAATAATATATAGACTAATTTATGAATAAAACTTAAAACTGAATATTGTACATACAAAGTATTACATTATCTAATCAATAACTAGTCTACACTACTAATGTGTCCGTCATTCTCGGCACCGTTACTCCTATAAATAAGACTTCCACATAATGTGGGAAAACCCCTGTTATCTCGAGGTCTTATTGTTAAAGCTCACTTTCCGCCCTGATCCGATGGCGGGATTTCTGGCCAATATGTTGAAGCTTTCCGGACAAGAACGGTTATAAATGTGTGCATTGGTGTTACGAATAATCATAAATATAGATGATATTAAAGAACATTGCATGCAGCAAATATATTATATTACCGTTGTTCATATCAATTAGCTGTTTGAAGTGGACAGGTGAGATTCTCCCATATTTTCTGCGCGAAAGAAATCCGAATTAATTATGTAATAACAATTTGATATATTGAACGAAATCGTATTACAATGTAGGTTCGCCGTAATGACACGCGAGAGAAAAGTTCGTCTAATTATTTCTAGTTTTGTTTTTCGCAATAATCAAATATTCAAAATGGACGATTTTTTATATACACATTTATTTTAGCTCGATTGCGAAACAAGTTATTTCAACTTATATAAATCACTCTCGAGACCTCATTCCTGATGGAATCCATCGCCACGAGGGAGAGAGAAGAGGCAACGTGGAATTTAAATGCCTTGCCTAAGGGCACAATCGTAACGGCTCCAGTGGGGCTCGACCTCCGAAAATGGACGATTTGGAATGGCGAAACTTTGCCATGAAATTTAAACGTTGATTTATTGTATAATATTGTGTCAAGAGACGTTATTGACTGCAGAATTCAAACAACGGTATGTATGTTCATCTTGTTAACAATTTTAATTTATAAAAACGACTTTTTAGAATATAAAATATGCTACGCCTAATTGAGGTTTAGCGTTTAGACTTTGAAAAATGCCTGGATAGTAAATGTCACATTTTTCAAAATATTTGGACTAGGATTTGCGTTTAAATATTATCTTTTCTCAAACAAATCTATATTAAGCTACAATAACATGACTGCGGTTCTGTAAGAAGAATAGACCAGGTAAGCCCACCAACACGACTATGCAACGAGGATTTTGATTTTATCAGTAAGGATTGATCGATGACGTCGTTGACTAATTAGATGCACGCGCGTACTTTCCATCGAACATCGCAGATGCCAGCTAGCTAGCGGGGTCTGGGGGCATGCTCCCCCCTTACATTTTACGTAATTATGGCATTTGGCTCACTTTACGGTACATTTCATCTTTTTTTAGAGAAAATACCACTTTGCGATGTTGTTTTCATATGGTCTGTGTGTAGTTATATACTGCGATGTTGTTTTCATATCGTCTGTGTGTAGTTATATACTGCGATGTTGTTTTCATATCGTCTGTGTGTAGTTATATACTGCGATGTTGTTTTCATATCGTCTGTGTGTAGTTATATACTGCGATGTTGTTTTCATATCGTCTGTGTGTAGTTATATACTGCGATGTTGTTTTCATATCGTCTGTGTGTAGTTATATACTGCGATGTTGTTTTCATATCGTCTGTGTGTATTATATACTGCGATGTTGTTTTCATATCGTCTGTGTGTAGTTATATACTGCGATGTTGTTTTCATATCGTCTGTGTGTAGTTATATACTGCGATGTTGTTTTCATATCGTCTGTGTGTAGTTATATACTGCGATGTTGTTTTCATATCGTCTGTGTGTAGTTATATACTGCGATGTTGTTTTCATATCGTCTGTGTGTAGTTATATACTGCGATGTTGTTTTCATATCGTCTGTGTGTAGTTATATACTGCGATGTTGTTTTCATATCGTCTGTGTGTAGTTATATACTGCGATGTTGTTTTCATATCGTCTGTGTGTAGTTATATACTGCGATGTTGTTTTCATATCGTCTGTGTGTAGTTATATACTGCGATGTTGTTTTCATATCGTCTGTGTGTAGTTATATACTGCGATGTTGTTTTCATATCGTCTGTGTGTAGTTATATACTGCGATGTTGTTTTCATATCGTCTGTGTGTAGTTATATACTGCGATGTTGTTTTCATATCGTCTGTGTGTAGTTATATACTGCGATGTTGTTTTCATATGGTCTGTGTGTAGTTATATACTGCGATGTTGTTTCATATCGTCTGTGTGTAGTTATATACTGCGATGTTGTTTTCATATCGTCTGTGTGTAGTTATATACTGCGATGTTGTTTTCATATCGTCTGTGTGTAGTTATATACTGCGATGTTGTTTTCATATCGTCTGTGTGTAGTTATATACTGCGATGTTGTTTTCATATCGTCTGTGTGTAGTTATATACTACGATGTTGTTTTCATATCGTCTGTGTGTAGTTATATACTGCGATGTTGTTTTCATATCGTCTGTGTGTAGTTATATACTGCGATGTTGTTTTCATATCGTCTGTGTGTAGTTATATACTGCGATGTTGTTTTCATATGGTCTGTGTGTAGTTATATACTGCGATGTTGTTTTCATATGGTCTGTGTGTAGTTATATACTGCGATGTTGTTTTCATATCGTCTGTGTGTAGTTATATACTGCGATGTTGTTTTCATATGGTCTGTGTGTAGTTATATACTGCGATGTTGTTTTCATATGGTCTGTGTGTAGTTATATACTGCGATGTTGTTTTCATATCGTCTGTGTGTAGTTATATACTGCGATGTTGTTTTCATATCGTCTGTGTGTAGTTATATACTGCGATGTTGTTTTCATATCGTCTGTGTGTAGTTATATACTGCGATGTTGTTTTCATATCGTCTGTGTGTAGTTATATACTGCGATGTTGTTTTCATATCGTCTGTGTGTAGTTATATACTGCGATGTTGTTTTCATATCGTCTGTGTGTAGTTATATACTGCGATGTTGTTTTCATATCGTCTGTGTGTAGTTATATACTGCGATGTTGTTTTCATATCGTCTGTGTGTAGTTATATACTGCGATGTTGTTTTCATATCGTCTGTGTGTAGTTATATACTGCGATGTTGTTTTCATATCGTCTGTGTGTAGTTATATACTGCGATGTTGTTTTCATATCGTCTGTGTGTAGTTATATACTGCGATGTTGTTTTCATATCGTCTGTGTGTAGTTATATACTGCGATGTTGTTTTCATATGGTCTGTGTGTAGTTATATACTGCGATGTTGTTTTCATATCGTCTGTGTGTAGTTATATACTGCGATGTTGTTTTCATATCGTCTGTGTGTAGTTATATACTGCGATGTTGTTTTCATATCGTCTGTGTGTAGTTATATACTGCGATGTTGTTTTCATATCGTCTGTGTGTAGTTATATACTGCGATGTTGTTTTCATATCATCTGTGTGTAGTTATATACTGCGATGTTGTTTTCATATCGTCTGTGTATAGTTATATACTGCGATGTTGCGATGTTGTTTTCATATCGTCTGTGTATAGTTATATACGGCGATGTTGTTTTCATATCGTTTGTGTGTAGTTATATACTGCGATGTTGTTTTCACGTGGTCTGTGTGTAGTTATATACTACGATGTTGTTTTCATATCGTCTGTGTGTAGTTATATACTGCGATGTTGTTTTCATATCGTCTGTGTGTAGTTAAACTAGTTATATACTGCGTTGTTGTTTTCATATCGTCTGTGTGTAGTTATATACTGCGATGTTGTTTTCATATCGTCTGTGTGTAGTTATATACTGCGATGTTGTTTTCATATCGTCTGTGTGTAGTTATATACTGCGATGTTGTTTTCATATCGTCTGTGTGTAGTTATATACTGCGATGTTGTTTTCATATCGTCTGTGTGTAGTTATATACTGCGATGTTGTTTTCATATGGTCTGTGTGTAGTTATATACTGCGATGTTGTTTTCATATCGTCTGTGTGTAGTTATATACTGCGATGTTGTTTTCATATCGTCTGTGTGTAGTTATATACTGCGATGTTGTTTTCATATCGTCTGTGTGTAGTTATATACTGCGATGTTGTTTTCATATCGTCTGTGTGTAGTTATATACTGCGATGTTGTTTTCATATCGTCTGTGTGTAGTTATATACTGCGATGTTGTTTTCATATCGTCTGTGTGTAGTTATATACTGCGATGTTGTTTTCATATCGTCTGTGTGTAGTTATATACTGCGATGTTGTTTTCATATCGTCTGTGTGTAGTTATATACTGCGATGTTGTTTTCATATCGTCTGTGTGTAGTTATATACTGCGATGTTGTTTTCATATCGTCTGTGTGTAGTTATATACTGCGATGTTGTTTTCATATCGTCTGTGTGTAGTTATATACTGCGATGTTGTTTTCATATCGTCTGTGTGTAGTTATATACTACGATGTTGTTTTCATATGGTCTGTGTGTAGTTATATACTACGATGTTGTTTTCATATCGTCTGTGTGTAGTTATATACTGCGATGTTGTTTTCATATCGTCTGTGTGTAGTTATATACTGCGATGTTGTTTTCATATCGTCTGTGTGTAGTTATATACTGCGATGTTGTTTTCATATGGTCTGTGTGTAGTTATATACTACGATGTTGTTTTCATATCGTCTGTGTGTAGTTATATACTGCGATGTTGTTTTCATATCGTCTGTGTGTAGTTATATACTGCGATGTTGTTTTCATATCGTCTGTGTGTAGTTATATACTGCGATGTTGTTTTCATATCGTCTGTGTGTAGTTATATACTGCGATGTTGTTTTCATATCGTCTGTGTGTAGTTATATACTGCGATGTTGTTTTCATATCGTCTGTGTGTAGTTATATACTGCGATGTTGTTTTCATATGGTCTGTGTGTAGTTATATACTGCGATGTTGTTTTCATATCGTCTGTGTGTAGTTATATACTGCGATGTTGTTTTCATATCGTCTGTGTGTAGTTATATACTGCGATGTTGTTTTCATATCGTCTGTGTGTAGTTATATACTGCGATGTTGTTTTCATATCGTCTGTGTGTAGTTATATACTGCGATGTTGTTTTCATATCGTCTGTGTGTAGTTATATACTGGGTTTTTTATATCTCTGTGTGTAGTTATATACTGCGATGTTGTTTTCATATCGTCTGTGTGTAGTTATATACTGCGATGTTGTTTTCATATGGTCTGTGTGTAGTTATATACTGCGATGTTGTTTTCATATGGTCTGTGTGTAGTTATATACTGCGATGTTGTTTTCATATCGTCTGTGTGTAGTTATATACTGTGTAGTTGTTTTCATATCATCTGTGTGTAGTTATATACTGCGATGTTGTTTTCATATGCACGGACTCGCCAAATAATGTGTAATTAATGTTGTCACGCTGTGCTATGGGGGTCCCGCTATAAAGGTACGGACTCGCCAACTAATGTGTAATTAATGTAATTGATGTTGTCACGCTGTGCTATGGGCCCCCGCTATAAAGGTAGTCCCGCACGGAATCGCCTACTAATGTGTAATTAATGTAATTGATGTTGTCAAGCTGTGACATGGGGCCCCCGCTATAAAGCCACGGAATCGCCAACTAATGTGTGTAATTAATGCAATTGATGTTGTCAAGCTGTGAGATGGGGGCCCCGCTATAAAGGCAAGGACTGACCAACTAATGTTTAATTAATGTAAATGATGTTGTTTTTTTTCAAATACTTTATTTATTTTACAACGATTGGGAAGCAAGTTTTAACAACTTATATTAATCACTCTCGTTGGCTCGGATGAAAGCGTATATGTGGTCATTCGTATGGGAGGTACCCGGAGAAAACCCACCTGTCCGATCTGGCGACCATCGTACCATCTCACATACTTCCCTGTCCGAGGATCGAACCCGGTCGCATTGGTGAGAAGCGAGCGCAGCGCGTTAACCACTGCGCTAATCGGACAGCCAATAATTGATGTTGTCATGCTGTGACATGGGGGCCCCGCTATAAAGGCACGGACGGACCAACTAATGTGTAATTAATATAATTGATGTTGTCACGCTGTGACATGGGGCCCCAGTATAAAGTCACGGACTGACCAACTAATGTGTAATTAATGCAATCGATGTTGTCACGCTGTGACATGGGACCCCGCTATAAAGCCACGGAATCGCCAACTAATGTGTAATTAATGTAATTGATGTTGTCACGCTGTGACATGGGGCCCCGCTATAAAGGCACGGACTGACCAACTAATGTGTAATTAATGTAATTGATGTTGTCACGCTGTGCTATGGGTCCCGCTATAAAGGCAGTCCCGCACGGAATCGCCAAGTAATGTTTAATTAATGTAATTGATGTTGTCACGCTGTGCTATGGGGCCCCGCTATAAAGGCAGTCCCGCATGGAATCGCCAAGTAATGTTTAATTAATGTAATTGATGTTGTCACGCTGTGACATGGGGCCCGCTAAAAGGCACGGACTCCAACTAATGTGTAATTAATGTAATTGATGTTGTCACGCTGTGACATGGGGCCCGCTAAAAGGCACGGACTCGCCAACTAATGTTTAATTAATGTAATTGATGTTGCCACGCTGTGCTATGGGGCCCGCTATAAAGGCACGGATTCGCCAACTAATGTGTAATTAATGTAATTGATGTTGTCACGCTGTGACATGGGGGCCCCGCTATAAGGGCACGGACTCGCCAACTAATGTGTAATTAATGTAATTGATGTTGTCACGCTGTGCTATGGGGCCCCGCTATAAAGGCACGGAATCGCCAACTAATGTTTAATTAATGTAATTGATGTTGTCACGCTGTGCTATGGGGCCCGCTATAAAGGCACGGAATCGCCAACTAATGTTTAATTAATGTAATTGATGTTGTCACGCTGTGCTATGGGGCCCCGCTATAAAGGCACGGAATCGCCAACTAATGTTTAATTAATGTAATTGATGTTGTCACGCTGTGCTATGGGGCCCCGCTATAAAGCAGTCCCGCACGGAATCGCCAACTAATGTTTAATTAATGTAATTGATGTTGTCACGCTGTGCTATGGGGCCCCGCTATAAAGGCAGTCCCGCACGGAATCGCCAACTAATGTTTAATTAATGTAATTGATGTTGTCACGCTGTGCTATGGGGCCCCGCTATAAAGGCAGTCCCGCACGGAATCGCCAACTAATGTTTAATTAATGTAATTGATGTTGTCACGCTGTGCTATGTGCTCCGCTATAAATGTAATCCCGCACGGAATCGCCAACTAATGTGTAATTAATGTAATTGATGTTGTCACGCTGTGCTATGGGGCCCCGCTATAAAGGCAGTCCCGCACGGAATCGCCAACTAATGTGTAATTAATGTAATTGATGTTGTCACGCTGTGCTATGGGGTCCCCGCTATAAAGGCAGTCCCGCATGGACTCGCCTACTAATATTTAATTAATGCAATTGATGTTGTCACGCTGTGCTTATGGGGCCCCGCGAGATCGTAGGTAGTGGTGTCTCAGTAAACAATTAGTACTGCACATTGATTATAATTTTATATTGACACAACACCGATGTAAATATTCTATAAATACCCAGAATATAGCAATAATGTACAACGAATAACAGCTCCATATAGACGGATCTGTAGTCCAGTGGTAACACGCTGGACTGGTAATCCAGGGATCGCAAGTTCCATCCTCCGTCTGACCCTAATAAAATTAACAATCTTTCAGATGCGACTTTCGTGTCGGTGCTGTAGGCTACACCGTGCACGCAAAAGAACCAGATGAGACTCTGGAATGTGTCTCTGTCTGTATCATTGCACTATCCGAACATCTAACATAACTAATCTCTTCACGAGGCGTCGCTCATATGGGCAACCGGTAGCGACGCTAAATAAACGTAAATCACACACACAGCAGCTCCAACCAAGCGGAAGTGTATCTGTCACTACCGCCATGTACTCTGCCATACTAATGCTAAACAGTCAATTCCAGGCTCGTAGACATACTGAGGCACACCGAGGCAGGCGCCTCGGTTAAAGTTTCCAAAGCAAAAACAAAACAAGAATCAAATAAATGAAATGCAAATAATATCCCTTTGCTGTATAAAATGTTAGACAACTAGAGAGCTGAAAGGTCAGTACATGATGTATATAGACCCTGAATGTTTACAATCACTGCAAGTGTAGTGTAGGTTAGTGGGTAATAGTAGTCACGTGAACAACGCATGGGTGGTAGCGGTGCGCCATTGATTGCACGGTCGCTGTTCTCATATATATAATAATAACAACGTAGCCTCATAGCAGTTTCGGATGTTACCGTTATCCAATTAAATGCTAGTATGTTTTACCTGTTGCCCATATTATGAGCGACGCCTCCTGCATAGATTGCTCGCCCATATGGTTCGCCGGCGGCGAGGGTAAATAAGCTCAATCATCATCATCGCAGAGATTAGTCATTTAGATTTTTGGAGGATAGTGCAATGATACAGACGACCCATTCCAGTGTCTCCTCTGGTTCTTTTATGTGTATGGTGTAAAGCACCGACACGATACCTCTTTTTTAAAATCCCATCTGAAAGACTGTTAATTTTATTAGGGTCAGACGGGGGATCGAACCTGCGATCCCTGAATTACCAGTTACCGGAAATAAACGGAAACTCTCGGACTTTGTGATATCTAATCCCATTGTATACCCGGATAGACATATCTCATACCTCCAAAACGGCGCGAAAAGCCTGTTTTTATGTGAGAAAATAATATTCCTTTTGTTTATATTGAAACATGGCACTGTTATATACATTATTATAATAGAATCAACGAGTGATGGTGCGCTGGATGATGGGATTGTCTTCTCGTCAATGAGACAGCCACCACTCATCAAACAGTTGAAAGGAATTCTCTCAGAATACCCGGATGGAGGACAAATTATAAAGGTATACTTTCATAAGTAGATAACATATAAAGGTCATGTGACACTCACCTACACGTCATCTTATGACGTTCCTTGTACGTTATTGAAGTACATAAAACATTAATGAAACGTGGCCATGACGATCACGATTTAATGTTATGCGTCGGATATGTTAATGCATCTATGCGCAGTTGTATATCGTTCTTTACCCGTTCACGGGAAGCCAATCCCGTCCTTGCTACGTTTCTATGAGTTGCAGTCATGGCAACTACAGTCGGCGTCCATGGCGTCCACATAGGCAATGGGTGAGAACGGTAAAGTACGGTATCAAGCGTATTGTAAACAGTACGACAGTACGTTATTGTTTGCAAACTTAATCTTGTAACTTAAAGAACACTTAAAAGACACTTTCAAAACAATTAATAGAATGATTTGCCAACCTACATACCGTTATGGCTTCCGTAAAATACACTGTCCAGTTAGCGCAGTGGTTAACTAGTGCGCTTGCTTCTCACCAATGCAACCTAGGTTCGATCCTCGGACCGGGAAGTATGTTAGATGTTACGGTGGTCGCCAGATCGGACAGGTGGGTTTTCTTCGGGTACTCTGGTATCCTCCCACACGAATGACCACATTTACACTTTCATCCGCGCCAACGAGAGTGGTTAATATAAGTTGTTAACACTTGCTTCGCAATCGTTGTAAAATATATAAAGTTTAAACATACGGACACACGGACATTGTGGAGATTATTATTACTGTATCTCAATCGAAGATATTTCTGCACATACTTGTGTTTTCTCAGTTTCCTCATATTAGGAAATATAATTGTTGTAATATTAAATAAATCTATAGTATTGTTTACCTTTAGGAATTGATCCAGAACGCCGAAGATGCTGATGCGAATGAAGTCAGAATCATGTATGACGGACGACGCATTAATGACGAAACAAGCGAAACGCCTCAGATATATAACAAATTCTTCAGGGTATGTAGTAATACATTTTGTGAGTATTTATTTTATAACCGTCTCTGTGGCCTAGTGATTAAGCCGTCCACCTCGGAGCGGGGGGTCGAAGGTTCGAACCTCGTCAGGGGTTCGTTCTGATATGGCCGGTTGGTGAGCCGCCAGCTAGTTAAATAATGTCTAGTTATTGTCTACCAGCCTGGCGCCTGGCATACAAGCATAGGAAGTACTGGTGTCTCTTTATGTCCGACACTATAATAAACAAACATTTTACTTTTATTTTCCTATTATTTCTAGAAGTAACACATGGGATCACATAATCATTTATATTTTATTAAGGTGTAAATCAAAAGTTGTTGAAATTAACAGTATATAAATTATTATGCAGTGCCGAAATAAAGTTAATAACGAGCGACGACAATTCATTCTACAGCAACAATACGACATTACAAACTATAAGCGACAATTCATTCTACAGTAACAATACGACATTATAACAAACTAAGCGACAATTCATTCTACAGTAACAATACGACATTATAACAAACTACAAGTGACAATTCATTCTACAGTAACAATACAACCAACAACAATACCTTTGTAGATCCTCAAATAAACGTATCTATAGAATATCTCTGTATATTATACAATGGATCTCCGCAGACGGATCTGTAGCCCAGTGGTAACACGCTGGACTGGTAATCCAGGGATCGCAGGTTCGATCCCCCGTCTGACCCTAATAAAATTAACAGTCTTTCAGATGGGACGTTAAACCGAGGTCTCGTGTCGGAGCTTTACACCGTGCACGTAAAAGAACCAGAGGAGACTCTGGAATGGGTCTCTCTCTGTATCATTGCACTATCCTCCAAAATCTAAAATGACTAATATCTTCAGGAGGCGTCGCTCATATGGGCAACCGGTAGCGACGATAAATAAACGTAAAAAAACACAAAAAATACAATGGATCTAAAGTCAACCTTCTGCAACGTGTAATATCAACTGTCTCGAGGAAATGTGCGGGGGAACCGTTCCGGTTGATTAACACAGGTGAGCGAAATCTATGCTTGAATGTGTCTCAACTCGTATTAGCTATTGTTATGATAAAAGTATAAAATACGACACTATTACAAACATACCATTAGACCGCCTCCGTGGTCGAGTGGTTACGGTTGCTGACTTGTATACCACTGTAACCTATCATCTCTGATGGTCACGGGTTCGAGCCCCGTTCAGACTGTGTCTCATTTATATGAAAACGTTGGCAGTTTCTTACGGAGGTTGGTGCTGGTTAACCGCTGGAGCCTGCCCAGGAAAGTTGTTGTTAGGTAAACTGCCAGTCGCTCAAATGGGAAACCGGTAGCGATGTTAAATAAACTTAAATAGAAAATAACCCATACTATTACAGATATAAATACTTATTGCACTCTCTGAATAATGTTTGCGCACAAACAATGAGTTTGCTCCAGGGCCATTTATGTCTACCATGATACAGTCTTCACTTAGCACAAGACAAGATAGTTTAATGTTGAACAATTTGATATTGGATTTGAGTGTGTCACGACTGGCAAGTAAGTACTTCTGATTCCCAGCTCGCTTGGGTGAAGTGTGGCACTTTTGTGTTCATCAAGGGTAATAGTGCACATATAATTATTCCAGGCTCCGGCCCTTTGTGTCTACAATGATGCAGTGTTCACGGAGAGGGACTGGGATGGCATACAAATGATATACAGTAGTGTGAAGGAAGATGATCCACTCAAGGTTGGCAGATTCGGTCTGGGCTTCAAGTCCGTCTTCCATATCACAGGTAAGCATTGGAATTAGTGTACAAAGCAAGTCAATCATATAAATTAGTATGTCCATAAACTAATGCTACTCTTAATGAGATGTATCGAATCAAAAGGTAATATTGATAATTGAGTTAGGTTGTGCGACGAAACAGCACATTACAAGACGCAGGGTGTATTGTTGCAGACGTACATTAACTGATGGTGGATTGCTGAATTCACATCCCGATCGAAACTCTTGCTGTTCTTAAACAAAGCACTTTACATGGCATTGCTTAGAACCTAGTATGTATGGTGTCACAAAGGGGCCGAGTGGTTAAGATCGTTGACTTATCCCTTATCGCCGTTAGTTCGAATCCCATGAAGTTGTCGAGGTCGTTATTGTGTTTTAGATATCACATATCTTCCGATCCTGCCATCGTAAAGCAAGTGTTACAAAATGGAACAACAACTACGACATCAAATACAAACATCTTTAAGATATGTTCACATCATCGATTTATTAGTACAACTGTGGATATGTGTATGTCACAGCTGTCAGTTCTAATCCATATATATGTCCTGATCTCGATTTATTTCATGTCAGAAAATTATCTTTTTGGCGTGCAGAAGACGTTGTTCTACTAATACATCCGCCCATACATGATCTATTGTCCGATGGGTTATGTCACCAATAATGGAGGGTCGCCATATGGCATACTCTGTTGTTGCCTTTCCACCTTAAAACTTATTTCGCAATCATCGTACAATAAATAGAGTTTAAACTTACCCAATAACAAGTAAACATATTCGAGCATATCTGTTTTTGGTGTACGTTAATTAGAACCATGTTATGTTGATGAGCACTGTATTTGATATTTCGTATTAATTGAATGCATTCATTTGCAGATTATCCGTGTGTACTCAGTGGAGACAAAGTGTTAATGATAGATCCGCAGCAATCAGCTGATAAGGTTAACGCTATGATTAAACTTAGTCGGATAGAACATCTTAATAATGAAGGTTTAAATGCGGATGCGTTTTGGAGAGCTTTTGATGGTTCATTTGGGTTTAGCAGAGATTGCGTTCAAAACGGACGCTTTCAGGGTACTGTTATGTGGTTTCCACTTCGCACTACACCATCGAAGATTGCAGACACTTTGTATGACGAGGAAAAAGTTCTTGCTCTGTTTGATGGATTTCAGTCAGAAGCTTCATGTATACTACTTTTCCTGAAGAATTTGGAAAAGATATCGGTGTGTAGCCGTAGCAATATAGACCAGGTACAAGAAATAGTTCTCGTGAAAATAGAAGATAGCGATGGGAAGGTGAAACAGAACAGAACCAAGTTTAAAAAAAAGATAAAAGCTTTAACTTTAGATTATAAAGAAGAAGATGTTTCAAACGATCTTCAAATGACCATCCAAACAACATCAAATGGAAATCATGCAACAGTTGACTGGCAGGTTGTAAACTACTTCGTTGGAAACAGCGCTACTACTGATTTCCAAAAATTGATCCAAGACAAATGCCTAGGATATTGTCCACATGTAGCTGTGGCTACGCAGTTACGACGACATTCTAGTGAATTTGAGGGGCACGTCTTTTGCTTTTTACCTTTGCCAAGGGAAGGATCCAGATTGTCAGGACTTCCAGTACATGTACATGGATGTTTCGCTCTCAGCCAAAATCGACATCATTTGAAATGGGAAACAGATGAACAGCATGGCAAGAAAATAGATGACAAATCTATTCTTTGGAACAAATTTCTCATCAAAGAAGCTCTTCCAAGAGCCTATAGTAGACTTGTTCAGACAGTCATTGAGAAATCGAATAACCTTGGCAATACGCCTGACTCTGTCGCAGTCGTATATAGATGTGTACCTCTTTCAACTGATACTCAAAGGAAGTGGACAGTCCTTGAAAATGAGTTCTATAAAAGACTTAAAAAGATACGATTCATATATTGCAAGCACAAGGATAAGTGGATTACATTAGGAGACGCAAGCTTTGCAACATTTGAGAGATTGCCGCAAGACCACATACATGTACAGGATGCTGTCATACGATGCTTGAATAAATTAGGGAAAAGTCATGTGGAAGTCCCCACAAATATTCTACATACATTACAAAAGCACTTCTCAGTAGTCGTCAAAGATCTGTCTCCAGAAATACTAGCGAAACAATTGCATCAAAATCCAGCGTACAGAGACATGCCGACTTCAGACAAACTGCATGTCTTGACATACTTGGTCGCAGACGGAAGATACTACGAAAAGGTTGAAGGTCTGGAGCTTCTACCTCTTGCATCAGGAGGTTGGACGAGCTATAAAACTAAACGGGAGCCTATATATATATGTTCCGCAGAAGAAGTGAAGATCATTACTGGCTTGGAACATATGTTTGTAATGACGGTGTCATCGCTCGGAAAACCTCTCTCGGAACATATCAACCAGATGTGTGAAAATGGTAAGATTATATGTTCATAAACATTGTCTTATCATTATAATAATCGCATGGGAGTGTTTTAGTCTTTTGTTTTGTATTTGGCAAGAACTTCATATTTTGCTACAAATCTATTACTCAATGAGATTGATTGTAGGTTCACAATATATATCAAGCTTCGTATTTAAATGTTTATTTTATTGGACTTACTAAGCAGCATATCTTTAGTACTAGCATCATGGAAAGCAGGTAATTATAGATGAATTAGTAGACTATAATAAATGTAGGATAACTCTGTTTTCAATTGTGTTTTCAATTGTAAATACTTCTGGATGTTGTATTTTCTATTTGAAACGTTCTAATTTCAATTATTCCAGGGCTTTTTCAAATCCAGAAGCTGACCACCACAGTTTTGGGAAGCCTGCTAGAAACAACAATCAAGAACAATCTGGAGCCAAATTTACGCATTACCCGTAGCTCAAAATTAACATTCCGGTGGTTGCAAGATGTGTGGAATTTTGTTATACAAGGTAGATTGACCAAGCACTTCCAAAGCGTTCACATCGTCCCGTATTTGAAAACTGGTACCTGGCAAGAGCCGGAAACTGCTGAATTAGGAACATTGTCTGACATAATCCTTGTTAAGTCTAGTAACCGAGATGTAATTCCAGGTGGAGTCTGTAGATGCTTTCAAAGTAAAAGTAGTTGATTGTTTGCCTAATTGGATTCCTCGAGATATGGTAAAGTCACACTTTTTCTGGCCTTCGCCAAAGAGTATCATAGCATTGTTGTCTGAAATGGGATCAACTGAGCTTGGTAGAGAAGCCATTTCTACCTTCAACCAAACGTGTCCGTGGAAGGATAAGGATATACTAGCTTCATGCTTGGCAAAATGGTATCATATCCTAACCAATGAAACCATCTCAGTTACCAAATCGTTAGAGATATTTCGTGCTGTTTCATCTGTAACAGACACTGGAGCAGATACATCAGTGTCAGCAACAAATTGCTTTATATATAATACAGTAGACTTTCCTGAAGGCATCCAATTTCCTTTCAAGTGCCTGTTAGTAGATACGTCAAAGGGGGCTTTATTAACACAACTTGGAGCGAGACGAGTTTCTCTCGAGGAACTCGTTCTTGCGACGCTCAATGGTTTTCAACAGAACTTATTTCAGAACGCAGACGAAATTCCCAAATTCATGAACTACTTTATCCAAAACTTTCACTTGTTTCAAAGTGATCAAACAATCGTCTCTAGTGCTTCAAGTATACAGTTTCTCAGAGCAGGATCTCGGTGGCGGTGCAAGCCATCGGACCTATTTGATCCATCAGATTCCAGTCTAGCGAATTTGCTTCATGGCGATGCACTATTACCTGAAACAAAGAAACGACTAAATAGTGAGAGAGTCCGTATTTTGAAAAAGCTGGGATTGAAGGGCCCGGAAGAGATTGATGCAGACATTATTCTTCTTGTAGCTAAAACACTCGATGTTTGGTCAAAGGACGGAAATGAAAACAATGAAGTCGAACGAAAGGCAGAAGCATTGATGCAGATACTGCATTCTAGACAATACCTACTGGATGAGGAATGTCAAAATGGCAAGTCCCTGCAAACCAGCCTCACCAACCTGTCATGTGTGCTAGTACAGCGAAGTAGAGTGTCTGCTTATCCAGATTGTTTAACGTGGTTTTCTCACACTGGCTTGCTTTGCAAACCATCGGAGGCAAAGGAATCCCGTTTGTGTCTCCTGGTTGGAGCAATAGTGCCGATAGTGATATGCACATCTGACAAAATGAATACAGTATTTGGCTGGAAATGTCCTCCGACACTGTCGCTTGTAATTGACCAATTAAGGACTGTTAGCGAGTGCTACTCGATCCAAATTCGTCCAGATATTATGGGCAAATCTGTTACGACTATTCTTTTCTTGTTGAGAGAGTATGCAGAGGCTGGGCATCTGTAGTCAGTACTGTGGACTAGCTATACACATGTATGCAGAGGCTGGGCATCTGTAGTCAGTACTGTATGGACTAGCGATACACATGTAGGCAGAGGCTGGGCATCTGTAGTCAGTACTGTATGGACTAGCTATACACATGTAGACAGAGGATGGGCATCTGTAGTCAGTACTGTATGGACTAGCTATACACATGTAGGCAGAGGCTGGGCATCTGTAGTCAGTACTGTATGGACTAGCTATACACATGTATGCAGAGGCTGGGCATCTGTAGTCAGTACTGTATGGACTAGCTATACACATGTAGGCAGAGGCTGGGCATCTGTAGTCAGTACTGTATGGACTAGCTATACACATGTATGCAGAGGCTGGGCATCTGTAGTCAGTACTGTATGGACTAGCTATACACATGTATGCAGAGGCTGGGCATCTGTAGTCAGTACTGTATGGACTAGCGATACACATGTATGCAGAGGCTGGGCATCTGTAGTCAGTACTGTATGGACTAGCGATACACATGTATGCAGAGGCTGGGCATCTGTAGTCAGTACTGTATTGACTAGCGATACACATGTATGCAGAGGATGGGCATCTGTAGTCAGTACTGTATGGACTAGCTATACACATGTATATCGAGGCTGGGCATCTGTAGTCAGTACTGTATTGACTAGCGATACACATGTATGCAGAGGCTGGGCATCTGTAGTCAGTACTGTATGGACTAGCTATACACATGTATACCGAGGCTGGGCATCTGTAGTCAGTACTGTATGGACTAGCTATACACATGTATGCAGAGGCTGGGCATCTGTAGTCAGTACTGTATGGACTAGCGATACACATGTATGCAGAGGCTGGGCATCTGTAGTCAGTACTGTATGGACTAGCGATACACATGTATGCAGAGGCTGGGCATCTGTAGTCAGTACTGTATGGACTAGCTATACACATGTATGCAGAGGCTGGGCATCTGTAGTCAGTACTGTATGGACTAGCTATACACATGTATGCAGAGGCTGGGCATCTGTAGTCAGTACTGTGTGGACCAGCGATACACATGTAGGCAGAGGCTGGGCATCTGTAGTCAGTACTGTATGGACTAGCTATACACATGTAGACAGAGGATGGGTATCTGTAGTCAGTACTGTGTGGACTAGCTATACACATGTATACAGAGGATGGGTATCTGTAGTCAGTACTGTATGGACTAGCTATACACATGTAGGCAGAGGCTGGGCATCTGTAGTCAGTACTGTATGGACTAGCTATACACATGTATGCAGAGGCTAGGCATCTGTAGTCAGTACTGTATGGACTAGCTATACACATGTATGCAGAGGCTGGGCATCTGTAGTCAGTACTGTATGGACTAGCTATACACATGTATATCGAGGCTGGGCATCTGTAGGCAGTACTGTATTGAATAGCGATACACATGTATGCAGAGGCTGGGCATCTGTAGGCAGTACTGTATTGACTAGCGATACACATGTATGCAGAGGCTGGGCATCTGTAGGCAGTACTGTATTGACTAGCGATACACATGTATGCAGAGGCTGGGCATCTGTAGTCAGTATTGTATTGACTAGCGATACACATGTATGCAGAGGCTGGGCATCTGTAGTCAGTGCTGTGTGGACTAGCTATACACGTGTATGCAGAGACTGGGCATCTGTAGTCAGTACTGTATGGACTAGCTATACACATGTATGCAGAGGCTGGGCATCTGTAGTCAGTACTGTGTGGACCAGCGATACACATGTAGGCAGAGGCTGGGCATCTGTAGTCAGTACTGTATGGACTAGCTATACACATGTAGACAGAGGATGGGTATCTGTAGTCAGTACTGTGTGGACTAGCTATACACATGTATTCAGAGGCTAGGCATCTGTAGTCAGTACTGTATGGACTAGCTATACACATGTATGCAGAGGCTGGGCATCTGTAGTCAGTACTGTATGGACTAGCTATACACATGTATGCAGAGGATGTGCATCTGTAGTCAGTACTGTTTTGACTAGCTGTACACATGTATGTCGAGGCTGGGCATCTGTAGGCAGTACTGTATTGACTAGCGATACACATGTATGCAGAGGCTGGGCATCTGTAGTCAGTACTGTATTGACTAGCGATACACATGTATGCAGAGGCTGGGCATCTGTAGTCAGTACTGTGTGGACTAGCTATACACATGTATATCGAGGCAGGGCATCTGTAGTCAGTACAGTATGGACTAGCGATACACATGTATGCAGAGGCTGGGCATCTGTAGTCAGTACTGTGTGGACTAGCGATACACATGTATGCAGAGGATGGGCATCTGTAGTCAGTACTGTATTGACTAGCGATACACATGTATGCAGAGGATGGGCATCTGTAGTCAGTACGGTATGGACTAGCGATACACATGTATGCAGAGGCTGGGCATCTGTAGTCAGTTCTGTGTGGACTAGCGATACACATGTATGCAGAGGATGGGCATCTGTAGTCAGTACTGTATTGACTAGCGATACACATGTATGCAGAGGATGGTCATCTGTATTCAGTACTGTATGGACTAGCTATACACATGTATATCGAGGCTGGGCATCTGTAATCAGTACTGAATTGACTAGCGATACACATGTATGCAGAGGCTGGGCATCTGTATTCAGTAATGTATGGACCAGCTGTACACATGTATATCGAGGCTGGGTATCTGTAATCAGTACTGTATGGACTAGCTATACACATGTATGCAGAGGCTGGGCATCTGTAGTCATTACTGTATGGACTAGCTATACACATGTATGCAGAGGATGGGCATCTGTAGTCAGTACTGTTTTGACTAGCTGTACACATGTATATCGAGGCTGGGCATCTGTAGGCAGTACTGTATTGACTAGCGATACACATGTATGCAGAGGCTGGGCATCTGTAGGCAGTACTGTATTGACTAGCGATACACATGTATACAGAGGATGGGTATCTGTAGTCAGTACTGTATGGACTAGCTATACACATGTAGGCAGAGGCTGGGCATCTGTAGTCAGTACTGTATGGACTAGCTATACACATGTATGCAGAGGCTAGGCATCTGTAGTCAGTACTGTATGGACTAGCTATACACATGTATGCAGAGGCTGGGCATCTGTAGTCAGTACTGTATGGACTAGCTATACACATGTATATCGAGGCTGGGCATCTGTAGGCAGTACTGTATTGACTAGCGATACACATGTATGCAGAGGCTGGGCATCTGTAGGCAGTACTGTATTGACTAGCGATACACATGTATGCAGAGGCTGGGCATCTGTAGTCAGTACTGTATTGACTAGCGATACACATGTATGCAGAGGCTGGGCATCTGTAGTCAGTGCTGTGTGGACTAGCTATACACGTGTATGCAGAGACTGGGCATCTGTAGTCAGTACTGTATGGACTAGCTATACACATGTATGCAGAGGCTGGGCATCTGTAGTCAGTACTGTGTGGACCAGCGATACACATGTAGGCAGAGGCTGGGCATCTGTAGTCAGTACTGTATGGACTAGCTATACACATGTAGACAGAGGATGGGTATCTGTAGTCAGTACTGTGTGGACTAGCTATACACATGTACAGAGGCTGGCATCTGTAGTCAGTACTGTGTGGACTAGCTATACACATGTATTCAGAGGCTAGGCATCTGTAGTCAGTACTGTATGGACTAGCTATACACATGTATGCAGAGGCTGGGCATCTGTAGTCAGTACTGTATTGACTAGCATACACATGTATGCAGAGGCTGGGCATCTGTAGTCAGTACTGTATTGACTAGCGATACACATGTATGCAGAGGCTGGGCATCTGTAGTCAGTACTGTATTGACTAGCGATACACATGTATGCAGAGGCTGGGCATCTGTAGTCAGTACTGTATGGACTAGCGATACACATGTATGCAGAGGCTGGGCATCTGTAGTCAGTACTGTATGGACTAGCGATACACATGTATGCAGAGGATGGGCATCTGTAGTCAGTACGGTATGGACTAGCGATACACATGTATGCAGAGGCTGGGCATCTGTAGTCAGTACTGTGTGGACTAGCGATACACATGTATGCAGAGGATGGGCATCTGTAGTCAGTACTGTATTGACTAGCGATACACATGTATGCAGAGGATGGTCATCTGTATTCAGTACTGTATGGACTAGCTATACACATGTATATCGAGGCTGGGCATCTGTAATCAGTACTGAATTGACTAGCGATACACATGTATGCAGAGGCTGGGCATCTGTATTCAGTAATGTATGGACCAGCTGTACACATGTATATCGAGGCTGGGTATCTGTAATCAGTACTGTATGGACTAGCTATACACATGTATGCAGAGGCTGGGCATCTGTAGTCATTACTGTATGGACTAGCTATACACATGTATGCAGAGGATGGGCATCTGTAGTCAGTACTGTTTTGACTAGCTGTACACATGTATATCGAGGCTGGGCATCTGTAGGCAGTACTGTATTGACTAGCGATACACATGTATGCAGAGGCTGGGCATCTGTAGGCAGTACTGTATTGACTAGCGATACACATGTATGCAGAGGCTGGGCATCTGTAGTCAGTACTGTATTGACTAGCGATACACATGTATGCAGAGGCTGGGCATCTGTAGTCAGTACTGTATTGACTAGCGATACACATGTATGCAGAGGCTGGGCATCTGTAGTCAGTACTGTGTGGACTAGCTGTACACATGTATATCGAGGCTGGGCATCTGTAGTCAGTACGGTATGGACTAGCGATACACATGTATGCAGAGGCTGGGCATCTGTAGTCAGTACTGTGTGGACTAGCGATACACATGTATGCAGAGGATGGGCATCTGTAGTCAGTACTGTATTGACTAGCGATACACATGTATGCAGAGGATGGGCATCTGTAGTCAGTACGGTATGGACTAGCGATACACATGTATGCAGAGGCTGGGCATCTGTAGTCAGTACAGTGTGGACTAGCGATACACATGTATGCAGAGGATGGGCATCTGTAGTCAGTACTGTATTGACTAGCGATACACATGTATGCTATGCAGAGGATGGGCATCTGTAGTCAGTACTGTATGGACTAGCTATACACATGTCTGCAGAGGATGGGCATCTGTAGTCAGTACTGTATGGACTAGCCATACACATGTTGGTAGAGGCTGTACATCTGTAGTCAGTACTGTATGGACTAGCTATACACATGTAGGCAGAGGCTGGGCATCTGTAGTCAGTACTGTATGGACTAGCTATACACATGTATGCAGAGGCTGGGCATCTGTAGTCAGTACTGTGTGGACCAGCGATACACATGTAGGCAGAGGCTGGGCATCTGTAGTCAGTACTGTATGGACTAGCTATACACATGTAGACAGAGGATGGGCATCTGTAGTCAGTACTGTGTGGACTAGCTATACACATGTATACAGAGGCTGGGCATCTGTAGTCAGTACTGTATGGACTAGCTATACACATGTAGGCAGAGGCTGGGCATCTGTAGTCAGTACTGTATGGACTAGCTATACACATGTATGCAGAGGCTGGGCATCTGTAGTCAGTACTGTATGGACTAGCTATACACATGTAGGCAGAGGCTGGGCATCTGTAGTCAGTACTGTGTGGACTAGCGATACACATGTATGCAGAGGCTGGGCATCTGTAGTCAGTACTGTGTGGACTAGCGATACACATGTAGGCAGAGGCTGGGCATCTGTAGTCAGTACTGTATGGACTAGCTATACACATGTAGACAGAGGATGGGTATCTGTAGTCAGTACTGTGTGGACTAGCTATACACATGTATGCAGAGGCTGGCATCTGTAGTCAGTACTGTATGGACTAGCTATACACATGTATGCAGAGGCTGGGCATCTGTAGTCAGTACTGTATGGACTAGCTATACACATGTATGCAGAGGATGGGCATCTGTAGTCAGTACTGTTTTGACTAGCTATACACATGTATATCGAGGCTGGGCATCTGTAGGCAGTACTGTATTGACTAGCGATACACATGTATGCAGAGGCTGGGCATCTGTAGTCAGTACTGTATTGACTAGCGATACACATGTATGCAGAGGCTGGGCATCTGTAGTCAGTACTGTGTGGACTAGCTATACACATGTAATCGAGGCTGGGCATCTGTAGTCAGTACTGTTGGACTAGCGATACACATGTATGCAGAGGCTGGGCATCTGTAGTCAGTACTGTGTGGACTAGCGATACACATGTATGCAGAGGATGGGCATCTGTAGTCAGTACTGTATTGACTAGCGATACACATATGCAGAGGCTGGGCATCTGTAGTCAGTACTGTATGGACTAGCGATACACATGTATGCAGAGGCTGGGCATCTGTAGTCAGTACTGTGTGGACTAGCGATACACATGTATGCAGAGGATGGGCATCTGTAGTCAGTACTGTATGGACTAGCGATACACATGTATGCAGAGGATGGGCATCTGTAGTCAGTACTGTATGGACTAGCTATACACATTATCGAGGCTGGGCATCTGTAGTCAGTACTGTATTGACTAGCGATACACATGTATGCAGAGGCTGGGCATCTGTAGTCAGTACTGTATGGACTAGCTATACACATGTATATAGAGGCTGGTATCTGTAGTCAGTACTGTATGGACTAGCTATACACATGTATGCAGAGGCTGGGCATCTGTAGTCAGTACTGTATGGACTAGCTATACACATGTATGCAGAGGCTGGGCATCTGTAGTCAGTACTGTATGGACTAGCTATACACATGTATATCGAGGCTGGGCATCTGTAGTCAGTACTGTATGGACTAGCGATACACATGTATGCAGAGGCTGGGCATCTGTAGTCAGTACTGTATGGACTAGCGATACACATGTATGCAGAGGCTGGGCATCTGTAGTCAGTACTGTATGGACTAGCGATACACATGTATGCAGAGGCTGGGCATCTGTAGTCAGTACTGTATGGACTAGCTATACACATGTATGCAGAGGCTGGGCATCTGTAGTCAGTACTGTATGGACTAGCTATACACATGTATGCAGAGGCTGGGCATCTGTAGTCAGTACTGTGTGGACTAGCGATACACATGTATGCAGAGGCTGGGCATCTGTAGTCAGTACTGTATGGACTAGCGATACACATGTATGCAGAGGCTGGGCATCTGTAGTCAGTACTGTATGGACTAGCTATACACATGTAGGCAGAGGCTGGGCATCTGTAGTCAGTACTGTATGGACTAGCTATACACATGTATGCAGAGGCTAGGCATCTGTAGTCAGTACTGTATGGACTAGCTATACACATGTATGCAGAGGCTGGGCATCTGTAGTCAGTACTGTATGGACTAGCTATACACATGTATGCAGAGGATGGGCATCTGTAGTCAGTACTGTTTTGACTAGCTGTACACATGTATATCGAGGCTGGGCATCTGTAGGCAGTACTGTATTGACTAGCGATACACATGTATGCAGAGGCTGGGCATCTGTAGTCAGTACTGTATTGACTAGCGATACACATGTATGCAGAGGCTGGGCATCTGTAGTCAGTACTGTGTGGACTAGCTATACACATGTATATCGAGGCTGGGCATCTGTAGTCAGTACGGTATGGACTAGCGATACACATGTATGCAGAGGCTGGGCATCTGTAGTCAGTACTGTGTGGACTAGCGATACACATGTATGCAGAGGATGGGCATCTGTAGTCAGTACTGTATTGACTAGCGATACACATGTATGCAGAGGATGGGCATCTGTAGTCAGTACTGTATGGACTAGCGATACACATGTATGCAGAGGCTGGGCATCTGTAGTCAGTACTGTGTGGACTAGCGATACACATGTATGCAGAGGATGGGCATCTGTAGTCAGTACTGTATTGACTAGCGATACACATGTATGCAGAGGATGGTCATCTGTATTCAGTACTGTATGGACTAGCTATACACATGTATATCGAGGCTGGGCATCTGTAATCAGTACTGAATTGACTAGCGATACACATGTATGCAGAGGCTGGGCATCTGTATTCAGTAATGTATGGACCAGCTGTACACATGTATATCGAGGCTGGGTATCTGTAATCAGTACTGTATGGACTAGCTATACACATGTATGCAGAGGCTGGGCATCTGTAGTCAGTACTGTATGGACTAGCTATACACATGTATGCAGAGGATGGGCATCTGTAGTCAGTACTGTTTTGACTAGCTGTACACATGTATATCGAGGCTGGGCATCTGTAGTCAGTACTGTATTGACTAGCGATACACATGTATGCAGAGGCTGGGCATCTGTAGTCAGTACTGTATGGACTAGCGATACACATGTATGCAGAGGCTGGGCATCTGTAGTCAGTACTGTATTGACTAGCGATACACATGTATGCAGAGGATGGGCATCTGTAGTCAGTACGGTATGGACTAGCGATACACATGTATGCAGAGGCTGGGCATCTGTAGTCAGTACTGTGTGGACTAGCGATACACATGTATGCAGAGGATGGGCATCTGTAGTCAGTACTGTATTGACTAGCGATACACATGTATGCTATGCAGAGGATGGGCATCTGTAGTCAGTACTGTATGGACTAGCTATACACATGTATGCAGAGGATGGGCATCTGTAGTCAGTACTGTATGGACTAGCTATACACATGTAGGTAGAGGCTGGGCATCTGTAGTCAGTACTGTATGGACTAGCTATACACATGTAGGCAGAGGCTGGGCATCTGTAGTCAGTACTGTATGGACTAGCTATACACATGTATGCAGAGGCTGGGCATCTGTAGTCAGTACTGTGTGGACCAGCGATACACATGTAGGCAGAGGCTGGGCATCTGTAGTCAGTACTGTATGGACTAGCTATACACATGTAGACAGAGGATGGGTATCTGTAGTCAGTACTGTGTGGACTAGCTATACACATGTATACAGAG
>CM026395.1:47796685-47830742 GCA_014843695.1 Archivesica marissinica | reverse complement strand
TAAAATGGTATGGAATTTCATAATGGAATGTCTACATAAAGCTTACCTTATTATTTAACAAGCCAACTTATTTGCACTACGCTAACATTCTCCTAAGCTGCGTGAATGTTGGATCCGTGTGAATGTTGGATCCAGTAAGCGCGCATGAAATGAAATGTGTGTCAGTAGGCGTTGCATTGTCATTTTCGAAAAACATGAGCGACAATCTCAATGTTTCTTAAAATTCTAATCGATATAAGCCAGGCTACCATTTTCTGAAAACGTATATATATATTTTTAGACACCGACTAAGTCACATGGTCCAATGAAAAAGCCACATTTCTCGCTTTCTAAATCGTATAGAGTATAGACGCGACCTACTTATGTACGTTGTTGTAAATCAGATAGATCAACTGAAGTTTCGGTGCCGGCCATTTTGGATTTGTCACCTGTAAGGGTTAACCGTGGTCCAGTGGTAGTGCGTCGGATTTGGAATCGAAGGGCCCTGGGTTCGATACATGGCCAGGCCACGTATATAGTGTCATTGAGCAAGGCACGCGCACACACCGTATGTCGGCTAAGCCTTCCCGGGAAAACATGTCTTGTCATTAATGGGGAAATAGTAATACATACATGTACATCCGTTGCAAATACAGTCAGTCAACCTCCACTAGATCGATTTATAACAGCTTCGCTCGGTGTATATTTCGTTAAGACGGGCCAATTCGTGATCTATCCTATACGTACACACTACTAGATGTTAAATCGTACCGTAAATGCCAAAGTTAAAGTAGGTTCTGCAAGCTAGTATAAATTATATGTATAAATTTTCCATGCTGAACACCTTCCTATGTTATAAATATCATGCTCCAAGAATTGTTCTATTTCTGGAAACAATAGTGTATCATCCTCTTAGTGTTTATATGCTACTATTCGGTGGAGATACTTTGAAACACGAAGACAACATAGTAATTTTCACAGCAGTACATACATTTATTAAACAAACACATCATTTTAACTGATTACTTTTATTTAATATATACTTACGCTAGTTGAGTTATTAATTCTTTTGACATTCACAGGCTAACCTTATTAAATCTTGTAAAATGTATGTACATGTTTTCAGCACTAACTACGCCACTTACATTATGTTGTTCTTAATTTATTGTATGGGGGAGGGCCAATCGCTAATGTTGTTAGAACTTGTGGCCCAACCCATTTGCTAAATTTCTATTTGTACAACGAGTGTTATTGTTATATACATGTATATAGAGCAATAACATATTATCCAGGTGAGGACAATCATAAGCTATACAGCTTTCTGTCCAATTCCTTATATCAGTTGTTGTAAATAATCATGTATTGACAGTAAATAAATATGTTTATACAAAAATATTATCCAAAAATATAAATATTTATAGGCCATTTTCTGAAAACGTAGAATATCTATATATACTGTATATATATGTGATAATTCTTGCATTTAATAATTATAAAAGATCTATATAGATTAAATATAGTTGTATATCAAACAATATTTGTTCAGTGTGTGTTGACTAGATATGCTATTTGATTGATGCTACACTGTATTTTGGTCATGGGCTGTAGTAATCCATGGGGTCCAGGGTATGCGCCGGATGTTAGGACGGCGTACAAGCTGGGTAATATTTTAATACTTCTGTTAAAAGTGCGGGACATTTATGTCAGTGTTGCTAAGATGTTAACATATTTCCATTTTCTCTAACAGGAATACACAAAACATACTATGGCATAAATGAAACTGAAACTATTTTTTAGATATACACAATCACACTAAAGTTTAATTATTTTACAACGATTGCGAAACATGCTTTAACAACTTATATTGATCACTCTCGTTGGCGCAGATAAAAACGAATATGTGGTCATTCGTGTGGGAGGAAACCGAAGTAGCCGGTCAAAACCCACCAAATAGTATAGGCAAAGGCACTTAAATTCCACATTGCATCTTCTCTCTGCTCATGGCAATGGATTCCATCAGAAATAGTTCTTGAAAGCTATTGAGCTAATGTTGTAAGGATTTATTTCGCAATGGAGCTAAAATAAATTTGTGAATATAATACAAAGTGTATATGATTAAACTGCCAAATATCCTAAACAATTTCTCAATACATTGTCAGTACAATCCTGACACTAGTTAGCGAGAACTAAAGGGAATTAAGTCATGTTCCTCCTGAAGAGATTAGTCATTTTAGATTTTGGAGCATAGTGCAATGGTACAGACAGAGACCCATTCCAGAGTCTCCTCTGGTTCTTTTACGTGCACGGTGTAAAGCACCGACACGAGACCTCGGTTTAACGTCCCATCTGAAAGACGGGGGATCGAACCTGCGATTCCTGGCTTACCAGTCCAGCGTGTTACCACTGGACTACATACCCGTCTGTCTGTCAAATAAGCATTATAAATACATTTATAAACAAATGTGCCGACTGATATAAGTATATCATCCAGTAGACCAGTACAACAACAATAATACATGATATACAATTATAACAACCGTGGTTTGCATTTATAACAATACGTCCGGTTCCAGTAACTTAGAGCTATTTCATTGATTATAAGATTACAACTTATATGCCGCCTCCGTGGTCGAGTGGTCTGGCACACCGTTGTTAGAACTGGCCTTCACTACTAGCATCAGGGCCGCAGTGCGAACGACTCGGAGTTCGAGCCCCGCTGGAGCCATTACGCGTGCGCCATTAGGCAAGACATTTAAATTCCACATGCCTCTTTACTCTCCCTCGTGGCGTTGGTTTCCATCAGGTATGAGGTCTCGAAAGTGATTAAAGCGACACGACATCGGCAAAAACGCAAAGTTCTGCAGAAGGTCATTTCATATTATATGTTATAATTCCCCCCCCCAAATATTTGCCTCAAAAACTGATTATTTCAACAAATAAACAAATGTTGTATACGCGGTTTGTTGACATAACAAAATAATGTAAATAGGGTCGACATTCATGCGTAATACAAAGCGTTTATCCTGAATAACACGAGCATATTTATTTGTAGACTAATCTTAATTAAAGTATAAACACCGCACGATAATCACAACATTATCGGAAGAGTCCATTGACTTGTTATAGGTGTTTTATAGTACTATTTATATGCAAACGTTACCATTCAATTTCATAGACTACACAATAGTCAAGTTGTATATGAAATAGTAATATAAAAACACCTATAGCAAGTCAATGGACTCTTCCGATAATGTTGTCATTATCGTGCGGTATTTATATCTCTAAACGAAAGTATTGCGTGTTTAGTATTTACTTCACTGACAACAAACGTCAATTCAGGAGCCTGTATGACCGTTATATGAAATCCTACTTTCACGTTTGAAAGTGTGTATACCACAAACACACTGTTAAATTGATTCAATGTTAGTGTTCGATGTATTCAGAAGAATTTGTAGTACGTGAACAGATGCCTTTTATTTGTTTTGCGATGTAATGTCGCTTTAAATAAGTTGTAACAACTTGCTTTGCAATCAATCGAGCTTACATACATTTATATACACTAGGGCCGCAGGTTCACTGCCTATCTATCTTCCTCTAATGACAGCCCCCCCCCGTGGGAATATAGACATAGTGTGCGTCAAACCACAAAGAAGTTGAAAGTATGAGTAGTTAAAAGCATAAATATACGAAAGTAATGAAAGATAAGTTGGGTTCAGAGTTTAAAAGCAGCTAGGCAGAACAACTAGGGGGTGGCATGATCAATACAGCAAACAGTTGTATTGAATTGCTCTATGATAGGGAGATGGGCACTGTCCGGGGGGAGATTGTTCCAATGATAAATGGTTCTTGCAAAAAAGGAAAACTTGTAGTATTCTGTAATTTCTGTAATTAACCTATATATTAAGGAATGGCAGTGTCGTGCATGACGGGAGAGGGGAACTAGGTAATGTTCAATGGGATAGCATTGAGATCATTATAAAAAGGGATAACCTACTGTCAACACGCCGTTGGTCTAGTTTAGCGAATGTAGCATGTCTGTAACACTAGAGGTACGATAGAAGTCAACCATAATACAACGGACTGCTCTTCGCTGGGCACCTTCAATTTGGTCTGTCAATGTTTGGGTATGGGGCGACTAAATAGCAGAGGCATATTCAAGCTGGGGTCTCAATAGTGTCTGGTAAGCCATGGACTTAATGGGTTTGGATTTGACATGGATGTTTCGTCGTAGAAACCCTAATGCTTGATTAGCTTTCTTTGATGACCTATATATGTCCCACGCAACGGTATTTGGCTGTGGACTCCATGGAGTTGATATTGACTGAGAATAGGATGTTTCCTTCTGGTGACGTTGATACCTTGACATTTGAAGGGGTTAAATTCCATGTCCCACGCAGATTCCCACTCTTCTAACATCTTAAGATCGTTGTGGAGTGTGATAGACTCATTTGCAGATGTCAGTGATAGATATACTGCAGTATCATCTGCAAAGATACGTACTTTGGAACTGATGTTTTGTGAGAGGTCGTTTATATAGGGTGGGCATAGCAGGGGTCCAGAAAACCTAGGGATTCCATTTGAACTTACCGTGAGCTCATTCATGTTTGGAATGTATTGACCATTCAGGTTTCCATTTGTGTCATAAATTTCCATTTTACATAGGGAGGTAAGTCTTAATGGAGATTTGGAGCTGAATACAGACTGAAACTGTTTGTTAATTTCAAATTTGTAAAAGAATTGTCTGCTATGCTGATATTTATGAAAAACCTAGTCGGTCGTTACTCGATGCTTAAACCCAGTCGGTCGGTCCTCGATGCTTAAACACAGTCGGTCGTTCCTCGATGCTTAAACCTAGTCGGTCGTTACTCGATGCTTAAACCCAGTCGGTCGGTCTTCGATGCTTAAATCCAGTCGGTCGTTCCTTGATGCTTAAACCCAGTCGGTCGGTCCTCGATGATTAAGCCCAGTCGGTCGTTCCTCGATGCTTAAACCCAGTCGGTCGTTCCTCGATGCTTAAACCCAGTCGGTTGCTCCTCGATGCTTAAACCCAGTCGGTCGCTCTTCGATGCTTAAACCCAGTCGGTCGGTCCTCGATGCTTAAGCCCAGTCGGTCGTTCCTCGATGCTTAAACACAGTCGGTCGCTCCTCGATGCTTAAACCCAGTCGGTCGCTCTTCGATGCTTAAACCCAGTCGGTCGGTCCTCGATGCTTACGCCCAGTCGGTCGTTCCTCGATGCTTAAACACAGTCGGTCGCTCCTCGATGCTTAAACCCAGTCGGTCGCTCTTCGATGCTTAAACCCAGTCGGTCGGTCCTCGATGCTTAAGCCCAGTCGGTCGTTCCTCGATGCTTAAACCCAGTCGGTCGCTCTTCGATGCTTAAACCCAGTCGGTCGGTCCCCGATGCTTAAGCCCAGTCGGTCGTTCCTCGATGCTTAAACCCAGTCGGTCGCTCTTCGATGCTTAAACCCAGTCGGTCGGTCCTCGATGCTTAAGCCCAGTCGGTCGTTCCTCGATGCTTAAACCCAGTCGGTCGCTCTTCGATGCTTAAACCCAGTCGGTCGTTCCCTGATGCTTAAGCCCAGTCGGTCGTTCCTCGATGCTTAAACACAGTCGGTCGTTCCTCGTTGCTTAAACCCAGTCGGTCGGTCATCGATGCTTAAATCCAGTCGGTCGTTCCTCGATGCTTAAACCCAGTCGGTCGGTCCTCGATGCTTAAACAGTCGGTCGTTCTTCGATGCTTAAACCCAGTCGGTCGTTCCTCGATGCTTAAACCCAGTCGGTCGGTCGATGCTTAAACCCAGTCGGTCGTTCCTCGATGCTTAAACCCAGTCGGTCGTTCCTCGATGCTTAAACCCAGTCGGTCGTTCCTCGATGCTTAAACCCAGTCGGTCGGTCCTCGATGCTTAAACCTAGTCGGTCGTTCCTCGATGCTTAAACCCAGTCGGTCGTTCCTCGATGCTTAAACCCAGTCGGTCGGTCCTCGATGCTTAAACCTAGTCGGTCGGTCCTCGATGCTTAAACCCAGTCGGTCGTTCCTCGATGCTTAAACCCAGTCGGTCGGTCCTCGATGCTTAAACCCAGTCGGTCGGTCCTCGATGCTTAAACCCAGTCGGTCGGTCCTCGATGCTTAAACCCAGTCGGTCGGTCCTCGATGCTTAAACCCAGTCGGTCGTTCCTCGATGCTTAAACCCAGTCGGTCGGTCCTCGATGCTTAAACCTAGTCGGTCGGTCCTCGATGC
Organism: Archivesica marissinica; assembly: GCA_014843695.1. Classification (NCBI taxonomy): domain Eukaryota; kingdom Metazoa; phylum Mollusca; class Bivalvia; order Venerida; family Vesicomyidae; genus Archivesica; species Archivesica marissinica. Next base: position 47,824,523 of record CM026395.1, on the reverse strand, counting down.
TTAAACCTAGTCGGTCGTTCCTCGATGCTTAAACCCAGTCGGTCGTTCCTCGATGCTTAAACCAAATAATATAACAAATTGATACAATTTGGTGTTGTGTTTTATTGTACTTGATTATTTACTTATCAAGTACATGTGGGGTTATGAAGTGTTACCTTTTGGTGTATGTATGTATGTATGTTCCTTTAATGTCAAACCCCTCGCGGGGACCTAGACATGTTTTCCTGGGCTGGCTTAGCCGACCTAAGCGATTGACCAGTACTAAGCAATGTGTGTGAGGTGCCTTGCTCAATGACACTACATACGTGGCCTGACCTAGTATCGAACCCGGGACCGTTCGATTCCAAATCCGACGCTCTATCACTGGACAACGGACGCCACTAATGGAGATGTGATGCCACTAATAGAGATGTGACGCCACTAATGGAGATGTGATGCCACTAATGGAGATGTGACGCCACTAACGCCACTAATGGAGATGTGATGCCACTAATGGAGATGTGATGCCACTAATGGAGATGGAGTATCACGGGAAATTTTAATCACTCTCGTTGGCGCGGATGACAACGTATAATTATGTGGTCATTCGTGTGGGAGGAAACCGGAGTACCCGGATAAAACACACCTGTCCGATCTGACGACCAACGTACCAGGATCGAACCCGAGTTTCATTGATGAGAAGCGAGCGTGCTAACCACTACGCTAATGTACATATATAATACACTGTGACGAAAATGGCAATACAAATTATTATCAAACTATTGCATATTCAGTTAACATATAGACAGCAAGCCAGCAAGCCGCGTATGAACAGTAAGTCCATACACCTTGAGTCCGAGTAAGGAAAAATCAAATAAAAAATTATGTTCCAGAGTGTTCACAAAACATTGAAGATTCGGGACGAAATGGGAAAAGAAATGCTTGCAATGGATGTGTTTGCTGCCGCAATTCGTTACCTGAAAGAACACCTTATGAAGTCGTGTGCATACAAGCTGATTGGCGGTTTAGATATTGGAGACATTCGATGGGTCCTTACTGTACCTGCACTATGGAGTGACGGAGCGAAACAGTTCATGAGAAAGGCAGCAGAACAGGTTAGTTTTCATATGTTAGTTTATACTTTATTTATTTTACAACGATTGCGAAGCTTTAATATATTATATTAATCACTCTCGTTGGCGCACATGAAAGCGTAAATGTGGCCATTCATGTGGAAGGAAACCGGAGTACCAGGAGAAAACCTACCTGCCCGATCTGACGACCACTGTACCACCTCACATACTTCCCGGTCCGAGGATCGAACCCAGACTGCATTGGTGAGAGGCGAGTGCACTAACCACTGCGCTAATCGGACGGCGTCGGTATGCACGTGTAAAGAGTGAACCGGAACTCATGTGTGAAAAAGACGTGTCTCCAGTGGCTCACCGGAAGTCGTCTGGGAGCATGCGCCACTAACAAAGCCACATGACGCGCGCGTCATGCACGGATGGGATGCATACAAACGTACGGACGACGTGCTTGCAATCCTTGCGCAATCCATTCCTTACAGTTATGGTATGAATGTGGCGATTATGAATTGCTACCGTATTTAACAGCTGTTTCAGTGATAGTAGCGTGGCGAGTACGCACATGGGCAGACCAATAGTCCTATCTTGACGTCGCGACGAACACGTTACCTACGGTCGCGATCGCGGTTGGTCGACAACCCATGCAGTTTGACGATGGACAAGCCATTCTATCGTGGAAACATTCTCACTAAACTGCATAGCAACCTTATTGTAGCCTTTAACCTTGCATTAGAAATACAATAACCTGACCCCTCTGAACTTCCGTCAGCCGTACCATGATTGCAAGTGCTTCAAATTCAATGATAATAGCGGAAAGTTACATGTGCTTACCTCAAGAGTATCAATAAATTAGATGACAAGATGCGTTGACGACCTTGACATATGCAATCATTCTACTGCACGTGTATTTGCTTTTGTCACTTTATCTATGTGACACGGTGTATTGCACGGTTTGAGTGCACAGCGATCAAGAGATGTTTACATAATTTTAGGCCAAACATTTAAATAGTTGTATATTTTGCTACCCTGTATACCCTTTATCATTTCAGTATATACTGGAGTGGACAAAGCATCCGATACATTAGTTGTATGTTTCGAATTAATTATGTTGCATATTGCAATATCTATATGAAAGAATAAGTACAAGCATCCTACATACCATGCTAATTGGTAGTCCGTAATATTTGGATAGTCGAAATACCGCTTGATGCTTAAAGTTGAGGTGTGTGTAATTTCTCAAGACACCATTTTTATGCCCCCAAAGAGGCATGTGATTTTCGCACTATCCGTCCGTCCGTTCTAGTTATATTTCCAGTCCGCGCTGTAACTACTTCGACTAGTGTGGGGGCATTCATAACTTACTGTGATATTTCTTGTTATATTAAAGTTAGTTGTGTTCATGTTGATACTGGTTAAATATACATCAACTGAACTGTTCATGGAATTACAATGCATAATGGTACGATTTTCTATCCCGTTTGAAGCATGTAGGTATGAGTGTCTGTTTGGAAATGGCTACTTTTCAGCTAGAGTACTTTGTAAATAGCTTGCTTTGATTTAAAACAAAACTATCTACGTTTGTGTCGTAATTGTGTGGTTGTACAGTGAATTGTGTGGCTGTATAGTGAATTGTGTAGTTGTACAGTGAAATGTGCGGTTGTACAGTACATTGTGTGGTTGTACAATGAATTGTGTGGTTGTACAAGGAATTGTGTGGTTGTACAATGAATTGTATAGTTGTACAGTGAATTGTGTGATTGTACAGTGAATTGTGTGGTTGTACAGTACATTGTGTGGTTGTACAGTGAATTGTGTGGTTGTACAATGGTTTGTGGTTGTACAGTGAATTGTGTGGTTGTACAGTGAATTGTATGATTGTACAGTGAAATTGTATGGCTGTACAATGAATTGTATGGTTGTACATTGAATTGTATGATTGTACAGTGAAATTGTATGGCTATACAATGAATTGTGTGGTTGTACAGTGAATTGTATGATTGTACAGTGAAATTGTATGGCTGTACAATGAATTTTGTGGTTGTACAATGAATTGTATAGTTGTACAGTGAATTGTGTGATTGTACAGTGAATTGTGTGGTTGTGCAGTGAATTTTATAGTGAATTGTGTAGTTGTACAGTGAATTGTGTGGTTGTACAGTGAATTGTGTGGTTGTACAATGGTTTGTGGTTGTACAGTGAATTGTGTGGTTGTACAGTGAATTGTATGATTGTACAGTGAAATTGTATGGCTGTACAATGAATTGTATGGTTGTACATTGAATTGTATGATTGTACAGTGAAATGGTATGGCTATACAATGAATTGTGTGGTTGTACAGTGAATTGTATGATTGTACAGTGAAATTGTATGGCTGTACAATGAATTGTGTGGTTGTACAATGAATTGTATAGTTGTACAGTGAATTGTGTGATTGTACAGTGAATTGTACAGTTGTATAGTGAATTGTGTAGTTGTACAGTGAATTGTGTGATTGTACAGTGAATTATATAGTTGTACTTGAATTGTGTGGTTGTACAGTGAATTGTGTGATTGTACAGTGAAATTGTATGGTTGTACAATGACTTGTGTGGTTGTACAATGAATTGTGTGGTTGTACAATGAATTGTATAGTTATACAGCGAATTGTGTGATTGTCCAGTGAATTGTGTGGTTGGACAGTGAATTGTACAGTTGTACAGTGAATTGTGTAGTTGTACAGTGAATTGTATGGTTGTACAGTGAATTGTATGATTGTACAGTGCAATTGTATGGCTGTACAATGAATTTTGTGGTTGTACAATGAATTGTATAGTTGTACAGTGAATTGTGTGATTGTACAGTGAATTGTGTGGTTGTACAGTGAATTGTATAGTGAATTGTGTAGTTGTACAGTGAATTGTGTGGTTGTACAGTGAATTGTATGGATGTACAATGAATTGTGTGGTTGTACAATGAATTGTATAGTTGTACAGTGAATTGTGTGATTGTACAGTGAATTGTACAGTTGTATAGTGAATTGTGTAGTTGTACAGTGAAATTGTATGGTTGTACAATGACTTGTGTGGTTGTACAATGAATTGTATAGTTATACAGCGAATTGTGTGATTGTCCAGTGAATTGTGTGGTTGTACAGTGAATTGTACAGTTGTACAGTGAATTGTGTAGTTGTACAGTGAATTGTATGGTTGTACAGTGAATTGTGTGGTTGTACAGTGAATTGTATAGTTGTACAGTGAATTGTGCAGTTGTACAGTGAATTGTGTTGTTGTACACTGAAGTGCCTGGTTGTACAGTGAATTGTGTAGTTGTACAGTGACAAGACAGAAGTGTTATAGTACAGCACCAATGTCATAGAATTCTAAAACGTTTTGCATGCAAATGGAAATGAGTCGGCTATTAATGTAATTTTGCAAGTGTACCTTGTCATTTGTGAAAAAGACATAAACTGTATTGTTCACAGCTTTGTAGGAAATCAATACGTTGTCATTTTCAGATGGGTCAGTAGTCCAGTAGTTAACACGTTGGACTGCGAACTCAGGGGTCGCAGGTTCGATCACCCGTCTGACTTAGATGAGACATAAAACCGAGGTGGTCTCATGTCGGTGTTTTACACTGTGTACGTAAAAGAATCAGAGGGGACTATGTAATGGTTCTCTGTCTGTGTCATTGCACTATCCACCAAACATCTAAAATGACTAATATATTGAAGAAGCGTCGCTCATATGGACAACCGGTAGCGACGATAAATAGACGTAAGAAAGATGGGTATCGTTTTTCAATTGCTGTGATCCGGCTATGCATACATGTATGAGTTGTATTACAGGCTGGACTACCTGGAGAGCGTCTTATTCTAGCACTTGAGCCGGAGGCAGCATCTGTGTTTTGTAAATACATACCTGTTGAAAAGATGCATTGTTCCGGGAAAACCAAAGTTACGTGTTTCCAACCACAGTCGAAATATCTGGTAATGGATGCAGGAGGTGTGTTTATTCACAATCAATATAATCGTTTGTAAATATTTTAACAAGTAATAACAGAAATGTCACACATATAAAAAGTATATGTATTGGAGTAATACCCACTAACCATACTTGCACCATCTGGCAACATACACAGTTAAATAATAGTTCGCAGGCACAATTCAATGACATTCCATGACTCAAAATATCAATATGACATACAGTCTACATCCGTTATGTCAAAGTCGGTTATGTCGAATTATCCGGTTATCTCGAAGTCGGACCAAAGTCCCGTTCATACACAATCATTTTACATATGGCTCCGTTTATATCAAAATTCGTTAAGTCAAACTTTGGTTATGTCGAAGTATGTTGTTCGGTCCGACGGAATTCAACATATCGGATGTAGACTGTACATACGTTTTATAAATGTTTCATTGTCTGCAGGTGGGACTATTGATATAACAGTTCACGAGGTTCTGTCCGGTGGTAAACTTCGAGAGCTTTGTAAAGCAAATGGAGGCGCCTGGGGTGGAACAACTATTGACGAGGCGTTCCTAGTTTTCATAGAGGGCATGTTGGGTAAAACTGGTCCAGATGTGATGAAACAATTCCAAGAAGACAACACCGATTCTTACATGGATCTTCTTAGAGAATTTGAGGTTAAGAAGCGAACAGTCCAACCAGATCTGGACTCAACGGTCACGTTTAACATACCCAATTCCCTATTTGAAATATACAGATCTGTTAACAACGAGGACATTGGAGATGCTGTTCAGACCAATCCATCGTTAATAGGCAAGATAACGTTTCCTGGCCATGGGGGCAAGATGAGAGTCGATGCACATATTGTGAAATCATTGTTCATCAAGACAACCAGCAAAATTATGGAGCACCTCGAAACACTATTTAAAGATCCGGTGGCACAGTGTGCTACATCAATATTAATGGTTGGCGGGTTCTCCGAATCTCTAATGTTGCAAGATGCAGTACGGAGAGCCTTTCCAAATATGGGGTTAGTAATACCGCACAAGGCAGGCCTTGCAGTACTAAAAGGGGCAGTCATCTTTGGACATAACAATACTGTTATTACGTCGCGAATTGCAAAATATACGTACGGCTTAAAGTGCTACAAACTATTTGATCCAGCGATTCACTCTACCCGGAAGAGTTTGATAGTAGATGGTAAACAGACAGTTCGTGGCGGCTTTGATAAACTGATAGAGATTGGACAATCGGTGTCATCAGAAGAACCGTCAGCGGGAAAATCATATTGTCCATTCAACACTAATAGCGCTTTCGCTATAAAACTGTATGCATCCCCGAGAAAAGATCCGGCATTTGTAGATGAAAAAGGGTGTGTTTATATTGGAAACGTCAGCGTTGACTGTCGTGACAAAAGTGGAAACATTGGCAGTGCCACGGTACAGCTTATGTTGGGAGGGACTGAATTGGAGGTCACAGCTGTTCCTGACACAACTGGTGAATGGATACAGGCAACGTTCGACAGTTTGGAATAAATCCTGCTGAAGAACCAAGTTGAACGGTTACTAGAGAATAGATAACCCAGTGCTCACGGAAACTATTTTAGCAGACAGGCCCCGGGCTTGTCCCCTCTGAAAATGGACAGAGCCTGATTTAAAATGGACATGCCCTGATTATGAACCGGACCATATAATTATATGCATGTGCATGTTATATCAATCTGGATGAGTTTCTAGTATACAGTCCTGGTCTGTGAACTTGTATCATCTTCCTGATGGAAGTACTGAGTGGCACAAGCTTTGTGTGGGCTGCTTGTTAATTATTAACATATGCATACTATTATATATGCAACGCCTTCTGCAACCGCTTCCCCTGAAGACTTGTCAGTGGTGCTGGTCTCTCCACATATCCTTCTGCAACCGCTTCCCCTGAAGACTTGTCAGTGGTGCTGGTCTCTCCACATATCCTTCTGCAACCGCTTCCCCTGAAGACTTGTCAGTGGTGCTGGTCTCTCCACATATCCTTCTGCAACCGCTTCCCCTGAAGACTTGTCAGTGGTGCTGGTCTCTCCACATATCCTTCTGCAACCGCTTCCCCTGAAGACTTGTCAGTGGTGCTGGTCTCTCCACATATCCTTCTGCAACCGCTTCCCCTGAAGACCTGTCAGTGGTGCTGGTCTCTCCACATATCCTTCTGCAACCGCTTCCCCTGAAGACTTGTCAGTGGTGCTGGTCTCTCCACATATCCTTCTGCAACCGCTTCCCCTGAAGAATTGTCAGTGGTGCTGGTCTCTCCACATATCCTTCTGCAACCGCTTCCCCTGAACACTTGTCAGTGGTGCTGGTCTCTCCACATATCCTTCTGCAACCGCTTCCCCTGAAGACTTGTCAGTGGTGCTCCACATATCCTTCTCACAGTACTCTTGCTGACACCAGTAAGAGACGTCACTCTTTCCCCTGTTTGATTTAGCGCCACCTGCAATCCAGACTCCTTCTCCTTCGTACAAAATGCATGTACATTTTTAACAATTTCTCTAGCATCACAGCTATAACTATGTCGTGTTTGCTCATTGTGTACTGAATATGACTGGTATGTGTAAAATGCACTTATCTAGCCACATGGCGTGTGTTTTTTTTAGATGTTTCACGACTATTTCGTGCATAAAATAAATATAATTAAATATTTTAATAATTTTTTTGTTTCCAAAGTAGGGCTCGAACCCACACTCCACAATACCACTAGTTCTTAGACTAAACGGTCTAACTGTCACAGCCAAGTATGATGTATGACTGTTGTAATTTTTATAATATAAACCAAATTTCCAATACACTAAAATATTAACCACCCTATTATTGTGTATAAAATGAACCTGTCTGATCTGTGATCGTTCAGACCTGGTCGTTTGACTGTAAATTCAATCGAAATTTGAAAGAGATTTTGGGTAAGTGTGTACCTGCTGCAACCGCGACGTGACAGTTACAATCAGTACAGCAACACGAATGCGCTCTTCAATGATAAGTCTCGCAACATTTAACTATTAAAAATGTTTTTAAGTTGTAAGATTGAAATTGCTTAGCATTATGTTATCGTGTACATCACGCAGTTGTTTCACGTGCTGCACGGACCGTGGTGCACGCGCAACACGTGTAGAAATGACCACTCAACGCAGCGTGCTCGCTTCCTTTTGAAAATGGTTTGTTCAGAGTTGGTTGTCGAACGATCCTATGTCTCGTATATTAAATGTATATTTACACAGCAATCGGAGATTACTAAATTCTAGAATTAGTTTTTAATTTTTAATTAACAGTTTTACACAGTTTAACCGCCAACTATACTGACACGATAAAATCGTTGCAAATTTTAGATTTATGGATTTTACTATTACGAGTGAAGAAAGCAAACTAATGTTCCCAATATTTCCCACATTTTGATACCAAATGTGCCTATATATTTTTCTAAAAGGATATAAAATTTACATCTAAGATATGTACAGATATTTTACAACGATTGCGAAGCAAGTTTTAACAACTTATATTAATCACTCTCGTTGGCGCGGATGAAAGCGTAAATGTGGTAATTCGTGTGGGAGGAAACCGGAGAAAAACCCACCTGTCCGATATGTCGACCATCGTACCATATTGCATACTTCCCGGTCCGAGGATCGTACCGGGTTGCATTGGTGGGAAGCGAGCGCGCTAGCCACTGCGCTAATCGGACAGCACAGCTTCATTTTGGTATCAGAATATAAGGAGCGTTATTCTTCTTATTCAAGTTAAACACGTGTGTACGTTGTACATTTCCCGGTCTGTAATATGATGTGTCAGCATAAACTATCAAACTATATCTTAGTGGTCCCTGTTGGTGTTTTGTTCAACTACACCGACAGAACTATCGTATTAACGGATCCTGAACAATCATCATTTAGGATAGATACAGTCATGTTGCTTTCTCCTCAATCCTAGAGTGGTGGAAATAGGTTCCATTTTCATCCGATTTAAAATATTTAAATAGTTTTAGGCTAATATCGCCGACAGAGCTGAAGCATGGTTCAATAGCATTCCGTTACGTGTATCGGTAGGCTGATGCAACTGTCACGTGACTGGTCCAGCATACGAATATAAACAAGCAAATAATTGGGAGAATATTTCCACCGAAACTGTTACGGTGTGTGAGCAATTCGGGTAGTTATCCGAATTTAAAAAATCTACACCTAACACGAAAACTAGTTTCTATACCATTTCTGAGTAAGATCAATGATATACTATATCAAAATAAGATATTCAACAAGTTATGGTGGATAAATAAAAAATGACATGTACGCCGTGCATAGGTGCCCTGAAGTCTTCAGTTCCCCATATAAACCGGTGCCGATCGACACTGTTGCGATAGCTGTATTGAGCAGCAAGGCCACGCGATGAAGCTAAAACTGTCAACAAGAGAGTTTTGAAAGTTGTTTTCACGACTTAAGAAAATAATAATATACGTGTGTGTTTTACGTTTATTTATCGTGGCTATCGGTTGCCCATATGAGCGACGCCTCCTGAAGAGATTAGTAATTTTAAAATTTAGGATAGTGCAATAATACAGACAGAGACCCATTCCAGTCTCCTCTGGTTCTTTTACGTGCACTATGTACAGCACCGACACGTGACCTCGGTTTAACGTCCCATCCATCTGAAAGACTGTTAATTTTATTAGGTATTTACCAGTCCAGCGTGTTACCACTGGACTACAGATCCGTCTGTCAAATAATATACGGCAAGTGTTATTAACATTTTATACTGGTCATTATATGTGGGGTTTACGCCGATCATAGGTTCCACCACTCTACATGTGTGTACATACTATTTATAATTGACTATATGTTTATTCAAAGAAATAAGTATTGTTTAAAATAATGTTCATTTTCTGAATGGGTTCCAGTATCACGGTATAGATTTTCAGTACTCTGAATGTTCAAACATTACTTGAACATGGAGGGGCGTATCTAATATATGTACAGGGGATATTTTATGTTCACGGGTGTATGTATGTACAGAGGTACAATGATTTTAGAAGTATCCAAATGCAGTGACCTATTTATGTATATGGGTGTACTTATCGATTTTAGAAGTATCTAAGTATAGAGACCTATTTATGTTCACGGGTGTATGTATGTATGTACAGGTGCGTGTCGATTTTAGATGTATTTAAGTGCAGAGACCTATTTATGTTCACGGGTGTATGGATGTACAGGTGAGTGTCGATTTTAGATGTATTTAAGTGCAGAGACCTATTTATGTTCACGGGTGTATGTATGTACAGGTGCGTGTCGATTTTAGATGTATTTAAGTGCAGAGACCTATTTATGTTCACGGGTGTATGTATGTACAGGTGCGTGTCGATTTTAGATGTATTTAAGTGCAGAGACCTATTTATGTTCACGGGTGTATGTATGTACAGGTGCGTGTCGATTTTAGATGTATTTAAGTGCAGAGGCCTATTTATGTTCACGGGTGTATGTATGTATGTACAGGTGCGTGTCGATTTTAGATGTATTTAAGTGCAGTGACCTATTTATGTTCACGGGTGTATGTATGTACAGGTGCGTGTCGATTTGAGATGTATTTAAGTGCATATACCTATTTATGTTCACGGGTGGTATGTATGTACAGGTGAGTGTCGATTTTAGAAGTATCTAAGTATAGAGACCTATTTATGTTCATGGGTGTATGTATGTACAGGTGCGTGTCGATTTTAGATGTATTTACGGGCAGAGACCTATTTATGTTCACGGGTGTATGTATGTACAGGTGCGTGTCGATTTTAGAAGTATCTAAGTATAGAGACCTATTTATGTTCATGGGTGTATGTATGTACGTACAGGTGCGTGTCGATTTTAGAAGTATTTAAGTGCAGAGACCTATTTATGTTCATGGGTGTATGTATGTACAGGTGCGTATCGATTTTAGAAGTATTTAAGTGCAGAGACCTATTTATGTTCACGGGTGTATGTATGTACAGGTGCGTGTCGATTTTAGATGTATTTAAGTGCAGATACCTATTTATGTTCACGGGTGTATGTATGTATGTACAGGTGAGTATCGATTTTAGAAGTATCTAAGTATAGAGACCTATTTATGTTCACGGGAGTATGGATGTACAGGTGAGTATCGATTTTAGAAGTATCTAAGCATAGAGACCTATTTATTTTCACGGGAGTATGGATGTACAGGTGAGTATCGATTTTATAAGTATCTAAGTATAGAGACCTATTTATGTTCACGGGTGTATGGATGTACAGGTGAGTATCGATTTTAGAAGTATCTAAGCATAGAGACCTATTTATGTTCATGGGTGTATGTATGTACAGGCGAGTATCGATTTTAGAAGTATCCAAGTTTAGAGACCTATGTACAGGGGTGTATTATGTACAGGTGCGTATCCATGTTCAGGTGTATATCCGTAAAACAAAGACACATCCATCATTAATTAGTATTTATTTCACATTCATCATAAAATGTTTGATAACATTTTAAACAATGTTTGATAACATTTTAAATTGCTTTATTTAATACGCAATATATAAATGTATCTATATATTGAACAACAATGCATCATGTTGTGCGCGTCATGTATTATATTCTGATGATGCTTACTTGTCATTTATTGTCTCATTCCTCCTTTTCTACTGCGACAAGTCCATATATCATCATATTCCATAACATATTATACATATAGTTTCTCTACTAGACAAGTTCATATATCATCATATTCCATAACAAATATACATATACATATAGTGTCTCTACTTTTCAGTTTTAACAACATGCATATAATAAATGATTTAACTATTTTAAATGTTTCACATATTTTATATATACAATGTATACTTGGATGATCCAACACTTATCCAATATATACAGAATGTTTGTTTGCTTCAATATATAATCAAATTATTTCGATTCTAACACGACTTACTTCCAATAATTTTAAAGGAGTATTTTCTTCAAACACCGCTGCATTTGGCTTTCGACATTTCCTAAGTGGTGATGGCGTTATTTTTTATGGAAAATTAGTTGTAACTGATAAATAATTTTATTTATTTTGTCAAATAAAACTGTACAGAATAGTAACTGAAACGTTGCTTAACAGAAAAACAAGACGGACAAGAGATTTATCTGATTCTAAAAATAGCTCACTTCCGTGAATTCCCACGGTATTTTTTTTACAACCATCCCGTGACTTTCATTCATAAAACTTTACACGCATTGTATAAATGGAATAGCCAAAACACGGTGCGCGCGCAGCATAGTTCAAGGTAGGTATATTGCAGAATAACTCGAGATAGGTTTTACTCTACAAGTATTATGTTATTAGCTGGGTCGTGTTAGAATATTATTTCACCGAATGAACGTTAGATTACCAGCAATATAATCATTAGTGGTGCTACCCACAAGTCCTTAAAGCGACACTATATCGTTAGTGGTGCTACCCACAAGTCCTTAAAGCGACACTATATCGTTAGTGGTGCTACCCACAAGTCCTTAAAGCGACACTATATCGTTAGTGGTGCTACCCACAAGTCCTTAAAGCGACACTATATCGTATTAGTTCAATCACTGTTATGTTATAAATTAATCAATTTGTTTCGCTGTTGCTAAAGAAACAAAAAATGGCCATCAGTTTGACCCATTTGTAATTAAGAAATAATATTTGCCTTTCAGTTATTTATTGGCGGATAAAACATGGTTTAGAGTTCTGACACATAGGAATTAACCACGCATGCTGGTGCTCAGAACGACAAACCATGTTTTATTTTACTATAACCAACTATAACTTGACAAGAATATCTATTTAAAAAATGCTAGTAAAATGTGTCACACTTGAAATAACGATTTAAATAATACTAATTTAATATATATCCATTTACAAAACAAGGTCAATTACTTCTTTGCGAAAGCAGAAACAATTGCGAGCCAATGTTAGAATTATTATTCTACCACCTTGGAAATACCTTAGTGGGCAAGGTAAACGTTTTATTATGTTACATGTACGTAAATGTTCTAATGTTCATTGCTGGATACTGACAACATACTAAATATTATATAAACACGCAACTATAAGATATGTATTTACAAACTAAGCGTAAAAGCCAGGAACCATATTGAATAAAATTATATAAATTTAAAATATGCAATTCGCATACAAATGAACAACATTAATATATAAATTTGCAAAATTGTGTGTCGACAATTCTATATCCATTTATAATTCGTTTGCAGACAAAACTAATATATATAATAATTATAACCATTTACAAAACAATATATAACCGAGCAACCATCATTATGTAAGATATTCAAACTTATGTTTAAACGAGATAACATAATTATATAATATATCCACTTACAAACTCGTGTTTTTTACAAACTTGTGTTTAGACAAACTACCATAACATTATATAATATATCCATTTACCAACTCGTGTTTAGACAAACTACCATAACATTATATAATATATCCACTTACAAACTCGTGTTTTTTACAAACTTGTGTTTAGACAAACTACCATAACATTATATAATATATCCATTTACCAACTCGTGTTTAGACAAACTACCATAACATTATATAATATATCCATTTACCAACTCGTGTTTAGACAAACTACCATAACATTATATAATATATCCACTTACAAACTCGTGTTTTTTACAAACTTGTGTTTAGACATGTATATCCACTTACAAACTCGTGCTTAGCAAACTACCATAACATTATATAATATATCCATTTACAAACTAGTGTTTAGACAAACTACCATAACATTATATAATATATCCATTTACAAACTAGTGTTTAGACAAACTACCATAACATTATATAATATATGCATTTACAAACTCGTGTTTAGACACACTACCATAACATTATATAATATATGCATTTACAAACTCGTGTTTAGACAAACTACCATAACATTATATAATATATGCATTTACAAACTCGTGTTTAGACAAACTACCATAACATTATATAATATATGCATTTACAAACTCGTGTTTAGACAAACTACCTACCATAACATTATATAATATATGCATTTACAAACTCGTGTTTAGACAAACTACCTATTATATAATATATCCACTTACAAACTCGTGTTTAGACAAACTACTATAATATTACATAATACATCCATATACTGTGCTGACGAGCTATATATAATATATCCATTTCAAGTCGTATACAAACCATATACTATATTATTTCACAGAATTTTACGACCTACCACAAAATGATATAATATATTCATTTACAAACTACTGTGCTGATATCATATATGACATATCTATTTACAAAAGTGTGTACTAACGAACTACCACGTTTACAAAGTCGTCTGAAACGAGATAACATAATATATCCTTTCACAAAAGCGTGTGCAGGAGCAACCATATATAATATATCCTTTCACAAAAGCGTGTGCAGGAGCAACCATATATAATATATCCATTCACAAAATCGTGTGCAGGAGCAACCATATATAATATATCCTTTCACAAAAGCGTGTGCAGGAGCAACCATATATAATATATCCTTTCACAAAAGCGTGTGCAGGAGCAACCATATATAATATATCCATTCACAAAATCGTGTGCAGGAGCAACCATATATAATATATCCTTTCACAAAAGCGTGTGCAGGAGCAACCATATATAATATATCCTTTCACAAAAGCGTGTGCAGGAGCAACCATATATAATATATCCATTCACAAAATCGTGTGCAGGAGCAACCATATATAATATATCCTTTCACAAATTCGTCTGTGACAAGTAACCATATATAATATATCCATTTATAATTCGTGTGTAGACGTACAACCATATTGCTATGCAATATATTCATTGACAAAATTGTGTGCAGGTGAGATATCAAACATAATATATATCGGAAAATCGTTTGCAGACGAACTACTATATAACAATTATATACTATATTACTAAACTATCTACAAACTATCTACAAACGAGCAGCCATAGTATATCCATTTACAAAATGGCGACATATGAACAATACATCCATTTACAAAGTTGTCTGTCCACAAGTAACAATATATAATATATCAATTTACTAAATTGTTTGACACAGCCGAGAAACAATAACATATCCATTTTCATATCAAGCACTTGCAACCATGAACTAGTCGTGTGCAAACGAACATCCATATAGAATTATTAAGTGCAAATGAGCGACACAATATGTAACATATTAATGCAAATTGTGTTCAACACGAGCAACAATATGCAACATATTAATGCAAACTGTGTTCACCACGAGCAACAATATGTAACATATTAATGCAAACTGTGTTCAACACGAGCAACAATATGTAACATATTAATGCAAACTGTGTTCACCACGAGCAACAATATGTAACATATTAATGCAAACTGTGTTCACCACGAGCAACAATATGTAACATATTAATGCAAACTGTGTTCACCACGAGCAACAATATGTAACATATTAATGCAAACTGTGTTCACCACGAGCAACAATATGTAACATATTAATGCAAACTGTGTTCACCACGAGCAACAATATATAACATATTAATGCAAACTGTGTTCACCACGAGCAACAATATATAACATATTAATGCAAACTGTGTTCACCACGAGCAACAATATATAACATATTAATGCAAACTGTGTTCACCACGAGCAACAATATATAACATATTAATGTAAACTGTGTTCACCACGAGCAACAATATGTAACATATTAATGCAAACTGTGTTCACCACGAGCAACAATATATAACATATTAATGCAAACTGTGTTCATCACGAGCAACAATATGTAACATATTAATGCAAACTGTGTTCACCACGAGCAACAATATATAACATATTAATGCAAACTGTGTTCACCACGAGCAACAATATATAACATATTAATGCAAACTGTGTTCACCACGAGCAACAATATATAACATATTAATGTAAACTGTGTTCACCACGAGCAACAATATGTAACATATTAATGCAAACTGTGTTCACCACGAGCAACAATATGTAACATATTAATGCAAACTGTGTTCACCACGAGCAACAATATGTAACATATTAATGCAAACTTTGTTAATGCAAACTGTGATCAACACAAGCAACAATATATAACATATTAATGCAAACTGTGATCAACACGAGCAACAATATATAACATATTAATGCAAACTGTGATCAACACGAGCAACAATATATAACATTTTAATGCAAACTGTGTTCACCACGAGCAACAATATATAACATATTAATGCAAACTGTGTTGAACACGAGCAACAACATATAACATATTAATGCAAACTGTGTTGAACACGAGCAACAATATGTAACATATTAATGCAAATTGTGTTCAACACGAGCAACAATATATAACATATTAATGCAAACTTTGTTAATGCAAACTGTGATCAACACAAGCAACAATATATAACATATTAATGCAAACTGTGATCAACACGAGCAACAATATATAACATATTAATGCAAACTGTGATCAACACGAGCAACAATATATAACATTTTAATGCAAACTGTGTTCACCACGAGCAACAATATATAACATATTAATGCAAACTGTGTTGAACACGAGCAACAACATATAACATATTAATGCAAACTGTGTTGAACACGAGCAACAATATGTAACATATTAATGCAAATTGTGTTCAACACGAGCAACAATATATAACATATTAATGCAAACTGTGTTCACCACGAGCAACAATATATAACATATTAATGCAAACTGTGTTCAACACGAGCAACAATATATAACATATTAATGCAAACTTTGTTAATGCAAACTGTGATCAACACAAGCAACAATATATAACATATTAATGCAAACTGTGATCAACACGAGCAACAATATATAACATATTAATGCAAACTGTGATCAACACGAGCAACAATATATAACATTTTAATGCAAACTGTGTTCACCACGAGCAACAATATATAACATATTAATGCAAACTGTGTTGAACACGAGCAACAACATATAACATATTAATGCAAACTGTGTTGAACACGAGCAACAATATGTAACATATTAATGCAAATTGTGTTCAACACGAGCAACAATATATAACATATTAATGCAAACTGTGTTCACCACGAGCAACAATATATAACATATTAATGCAAACTGTGTTCAACACGAGCAACAATATATAACATATTAATGCAAATTGTGTTCAACACGAGCAACAATATATAACATATTAATGCAAACTGTGTTCACCACGAGCAACAATATATAACATATTAATGCAAACTGTGTTCACCACGAGCAACAATATATAACATATTAATGCAAACTGTGTTCACCACGAGCAACAATATATAACATATTAATGCAAACTGTGTTCACCACGAGCAACAATATATAACATATTAATGCAAACTGTGTTCACCACGAGCAACAATATGTACATATTAATGCAAACTGTGTTCACCACGAGCAACAATATATAACATATTAATGCAAACTGTGTTCAACACGAGCAACAATATATAACATATTAATGCAAACTGTGTTCACCACGAGCAACAATATATAACATATTAATGCAAACTGTGTTCACCACGAGCAACAATATATAACATATTAATGCAAACTGTGTTCACCACGAGCAACAATATATAACATATTAATGCAAACTGTGTTCACCACGAGCAACAATATATAACATATTAATGCAAACTGTGTTCAACACGAACAACAATATATAACATATTAATGCAAACTGTGTTCAACACGAGCAACAATATGTAACATATTAATGCAAACTGTGTTCTCCACGAGCAACAATATATAACATATTAATGCAAACTGTGTTCACCACGAGCAACAATATATAACATATTAATGCAAACTGTGTTCACCACGAGCAACAATATACAGGGTGCTATATTATTAGGCATTAGTCGGCATAACGCTATTTTACATATAATACATTAAAAGCATGTACATATTACATTTATATACATATATAATGTGGAAGTCGTGATAGCGCAGTGGATGCGCGTTCGCTTCAGGCGCGAAAGGTCCGGAGTTCGAGCCCCACTGGAGCCGTTAAGATTGTGCCCTTAGACAAGGTTTAGACCACGTTGCCTCTTCTCTCTCCATCGTGGCGATGGATTCCATCAGGAATGAGGTCTCGAGAGTGATTTATATAAGTTGAAATAACTTGTTTCGCAATCGAGCTAAAATAAATTTGTATAAACTATTTATATACATGTATGTACACAATAACAAGATATCGAGACGAAATATATCTCCCAACAACTATAATCTATACATGGAAAGTGAATACAACACCAAAGTATATTTTGACTTTCATGATGCGCTAAATGAACTATTCTTTCAGTCTCAGAAACAATGTGGCATTACACATTCATTGTAAGATGTGCTATAGTCACACTTCACAATATTATTTCTTTGTTGTTCTGTGTTTTGGGGGTTAAGGTCACTCAAACAGCTTTTTAAACTTTATTTTACAACGATTACGATTCAAGTTTTAACAACTTAAATTAATCACTCTCGTTGGCGCGGATGGAAGCGTACATGTGGTCATTCGTGTGGGAAGAAACCGGAGAACCCGGAGAAAACCCACCAGTCCGGACTGGCGACCACCGTACCTTCTCACATACTTCCCTGTCCGAATAATATGAGTTGATAAAGTTGGAGTTAATGTCTCCTCCGAAGTACAGTTTGTTTATATGTTCGGGATATATGCCTTCATCAGCACCATAATTATGGGTGCTATATCGCCGGCGGGCAGTTTACCTATTAACAACACCTTTCCTGGGCAGGTTCCAGTGGTATTAACCAGTACTTGGTGCACAACATTCGTTTCATATAAAGACACGTCCCGGGCTTGGCCGGACCCGTGACGATTGGTTCCAGTGGTATACAAGTCAGCTTCCGTAATAACTCTACCACGGGAGCGGACACGATTAAAGACACACAGACGTACTGCGGAACACCAAAATAAGGGCGTGGTAGCAACCAATGGTAGCTACAGGATGTGGAAAACTAACACTTCAAAAACACTGATGCATTATATAAGCAACGGTAGTGTTTAGCATCTCAAAGTACACAATTATGCATAGCTATACACATTGTGCGTTTTCTGAATTTAACAAGTCCACAGAAAAACGGCCGTTTGAAACCATTACAACAAATGGTGCACTCTGTCACCTTTTAAGGAAGTTTATACACTAACAAACATATACGAACAGTTCAGATTTTCATCTACTACTGTATATCCAGCAAAACAACACATTTTCTGAATATAACGTGCAAGCCCGGGTATTTTGCGTAATGGCAACTAAAGGCTCCATGCGTCTATACGATATTCTCGTATCACCTCAGGTCACACGAGATAGGCCATTAATGTGTTATTTTATATATCGTCTGCGACCAAGTCTATTATCCGTCTGGTTATTGTTAGGGAAAAGTCGGCATCTTCCCGGCTAAAGATATCTGAGGGTATTCTCGGACGAGACATCGTATCCGGATACCTCAACCTGGTATGTTCTCCGAGTCTGTCTTCAAGAAGTCTTGCCTGAACATAATATATATATAAATAAGTAAATCATTATATAATTTAAATGAAAACAATGTAATAGCAATATGCATGATGCATTGTATTGAGATAGAAATTAGGGTGGCTATCATAAACGCACATATTATACAGAAATACATACCAAGTTTCCCTCACACATATTATACAGAACAACATACCAAGTTTCCCTCACACATATTATACAGAACTACATACCAAGTTTCCCTCACACATATTATACAGAACTACATACCAAGTTTCCCTCACACATATTATACATGTATTCGGGTGTAATATATGTATTCATTGATGCATTGTGACCATTTTGATATGCAATAACCTATATGTAATAAAAATCCTATATTTTAAACCAAGTTTGGCAATTTTCCAATAAATGTCGGGGGTATAATTGGATCAGTCTAATTAAAGAGCATACAAAATACTTAACCACCTTCAACAGAATTGGCACCAAAACTGTTCAATATCCTACATGTATGCAGATTACAAAAATGGCTGGTGCCAAGATTTTGCAAGCAAATCCCATATTGCCTACATAAGCAGACACATTATACATTTGCCTAGTTGTTACAATGAGCAGCGGCGTACCCAGCTGAAAATACCGTGCAAGCCCATTTGATCTATTAAGCACATGTGCAAATTTGAGCACCAAAGGTGGGAACCCGATAGGGTGCATCCTCCCAACTAATTCTTTGAAACCTAGACATCAAATGGTGCACTCCGGCACCTTTTAATGGAAGCTTATGCACTAACAAACACATAAGCAAATTTCAATTTTTCATCTACTATACTGTATATCCAGCCCAAAAAAAACACTTCCTGAATATAATGTGCAAGTCCAGGCATTGTGGCGTAAAGGCAACTACGCGCCTGACGAGCCATTGACAATGTAAATTACAGACAAAGACGTAATACTTATAATTGGACAACTATTAAAATATCACAACCATACCGGTTCAGCAGTGCTAAACCTAATTGTAGGCTACCGTATATCCCAAGTAATCAACAATATCTTAATAATACCTGTTCCAACAATTCAGGTGTAATTGCTAATGACGTAAGCTCTACACCGGCCGGAATGCTGTTGGCGTCACGGTAATAATGTGTCGCTTTTAACGCCTTCTCGCAAGCCTGCATTATTAACATACAAAAACACATTTTAATTCGTGCAAAACATTTCAGATATTACCACACAATTGCATATAACATATTCATATAGATATATATAATTTACGTCTCGTCACATGTACTGCATATAAAACAACTATTCAAGTACACATGTCTATCTTAACAGAGGCTGTCCGATTAGCGCAGTGGTTAGCGCGCTCGCTTCTCGCCAATGCAACCCGGGTTCGATCCTCGGACCGGGAAGTATGTGAGATGACACTGGTCGCCAGATCGGACAGGTGGGTTTTCTCCGGGTACTCCGGTTTACTCCGACAAGAATGACCACATTAACGCTTTCATCCGCGCCAACGAGAGTGATTAATATAAGTTGTTAAAACTTGCTTAGCAATCGTTGTAAAATAAATAACGTTTAAACTAAAGGGAGACATAGCACACCAATAAAATGCCCATGCAGTCTGTGTCACACTATAACAAAACAAAACACCAAAGCCTCATGATGACACACGACTCAAGAATCACAAGAGCTGCAGACACCATTCCGAAACACAATTCTTTTATTGGTCTTTCCTGGAAGAATGTCAAGCTGCTGAGAATTTTTCAGATAGAAATAAACAATGTGACAACGATTGTCCTGGATGTTCACATACATGTATGTGTTGAAAAGTTGAATGGGCAATGAAAACATACGAGTGTTCGGGAAGTTAGCATATTCGTTTTAAGACTATTAGATACGTCAACTTAATTTAATATTATTTCAACAGGTCTCCCAGTGAAACAGTATAGTCCATAGATCCCTAGACATAGCTAGTTTGGTATATTTATGTCAATAGGAAATATAGCAGACAATAGTTTTCTGAGGGATGTGAAATATGTTGTAACACTTTCTGCCGCAGCATACGACAAACAGCTATCCTTATATGCATTAACTTGGTAATTAATGTGGTATATGTATGTCTTCAAGTAGTTTACATTTGGTTCGGACAAGAATCTCGACTGCATGGTTACTTTAATTATGTGGCGTCTGTATATAAATAGGTACTGAAGTGGATAAAACATACATAAGTACATCTATATAAGCACACATGTTCCCGGTGGTGGACTAATAAGTCACGCCATGTTATTTTGAGAAGACAATCATCCTGTCCAAGCTGTATGAACACATACAGCTTATTATATCACTTTTAATATGAGGGGAAAGGCATCACTTCAGATAATGTTATTGCAACAGTAAATGGAACTGCTTAAGGCAGCTTAATAAACGTGTATCATGTACATTATAACTACCATTTCATAATTGCGGATTAGACATTTATTTCGTAAAATACAGTTACGCAAAACGTATTGCAGTAGCAATCATGCTTGAGTAAAAAATGAAATTTTGACAGAAAATAGCAACACTTACCTGGTGGCATAAATAGCATATCCAGTTGTAGGCATGCACAGTTTCGGCCGATGGTAGCATAGCGTCAGCAGCTTGAATGTCTTGTTTAGCTTGACGAAGCCACCTTTGAGCTTCTCTGTAATCCGGATGTTTAGTCACAGTCGCTGACCCATGGGAATATTCTCCTGTCCTCTCAGATCTACTATAAGCATCGAAGTTTTCGTGATATGCACGCGCATAACTTCTAGCTCTTCGGAAAACATTTTCGTAGAAGTCCGATGACGATTTTGGAACTTGAGACGTTCCTTTAGACATTTCCTCTTTAGTCTACTAATTCCTCTCCATTTTCAAGTCTACTGAGGATAATTTGGATATACTTGAACACTTCAGTACAATAAGCCTCATTCCCCATATTTTTATCGGGATGCCATTTTAAAAGTATGCGCCGAATGACACTCTTTCGATCTTTTTCTGGCAGTTGCCATGCTTCCTTCAATTCATCCCTTATTATCTTGCACTGATCGTCAAATGGTATTCCTTGCTCTGCGCGTTCTCCATGTTGAACATACACTTTGATTGCATTGCTCATTTCTACATATTGACGGATAAATCTGTATAGACGGTATATTGGAACATGTACGTACTGTATCGGCCTGTTTCCAGTATCGACAACGTACACCCTTCCCAGATCACCAGTATTTGTATCTCTAGCAGCTACATCGTTAACTTCCATTACGATCTTCACGTAAATATAAACGGGACTTTCCTCTGCGTCATCATTTGTTTCCATAAATGCGTCTTCCAGTTCCATGGCCACGTAGTCATATTCGTAATCTTTGAAAGGGTGTATTCCTTGTTCTAGAAATGGAATGAATTGGGGTTCGACATATGTTCCTGGTTTTGGAAAGTAATCCACTTGTGACTCCCGGGGACTGCCATATTTTGGTATGCAAATATTGTCTAGAATTTCGGATATCTGTCTTGGTGTTTCAAGTGCATGGATTAATAGCATCACATGTACAATTGAAGTTGCATTGAGTCCGGGTGCACATTTCTCAACAAGGGAGATCAGTCCATGAAATATGCTATGTAGATGTATTGAGTCTGTAGTGTTGTCATCGTTGAAATAAAACGTGAATGATCCAGTCAAATTGTCATCCTTCCGAATATGATACTTTATATTCCATTCAGATCCAACAACACCTGTTCCGCGATACTTCAACGTAGTTCTAAGTGTAGGCATCTCAACAACGTTTGTGCTTTGTAAGCGCTTAGTAATCTCAGACTCACAACACGCGCTATCGAACTCTACCTTTGCGGCGCCTTCAGTACACTGGTGCTTCAGTAACCGGCATAGACCATGTACCAACTCTCTTGAATGCAAGAACTTCTCAATCCTTCTGGCCTTGGCATTGTGTAATACAGTATTTGCACTAATCTCAATGCATACTTCTTCTGTAACTACATCTGTTAAAAGAACTGGTCTCAGATTATCTGGCCACTTTGCAAACACATCTTCCAGTGAGCAATGTTTGATATCCAGGAATGTATCCCCAGCACACAAGTCTATTTCAATGAGTCCCTTTAGTCTCCTCTCGAATTGCCATTTATTTGATACAACGATGTGTTTCGAATTCTTCAGAACCATTTGTTTGTTTGGGAGCTGTATTGATTGTACCTCGCCGATGCTTTCATCAGTATCCAGTTTGAGCTCTACGAGTCCTCGAAATGCTCGTTTCACGATCCCCCGTTCAGGTACACTCATTTCCTGCTCTTGGCTCGTTTCTTTTATGCTCTGCAGAATAGTTGCATAATGGCAGAACATAGGTTTTTGTCTGCTACCCATCAACTGAAAAAGCTCGTAGTATTTGCCATAGTACGCAGGGGCTTTGCACATGTACGGCTTAATCTCCGAATCGGTTGCTAAATCAATTACAACTTCATTCGCCATTACAATGTCTTTTTCATCTGGTAAATGAATGAAGGGTTTCGATTCAAATCCTGACACAAGTTGTTGTGCAGACGATGTACAGCTACGGAAGAACTCGTAAAAGCATACCATTTGATCCTTAACTAACTGTGTGCTAACACTGTCGGTTTTTAGTTTCGCTTTTAAAGAGGAACATACATTGTGAAAGTGGGATATTACTTCATCGAGCGGCGGCTGCTCGTGTATTCCGAGTTGTTTTCTGACATCTGCTGATACTTGGCTACATATCTCACTGGGAAGTAAGTTCAGACTTGTCCAACATAAATGTGAATGAGTACTTGAAATGGCTTCATAGAATGATATTAGCCTGTTTGCACTACCAAACTGTGGGCATATTGCTGTATTGACAGCTTCCACGTTGAACGGGTCAATGAAGTTTAAGGTTCTAATTTGAGACAGTGTCCACCTACTCCAATTCGTGCCAAACTGTGTGAATCGAGAAAGAAGAACTCTAGACTTGTCCCGTACACCTTTGTCAATGTGAATGCTGCCGTCATGCTCTACTTGGCGGGCGAACTGAACCATCATAGCATCGTCGACATCACAAATGAGTCCAAGTTTCTCTAAGAAAACCGTCCATTCAGTTGCCAACAAATCTGATGGAGGAAATGCACTTGAATCTACCATCACTTTGAAGATCTCATTCTGCGAATCATACAGCTCATTGGCTCTCTTCATCTCACCGTTTATGTTTATGAATGCAATGTCTTTAAGTCCTTTGAAGAGCTTCTTTTGATTGTCATTATACAATACACTATGACCGAGCAAATCTCGTAGGTATCGAATATGCTCCATCCAACATTCGTTAGGCATGGCATCAAACGTAGGCAAAATCTTAACGCCATAAACATATTCTACATTTGCTTTTGTCAGACCCAGACATTCATACACCGATTCGAGAGACTCTTTCTCTTGTAATAACGTGATGTTGCAAGTATCTGCCCATGTTTGTATTCCTTCAAAAGGCATGCCTTTTGGTAAAACTAACACTTCTGCATCCCCAGCAATGTCTGTCAAAGTACCTTGCTGTGTTAGATAAAGTGGCAACTGACGCAACTGCTGAGCAAGTGTACCAGTGGTTTCATCATGGAATTGCTGAAGAACTTCCAGATTCCGTCCGAAAAATGCTAAAATTTCTGTTCCTTCGTCTCCCGTTTTTGCTTCACATGATCTAATTGTATCTCTGTGATGTACTAAGCACTGGAGCAAATCGTATGGTCGCTCAAGTGAGGCCACAATCTTTTCCATAGACGATTTCACGGCTTTCTTCCATCGGCATTCATCAAATGCCTTTTTATATAATGCCGGGAGTTGAAATTTCTTAAGTGCTTTACTAACATCATCCAATGTGGTATGGAAATACGACAGAAACAGTAAATGCGATGTTTCTCGCAATGGTATGAGAACAGGTTGTTGATCTACATCAACACACGGTAAGAAGGACCATTTGTCTAAGGCTTCTATTTGTTTTCTGAGTGCATCTGTATTAATGTCTGTTATGTGGATATCCTCTATTGTACTACCGACGTCGTTTGATGTACTCGTGGAATGTTCACTTAGGAAGTCATAAAGCAAACACAGCCATTTCTTTGTAATTCCTTGCGGATCAGCATCTTCAACCTCTGTCAACATGATCTTCGAACCACTCGCAAGTACCTCTATGTCCATAGCAGTTGAAAGCAAATCAACAAAGTCTTCAAACTTAAATTGTTTAAATATATTTGTTTCAAACAACCGCCGGTCAGATAAGGCCAGTCGAATATCATCATGCACAAACAGATTCAACGAATCCAGAAGAAGATTAGAGTATTTGGAAATAAATACTGGCGATTCGACCGAACAGACTCTAATGATGCCATCAGCAGTCAGTAATACGGGCAGTCCATCCATTTTCCTGTGATGATCACTGTCCAGTACAATATAATTTACCAACGCATTTAAATTGTTTGTTGTCAGATATGTCGACATGCTAATTTCATTACCAACCTCACAACTCCAGTCCCAATGATCTATATACGTTTTCATAAAGGCTATCACCAGTGAAGGTGTCGATGTTTGGATACCTTTGACGCCAGCCTTTTCCATGGCGGTTTTAATCAACATTGGAGTTTCCAACAGTTTTAGACCAAATGCCTTTAAAAGATTTACAATCAATCGCGCGGTGTCATCTCTATGCTTAATCGGATGTATTGTAGGCAGCTCGCTAAACACCGTGTTATACACCCCATTGTAGCCTTCGTCTGGTGTTGCATTAACAGTTGTCCACTGTATGCGGAATCTGTCTCTCGTGCCTTTAAGCTTAGCGACAATTTCACAATTGCTATCCACGACGAATGGAAATATTGCACTATTTTCGTTTACCATGTACTTGTAAAACTGGCATGCAATATTACTCCAGAAATCAGATGAGCAACTGTTTACAGGGAAAAACGTATGGAATTCCTTGAGTACAGTATTGACTGTAAGCCATACTTTTGCTTTTTCTACACATGGCGTAAGACACTCCCGAAGGTAATGTAGACCTGATATCCACGACGGAATGATGACGGCACATGCTATGCAATCATTCCAGTCCATTTTATATCCGTCTTTCCAGAGATCTCTCCTAGCTTCATGATCAAGTGCAAAATGTCCGTTGATATGAACAGGTAAGCCCGTTTCAAATGGCAATGGCAAAAAGCAAAATGCCTTCCCATGAAATTGCGCATATGATTTGTTGGTACTACACGGCTCAGTTGTTTGACGAGAAGTATGGACATCTTGTAATGTGTTCGGCTTACCTTCGTGGTGTTCCGGAATGTTTTGTCCGCGAGTTTCAGAACTGTTCTTTAGCAAACCGTCCGTCAAAGGTATTGCTACTCCACCTAATGATATCATACCTAAATCCCCACATTTTAAGCTTTGTTTTACTGCATCTAGCTTATCAATATCACCATGTACTCCGAAACGTTGAACTATTACCCAGTGATTTGAACAATTTCTGTTGTCAACCACTTTCATTGGGTAAATGACTTCTACTGGTTGCGTCTCTAGATTCTTTTCCTTAATGTCCATGTTCATTTTCGTTATCTCGCATACTTCTTTATTAAATGTTGTTCTCTTCATTGCAGCTTCATCTGACAATTGCACTGTTACTTTATATTCTTCTGTTAATGTACCAGAGGTTATGTTCGAAACTTTTATGCACCTAATATGTTTCAGGAAAAGAACAGCTTCAAACATGTCTGATTCAAACGAACGGAGAATGGAATCCATTTTTGCAATATCTATTTCTTCCTTGCTGATCTCAGATTGTTTTATTCGAAGAGGCAATCGAAACACTGTTCCAATGCCACCAACTATCAAATCGTCGACAGAGAAGCCAAGTAGATGGTCCGAAAAGTTACTCTTGATTTCTTGAACTTTGCACATCATACCCGGCTCAATCAAAGTTGCCTCAGGTACGTGGTTGCATAATGGATCAAAAATGAACAACAGGCCGTCCTCTTCTGTTCCCGGACCCATGGTTACAAACGAAGGCGTATCAGTTAAGTGGTAAACTGCATTGAACCCAACTCCGTATTGCCCAGTTTTTGTAGGGTCATCACCTTTACTGCCTTGCCCCAGATTATGTATTCCTTCAATATCTTTGTGTGTAAAATAACTATTGTTATAAACACACAACGAAGGGCCTTGTAACGATTC
>CM026395.1:47763696-47795685 GCA_014843695.1 Archivesica marissinica | reverse complement strand
TAAAATGGTATGGAATTTCATAATGGAATGTCTACATAAAGCTTACCTTATTATTTAACAAGCCAACTTATTTGCACTACGCTAACATTCTCCTAAGCTGCGTGAATGTTGGATCCGTGTGAATGTTGGATCCAGTAAGCGCGCATGAAATGAAATGTGTGTCAGTAGGCGTTGCATTGTCATTTTCGAAAAACATGAGCGACAATCTCAATGTTTCTTAAAATTCTAATCGATATAAGCCAGGCTACCATTTTCTGAAAACGTATATATATATTTTTAGACACCGACTAAGTCACATGGTCCAATGAAAAAGCCACATTTCTCGCTTTCTAAATCGTATAGAGTATAGACGCGACCTACTTATGTACGTTGTTGTAAATCAGATAGATCAACTGAAGTTTCGGTGCCGGCCATTTTGGATTTGTCACCTGTAAGGGTTAACCGTGGTCCAGTGGTAGTGCGTCGGATTTGGAATCGAAGGGCCCTGGGTTCGATACATGGCCAGGCCACGTATATAGTGTCATTGAGCAAGGCACGCGCACACACCGTATGTCGGCTAAGCCTTCCCGGGAAAACATGTCTTGTCATTAATGGGGAAATAGTAATACATACATGTACATCCGTTGCAAATACAGTCAGTCAACCTCCACTAGATCGATTTATAACAGCTTCGCTCGGTGTATATTTCGTTAAGACGGGCCAATTCGTGATCTATCCTATACGTACACACTACTAGATGTTAAATCGTACCGTAAATGCCAAAGTTAAAGTAGGTTCTGCAAGCTAGTATAAATTATATGTATAAATTTTCCATGCTGAACACCTTCCTATGTTATAAATATCATGCTCCAAGAATTGTTCTATTTCTGGAAACAATAGTGTATCATCCTCTTAGTGTTTATATGCTACTATTCGGTGGAGATACTTTGAAACACGAAGACAACATAGTAATTTTCACAGCAGTACATACATTTATTAAACAAACACATCATTTTAACTGATTACTTTTATTTAATATATACTTACGCTAGTTGAGTTATTAATTCTTTTGACATTCACAGGCTAACCTTATTAAATCTTGTAAAATGTATGTACATGTTTTCAGCACTAACTACGCCACTTACATTATGTTGTTCTTAATTTATTGTATGGGGGAGGGCCAATCGCTAATGTTGTTAGAACTTGTGGCCCAACCCATTTGCTAAATTTCTATTTGTACAACGAGTGTTATTGTTATATACATGTATATAGAGCAATAACATATTA
The DNA here is from genome assembly GCA_014843695.1 of Archivesica marissinica. NCBI lineage: Eukaryota > Metazoa > Mollusca > Bivalvia > Venerida > Vesicomyidae > Archivesica > Archivesica marissinica. Next base: position 47,794,419 of record CM026395.1, on the reverse strand, counting down.
TCCAGGTGAGGACAATCATAAGCTATACAGCTTTCTGTCCAATTCCTTATATCAGTTGTTGTAAATAATCATGTATTGACAGTAAATAAATATGTTTATACAAAAATATTATCCAAAAATATAAATATTTATAGGCCATTTTCTGAAAACGTAGAATATCTATATATACTGTATATATATGTGATAATTCTTGCATTTAATAATTATAAAAGATCTATATAGATTAAATATAGTTGTATATCAAACAATATTTGTTCAGTGTGTGTTGACTAGATATGCTATTTGATTGATGCTACACTGTATTTTGGTCATGGGCTGTAGTAATCCATGGGGTCCAGGGTATGCGCCGGATGTTAGGACGGCGTACAAGCTGGGTAATATTTTAATACTTCTGTTAAAAGTGCGGGACATTTATGTCAGTGTTGCTAAGATGTTAACATATTTCCATTTTCTCTAACAGGAATACACAAAACATACTATGGCATAAATGAAACTGAAACTATTTTTTAGATATACACAATCACACTAAAGTTTAATTATTTTACAACGATTGCGAAACATGCTTTAACAACTTATATTGATCACTCTCGTTGGCGCAGATAAAAACGAATATGTGGTCATTCGTGTGGGAGGAAACCGAAGTAGCCGGTCAAAACCCACCAAATAGTATAGGCAAAGGCACTTAAATTCCACATTGCATCTTCTCTCTGCTCATGGCAATGGATTCCATCAGAAATAGTTCTTGAAAGCTATTGAGCTAATGTTGTAAGGATTTATTTCGCAATGGAGCTAAAATAAATTTGTGAATATAATACAAAGTGTATATGATTAAACTGCCAAATATCCTAAACAATTTCTCAATACATTGTCAGTACAATCCTGACACTAGTTAGCGAGAACTAAAGGGAATTAAGTCATGTTCCTCCTGAAGAGATTAGTCATTTTAGATTTTGGAGCATAGTGCAATGGTACAGACAGAGACCCATTCCAGAGTCTCCTCTGGTTCTTTTACGTGCACGGTGTAAAGCACCGACACGAGACCTCGGTTTAACGTCCCATCTGAAAGACGGGGGATCGAACCTGCGATTCCTGGCTTACCAGTCCAGCGTGTTACCACTGGACTACATACCCGTCTGTCTGTCAAATAAGCATTATAAATACATTTATAAACAAATGTGCCGACTGATATAAGTATATCATCCAGTAGACCAGTACAACAACAATAATACATGATATACAATTATAACAACCGTGGTTTGCATTTATAACAATACGTCCGGTTCCAGTAACTTAGAGCTATTTCATTGATTATAAGATTACAACTTATATGCCGCCTCCGTGGTCGAGTGGTCTGGCACACCGTTGTTAGAACTGGCCTTCACTACTAGCATCAGGGCCGCAGTGCGAACGACTCGGAGTTCGAGCCCCGCTGGAGCCATTACGCGTGCGCCATTAGGCAAGACATTTAAATTCCACATGCCTCTTTACTCTCCCTCGTGGCGTTGGTTTCCATCAGGTATGAGGTCTCGAAAGTGATTAAAGCGACACGACATCGGCAAAAACGCAAAGTTCTGCAGAAGGTCATTTCATATTATATGTTATAATTCCCCCCCCCCAAATATTTGCCTCAAAAACTGATTATTTCAACAAATAAACAAATGTTGTATACGCGGTTTGTTGACATAACAAAATAATGTAAATAGGGTCGACATTCATGCGTAATACAAAGCGTTTATCCTGAATAACACGAGCATATTTATTTGTAGACTAATCTTAATTAAAGTATAAACACCGCACGATAATCACAACATTATCGGAAGAGTCCATTGACTTGTTATAGGTGTTTTATAGTACTATTTATATGCAAACGTTACCATTCAATTTCATAGACTACACAATAGTCAAGTTGTATATGAAATAGTAATATAAAAACACCTATAGCAAGTCAATGGACTCTTCCGATAATGTTGTCATTATCGTGCGGTATTTATATCTCTAAACGAAAGTATTGCGTGTTTAGTATTTACTTCACTGACAACAAACGTCAATTCAGGAGCCTGTATGACCGTTATATGAAATCCTACTTTCACGTTTGAAAGTGTGTATACCACAAACACACTGTTAAATTGATTCAATGTTAGTGTTCGATGTATTCAGAAGAATTTGTAGTACGTGAACAGATGCCTTTTATTTGTTTTGCGATGTAATGTCGCTTTAAATAAGTTGTAACAACTTGCTTTGCAATCAATCGAGCTTACATACATTTATATACACTAGGGCCGCAGGTTCACTGCCTATCTATCTTCCTCTAATGACAGCCCCCCCCCGTGGGAATATAGACATAGTGTGCGTCAAACCACAAAGAAGTTGAAAGTATGAGTAGTTAAAAGCATAAATATACGAAAGTAATGAAAGATAAGTTGGGTTCAGAGTTTAAAAGCAGCTAGGCAGAACAACTAGGGGGTGGCATGATCAATACAGCAAACAGTTGTATTGAATTGCTCTATGATAGGGAGATGGGCACTGTCCGGGGGGAGATTGTTCCAATGATAAATGGTTCTTGCAAAAAAGGAAAACTTGTAGTATTCTGTAATTTCTGTAATTAACCTATATATTAAGGAATGGCAGTGTCGTGCATGACGGGAGAGGGGAACTAGGTAATGTTCAATGGGATAGCATTGAGATCATTATAAAAAGGGATAACCTACTGTCAACACGCCGTTGGTCTAGTTTAGCGAATGTAGCATGTCTGTAACACTAGAGGTACGATAGAAGTCAACCATAATACAACGGACTGCTCTTCGCTGGGCACCTTCAATTTGGTCTGTCAATGTTTGGGTATGGGGCGACTAAATAGCAGAGGCATATTCAAGCTGGGGTCTCAATAGTGTCTGGTAAGCCATGGACTTAATGGGTTTGGATTTGACATGGATGTTTCGTCGTAGAAACCCTAATGCTTGATTAGCTTTCTTTGATGACCTATATATGTCCCACGCAACGGTATTTGGCTGTGGACTCCATGGAGTTGATATTGACTGAGAATAGGATGTTTCCTTCTGGTGACGTTGATACCTTGACATTTGAAGGGGTTAAATTCCATGTCCCACGCAGATTCCCACTCTTCTAACATCTTAAGATCGTTGTGGAGTGTGATAGACTCATTTGCAGATGTCAGTGATAGATATACTGCAGTATCATCTGCAAAGATACGTACTTTGGAACTGATGTTTTGTGAGAGGTCGTTTATATAGGGTGGGCATAGCAGGGGTCCAGAAAACCTAGGGATTCCATTTGAACTTACCGTGAGCTCATTCATGTTTGGAATGTATTGACCATTCAGGTTTCCATTTGTGTCATAAATTTCCATTTTACATAGGGAGGTAAGTCTTAATGGAGATTTGGAGCTGAATACAGACTGAAACTGTTTGTTAATTTCAAATTTGTAAAAGAATTGTCTGCTATGCTGATATTTATGAAAAACCTAGTCGGTCGTTACTCGATGCTTAAACCCAGTCGGTCGGTCCTCGATGCTTAAACACAGTCGGTCGTTCCTCGATGCTTAAACCTAGTCGGTCGTTACTCGATGCTTAAACCCAGTCGGTCGGTCTTCGATGCTTAAATCCAGTCGGTCGTTCCTTGATGCTTAAACCCAGTCGGTCGGTCCTCGATGATTAAGCCCAGTCGGTCGTTCCTCGATGCTTAAACCCAGTCGGTCGTTCCTCGATGCTTAAACCCAGTCGGTTGCTCCTCGATGCTTAAACCCAGTCGGTCGCTCTTCGATGCTTAAACCCAGTCGGTCGGTCCTCGATGCTTAAGCCCAGTCGGTCGTTCCTCGATGCTTAAACACAGTCGGTCGCTCCTCGATGCTTAAACCCAGTCGGTCGCTCTTCGATGCTTAAACCCAGTCGGTCGGTCCTCGATGCTTACGCCCAGTCGGTCGTTCCTCGATGCTTAAACACAGTCGGTCGCTCCTCGATGCTTAAACCCAGTCGGTCGCTCTTCGATGCTTAAACCCAGTCGGTCGGTCCTCGATGCTTAAGCCCAGTCGGTCGTTCCTCGATGCTTAAACCCAGTCGGTCGCTCTTCGATGCTTAAACCCAGTCGGTCGGTCCCCGATGCTTAAGCCCAGTCGGTCGTTCCTCGATGCTTAAACCCAGTCGGTCGCTCTTCGATGCTTAAACCCAGTCGGTCGGTCCTCGATGCTTAAGCCCAGTCGGTCGTTCCTCGATGCTTAAACCCAGTCGGTCGCTCTTCGATGCTTAAACCCAGTCGGTCGTTCCCTGATGCTTAAGCCCAGTCGGTCGTTCCTCGATGCTTAAACACAGTCGGTCGTTCCTCGTTGCTTAAACCCAGTCGGTCGGTCATCGATGCTTAAATCCAGTCGGTCGTTCCTCGATGCTTAAACCCAGTCGGTCGGTCCTCGATGCTTAAACACAGTCGGTCGTTCTTCGATGCTTAGACCTAGTCGGTCGTTCATCGATGCTTAAACCCAGTCTGTCATTCCTCGATGCTTAAACGTAGTCGGTCGTTCCTCGATGCTTAAACCCAGTCGGTCGTTCCTCGATGCTTAAACCCAGTCGGTCGTTCCTCGATGCTTAAGCCCAGTCGGTCGTTCCTCGATGTTTAAACCTAGTCGGTCGTTCCTCGATGCTTAAACCTAGTCGGTCGTTCCTCGATGCTTAAACCCAGTCGGTCGGTCATCGATGCGTAAACCCAGTCGGTCGTTCCTCGATGCTTAAACCCAGTCGGTCGTTCCTCGATGCTTAAACCCAGTCGGTCGGTCCTCGATGCTTAAACCCAGTCGGTCGGTCCTCGATGCTTAAACCCAGTCGGTCGGTCCTCGATGCTTAAACCCAGTCGGTCGGTCCTCGATGCTTAAACCCAGTCGGTCGTTCCTCGATGCTTAAACCCAGTCGGTCGGTCCTCGATGCTTAAACCTAGTCGGTCGGTCCTCGATGCTTAAACCTAGTCGGTCGTTCCTCGATGCTTAAACCCAGTCGGTCGTTCCTCGATGCTTAAACCAAATAATATAACAAATTGATACAATTTGGTGTTGTGTTTTATTGTACTTGATTATTTACTTATCAAGTACATGTGGGGTTATGAAGTGTTACCTTTTGGTGTATGTATGTATGTATGTTCCTTTAATGTCAAACCCCTCGCGGGGACCTAGACATGTTTTCCTGGGCTGGCTTAGCCGACCTAAGCGATTGACCAGTACTAAGCAATGTGTGTGAGGTGCCTTGCTCAATGACACTACATACGTGGCCTGACCTAGTATCGAACCCGGGACCGTTCGATTCCAAATCCGACGCTCTATCACTGGACAACGGACGCCACTAATGGAGATGTGATGCCACTAATAGAGATGTGACGCCACTAATGGAGATGTGATGCCACTAATGGAGATGTGACGCCACTAACGCCACTAATGGAGATGTGATGCCACTAATGGAGATGTGATGCCACTAATGGAGATGGAGTATCACGGGAAATTTTAATCACTCTCGTTGGCGCGGATGACAACGTATAATTATGTGGTCATTCGTGTGGGAGGAAACCGGAGTACCCGGATAAAACACACCTGTCCGATCTGACGACCAACGTACCAGGATCGAACCCGAGTTTCATTGATGAGAAGCGAGCGTGCTAACCACTACGCTAATGTACATATATAATACACTGTGACGAAAATGGCAATACAAATTATTATCAAACTATTGCATATTCAGTTAACATATAGACAGCAAGCCAGCAAGCCGCGTATGAACAGTAAGTCCATACACCTTGAGTCCGAGTAAGGAAAAATCAAATAAAAAATTATGTTCCAGAGTGTTCACAAAACATTGAAGATTCGGGACGAAATGGGAAAAGAAATGCTTGCAATGGATGTGTTTGCTGCCGCAATTCGTTACCTGAAAGAACACCTTATGAAGTCGTGTGCATACAAGCTGATTGGCGGTTTAGATATTGGAGACATTCGATGGGTCCTTACTGTACCTGCACTATGGAGTGACGGAGCGAAACAGTTCATGAGAAAGGCAGCAGAACAGGTTAGTTTTCATATGTTAGTTTATACTTTATTTATTTTACAACGATTGCGAAGCTTTAATATATTATATTAATCACTCTCGTTGGCGCACATGAAAGCGTAAATGTGGCCATTCATGTGGAAGGAAACCGGAGTACCAGGAGAAAACCTACCTGCCCGATCTGACGACCACTGTACCACCTCACATACTTCCCGGTCCGAGGATCGAACCCAGACTGCATTGGTGAGAGGCGAGTGCACTAACCACTGCGCTAATCGGACGGCGTCGGTATGCACGTGTAAAGAGTGAACCGGAACTCATGTGTGAAAAAGACGTGTCTCCAGTGGCTCACCGGAAGTCGTCTGGGAGCATGCGCCACTAACAAAGCCACATGACGCGCGCGTCATGCACGGATGGGATGCATACAAACGTACGGACGACGTGCTTGCAATCCTTGCGCAATCCATTCCTTACAGTTATGGTATGAATGTGGCGATTATGAATTGCTACCGTATTTAACAGCTGTTTCAGTGATAGTAGCGTGGCGAGTACGCACATGGGCAGACCAATAGTCCTATCTTGACGTCGCGACGAACACGTTACCTACGGTCGCGATCGCGGTTGGTCGACAACCCATGCAGTTTGACGATGGACAAGCCATTCTATCGTGGAAACATTCTCACTAAACTGCATAGCAACCTTATTGTAGCCTTTAACCTTGCATTAGAAATACAATAACCTGACCCCTCTGAACTTCCGTCAGCCGTACCATGATTGCAAGTGCTTCAAATTCAATGATAATAGCGGAAAGTTACATGTGCTTACCTCAAGAGTATCAATAAATTAGATGACAAGATGCGTTGACGACCTTGACATATGCAATCATTCTACTGCACGTGTATTTGCTTTTGTCACTTTATCTATGTGACACGGTGTATTGCACGGTTTGAGTGCACAGCGATCAAGAGATGTTTACATAATTTTAGGCCAAACATTTAAATAGTTGTATATTTTGCTACCCTGTATACCCTTTATCATTTCAGTATATACTGGAGTGGACAAAGCATCCGATACATTAGTTGTATGTTTCGAATTAATTATGTTGCATATTGCAATATCTATATGAAAGAATAAGTACAAGCATCCTAAATACCATGCTAATTGGTAGTCCGTAATATTTGGATAGTCGAAATACCGCTTGATGCTTAAAGTTGAGGTGTGTGTAATTTCTCAAGACACCATTTTTATGCCCCCAAAGAGGCATGTGATTTTCGCACTATCCGTCCGTCCGTTCTAGTTATATTTCCAGTCCGCGCTGTAACTACTTCGACTAGTGTGGGGGCATTCATAACTTACTGTGATATTTCTTGTTATATTAAAGTTAGTTGTGTTCATGTTGATACTGGTTAAATATACATCAACTGAACTGTTCATGGAATTACAATGCATAATGGTACGATTTTCTATCCCGTTTGAAGCATGTAGGTATGAGTGTCTGTTTGGAAATGGCTACTTTTCAGCTAGAGTACTTTGTAAATAGCTTGCTTTGATTTAAAACAAAACTATCTACGTTTGTGTCGTAATTGTGTGGTTGTACAGTGAATTGTGTGGCTGTATAGTGAATTGTGTAGTTGTACAGTGAAATGTGCGGTTGTACAGTACATTGTGTGGTTGTACAATGAATTGTGTGGTTGTACAAGGAATTGTGTGGTTGTACAATGAATTGTATAGTTGTACAGTGAATTGTGTGATTGTACAGTGAATTGTGTGGTTGTACAGTACATTGTGTGGTTGTACAGTGAATTGTGTGGTTGTACAATGGTTTGTGGTTGTACAGTGAATTGTGTGGTTGTACAGTGAATTGTATGATTGTACAGTGAAATTGTATGGCTGTACAATGAATTGTATGGTTGTACATTGAATTGTATGATTGTACAGTGAAATTGTATGGCTATACAATGAATTGTGTGGTTGTACAGTGAATTGTATGATTGTACAGTGAAATTGTATGGCTGTACAATGAATTTTGTGGTTGTACAATGAATTGTATAGTTGTACAGTGAATTGTGTGATTGTACAGTGAATTGTGTGGTTGTGCAGTGAATTTTATAGTGAATTGTGTAGTTGTACAGTGAATTGTGTGGTTGTACAGTGAATTGTGTGGTTGTACAATGGTTTGTGGTTGTACAGTGAATTGTGTGGTTGTACAGTGAATTGTATGATTGTACAGTGAAATTGTATGGCTGTACAATGAATTGTATGGTTGTACATTGAATTGTATGATTGTACAGTGAAATTGTATGGCTATACAATGAATTGTGTGGTTGTACAGTGAATTGTATGATTGTACAGTGAAATTGTATGGCTGTACAATGAATTGTGTGGTTGTACAATGAATTGTATAGTTGTACAGTGAATTGTGTGATTGTACAGTGAATTGTACAGTTGTATAGTGAATTGTGTAGTTGTACAGTGAATTGTGTGATTGTACAGTGAATTATATAGTTGTACATTGAATTGTGTGGTTGTACAGTGAATTGTGTGATTGTACAGTGAAATTGTATGGTTGTACAATGACTTGTGTGGTTGTACAATGAATTGTGTGGTTGTACAATGAATTGTATAGTTATACAGCGAATTGTGTGATTGTCCAGTGAATTGTGTGGTTGGACAGTGAATTGTACAGTTGTACAGTGAATTGTGTAGTTGTACAGTGAATTGTATGGTTGTACAGTGAATTGTATGATTGTACAGTGCAATTGTATGGCTGTACAATGAATTTTGTGGTTGTACAATGAATTGTATAGTTGTACAGTGAATTGTGTGATTGTACAGTGAATTGTGTGGTTGTACAGTGAATTGTATAGTGAATTGTGTAGTTGTACAGTGAATTGTGTGGTTGTACAGTGAATTGTATGGATGTACAATGAATTGTGTGGTTGTACAATGAATTGTATAGTTGTACAGTGAATTGTGTGATTGTACAGTGAATTGTACAGTTGTATAGTGAATTGTGTAGTTGTACAGTGAAATTGTATGGTTGTACAATGACTTGTGTGGTTGTACAATGAATTGTATAGTTATACAGCGAATTGTGTGATTGTCCAGTGAATTGTGTGGTTGTACAGTGAATTGTACAGTTGTACAGTGAATTGTGTAGTTGTACAGTGAATTGTATGGTTGTACAGTGAATTGTGTGGTTGTACAGTGAATTGTATAGTTGTACAGTGAATTGTGCAGTTGTACAGTGAATTGTGTTGTTGTACACTGAAGTGCCTGGTTGTACAGTGAATTGTGTAGTTGTACAGTGCAAGACAGAAGTGTTATAGTACAGCACCAATGTCATAGAATTCTAAAACGTTTTGCATGCAAATGGAAATGAGTCGGCTATTAATGTAATTTTGCAAGTGTACCTTGTCATTTGTGAAAAAGACATAAACTGTATTGTTCACAGCTTTGTAGGAAATCAATACGTTGTCATTTTCAGATGGGTCAGTAGTCCAGTAGTTAACACGTTGGACTGCGAACTCAGGGGTCGCAGGTTCGATCACCCGTCTGACTTAGATGAGACATAAAACCGAGGTGGTCTCATGTCGGTGTTTTACACTGTGTACGTAAAAGAATCAGAGGGGACTATGTAATGGTTCTCTGTCTGTGTCATTGCACTATCCACCAAACATCTAAAATGACTAATATATTGAAGAAGCGTCGCTCATATGGACAACCGGTAGCGACGATAAATAGACGTAAGAAAGATGGGTATCGTTTTTCAATTGCTGTGATCCGGCTATGCATACATGTATGAGTTGTATTACAGGCTGGACTACCTGGAGAGCGTCTTATTCTAGCACTTGAGCCGGAGGCAGCATCTGTGTTTTGTAAATACATACCTGTTGAAAAGATGCATTGTTCCGGGAAAACCAAAGTTACGTGTTTCCAACCACAGTCGAAATATCTGGTAATGGATGCAGGAGGTGTGTTTATTCACAATCAATATAATCGTTTGTAAATATTTTAACAAGTAATAACAGAAATGTCACACATATAAAAAGTATATGTATTGGAGTAATACCCACTAACCATACTTGCACCATCTGGCAACATACACAGTTAAATAATAGTTCGCAGGCACAATTCAATGACATTCCATGACTCAAAATATCAATATGACATACAGTCTACATCCGTTATGTCAAAGTCGGTTATGTCGAATTATCCGGTTATCTCGAAGTCGGACCAAAGTCCCGTTCATACACAATCATTTTACATATGGCTCCGTTTATATCAAAATTCGTTAAGTCAAACTTTGGTTATGTCGAAGTATGTTGTTCGGTCCGACGGAATTCAACATATCGGATGTAGACTGTACATACGTTTTATAAATGTTTCATTGTCTGCAGGTGGGACTATTGATATAACAGTTCACGAGGTTCTGTCCGGTGGTAAACTTCGAGAGCTTTGTAAAGCAAATGGAGGCGCCTGGGGTGGAACAACTATTGACGAGGCGTTCCTAGTTTTCATAGAGGGCATGTTGGGTAAAACTGGTCCAGATGTGATGAAACAATTCCAAGAAGACAACACCGATTCTTACATGGATCTTCTTAGAGAATTTGAGGTTAAGAAGCGAACAGTCCAACCAGATCTGGACTCAACGGTCACGTTTAACATACCCAATTCCCTATTTGAAATATACAGATCTGTTAACAACGAGGACATTGGAGATGCTGTTCAGACCAATCCATCGTTAATAGGCAAGATAACGTTTCCTGGCCATGGGGGCAAGATGAGAGTCGATGCACATATTGTGAAATCATTGTTCATCAAGACAACCAGCAAAATTATGGAGCACCTCGAAACACTATTTAAAGATCCGGTGGCACAGTGTGCTACATCAATATTAATGGTTGGCGGGTTCTCCGAATCTCTAATGTTGCAAGATGCAGTACGGAGAGCCTTTCCAAATATGGGGTTAGTAATACCGCACAAGGCAGGCCTTGCAGTACTAAAAGGGGCAGTCATCTTTGGACATAACAATACTGTTATTACGTCGCGAATTGCAAAATATACGTACGGCTTAAAGTGCTACAAACTATTTGATCCAGCGATTCACTCTACCCGGAAGAGTTTGATAGTAGATGGTAAACAGACAGTTCGTGGCGGCTTTGATAAACTGATAGAGATTGGACAATCGGTGTCATCAGAAGAACCGTCAGCGGGAAAATCATATTGTCCATTCAACACTAATAGCGCTTTCGCTATAAAACTGTATGCATCCCCGAGAAAAGATCCGGCATTTGTAGATGAAAAAGGGTGTGTTTATATTGGAAACGTCAGCGTTGACTGTCGTGACAAAAGTGGAAACATTGGCAGTGCCACGGTACAGCTTATGTTGGGAGGGACTGAATTGGAGGTCACAGCTGTTCCTGACACAACTGGTGAATGGATACAGGCAACGTTCGACAGTTTGGAATAAATCCTGCTGAAGAACCAAGTTGAACGGTTACTAGAGAATAGATAACCCAGTGCTCACGGAAACTATTTTAGCAGACAGGCCCCGGGCTTGTCCCCTCTGAAAATGGACAGAGCCTGATTTAAAATGGACATGCCCTGATTATGAACCGGACCATATAATTATATGCATGTGCATGTTATATCAATCTGGATGAGTTTCTAGTATACAGTCCTGGTCTGTGAACTTGTATCATCTTCCTGATGGAAGTACTGAGTGGCACAAGCTTTGTGTGGGCTGCTTGTTAATTATTAACATATGCATACTATTATATATGCAACGCCTTCTGCAACCGCTTCCCCTGAAGACTTGTCAGTGGTGCTGGTCTCTCCACATATCCTTCTGCAACCGCTTCCCCTGAAGACTTGTCAGTGGTGCTGGTCTCTCCACATATCCTTCTGCAACCGCTTCCCCTGAAGACTTGTCAGTGGTGCTGGTCTCTCCACATATCCTTCTGCAACCGCTTCCCCTGAAGACTTGTCAGTGGTGCTGGTCTCTCCACATATCCTTCTGCAACCGCTTCCCCTGAAGACTTGTCAGTGGTGCTGGTCTCTCCACATATCCTTCTGCAACCGCTTCCCCTGAAGACTTGTCAGTGGTGCTGGTCTCTCCACATATCCTTCTGCAACCGCTTCCCCTGAAGACTTGTCAGTGGTGCTGGTCTCTCCACATATCCTTCTGCAACCGCTTCCCCTGAAGACTTGTCAGTGGTGCTGGTCTCTCCACATATCCTTCTGCAACCGCTTCCCCTGAAGACTTGTCAGTGGTGCTGGTCTCTCCACATATCCTTCTGCAACCGCTTCCCCTGAAGACTTGTCAGTGGTGCTGGTCTCTCCACATATCCTTCTGCAACCGCTTCCCCTGAAGACTTGTCAGTGGTGCTCCACATATCCTTCTCACAGTACACTTGCTGACACCAGTAAGAGACGTCACTCTTTCCCCTGTTTGATTTAGCGCCACCTGCAATCCAGACTCCTTCTCCTTCGTACAAAATGCATGTACATTTTTAACAATTTCTCTAGCATCACAGCTATAACTATGTCGTGTTTGCTCATTGTGTACTGAATATGACTGGTATGTGTAAAATGCACTTATATAGCCACATGGCGTGTGTGTTTTTTAGATGTTTCACGACTATTTCGTGCATAAAATAAATATAATTAAATATTTTAATAATTTTTTTGTTTCCAAAGTAGGGCTCGAACCCACACTCCACAATACCACTAGTTCTTAGACTAAACGGTCTAACTGTCACAGCCAAGTATGATGTATGACTGTTGTAATTTTTATAATATAAACCAAATTTCCAATACACTAAAATATTAACCACCCTATTATTGTGTATAAAATGAACATGTCTGATCTTTGCTCGTTCAGACCTGGTTGTTTGACTGTAAATTCAATCGAAATTTGAAAGAGATTTTGGGTAAGTGTGTACCTGCTGCCACCGCGACGTGACAGTTACAATCAGTACAGCAACACGAATGCGCTCTTCAATGATAAGTCTCGCAACATTTAACTATTAAAAATGTTTTTAAGTTGTAAGATTGAAATTGCTTAGCATTATGTTATCGTGTACATCACGCAGTTGTTTCACGTGCTGCACGGACCGTGGTGCACGCGCAACACGTGTAGAAATGACCACTCAACGCAGCGTGCTCGCTTCCGTTTGAAAATGGTTTGTTCAGAGTTGGTTGTCGAACGATCCTATGTCTCGTATATTAAATGTATATTTACACAGCAATCGGAGATTACTAAATTCTAGAATTAGTTTTTAATTTTTAATTAACAGTTTTACACAGTTTAACCGCCAACTATACTGACACGATAAAATCATTGCAAATTTTAGAATTATGGATTTTACTATCACGAGTGAAGAAAGCAAACTAATGTTCCCAATATTTCCCACATTTTGATACCAAATGTGCCTATTTTTTTTTCTAAAAGGATATAAAATTTACATCTAAGATATGTACAGAGCTTAGTTGAAACTTTATTTATTTTACAACGATTGCGAAGCAAGTTTTAACAACTTATATTAATCACTCTCGTTGACGCGGATGAAAGCGTAAATGTAGTCATTCGTGTGGGAGGAAACCGAAGTACCTGGAGAAACACCCACCTGTCCGATATGTCAACCACCATACCATCTCGCATACTTCCCGGTCCGAGGATCGTACCGGGTTGCATTGGTGGGAAGCGAGCGCGCTAGCCACTGCGCTAATCGGACAGCACAGCTTCATTTTGGTATCAGAATATAAGGAGCGTTATTCTTATTATTCAAGTTAAACACGTGTGTACGTTGTACATTTCCCGGTCTGTAATATGATGTGTCAGCATAAACTATCAAACTATATCTTAGTGGTCCCTTTGGGTGTTTTGTTCAACTTCACCGACAGAACTATCGTATTAACGGATCCTGAACAATCATCATTTAGGATAGATACAGTCATGTTGCTTTCTCTTCAATCCTAGAGTGGTGGAACCTATGCTCGGCGTATTTTCCATTTTCATCCGTATTTAAAATATTTAAATAGTTTTAAGCTAATTTCGCTGACAGAGTTGAAGCATGGTTCAATAGCATTCCGTTGAGTGTATCGGTAGGCTGATGCAACTGTCACGTGACTGGTCCAGCATACGAATATAAACAAGCAAATAATTGGGAGAATATTTCCACCGAAACTGTTACGGTGTGTGAGCAATTCGGGTAGTTATCCGAATTTAAAAAATCTACACCTAACCCGAAAACTAGTTTCTATACCATTTCTGAGTAAGATCAATGATATACTATATCAAAATAAGATATTCAACAAGTTATGGTGGATAAATAAAAAATAACATGTACGCCGTGCATAGGTGCCCTGAAGTCTTCAGTTCCCCATATAAACGGGTGTCGATCGACTATGTTGCGATAACTGTATTGAGCAGCAAGGCCACGTGATGAAGCTAAAACTGTCAACAAGAGAGTTTTGAAAGTTGTTTACGCGACTTAAGAAAATAATAATATACGTGTGCGTTTTACGTTTATTTATCGTGGCTATCGGTTGCCCATATGAGCGACGCCTCCTGAAGAGATTAGTAATTTTAAAATTTAGGAGGATAGTGCAATAATACAGACAGAGACCCATTCCAGAGTCTCCTCTGGTTCTTTTACGTACACTGTGTACAGCACCGACACGTGACCTCGGTTTAACGTCCCATCTGAAAGACTGTTAATTTTATTAGGTATTTACCAGTCCAGCGTGTTACCACTGGACTACAGATCCGTCTGTCAAATAATATACGGCAAGTGTTATTAACATTTTATACTGGTCATTATATGTGGGGTTTACGCCGATCATAGGTTCCACCACTTTACATGTGTGTACATACTATTTATAATTGACTATATGTTTATTCAAAGAAATAAGTATTGTTTAAAATAATGTTCATTTTCTGAATGGGTTCCAGTATCACGGTATAGATTTTCAGTACTCTGAATTTGCAACCATTACTTGAACATGGTGGGTCGTATCTAATATATGTACAGGGGATATTTTATGTTCACGGGTGTATGTATGTACAGAGGTACAATGATTTTAGAAGTATCCAAATGCAGTGACCTATTTATGTACATGGGTGTACTTATGTACAGGTGAGTATCGATTTTAGAAGTATTTAAGTGCAGAGACCTATTTATGTTCATGGGTGTATGTATGTACAGGTGAGTATCGATTTTAGAAGTATTTAAGTGCAGAGACCTATTTATGTTCATGGGTGTATGTATGTACAAGTGCGTATCGATTTTAGAAGTATTTAAGTGCAGAGACCTATTTATGTTCATGGGTGTATGTATGTACAGGTGAGTATCGATTTTAGAAGTATTTAAGTGCAGAGACCTATTTATGTTCACGGGTGTATGTATGTACAGGTGCGTGTCGATTTTAGATGTATTTAAGTGCAGAGACCTATTTATGTTCACGGGTGTATGTATGTACAGGTGCGTGTCGATTTTAGATGTATTTAAGTGCAGAGACCTATTTATGTTCACGGGTGGTATGTATGTACACGTGCGTATCTTTTTTATAAGTATTTAAGTGCAGAGACCTATTTATGTTCATGTGTGGTATGTATGTACAGGTGCGTGTCGATTTTAGATGTATTTAATTGCAGAGACCTATTTATGTTCATGGGTGTATGTATGTACAGGTGAGTATCGATTTTAGAAGTATCCAAGTTTAGAGACCTATGTACAGGGGTGTACTTATGTACAGGTGCGTATCCATGTTCAGGTGTATATCCGTAAAACAAAGACACATCCATCATTAATTAGTATTTATTTCACATTCATCATAAAATGTTTGATAACATTTTAAACAATGTTTGATAACATTTTAAATTGCTTTATTTAATACGCAATATATAAATGTATCTATATATTGAACAACAATGCATCATGTATTTAATTCTGATGATGCTTACTTGTCATTTATTGTCTCATTCCTCCTTTCTACTGCGACAAGTCCATATATCATCATATTCCATAACATATTATACATATAGTTTCTCTACTAGACAAGTCCATATATCATCATATTCCATAACAAATATACATATACATATAGTGTCTCTACTTTTCAGCTTTAACAACATGCATATAATAAATGATTTAACTATTTTAAATGTTTCACATATTTTATATATACAATGTATAATTGGATGATCCAGCACTTATCCAATATATACAGAATGTTTGTTTGCATCAATATATAATCAAATTATTTCGATTCTAACACGACTTACTTCTAATAATTGTAAAGGAGTATTTTCTTCAAACGCCGCTGCATTTGGCTTTCGAAATTTCCTAAGTGGTGATGGCGTTATTTTTTATGGAAAATATCAATCTAGTGCATAAATGAACTAAATGAGTTGTAACTGATCAATAATTTTATTTATTTTGTCAAATAAAACTGTACAGAATAGTAACTGAAACGTTACTTAACAGAAAAACAAGACGGACAAGAGATTATCTGATTCTAAAAATAGCTCACTTCCGTGAATTCCCACGGTATTTTTTGTACAAACATCACGTGACTTTAATTCATAAACTTTAAATTAATCAATTTGTTTCGCTGTTGCTATGGAAACAAAAAATGGCCATCAGTTTGACCCATTTGTAATTAAGAAATAATATTTGCCTTTCAGTTATTTATTGGCAGATAAAACATGGTTTAGAGTACTGACACATAGGAATTAACCACGCATGCTGGTGCTCAGAACGACAAACCATGTTTTATTTTACTATAACCAACTATAACTTGAAAAGAATATCTATTTAAAAAATGCTAGTAAAATGACGTCACTCTTGACGTCACTAGTTAAACGATTTAAATAACACTAATTTAATATATATCCATTTACAAAACAAGGTCAATTACTTCTTTGCGAAAGCAGAAACAATTGCGAGCCAATGTTAGATTTATTATTCTACCACCTTGGAAATACCTTAGTGGGCAAGGTAAAAGTTTTATTATGTTACATGTACGTAAATGTTCTAATGTTCATTGCTGGATACTGACAACATACCAAACATTATATAAACAAGCAACTATAAGATATGTATTTACAAACTAAGCGTAAAAGCCAGGAACCATATTGAATAAAATTATATAAATTTAAAATTTGCAATTCGCATACAAATGAACAACATTAATATATAAATTTGCAAAATTGTGTGTCGACAATTCTATATCCATTTATAATTCGTTTGCAGACAAAACTAATAATTATAATAATTATAACCATTTACAAAACTAATATATATAATAATTATAACCATTTATAAAACTAATATATATAATAATTATAACCATTTATAAAACAATATATAACCGAGCAACCATAATTATGTAAGATATTCAAACTTATGTTTAAACGAGATAACATAATTATATAATATATGCATTTACAAACTCGTTCTTAGACAAACTACCATAACATTATATAATATATCCATTTACAAACTCGTGTTTAGACAAACTACCATAACATTATATAATATATGCATTTACAAACTCGTGTTTAGACAAACTACCATAACATTATATAATACATCCACTTACAAACTCGTGTTTAGACAAACTACCATAACATTATATAATATATCCACTTACAAACTCGTGTTTAGACAAACTACCATAACATTATATAATATATGCATTTACAAACTCGTGTTTAGACAAACTACCATAACATTATATAATATATCCACTTACAAACTCGTGTTTAGACAAACTACCATAACATTATATAAGATATGCATTTACAAACTCGTGTTTAGACAAACTACCATAACATTATATAATATATGCATTTACAAACTCGTGTTTAGACAAACTACCATAGCATTATATAAGATATGCATTTACAAACTCGTGTTTAGACAAACTACCATAACATTATATAATATATCCACTTACAAACTCGTGTTTAGACAAACTACCATAACATTATATAATATATGCATTTACAAACTCGTGTTTAGACAAACTACCATAACATTATATAAGATATGCATTTACAAACTCGTGTTTAGACAAACTACCATAACATTATATAATACATCCACTTACAAACTCGTGTTTAGACAAACTACCATAACATTATATAATATATGCATTTACAAACTCGTGTTTAGACAAACTACCATAACATTATATAATATATGCATTTACAAACTCGTGTTTAGACAAACTACCATAACATTATATAATATATGCATTTACAAACTCGTGTTTAGACAAACTACCTATTATATAATATATCCACTTACAAACTCGTGTTTAGACAAACTACTATAATATTACATAATACATCCATATACTGTGCTGACGAGCTATATATAATATATCCATTTCAAGTCGTATACAAACCATATACTATATTATTTCACAGAATCTTACGACCTACCACAAAATGATATAATATATTCATTTACAAACTACTGTGCTGATATCATATATGACATATCTATTTACAAAAGTGTGTACTAACGAACTACCACGTTTACAAAGTCGTCTGAAACGAGATAACATAATATATCCTTTCACAAAATCGTGTGCAGGAGCAACCATATATAATATATCCATTCACAAAATCGTGTGCAGGAGCAACCATATATAATATATCCTTTCACAAAATCGTGTGCAGGAGCAACCATATATAATATATCCATTCACAAAATCGTGTGCAGGAGCAACCATATATAATATATCCCTTCACAAATTCGTCTGTGACAAGTAACCATATATAATATATCCATTTATAATTCGTGTGTAGACGTACAAACATATTGCTATGCAATATATTCATTGACAAAATGGTGTGCAGGTGAGATATCAAACATAATATATATCGGAAAATCGTGTGCAGACGAACTACTATATAACAATTATATACTATATTACTAAACTATCTACAAACTATCTACAAACGAGCAGCCATAGTATATCCATTTACAAAATGGCGACATATGAACAATACATCCATTTACAAAGTTGTCTGTCCACAAGTAACAATATATAATACATCAATTTACTAAATTGTTTGACACAGCCGAGAAACAATAACATATCCATTTTCATATCAAGCACTTGCAACCATGAACTAGTCGTGTGCAAACGAACATCCATATAGAATTATTAAGTGCACATGAGCGACACAATATGTAACATATTAATGCAAACTGTGTTTACCACGAGCAACAATATGTAACATTTTAATGCAAACTGTGTTCACCACGAGCAACAATATGTAACATATTAATGCAAACTGTGTTCACCACGAGCAACAATATATAACATATTAATGCAAACTTTGTTAATGCAAACTGTGATCAACACGAGCAACAATATATAACATATTAATGCAAACTTTGTTAATGCAAACTGTGATCAACACGAGCAACAATATATAACATATTAATGCAAACTGTGATCAACACGAGCAACAATATATAACATATTAATGCAAACTGTGTTCAACACGAGCAACAATATATAACATATTAATGCAAACTGTGTTGAACACGAGCAACAATATATAACATATTAATGCAAACTGTGTTGAACACGAGCAACAATATGTAACATATTAATGCAAACTGTGTTGAACACAAGCAACAATATGTAACATATTAATGCAAACTGTGTTGAACACGAGCAACAATATATAACATATTAATGCAAACTGTGTTGAACACGAGCAACAATATGTAACATATTAATGCAAATTGTGTTCAACACGAGCAACAATATATAACATATTAATGTAAACTGTGTTCACCACGAGCAACAATATATAACATATTAATGCAAACTGTGTTCACCACGAGCAACAATATATAACATATTAATGTAAACTGTGTTCACCACGAGCAACAATATATAACATATTAATGCAAACTGTGTTCACCACGAGCAACAATATACAGGGTGCTATATTATTAGGCATTAGTCGGCACAACGCTATTTTACATATAATACATTAAAAGCATGTACATATTACATTTATATACATATATAATGTGGAAGTCGTGATAGCGCAGTGGATGCGCGTTCGCTTCAGGCGCGAAAGGTCCGGAGTTCGAGCCCCACTGGAGCCGTTACGATTGTGCTCTTAGGCAAGGCATTTAAATTCCACGTTGCCTCTTCTCTCTCGCTCGTGGCGATGGATTCCATCAGGAATGATGTCTCGAGAGTGATTTATATAAGTTGAAATAACTTGTTTCACAATCGAGCTAAAATAAATGTGTATAAACTATTTATATACATGTATGTACACAATAACAAGATATCGAGACGAAATATATCTCCCAACTACTATACTCTATACATGGAAACAAAGTCTCAGAAACAATGTGGCATTACACATTCATTGTAAGATGTGCTACAGTCACACTTCACAATATTATTTCTTTGTTGTTCTGTGTTTTGGGGGTCACTCAAACAGCTTTTTAAACTTTATTTATTTTACAACGATTGCGATCCAAGTTTTAACAACTTAAATTAATCACTCTCGGTGGCGCGGATGGAAGCGTAAATGTGGTCATTCGTGTGGGAGGAAACCGGAGTACCCGGAGAAAACCCACCAGTCCGGACTGGCGACCACCGTACCTTCTCACATACTTCCCGGTCCGAATAATATGAGTTAATAAAGTTTGAGTTAATGTCTCCTCCGAAGTACAGTTTGTTTATTTGTTCGGGATATATGCCTTCATCAGCACCATAATTATGGGTGCTATATCGCCGGCGGGCAGTTTACCTATTAACAACACCTTTCCTGGGCAGGTTCCAGTGGTATTAACCAGTACTTGGTGCACAACATTCGTTTCATATAAAGACACGTCCCGGGCTTGGCCGGACCCGTGACGATTGGTTCCAGTGGTATACAAGTCAGCTTCCGTAATAACTCTACCACGGGAGCGGACACGATTAAAGACACACAGACGTACTGTGGAACACCAAAATAAGGGCGTGGTAGCAACCAATGGTAGCTACAGGATGTGGAAAACTAACACTTCAAAAACACTGATGCATTATATAAGCAACGGTAGTGTTTAGCATCTCAAAGTACACAATTATGCATAGCTATACACATTGTGCGTTTTCTGAATTTAACAAGTCCACAGAAAAACGGCCGTTTGAAACCATTACAACAAATGGTGCACTCTGTCACCTTTTAAGGAAGTTTATACACTAACAAACACATACGAACAGTTCAGATTTTCATCTACTACTGTATATCCAGCAGAACAACACATTTTCTGAATATAACGTGCAAGCCCGGGCATTTTGCGTAAAGGCAACTAAAGGCTCCATGCGTCTATACCATATTCTCGTATCACCTCAGGTCACACGAGATAGGCCATTAATGTGTTATTTTATATATCGTCTGCGACCAAGTCTATTATCCGTCTGGTTATTGTTAGGGAAAAGTCGGCATCTTCCCGGCTAAAGATATCTGAGGGTATTCTCGGACGAGACATCGTATCCGGATACCTCAACCTGGTATGTTCTCCGAGTCTGTCTTCAAGAAGTCTTGCCTGAACATAATATATATATAAATAAGTAAATAATTATATAATTTAAATGAAAACAATGTACATGTAATAGCAATATGCATGATGCATTGTATTGAGATAGAAATCAGGGAGGCTATCACACATATTATACAGAACTACATACCAAGTTTCCCTCACACATATTATACAGAACGACATACCAAGTTTCCCTCACACATATTATACAGAACTATATACCAAGTTTCCCTCACACATATTATACAGAACTATATACCAAGTTTCCCTCACACATATTATACAGAACTATATACCAAGTTTCCCTCACACATATTATACAGAACTATATACCAAGTTTCCCTCACACATATTATACAGAACTACATACCAAGTTTCCCTCACACATATTATACAGAACTATATACCAAGTTTCCCTCACACATATTATACAGAACTATATACCAAGTTTCCCTCACACATATTATACAGAACTACATACCAAGTTTCCCTCACACATATTATACAGAACTATATACCAAGTTTCCCTCACACATATTATACAGAACTACATACCAAGTTTCCCTCACACATATTATACAGAACTACATACCAAGTTTCCCTCACACATATTATACAGAACTATATACCAAGTTTCCCTCACACATATTATACAGAACTACATACCAAGTTTCCCTCACACATATTATACAGAACTACATACCAAGTTTCCCTCACACATATTATACAGAACTATATACCAAGTTTCCCTCACACATATTATACAGAACTACATACCAAGTTTCCCTCACACATATTATACAGAACTACATACCAAGTTTCCCTCACACATATTATACAGAACTATATACCAAGTTTCCCTCACACATATTATACAGAACTACATACCAAGTTTCCCTCACACATATTTACAGAACTACATACCAAGTTTCCCTCACACATATTATACAGAACTACATACCAAGTTTCCCTCACACATATTATACAGAACTACATACCAAGTTTCCCTCACACATATTATACAGAACTACATACCAAGTTTCCCTCACACATATTATACAGAACTACATACCAAGTTTCCCTCACACATATTATACAGAACTACATACCAAGTTTCCCTCACACATATTATACAGAACTACATACCAAGTTTCCCTCACACATATTATACAGAACTACATACCAAGTTTCCCTCACACATATTATACATGTATTCGGGTGTAATATATGTATTCATTGATGCAGTGTGACCATTTTGATATGTAATAACCTATATTTAATAAAAATCCTATATTTTAAACCAAGTTTGGCAATTTTCCAATAAATGTCGGGGGTATAATTGAATCAGTATAATTAAAGAGCATACAAAGTACTTAACCACCTTCAAAAGAATTGGCACCAAAACTATTCAATATCCTACATGTATGCTGATTACAAAAATGGCTGGTGCCAAGATTTTGCAAGCAAATCCCATATTGTCTACATAAGCAGACACATTATACATTTGCCTAGTTGTTACAATGAGCAGCGGCGTAGCCAGCTGAAAATACCGTGCAAGCCCATTTGATCTATTAAGCACCACATGTGCAAATTTGAGCACCAAAGGTGGGAACCCGGTAGGGTGCATCCTCCCAACTAATTCTTTGAAACCTAGACACCAAATGGTGTATTCTGGCACCTTTTAAGGGACGTTTATGCACTAACAACACATAAGCAAAGTTCAATTTTTCATCTACTATACTGTATATCCAGCCCCCAAAAAAACACTTCCTGAATATAATGTGCAAGTCCAGGCATTCTGGCGTAAAGGCAACTACGCGCCTGACGAGCCATTGACAATGTAAATTACAGACAAAGACGTAATTATAATTGGACAACTATTAAAATATCACAACCATACCGGTTCAGCAGTGCTAAACCTAATTGTAGGCTACCGTATATCCCAATTAATCAACAATATCTTAATAATACCTGTTCCAACAATTCAGGTGTAATTGCTAATGACGTAAGCTTTACACCGGCCGGAATTCTGTTGGCGTCACGGGAATAATGTGTCGCTTTTAACGCCTTCTCGCAAGCCTGCATTATTAACACACAAAAATACATTTTAATTCGTGCAAAACATTTCAGATATTACCACGCAATTGCATATAACATATTCATATAGATATATATAATGTACGTCTCGTCACATGTACTGCATATAAAACAACTATTCAAGTACACATGTCTATCTATAACAGAGGCTGTCCGATTTGCGCAGTGGTTAGCGCTCGCTTATGTGAGATGACACGGTGGTCGCCAGATCGGACAGGTGGGTTTTCTCCGGGTACTCCGGTTTCCTCCGACAAGAATGACCACATTAACGCTGTCATCTGCGCCAACCAACAAGAGTGATTAATATAAGTTGTTAAAACTTGCTTCGCAATCGTTGTAAAATAAATAACGTTTAAACTAAAGGGAGACATAAGCAGACCAATAAAATACCCATGCAGTCTGTGTCACACTATAACAAAACAAAACACCAAAGCCTCATGATGACACACGACTCAAGAATCACAAGAGCTGCAGACACCATTCCGAAACACAATTTTTGTATTGGTCTTTCCTGGAAGAATGTCAAGCTGCTGAGAATGTTTCAGATAGAAATAAACAATGTGACAACGAATGTCCTGGATGTTCACATACATGTATGTGTTGAAAAGTTGAATGGGCAATGAAAACATACGAGTGTTCGGGAAGTTAGCATATTCGTTTTAAGACTATTAGATACGTCAACTTAATATTATTTCAACAGGTCTCCCAGTGAAACAGTATAGTCCATAGATCCCTAGTCCCTCGACATAGCTAGTTTGGTATATGTATGTCTATAGGAAATATAGCAGACAATAGTTTTCTGAGGGATGTGAACTATGTTGTAAAGCTTTCTGCCGCAGCATACGACACACAGCTATCCTTATATGCATTAACTTGGTAATTAGTTTGGTATATGTATGTCTTCAAGTAGTTTACATTCGGTTCGGACAAGAATCTCGACTGCATGGTTACTTTGATTATGTGGCGTCTGTATATAATGTACTGCAGTGGATAAAACATACATAAGTACATCTATATAAGCACACATGTTCCCGGTGGTGGACTAATAAGTCACGCCATGTTATTTTGAGAAGACAATCATCCTGTCCAAGCTGTATGAACACATGCAGCTTATTATATCACTTTTAATATGAGGGAAAAGGCATCACTTCAGATAATGTTATTGCAACAGTTAATGGAACTGCTTAAGGCAGATGGCAGCTTAATAAACGTGTATCATGTACATTATAACTACCATTTCATAATTGCGGATTAGACATTTAGTTCGTAAAATACAGTTACGCAAAACGTATTGCAGTAGCAATCATGCTTGAGTAAAAAATGAAATTTTGACAGAAAATAGTAACACTTACCTGGTGGCATAAATAGCATATCCAGTTGTAGGCATGCACAGTTTCGGCCGATGGTAGCATAGCGTCAGCAGCTTGAATGTCTTGTTTAGCTTGACGAAGCCACCTTTGAGCTTCTCTGTAATCCGGATGTTTAGTCACAGTCGCTGACTCATGGGAATATTCTCCTGTCCTCTCATACCTATTATAAGCATCGAAGTTTTCGTGATATGCACGCGCATAACTTCTAGCTCTTCGGAAAACATTTTCGTAGAAGTCCGATGACGATTTTGGAAATTGAGACGTTCCTTTAGACATTTCCTCTTTAGCGTCGTCTACTAATTCCTCTCCATTTTCAAGTCTACTGAGGATAATTTGGATATACTTGAACACTTCAGTACAATAAGCCTCATTCCCCATATTTTTATCGGGATGCCATTTTAAAAGTATGCGCCGAATGACACTCTTTCGACCTTTTTCTGGCAGTTGCCATGCTTCCTTCAATTCATCCCTTATTATCTTGCACTGATCGTCAAATGGTATTCCTTGCTCTGCGCGTTCTCCATGTTGAACATACACTTCGATTGCATTGCTCATTTCTACATATCGACGGATAAATCTGTATAGACGGTATATTGGAACATGCACGTACTGTATCTGCCTGTTTCCAGTATCGACAACGTACACCCTTCCCAGATCACCAGTATTTGTATCTCTAGCAGCTACATTGTTAACTTCCCGCATGATCTTCACGTAAATATAAACGGGACTTTCCTCTGCGTCATCATTTGTTTCCATAAATGCGTCTTCCAGTTCCATGGCCACGTAGTCATATTCGTAATCTTTGAAAGGGTGTATTCCTTGTTCTAGAAATGGAATGAATTGGGGTTCGACATATGTTCCTGGTTTTGGAAAGTAATCCACTTGTGACTCCCGGGGACTGCCATATTTTGGTATGTAAAGATTGTCTAGAATTTCGGATATCTTTCTTGGTGTTTCAAGTGCATGGATTAATAGCATCACGTGTACAATTGAAGTTGCATGGAGTCCGGGTGCACATATCTCAACAAGGGAGATCAGTCCATGAAATATGCTATGTAGATGTATTGAGTCTGTAGTGCTGTCATCGTTGAAATAAAACGTGAATGATCCAGTCAAATTGTCATCCTTCCGAATATGATACTTTATATTCCTTTCAGATCCAGCAACACTAGTTCCGCGATACTTCAACGTAGTTCTAAGTGTAGGCATCTCAACAACGTTTGTGCTTTGTAAGCGCTTAGTAATCTCAGACTCACAACACGCGCTATCGAACTCTACCTTTGCGGCGCCTTCAGTACACTGGTGCTTCAGTAACCGGCATAGACCATGTACCAACTCTCTTGAATGCAAGAACTTCTCAATCCTTCTGGCCTTGGCATTGTGTAATACAGTATTTGCACTAATCTCAATGCATACTTCTTCTGTAACTACATCTGTTAAAAGAACTGGTCTCAGATTATCTGGCCACTTTGCAAACACATCTTCCAGTGAGCAATGTTTGATATCCAGGAATGTATCCCCAGCACACAAGTCTATTTCAATGAGTCCCTTTAGTCTCCTCTCGAATGGCCGTTTATTTGATACAACGATGTGTTTCGAATTCTTCAGAACCATTTGTTTGTTTGGGAGCTGTATTGATTGTACCTCGCCGATGCTTTCATCAGTATCCAGTTTGAGCTCTACGAGTCCTCGAAATGCTCGTTTCACGATCCCCCGTTCAGGTACACTCATTTCCTGCTCTTGGCTCGTTTCTTTTATGCTCTGCAGAATAGTTACATAATGGCAGAACATAGGTTTTTGTCTGCTACCCATCAACTGAAAAAGCTCGTAGTATTTGCCATAGTACGCAGGGGCTTTGCACATGTACGGCTTAATCTCCGAATCGGTTGCTAAATCAATTACAACTTCATTCGCCATTACAATGTCTTTTTCATCTGGTAAATGAATGAAGGGTTTCGATTCAAATCCTGACACAAGTTGTTGTGCAGACGATGTACAGCTACGGAAGAACTCGTAAAAGCATACCATTTGATCCTTAACTAACTGTGTGCTAACACTGTCGGTTTTTAGTTTCGCTTTTAAAGAGGAACATACATTGTGAAAGTGGGATATTACTTCATCGAGCGGCGGCTGCTCGTGTATTCCGAGTTGTTTTCTGACATCTGCTGATACTTGGCTACATATCTCACTTGGAAGTAAGTTCAGACTTGTCCAACATAAATGTGAATGAGTACTTGAAATGGCTTCATAGAATGATATTAGCCTGTTTGCACTACCAAACTGTGGGCATATTGCTGTATTGACAGCTTCCACGTTGAACGGGTCAATGAAGTTTAAGGTTCTAATTTGAGACAGTGTCAACCTACTCCAATTCGTGCCAAACTGTGTGAATCGAGAAAGAAGAACTCTAGACTTGTCCCGTACACCTTTGTCAATGTGAATGCTGCCGTCATGCTCTACTTGGCGGGCGAACTGAACCATCATAGCATCGTCGACATCACAAATGAGTCCAAGTTTCTCTAAGAAAACCGTCCATTCAGTTGCCAACAAATCTGATGGAGGAAATGCACTTGAATCTACCATCACTTTGAAGATCTCATTCTGCGAATCATACAGCTCATTGGCTCTCTTCATCTCACCGTTTATGTTTATGAATGCAATGTCTTTAAGTCCTTTGAAGAGCTTCTTTTGTTTGTCATTATACAATACACTATGACCGAGCAAATCTCGTAGGTATCGAATATGCTCCATCCAACATTCGTTAGGCATGGCATCAAACGTAGGCAAAATCTTAACGCCATAAACATATTCTACATTTGCTTTTGTCAGACCCAGACATTCATACACCGATTCGAGAGACTCTTTCTCTTGTAATAACGTGATGTTGCAAGTATCTGCCCATGTTTGTATTCCTTCAAAAGGCATGCCTTTTGGTAAAACTAACACTTCTGCATCCCCAGCAATGTCTGTCAAAGTACCTTGCTGTGTTAGATAAAGTGGCAACTGACGCAACTGCTGAGCAAGTGTACCAGTGGTTTCATCATGGAATTGCTGAAGAACTTCCAGATTCCGTCCGAAAAATGCTAAAATTTCTGTTCCGTCGTCTCCCGTTTTTGCTTCACATGATCTAATTGTATCTCTGTGATGTACTAAGCACTGGAGCAAATCGTATGGTCGCTCAAGTGAGGCCACAATCTTTTCCATAGACGATTTCACGGCTTTCTTCCATCGGCATTCATCAAATGCCTTTTTATATAATGCCGGGAGTTGAAATTTCTTAAGTGCTTTACTAACATCATCCAATGTGGTATGGAAATACGACAGAAACAGTAAATGCGATGTTTCTCGCAATGGTATGAGAACAGGTTGTTGATCTACATCAACACACGGTAAGAAGGACCATTTGTCTAAGGCTTCTATTTGTTTTCTGAGTGCATCTGTATTAATGTCTGTTATGTGGATATCCTCTATTGTACTACCGACGTCGTTTGATGTACTCATGGAATGTTCACTTAGGAAGTCATAAAGCAAACACAGCCATTTCTTTGTAATTCCTTGCGGATCAGCATCTTCAACCTCTGTCAACATGATCTTCGAACCACTCGCAAGTACCTCTATGTCCATAGCAGTTGAAAGCAAATCAACAAAGTCTTCAAACTTAAATTGTTTAAATATATTTGTTTCAAACAACCGCCAGTCAGATAAGGCCAGTCGAATATCATCATGCACAAACAGATTCGACGAATCCAGAAGAAGATTAGAGTATTTGGAAATAAATACTGGCGATTCGACCGAACAGACTCTAATGATGCCATCAGCAGTCAGTAATACGGGCAGTCCTTCCATTTTCCTGTGATGATCACTGTCCAGTACAATATAATTTACCAACGCATTTAAATTGTTTGTTGTCAGATATGTCGACATGCTAATTTCATTACCAACCTCACAACTCCAGTCACAATGATCTATATACGTTTTCATAAAGGCTATCACCAGTGAAGGTGTCGATGTTTGGATACCTTTGACGCCAGCCTTTTCCATGGCGGTTTTAATCAACATTGGAGTTTCCAACAGTTTTAGACCAAATGCCTTTAAAAGATTTACAATCAATCGCGCGGTGTCATCTCTATGCTTAATCGGATGTATTGTAGGCAGCTCGCTAAACACCGTGTTATACACTCCATTGTATCCTTCGTCTGGTGTTGCATTAACAGTTGTCCACTGTATGCGGAATCTGTCTCTCGTGCCTTTAAGCTTAGCGACAATTTCACAATTGCTATCCACGACGAATGGAAATATTGCACTATTTTCGTTTACCATGTACTTGTAAAACTGGCATGCAATATTACTCCAGAAATCAGATGAGCAACTGTTTACAGGGAAAAACGTATGGAATTCCTTGAGTACAGTATTGACTGTAAGCCATACTTTTGCTTTTTCTACACATGGCGTAAGACACTCCCGAAGGTAATGTAGACCTGATATCCACGACGGAATGATGATGGCACATGCTATGCAATCATTCCAGTCCATTCTATATCCGTCTTTCCAGAGATCTCTCCTAGCTTCATGATCAAGTGCAAAATGTCCGTTGATATGAACAGGTAAGCCCGTTTCAACTGGCAATGGCAAAAAGCAAAATGCCTTCCCATGAAATTTCGCATATGATTTGTTGGTACTACACGGCTCAGTTGTTTGACGAGAAGTATGGACATCTTGTAATGTGTTCGGCTTACCTTCGTGGTGTTCCGGAATGTTTTGTCCGCGAGTTTCAGAACTGTTCTTTAGCAAACCGTCCGTCAAAGGTATTGCTACTCCACCTAATGGTATCATACCTAAATCCCCACATTTTAAGCTTTGTTTTACTGCATCTAGCTTATCAATATCACCATGTACTCCGAAACGTTGAACTATTACCCAGTGATTTGAACAATTTCTGTTGTCAACCACTTTCATTGGGTAAATGACTTCTACTGGTTGCGTCTCTAGATTCTTTTCCTTAATGTCCATGTTCATTTTCGTTATCTCGCATACTTCTTTATTAAATGTTGTTCTCTTCATTGCAGCTTCATCTGACAATTGCACTGTTACTTTATATTCTTCTGTTAATGTACCAGAGGTTATGTTCGAAACTTTTATACACCTAATATGTTTCAGGAAAAGAACAGCTTCAAACATGTCTGATTCAAACGAACGGAGAATGGAATCCATTTTTGCAATATCTATTTCTTCCTTGCTGATCTCAGATTGTTTTATTCGAAGAGGCAATCGAAACACTGTTCCAATGCCACCAACTATCAAATCGTCGACAGAGAAGCCAAGTAGATGGTCCGAAAAGTTACTCTTGATTTCTTGAACTTTGCACATCATACCCGGCTCAATCAAAGTTGCCTCAGGTACGTGGTTGCATAATGGATCAAAAATGAACAACAGGCCGTCCTCTTCTGTTCCCGGACCCATGGTTACAAACGAAGGCGTATCAGTTAAGTGGTAAACTGCATTGAACCCAACTCCGTATTGCCCAGTTTTTGTAGGGTCATCACCTTTACTGCCTTGCCCCAGATTATGTATTCCTTCAATATCTTTGTGTGTAAAATAACTATTGTTATAAACACACAACGAAGGGCCTTGTAACGATTC
>CM026395.1:47726576-47762696 GCA_014843695.1 Archivesica marissinica | reverse complement strand
TCACACGATACCAACTATGTAAATGTGAAAAAACATTTTAAAAATAACATGTATGTTACTAATGTTTTTTTAGTTAAGTTAGTTATTGTAAATAAAAGATTGAAAAATATTACGTGTTATGTTATTTTTGAGGAAATTAGATACTGTTTATGTTAATTATAAAAATAACCAATGTTGTAAATGTGAAAAAAATTATTTTATTTTTATTAAAATTTTTATTTTATTTTAATATTAAATTTTTTATTTTATTTATTTATTAAATTTTTTTATTTTATTTAATTTTTATTAAATTTTTTATTTTATTTATTAAAATTTTTATTAAATTTTTTATTTTATTTATTAAAAAAATTATTTTATTTATATTAAATTTTTTATTTATTTCATTAAAAATACAGTTGTACACGCGTACACAAGTATCCTGTATATAAGTATCTATATAAGTATCCTGTATATAAGTATCCTGTATATAAGTATCCTGTATGGAAGTATCCTGTATATAAGTATCCTGTATATAAGTATCCTGTATGGAAGTATCATGTATGGAAGTAACCTGTATGGAAGTATCCTGTATATAAGTATCCTGTATGGAAGTATCATGCATGGATGTATCCTGTATATAAGTATCCTGTATATAAGTATCCTGTATATAAGTATCCTGTATGGAAGTATCCTGTATATAAGTATCCTGTATATAAGTATCCTGTATGGAAGTATCATGTATGGAAGTATCCTGTATGGAAGTATCCTGTATATAAGTATCCTGTATGGAAGTATCATGTATGGATGTATCCTGTATATAAGTATCCTGTATGGAAGTATCCTGTATGGAAGTATCCTGTATATAAGTATCCTGTATATAAGTATCCTGTATGGAAGTATCATGTATGGATGTATCCTGTATGGAAGTATCCTGTATATAAGTATCCTGTATGGAAGTATCATGTATATAAGTATCCTGTATATAAGTATCCTGTATGGAAGTATCATGTATGGATGTATCCTGTATATAAGTATCCTGTATGGAAGTATCCTGTATATAAGTATCCTGTATGGAAGTATCCTGTATGGAAGTATCCTGTATATAAGTATCCTGTATGGAAGTATCCTGTATATAAGTATCCTGTATATGAATATCCAACAACAATTAAAAGAAATGAATTTGAAGTTAAATGAATTATGGTACAAAGCATATGGCAATGAACATGGGCAAAATAACACGTGTATCTACATGTAGAGTGGACGATCACTCGCTGCTATGGGCAACGAGCTGTATTACGTCATAGCGCCTACATGTACAGTGACTGTGTAGAGGTTTAACAAGATTTAAAATTGTGTACTACTGGCGAATAAGAACAGATGTATTTATAGAAATGATAAATGAGGAAATAATCAGAAATGTAGGTTCAGATGTTGACTTAACAACAATACAACCAGAATAATTATATTCTAATTTTAGATGGGGAATGCACAAGTCTATTTAGGAAAGGAAATGGATATAGAAAGTATATTATCACATTTTTTAGCGAAAAGAAGATTAGATATTGTTGAAATGGATGATATAGAATATATGTATAATACATTAGGTATGGGATATGACAAATGGATTTCAATGTATGATAATTACATTGTGTCTAAACATAGATTGGTTATACATTATTATGGTTTAGCGCATACAAATGCACAAGTCTATTTAGGAAAGGAAATGGATATAGAAAGTTTGTTAGTAAATTATTTAACGAAAAGAAGATTAGATATTGTTACAATGGATGATATAGAATATATGTATAATACATTAGGTATGGGATATGACAAATGGATTTCAATGTATAATGATTATCTTATATCAAGAACTATGTTCAATATACCAGATACACCAGATACTATAAATATAATTCATGTCTTATTACATAGACATTTAAATAGATTATATTCATGGAACTATTAATAGAACGGTTATTGTTCTAGTATATTATCACATTTTTTATATTGTGGTTATTTTAATTTTATATTTTGATGTGGTAGAATTATATATAATAACAATAGTTTTGACAAAATCTAAGAGGTTTTTATTTCATTTTATTATGGGTCCCTGAAAAGGACCCATATAATGGTTTCTTTACTTGAGTACTATGTTCTTCTTTCTTTTTATCTTTATCTTTTATACTTGTATTAAAATATTTGTCTAGGTTATATAATAACAATCTATATATTAGAAGGTGATTGCCAATGTTGATAGTGAATCAGATATCTGGGGAAAACTGTTAGGTTATTTTTGTCATTGGTGTAGTAAAGAAACATATTACTGTAACCTATGTTATGAACACAACAATTTCTTACATATGCATGGATTATGTTTATTTTGTTTTCATGGAGTATTTAAATGTAGGTTACCATAATGTTATACATTAGACGTGTTACTATTTATAGCTAGTAGGTCAAGCCGATTTTTACCGCTATATATTGAGTTTTTATGGGTTTTTTTAATTATTGACTACCTCACAATGGCAGCCTTGATAGATTATTTGAATGATCCTATGCTAGGAGGTAGATGGAGTCATATCGTAGAGCTGATTATGAAGTCAGTTATTACATCAACACCTCCACTACCAGAAACTAATGATGATTACCTCAGACGAATGATGAGCTATGTCCCTGTTTATGGAGGGCTTACTCCGGTGGATTATTGTGGAGATTCTATCTCGAACACAATATTTCCTCCGGAGATTATAGAACCTGTATCTAAGAACAACAACTTAACATGATATTGTTAGGAAGAAAAAATACGGTCCTTTTCAGGACCATTACACATATTCCGATAGGGGACATCTCTCAAATATTGTCATATTAGTTATATTTATATAGATAATAACTTTTTATATTTTTTTCATTTTAGTTATAGCACTGGAAGAGATAACACCTTCACAATGAGTTATTTACAAGATAAAATAACACATATAGTATCTACAAGTGAAGGATTACATTTTTCAAAAGGACATTTAAGAATAGGTACAAATGTTTTTGTAGATATGATAAATGAGGAAATAATTAGAAAAGTAGGTCCTGATGTTGACTTAGAAACATTATCTTCAAACCATATTGTAGAGAATGATAAAACATTTGTACATTATTATGGATTAGCACACACAAATGCAAAATTGTATTTAGGGGTTAAAATGGATATAGAGAGTTTGTTAGTAAATTATTTAACAAAACGAAAATTAGATATTGTTAAAAAAGATAATATAGAAACTGTATGTAAAGATTTAGGGTTATATTACCCCAGCTGGCTTACAATGTATAATGATTATCTTATATCAAGAACTATGTTCAATATACCAGATAATACAGGTACTATAAATGTACTTCATGTCTTATTACATAGACATTTAAATAGATTATATTCATGGAACTATTAATACAGTGTTCTATTAATATAATCCAATTCTATTAATATATACCAAGAGTAAATAAGCTATATAAGTTAGAACAACCATAGAACACTATCATTATTTTTTACTTGATATTGTAGTAAGACATCAATCATGAATAATAGCAATATGTATTCACATCATAGGGTTAATACATCATTTGGGTTACAATATTCTAAAGTACAGTTAGGTTTAGATACAGATCTTTATATAGAAATGGTAAATGATGAAATAATCAGAAATGTAAGTTCAGATGTTGACTTAACAACAATACAATATGTTACTAATGCTTTAGTTATTAGTTAATTATTAGTAAATAAAAGATTGAAAAATTATTACGTGTTATGTTATTTTAGTAGTCACTAGTGTAGGCGCTATGGGGTATTTTCTTTAGGGCACTATGGGCATTTTGGCCCAGAGTGCCATAAAGAAAATCCCCCAGAGTGCCACACTATACTACTCCCAGACACACTTCTATACAGGACACTGTAACTGAGGTTGAGCTCTATTGACGCTTTACGTACCGATACTTTTTTCACATCAACGTCGTACAAGGCACGCCTTGTTCTCGTTCTCTTGTCTTTGCGTGTAGATGGGGTCTTCTTGTATTTTTTCTTGACATTTTCTGCTGATCTGACCACTGGACTAACACCAGGGGTTACCTTAAATGTAAAGAAAATTGCTATTAAAACCTTGGTCTGTATCGTTCTGTCAAATTATATTCTCGACCACTTTGTATAAAGGCCAAAATATAATTCTATTGTCCATTTTAATGCAAATATGTGCATACCGACCATTAACAACTTTCAGTAACCAATAGGTGCCAATATACGTTCAGAATTGTTGGTAACAAATGTCTACTATTGGTCACAGTCAACGGTTTCCAATAGTAAAACCATACATGTAAGCATTTTAGTAAAAACCGTCCATTATGTTATCTTGCTAGAGTTACATGTGGCCCTAAGTGTGTCAAATGAATAATAACTGGAAGTTAAAAATTATTACTATAAATAATCAACTGACTATGTGTTTGTAGTTTTTAACAAAACATAGCAGCAAGATATATTCACCTTTGTGCTTCGGGGGGATTATTAATACCCCTTGACCTGCTTCACACACATTTCCTTTACATATTATCAATAAAATCAATAAATTGATACAAATTCAATTGAACAACAAGAACACAAAAGAAAATAAATGATATGTGCAGCACTTGCCATGATAAAAATGAAAATAATAATCTTGAGTCGATCCCTGGGTATCACGACTGGGTGATTCGCAAATGGTTGAAACACGTGCCTCACAAAAACGGTCATATTGGCAGAATGCATAGACATCTGGACAATACGTTTTAAGTGCTGGCAGAGAAATGATAAAACAAAGTTTTGCAATTTACCTGTTTACGTTTTGGGGCCATTGAAATATATTTTTTAAGGAAATGTCCGCTTTCACTTTTCTGCGTTGCTATATTTTGCATACACGCGTCTGCAGTCGGTAGGCGCTTGACCGGAAGTAAACAATGGACGAAAGGTAAACAAATCGAAAATGTGCAGTAAAATAGCTTTTCTATTTGACCCAGTAAGAATGTTCACATATTCAATCGAAGTATCTGTTACACATGATTTTAAAAATAACAGTTAACCGTAACTGGTTCAGATTCGGAACTGGTTAATAAACTGTATGTACATACTATTTATAATTGACTATATGTTTATTCAAAGAAATAAGTATTGTTTAAAATAATGTTCATTTTCGGAATGGGTTCCAGTATCACGGTATAGATTTTCAGTACTCTGAATTTACTTGACCATGGAGGGGCGTATCTAATATATGTACAGGGGCTATTTTATGTTCACGGGTGTATGTATGTACAGAGGTACAATGATTTTAGAAGTATCCAAATGCAGTGACCTATATATGTATATGGGTGTACTTATGTACAGGTGCGTATCGATTTTAGAAGTATCTAAGTATAGAGACCTATTTATGTTCACGGGTGTATGTATGTACAGGTGCGTGTCGATTTTAGATGTATTTAAGTGCAGAGACCTATTTATGTTCACGGGTGTATGTATGTACAGGTGAGTATCGATTTTAGAAGTATCTAAGTAGAGAGACCTATTTATGTTCACGGGTGTATGTATGTACAGGTGCGTGCCGATTTTAGATGTATTTAAGTGCAGATACCTATTATGTTCACGGGTGTATGGATGTACAGGTGCGTGTCGATTTTAGATGTATTTCAGTGCAGAGACCTATTTATGTTCACGGGTGTATGGATGTACAGGTGAGTGTCGATTTTAGATGTATTTAAGTGCAGATACCTATTTATGTTCATGGGTGTATGGATGCACAGGTGCGTGTCGATTTTAGATGTATTTAAGTGCAGAGACCTATTTATGTTCATGGGTGTATGTATGTACAGGTGCGTGTCGATTTTAGAAGTATCTAAGTATAGAGACCTATTTATGTTCATGGGTGTATGTATGTACAGGTGCGTGTCGATTTTAGAAGTATCTAAGTATAGAGACCTATTTATGTTCACGGGTGTATGTTGTACAGGTACGTGTCGATTTTAGATGTATTTAAGTGCAGAGACCTATTTATGTTCATGGGTGTATGTATGTACAGGTGAGTATCGATTTTAGAAGTATCCAAGTTTAGAGACCTATGTACAAGGGTGTACTTATGTACAGGTGCGTATCCATGTTCAGGTGTATATCCGTAAAACAAAGACACATCCATCATTAATTAGTATTTATTTCACATTCATCATAAAATGTTTGATAACATTTTAAACAATGTTTGATAACATTTTAATTTGCTTTATTTAATACGCAATATATAAATGTATCTATATATTGAACAACAATGCATCATGTTGTACGCATCATGTATTTAATTCTGATGATGCTTACTTGTCATTTATTGTCTCATTCCTCCTTTCTACTGCGACAAGTTCATATATCATCATATTCCATAACAAATATACATATACATATAGTGTCTCTACTTTTCAGCTTTAACAACATGCATATAATAAATGATTTAACTATTTTAAATGTTTCACATATTTTATATATACAATGTATAATTGGATGATCCAACACTTATCCAATATATACAGAATGTTTGTTTGCATCAATATATAATCAAATTATTTCGATTCTAACACGACTTACTTCTAATAATTGTAAAGGAGTATTTTCTTCAAACGACGCTGCATTTGGCTTTCGAAATATCCTAAGTGGTGATGGCGTTATTTTTTATGGAAAATATCAATCTAGTGCATAAATGAACTAAATGAGTTGTAACTGATCAATAATTTTATTTATTTTGTCAAATAAAACTGTACAGAATAGTAACTGAAACGTTACTTAACAGAAAAACAAGACGACAAGAGATTATCTGATTCTAAAAATAGCTCACTTCCGTGAATTCCCACGGTATATTTTTTTACAAACATCACGTGACTTTAATTCATAAAACTTTACACGCATTGTATAAATGGAATAGCCAAACACGGTGCGCGCGCAGCATAGTTCAAGTTAGGTATATTGCAGAATAACCTGAGATAGGTTTTACTCTACAAGTATTATGTTATTAGCTGGGTCGTGTTAGAATATTATTTCACCGAATGAACGTTAGATTACCAGCAATATAATCATTAGTGGTGCTACCCACAAGTCCTTAAAGCGACACTATATCGTATTAGTTCAATCACTATGATAGGACAATACCGACTTATGGACATGACGCCTAATGAAACATCAGTATTTAAATTAATCAATTTGTTTCGCTGTTGCTAAGGAAACAAAAAATGGCCATCAGTTTGACCCATTTGTAATTAAGAAATAATATTTGCCTTTCAGTTATTTATTGGCAGATAAAACATGGTTTAGAGTTCTGACACATAGGAATTAACCACGCATGCTGGTGCTCAGAACGACAAACCATGTTTTATTTTACTATAACCAACTATAACTTGACAAGAATATCTATTTAAAAAATGCTTTCTGACACATAGGAATTAACCACGCATGCTGGTGCTCAGAACGACAAACCATGTTTTATTTTACTATAACCAACTATAACTTGAAAAGAATATCTATTTAAAAAATGCTAGTAAAATGACGTCACTCTTGACGTCACTAGTTAAACGATTTAAATAACACTAATTTAATATATATCCATTTACAAAACAAGGCCAATTACTTCTTTGCGAAAGCAGAAACAATTGCGAGCCAATGTTAGAATTATTATTCTACCACCTTGGAAATACCTTAGTGGGCAAGATAAAAGTTTTATTATGTTACATGTATGTAAATGTTCTAATGTTTATTGCTGGATACTGACAACACACTAAACATTATATAAACAAGCAACTATAAGATATTTACAAACTAAGCGTAAAAGCCAGGAACCATATTGAATAAAATTATATAAATTTAAAATATGCAATTCGCATACAAATGAACAACATTAATATATAAATTTGCAAAATTGTGTGTCGACAATTCTATATCCATTTATAATTCGTTTGCAGACAAAACTAATATATATAATAATTATAACCATTTACAAAACAATATATAACCGAGCAACCATCATTATGTAAGATATTCAAACTTATGTTTAAACGAGATAACATAATTATATAATATATGCACTTACAAACTCGTGTTTAGACAAACTACCATAACATTATATAATATATGCATTTACAAACTTGTGTTTAGACAAACTACCATAACATTATATAATATATGCATTTACAAACTTGTGTTTAGACAAACTACCATAACATTATATAATACATGCATTTACAAACTCGTGTTTAGACAAACTACCATAACAGTATATAATATATCCACTTACAACCTCGTGCTTAGACAAACTACCATAACATTATATAATATATGCATTTACAAACTTGTGTTTAGACAAACTACCATAACATTATATAATATATGCATTTACAAACTTGTGTTTAGACAAACTACCATAACATTATATAATACATGCATTTACAAACTCGTGTTTAGACAAACTACCATAACATTATATAATATATGCATTTACAAACTTGTGATTAGACAAACTACCATAACATTATATAATATATCCACTTACAACCTCGTGCTTAGACAAACTACCATAACATTATATAATATATGCATTTACAAACTTGTGTTTAGACAAACTACCATAACATTATATAATATATGCATTTACAAACTTGTGCTTAGACAAACTACCATAACATTATATAATATATGCATTTACAAACTCGTGTTTAGACAGACTACCATAACATTATATAATATATGCATTTACAAACTTGTGTTTAGACAAACTACCATAACATTATATAATATATGCATTTACAAACTTGTGTTTAGACAAACTACCATAATATTACATAATACATCCATATACTGTGCTGACGAGCTATATATAATATATCCATTTCATGTCGTATACAAACAAGATACCATATACTATATTATTTCACAGAATCTTACGACCTACCACAAAATGATATCGTATATTCATTTACAAACTACTGTGCTGATATCATATATGACATATATATTTACAAAAGTGTGTACAAACGAACTACCACGTTTACAAAGTCGTCTGAAAACTAGATAACATAATATATCCTTTCACAAAATCGTGTGCAGATGACCAACCATATATAATATATCCATTCACAAAATCGTGTGCAGACGTGCAACCATATATAATATATCCATTCACAAAATCGTGTGCAGACGTGCAACCATATATAATATATGCATTTATAATTCCTGTGCAGACGAACAACCATAATGATATATCCATTGACAAAATCATGTGCAGACGAGCAACCATATATAATATATCCTTTCACAAATTCGTCTGTGATAAGTAACCATATGTAATATATCCATTTATAATTCATGTGTAGACATACAACCATATTGCTATGCAATATATTCATTGACAAAATTGTGTGCAGGCGAGATATCAAACATAATATATCTATTTGGAAAATCATGTGCAGACGAACTACTATATAACAATTATATACTATATTACTAAACTATCTACAAACGAGCAGCCATAGTACAAAATGGCGACAGATGTAATAATATCAATTTACTAAATTGTTTGAAACAATAACATATCCATTTTCATATCAAGCACTTGCAACCATGAACTAGTCGTGTGCAAACGAACATCCATATAGAATTATTAAGTGCAAATGAGCGACACAATATGTAACATATTAATGTAAACTGTGTTCAACACGAGCAACAATATGTAACATATTAATGCAAACTGTGTTCAAGACGAGCAACAATATGTAACATATTAATGTAAACTGTGTTGAACACGAGCAACAATATATAACATATTAATGCAAACTGTGTTCAACACGAGCAACAATATAACATATTAATGCAAATTGTGTTCAACACGAGCAACAATATATAACATATTAATGCAAACTGTGTTCAACACGAGCAACAATATATAACATATTAATGCAAATTGTGTTCAACACGAGCAACAATATGTAACATATTAATGCACACTGTGTTGAACACGAGCAACAATATGTAACATATTAATGTAAACTGTGTTGAACACGAGCAACAATATGTAGCATATTAATGCAAACTGTGTTCAACACGAGCAACAATATGTAACATATTAATGCACACTGTGTTCAACACGAGCAACAATATACAGGGTGCTATATTATTAGGCATTAGTCGGCATAACGCTATTTTACATATAATACATTAAAAGCATGTACATATTACATTTATATACATATATAATGTGGCAGTCGTGATAGCGCAGTGGATGCGCGTTCGCTTCAGGCGCGAAAGGTCCGGAGTTCGAGCCCCACTGGAGCCGTTACGATTGTGCCCTTAGGCAAGGCATTTAATTTCCACGTTGCCTCATCTCTCTCCCTCGTGGCGATGGATTCCATCAGGAATGAGGTCTCGAGAGTGATTTATATAAGTTGAAATAACTTGTTTCGCAATCGAGCTAAAATAAATTGGTATAAACTATTTATATACATGTATGTACACAATAACAAGATATCGAGACGAAAAATATCTCCAAACTACTATATAACTATTCATTCAGTCTCAGAAACAATGGTGGCATTACACATTCATTGTAAGATGTGCTACAGTCACACTTCACAATATGATTTCTTTGTTTTTCTGTGTTTTGGCGGTTAAGGTCACTCAAACAGCTTTTTAAACTTTATTTATTTTATTCTTGCATACACGCATAGGATTCGGGAAGTAATGATGTTCGTAAAAAGAGGTGTCTCATAAGTCAGAAATGGCTGGCCCTTTAAATAGGGGTGACACTATAATAAACAAACGCTTTACTTTACTTTTACTTTACACATTGTGCGTTTTCTGAATTTAACAAGTCCACAGAAAAACGGCCGTTTGAAACCATTACAACAAATGATGCACTCTGTCACATTTTAAGGAAGTTTATACACTAACAAACATATACGAACAGTTCAGATTTTCATCTACTACTGTATATCCAGCAAAACAACACATTTCCTGAATATAACGTGCAAGCCCGGGCATTTTGCGTAAAGGCAACTACAGGCTCCATGCGTCTATACCGTATCACCTCAGGAGAGGCCATTAATGTGTTATTTTATATATAGTCTGCGACCAAGTCTATTATCCGTCTGGTTATTGTTAGGGAAAAGTCGGCATCTTCCCGGCTAAAGATATCTGAGGGTATTCTCGGACGAGACATCGTATCCGGATACCTCAACCTGGTATGTTCTCCGAGTCTGTCTTCAAGAAGTCTTGCCTGAACATAATATATATATAAATAAGTAAACCATTATATAATTTAAATGAAAACAATGAAATAGCAATATGCATGATGCATTGTATTGAGATAGAAATTAGGGAGGCTATCATAACCGCACATATTATACAGAACTACATACCAAGTTTCCCTTACACATATTATACAGAACTACATACCAAGTTTCCCTCACACATATTATACAGAACTACATACCAAGTTTCCCTCACACATATTATACAGAACTACATACCAAGTTTCCCTCACACATATTATACAGAACTACATACCAAGTTTCCCTCACACATATTATACAGAACTACATACCAAGTTTACCTCACACATATTATACAGAACTACATACCAAGTTTCCCTCACACATATTATACAGAACTACATACCAAGTTTCCCTCACACATATTATACAGAACTACATACCAAGTTTCCCTCACACATATTATACAGAACTACATACCAAGTTTCCCTCACACATATTATACAGAACTACATACCAAGTTTCCCTCACACATATTATACAGAACTACATACCAAGTTTCCCTCACACATATTATACAGAACTACATACCAAGTTTCCCTCACACATATTATACAGAACAACATACCAAGTTTCCCTCACACATATTATACAGAACTACATACCAAGTTTCCCTCACACATATTATACAGAACAACATACCAAGTTTCCCTCACACATATTATACAGAACTACATACCAAGTTTCCCTCACACATATTATACATGTATTCGGGTGTAATATATGTATGCATTGATGCACTGTGGCCATTTTTATATGCAATAACCTATATGTAATAAAAATCCTATATTTTAAACCAAGTTTGGCAATTTTCCAATAAATGTCGGGGGGGGGGTATAATTGGATCAGTCTAATTAAAGAGCATACAAAGTACTTAACCACCTTCAACAGAGTTGGCACCAAAACTGTTCAATATCCTACATGTATGCAGATTACAAAAATGGCTGGTGCCAAGATTTTGCAAGCAAATCCCATATTGTCTACATAAGCAGACACATTATACATTTGCCTAGTTGTTACAATGAGCAGCGGCATAGCCAGCTGAAAATACCGTGCAAGCCCATTTGATCTATTAAGCACATGTGCAAATTTGAGCACCAAAGGTGGGAACCCGGTAGGGGGCATCCTCCCAACTAATTCTTTGAAACCTAGACATCAAATGGTGCACTCCGGCACCTTTTAATGGAAGCTTATGCACTAACAAACACATAAGCAAATTTCAATTTTTCATCTACTATACTGTATATCCAGCCCAAAAAAAACACTTCCTGAATATAATGTGCAAGTCCAGGCATTGTGGCGTAAAGGCAACTACGCGCCTGACGAGCCATTGACAATGTAAATTACAGACAAAGACGTAATACTTATAATTGGACAACTATTAAAATATCACAACCATACCGGTTCAGCAGTGCTAAACCTAATTGTAGGCTACCGTATATCCCAAGTAATCAACAATATCTTAATAATACCTGTTCCAACAATTCAGGTGTAATTGCTAA
Source organism: Archivesica marissinica (assembly GCA_014843695.1). Classification (NCBI taxonomy): domain Eukaryota; kingdom Metazoa; phylum Mollusca; class Bivalvia; order Venerida; family Vesicomyidae; genus Archivesica; species Archivesica marissinica. Next base: position 47,749,860 of record CM026395.1, on the reverse strand, counting down.
TGACGTAAGCTCTACAACGGCCGGAATGCTGTTGGCATCACGGTAATAATGTGTCGCTTTTAACGCCTTCTCGCAAGCCTGCATTATTAACATACAAAAACACATTTTAATTCGTGCAAAACATTTCAGATATTACCACGCAATTGCATATAACATATTCATATAGATATATATAATTTACGTCTCGTCACATGTACTGCATATAAAACAACTATTCAAGTACACATGTCTATCTTAACAGAGGCTGTCCGATTAGCGCAGTGGTTAGCGCGCTCGCTTCTCGCCAATGCAACCCGGGTTCGATCCTCGGACCGGGAAGTATGTGATGACACTGTGGTCGCCAGATCGGACAGGTGGGTTTTCTCCGGGTACTCCGGTTTCCTCCGACAAGAATGACCACATTAACGCTTTCATCCGCGCCAACGAGAGTGATTAATATAAGTTGTTAAAACTTGCTTCGCAATCGCTGTAAAATAAATAACGTTTAAACTAAAGGGAGACATAGCAGACCAATAAAATGCCCATGCAATCTGTGCCACACTATAACAAAACAAAACACCAAAGCCTCATGATGACACACGACTCAAGAATCACAAGAGCTGCAGACACCATTCCGAAACACAATTCTTTTATTGGTCTTTCCTGGAAGAATGTCAAGCTGCTGAGAATGTTTCAGATAGAAATAAACAATGTGACAACGAATGTCCTGGATGTTCACATACATGTATGTGTTGAAAAGTTGAATGGGCAATGAAAACATACGAGTGTTCGGGAAGTTAGCATATTCGTTTTAAGACTATTAGATACGTCAACTTAATTTAATATTATTTCAACAGGTCTCCCAGTGAAACAGTATAGTCCATAGATCCCTCGACATAGCTAGTTTGGTATATTTATGTCTATAGGAAATATAGCACAGACAATAGTTTTCCGAGTGATGTGAAATATGTTGTAAAGCTTTCTGCCGCATCATGCGACACACAGCTATCCTTATGTGCATTAACTTGGTAATTAATGTGGTATATGTATGTCTTCAAGTAGTTTACATTTGGTTCGGACAAGAATCTCGACTGCATGGTTACTTTAATTATGTGGCGTCTGTATATAAACAGGTAATGAAGTGGATAAAACATACATAAGTACATCTATATAAGCACACATGTTCCCGGTGGTGGACTAATAAGTCACGCCATGTTATTTTGAGAAGACAATCATCCTGTCCAAGCTGTATGAACACGTGCAGTTTATTATATCACTTGTAATATGAGGGAAAAGGCATCACTTCAGATAATGTTATTGTAACAGTTAATGGAACTGCTTAAGGCATGTGGCAGCTTAATAAACGTGTCTCATGTACATTATAACTACCATTTCATAATTGTGGATTAGACATTTATTTCGTAAAATACAGTTACTCAAAACGTATTGCAGTAGCAATCATGCTTGAGTAAAAAATGAAATTTTGACAGAAAATAGTTACACTTACCTGGTGGCATAAATAGCATATCCAGTTGTAGGCATGAACAGTTTCGGCCGATGGTAGCATAGCGTCAGCAGCTTGAATGTCCTGTTTAGCTTGACGAAGCCACCTTTGAGCTTCTCTGTAATCCGGATGTTTAGTCACAGTTGCTGACCCATGGGAATATTCTCCTGTCCTCTCAGACCTATTATAAGCATCGAAGTTTTCGTGATATGCACGCGCATAACTTCTAGCTCTTCGGAAAACATTTTCGTAGAAGTCCGATGACGATTTTGGAAATTGAGACGTTCCTTTAGACATTTCCTCTTTAGCGTCGTCTACTAATTCCTCTCCATTTTCAAGTCTACTGAGGATAATTTGGATATACTTGAACACTTCAGTACAATAAGCCTCATTCCCCATATTTTTATCGGGATGCCATTTTAAAAGTATGCGCCGAATGACACTCTTTCGATCTTTTTCTGGCAGTTGCCACGCTTCCTTCAATTCATCCCTTATTATCTTGCACTGATCGTCAAATGGTATTCCTTGCTCTGCGCGTTCTCCATGTTGAACATACACTTCGATTGCATTGCTCATGTCTACATCTTGACGGATAAATCTGTATAGACGGTATATTGGAACATGTACGCACTTTATCGGCCTGTTTCCAGTATCGACAACGTACACCCTTCCCAGATCACCAGTATTTGTATCTCTAGCAGCTACATTGTTAACTTCCCGCACGATCTTCACGTAAATATAAACGGGACTTTCCTCTGCGTCATCATTTGTTTCCATAAATGCGTCTTCCAGTTCCATGGCCACGTAGTCATATTCGTAATCTTTGAAAGGGTGTATTCCTTGTTCTAGAAATGGAATGAATTGGGGTTCGACATATGTTCCTGGTTTTGGAAAGTAATCCACTTGTGACTCCCGGGGACTGCCATATTTTGGTATGTAAAGATTGTCTAGAATTTCGGATATCTGTCTTGGTGTTTCAAGTGCATGGATTAATAGCGTCACGTGTACAATTGAACTTGCATTGAGTTCGGGTGCACATATCTCAACAAGGGAGATCAGTCCATGAAATATGCTATGTACATGTATTGAGTCTGTAGTGCTGTCATCGTTGAAATAAAACGTGAATGGTCCAGTCAAATTGTCATCCTTCCGAATATGATACTTTATATTCCTTTCAGATCCAGCAACACTAGTTCCGCGATACTTCAACGTAGTTCTAAGTGTAGGCATCTCAACAACGTTTGTGTTTTGTAAGCGCTTAGTAATCTCAGACTCACAACATGCGCTGTCGAACTCTACCTTTGCGGCGCCTTCAGTACACTGGTGCTTCAGTAACCGGCATAGACCATGTACCAAATCTCTTGAATGCAAGAACTTCTCAATCTTTCTGGCCTTGGCATTGTGTAATACAGTATGTGCACTAATCTCAATGCATACTTCCTCTGTAACTACATCTGTTAAAAGAACTGGTCTCAGATTATCTGGCCACTTTGCAAAAACATCTTCCAGTGAGCAATGTTTGATATCCAGGAATTTATCCCCAGCACACAAGTCTATTTCAATGAGTCCCTTTAGTCTCCTCTCGAATTGCCATTTATTTGATACAACGATGTGTTTCGAATTCTTCAGAACCATTTGTTTGTTTGGGAGCTGTATTGATTGTACCTCGCCGATGCTTTCATCAGTATCCAGTTTGAGCTCTACGAGTCCTCGAAATGCTTGTTTCACGATCCCCCGTTCAGGTACACTCATTTCCTGCTCTTGGCTCGTTTCTTTTATGCTCTGCAGAATAGTTGCATAATGGCAGAACATAGGTTTTTGTCTGCTACCCATCAACTGAAAAAGCTCGTAGTATTTGCCATAGTACGCAGGGGCTTTGCACATGTACGGCTTAATCTCCGAATCGGTTGCTAAATCAATTACAACTTCATTCGCCATTACAATGTCTTTTTCATCTGGTAAATGAATGAAGGGTTGCGATTCAAATCCTGACACAAGTTGTTGTACAGACGATGTACAGCTACGGAAGAACTCGTAAAAGCATACCATTTGATCCTTAACTAACTGTGTGCTAACACTGTCGGTTTTTAGTTTCGCTTTTAAAGAGGAACATACATTGTGAAAGTGGGATATTACTTCATCGAGCGGCGGGTGCTCGTGTATTCCGAGTTGTTTTCTGACATCTGCTGATACTTGGCTACATATCTCACTTGGAAGTAAATTCAGACTTGTCCAACATAAATGTGAATGAGTACTTGAAATGGCTTCATAGAATGATATTAGCCTGTTTGCACTACCAAACTGTGGACATATTGCTGTATTGTCAGCTTCCACGTTGAACGGGTCAATGAAGTTTAAGGTTCTAATTTGAGACAGTGTCAACCTACTCCATTTCGTGCCAAATTGTGTGAATCGAGAAAGAAGAACTCTAGACTTTTTCCGTACACCTTTGTCAATGTGAATGTTGCCGTCATGCTCTACTTGGCGGGCGAACTGAACCATCATAGCATCGTCGACATCACAAATGAGTCCAAGTTTCTCTAAGAAAACCGTCCATTCAGTTGCCAACAAATCTGATGGAGGAAATGCACTTGAATCTACCATCACTTTGAAGATCTCATTCTGCGAATCATACAGCTCATTGGCTCTCTTCATCTCACCGTTTATGTTTATGAATGCAATGTCTTTAAGTCCTTTGAAGAGCATCTTTTGTTTGTCATTATACAATACACTATGACCGAGCAGATCTCGTAGGTATCGAATATGCTCCATCCAACATTTGTTAGGCATGGCATCAAACGTAGGCAAAATCTTAACGCCATAAACATATTCTACATTTGCTTTTGTCAGACCCAGACATTCATACACCGATTCGAGAGACTCTTTCTCTTGTAATAACGTGATGTTGCAAGTATCTGCCCATGTTTGTATCCCATTAAAAGGCATGCCTTTTGGTAAAACTAACACTTCTTCATCCCCAGCAATGTCTGTCAAAGTACCTTGCTGTGTTAGATAAAGTGGCAACTGACGCAACTGCTGAGCAAGTGTACCAGTGGTTTCATCATGGAATTTCTGAAGAACTTTCAGATTCCGTCCGAAAAATGCTAAAATTTCTGTTCCGTCGTCTCCGGTTTTTGCTTCACATGATCTAATTGTATCTCTGTGATGTACTAAGCACTGGAGCAAATCGTATGGTCGCTCAAGTGAGGCCACAATCTTTTCCATAGACGATGTCACGGCTTTCTTCCATCGGCATTCATCAAATGCTTTTTTATATAATGCCGGGAGTTGAAACTTCTTAAGTGCTTTACCAACATCATCCAATGTGGTATGGAAATACGACAGAAACAGTAAATGCGATGTTTCTCGCAATGGTATGAGAACAGGTTGTTGATCTACATCAACACACGGTAAGAAGGACCATTTGTCTAAGGCTTCTATTTGTTTTCTGAGTGCATCTGTATTAATGTCTGTTATGTGGATATCCTCTATTGTACTACCGGCGTCGTTTGATGTACTCATGGACTGTTCACTTAGCAAGTCATAAAGCAAACACAGCCATTTCTTTGTAATTCCTTGCGGAACAGCATCTTCAACCTCTGACAACATGATCTTCGAACCACCCGCAAGTACTTCTATGTCCATAGCAGTTGAAAGCAAATCAACAAAGTCTTCAAACTTAAATTCTTTAAATATATTTGTTTCAAACAACCGCCGGTCAGATAAGGCCAGTCGAATATCATCATGCACAAACAGATTCGACGAATCCAGAAGAAGATTAGAGTATTTGGAAATAAATACTGGCGATTCGACCGAACAGACTCTAATGATGCCATCAGCAGTCAGTAATACGGGCAGTCCTTCCATTTTCCTGTGATGATCACTGTCCAGTACAATATAATTTACCAACGCATTTAAATTGTTTGTTGTCAGATATGTCGACATGCTAATTTCATTATCAACCTCACAACTCCAGTCCCAATGATCTATATACGTTTTCATAAAGGCTATCACCAGTGAAGGTGTCGATGTTTGGATACCTTTGACGCCAGCCTTTTCCATGGCGGTTTTAATCAACATTGGAGTTTCCAACAGTTTTAGACCAAATGCCTTTAAAAGATTTACAATCAATCGCGCGGTGTCATCTCTATGCTTAACCGGATGTATTGGAGGCAGCTCGCTAAACACCGTGTTATACACTCCATTGTAGCCTTCGTCTGGTGTTGCATTAACAGTTGTCCACTGTATGCGGAATCTGTCTCTCGTGCCTTTAAGTTTAGCGACAAATTCACAATTGCTATCCACGACGAATGGAAATATTGCACTATTTTCGTTTACCATGTACTTGTAAAACTGGCATGCAATATTACTCCAGAAATCAGATGAGCAACTGTTTACAGGGAAAAACGTATGGAATTCCTTGAGTACAGTATTGACTGTTAACCATACTTTTGCTTTTTCTACACATGGCGTAAGACACTCGCGAAGGTAATGTAGACCTGATATCCACGACGGAATGATGACGGCACATGCTATGCAATCATTCCAGTCCATTCTATATCCGTCTTTCCAGAGATCTCTCCTAGCTTCATGATCAAGTGCAAAATGTCCGTTGATATGAACAGGTAAGCCCGTTTCAACTGGCAATGGCAAAAAGCAAAATGCCTTCCCATGAAATTGCGCATATGATTTGTTGGTACTACACGGCTCAGTTGTTTGACGAGAAGTATGGACATCTTGTAATGTGTTCGGCTTACCTTCGGGATGTTCCGGAATGTTTTGTCCGCGAGTTTCAGAACTGTTCTTTAGCAAACCGTCCGTCAAAGGTATTGCTACTCCACCTAATGGTATCATACCTAAATCCCCACATTTTAAGCTTTGTTTTACTGCATCTAGCTTATCAATATCACCATGTACTCCGAAACGTTGAACTATTACCCAGTGATTTGAACAATTTCTGTTGTCAACCACTTTCATTGGGTAAATGACTTCTAATGGTTGCGTCTCTAGATTCTTTTCCTTAATGTCCATGTTCATTTTCGTTATCTCGCATACTTCTTTATTAAATGTTGTTCTCTTCATTGCAGCTTCATCTGACAATTGCACTGTTACTTTATATTCTTCTGTTAATGTACCAGAGGTTATGTTCGAAACTTTTATGCACCTAATATGTTTCAGGAAAAGAACAGCTTCAAACATGTCTGATTCAAACGAACGGAGAATGGAATCCATTTTTGCAATATCTATTTCTTCCTTGCTGATCTCAGATTGTTTTATTCGAAGAGGCAATCGAAACACTGTTCCAATGCCACCAACTATCAAATCGTCGACAGAGAAGCCAAGTAGATGGTCCGAAAAGTTACTCTTGATTTCTTGAACTTTGCACATCATACCCGGCTCAATCAAAGTTGCCTCAGGTACGTGGTTGCATAATGGATCAAAAATGAACAACAGGCCGTCCTCTTCTGTTCCCGGACCCATGGTTACAAACGAAGGCGTATCAGTTAAGTGGTAAACTGCATTGAACCCAACTCCGTATTGCCCAGTTTTTGTAGGGTCATCACCTTTACTGCCTTGCCCCAGATTATGTATTCCTTCAATATCTTTGTGTGTAAAATAACTATTGTTATAAACACACAACGAAGGGCCTTGTAACGATTCACATTCTGGCTTGAAAAGTTTCTCTGTTGAATGATTACGGTAATCTTTTACAAAATGTATTTCTGTTGCACCTGCATCATCCGCGTTTTGAAGAAGTTCCTTCATTATACTCGAATCACATGGGTATGCCTTTAGAAGACCTTTTATTCGAGTAACTAGTTCTTCTCGTTGACCAAATGATATTCCAGTTTTAATATCCTTGTAACACCTCAGTTTTTTCACCTTAACACCTAGTCTTTCACCAATTGATGGGGCAATAGACTTGTGTAGTATCTTCATTGATGAACTTGTCTGAAATTCTTCATTTTCAATTACAAGTTCGTATGTTGGCCACAGTGCACCATAAATGTCAGGCGCAATAATATCGTCATGCAGTTCAGATATTTCATCGTACGATGTATTGCCTTTTTGAATGGCGTCATCTAGGTTCGTGAGTAGGTGATTAATTATGCCAACATTTTCTGCAGTGCTCATTGTCAGTTGTATTCTCTTCATAACTTCGATGATGACACCAATGCTAAAATAGTCGTCCACCCCAAGATAGGAATATATTGCTGCTTTGTTCAATTTGTCCACCTCGGGTAACTGGTACAAATATGGCTTGCATTGTACTTGGACGTTGAATGCGACATTTCGTGCATATACAAGTTCATTTCCAATCAAAACAAATGCACAATCACGAAGCTCACGAAGCATTTCGGCTGTCTCGTGTTCCGATTCACAGGATTTCAGTTCTTTCTCTAGACGTAAGAATATCTTGTCATGTAGTCGCACAACTTCGTCAAACTGTGTTTCTCTTTCTTTGTATTCCGCACATAATATCTTTGCCTGCTGTACTAGAACGTTTACAGGTAATTTCTCAATTCCTCTTATACCTATCACATCTAATAACTTTTCACCGTTTTGTCTTTTCTCCTTTAACACAACCAAGTGATCCTCATCAAGTACCAAACCTACCATTCCAACATAATCTGTGACATTTTGCCTGTACATATCTTTTGGTTTTCCCAATAATAGCGATACATTCAAGCCACGATGTTGTTTACAATTTAGCACATCACTGAAACATTTCACCTGTTGTATAATTGTGTCTGCTTGCCATGGAAATTGCCACTGGTTTGGTCTTTCTAAAACTGGCAACATGTACTGATTACATATGGCCGCCACAGTATCCCCGTGCTGTTCAAGATCGCCTAATACCGTATCACGCGATAGGTATTTAATCAAATTGATGCATCTCTCACGTGCACAACTGCAACACGTGTCTGCCATGATAGAAATAGATTCACATCTGTCAATTAGAAGTCCACTTGGTAGAAACGCTTCATTCATCCCAAGATCGACAAGCTTAGACAATGTAGTTTCCTTGCGGAATTCCCTGGTATCTAATGGAAACCGTTCTTCCTGGACACTAAACAGTGAGGCAATTGGCGAGTGTGGGTGTATCAGGTCGGAGACTGTACAGAGTGTGTTATTGGGTTCAGTTGGGATGCATCTGAGTTTCCCCATTTCTTTCTTTATGTCCACATGTCGACATTTTAAGGCAGCTACAATAAGTATGTTTCTTTCCTCAAGACGATTATTCCAGAATGGTTCTACGAGTGTTCTCAAAAATGTCAGATAAAACTCAATCTCATTTATTTCTGTTGAACGTACCTGTGTCGCCCTCTCTTTATTGTTCTCTTTTATGTTTTGAAGAACATCAATTGGCATTTCTATCAACGTCTTACCATGTCTAGGAGGAAACTGCATCAATACTTTGAAAGCCAAATCGCCAATAGTGCTTTCACGAATTTTGGGATCGAGAAATACTACAGCATGGAATGATACCCAAGACTGACTGCCTTTGAAGATTTTGACATCCTCCCTAATAATATGTTTGTAGAATGCTTTTTTGAACGGAACGGCTACTTGAGCACACAGGAACGGCCACAAATCGAAGTACTTGTATTCTGTACACAGATTCAATTTGGTAAGTGTTTGTAGCATACCTATGTGTGCTTTCACTAAGGCGTCTTCCATTAGTGCATCATTCCAGGCATTCCCTCGGCTATCTTTATCATCTTCAGTACGTGATGCTAGTTGGCGGCGATCAGATGTGACGGCAAAACATCCGTTTATGTGTAGTGGTAGCTTAGTTTTTATAGGCAAAGGCAAAAAGCAAAACACATGTCCGTCGGTATAAAAGCCAGAGGGTGCATTTTTTAATGCAGTAGGAACCAATGTGCCTGGTTCAGAACACAGTACAGCAACCGCTGCTAGGGGTACAGCGCCTTGCGACGACAACTGTTTGTACATCGCCAAAGACGTTTCAGTCCCTTTTGCCCAAGATGTTATCCATGTAGTCTCAGCAAAGTCAGAAACATCGCCAAGGCCAGATATAATAGTTCTGGAATCATGTTTTAGTGTCTGTTGAATAACAGTCTTGTGAATTTCAAAAAAACTATCGTTTTTCTGAAGCACTGTCGGCATTCTTGTCAGAACATTTACATCAATCTGTCTCGACAGGCCTTGGTCCCATCTCAAACTATTTTTCTCTATTCTGTAAAGCAGCTTCTGGTCAGATGCAAGTGTTGCATTTTCGGAAAGATGGTATATCTCAACTGATTTCACATTTTGTGAAAATAGGAGAAAATTCCCAGCTGACTTTATAAGCATCCTTAGCAGCGTTGTCATTTCATCGTTTGTGTAGGAGACGGACGAAATACGACTATCTCTAGCTTGTTGTTCTGTTCTGAGTGGGAGTCTGAATAAGGTTCCATCATATGCTGTAAATTGATCTTTGTCAATGGTACATCCAAATATACCAGCATACGGCTTGAATTGATCAGCATACCTCGACACCAACGTCTTATTTGGTAGTTGATATTTGAGACCAGATCCTCTGCTACGGAACACATTACCGAGATGTTTTTCATGAGGATCGAAAAACACTATATTTGATCCTGATACAAAGCTAGGCAAATCTGTCAGGTTGTATACGGAACAAAATCCTAGCCCAAATTTTCCAATTTTTCTCACATCAGTTTGCTTTGTACCCGCATTAAGCTTTGTAATATTCTTCATGTCATCATCTGAGAACTGAGCGTCATTGAAAATCCACAGTGCAGGCCCTTGAAAGGATTTCAATCCTTTGCTTAAAAGCCGATTCTTAAAGTCAACGTTTTCTCTTTCATCATACAGAAACTTAACAGTTGAAGCACCGGCGTCGTCTGCATTTTGTATCAATTCCTTAGGAACAGAAAGTCCATCAGTATATCCTTCACGCAGTAGCGCATGAATCCGGGTTGTCAGGTGTTCTTGCTGTCCCCATTCTTCCACCCCAAGTTCTTCTGCGTCTAGCAAAGCTTTTGTTGTTATTGACCTTACACCGAGTGCCTCGACAGTGCCAGCAGATACCATTTCATGTACAAGGTGAACATTGCCGTCGTCTTCGTAGAAACATGCGGGGTCATCATCGTACGTACATTCGGCAATGGGATAGAGCAAGAGAGCGTTGGGATTCTTGTCATGAACCATCATTAGGATATCAGCTTCCTCAAAAGCTACATGATGCTTTTGAATGTTACGAGCAATTTTATCAAGAACGTTGCAAACTATGCGTCTGTCGCGAGCTACTTCTTGTTCACTCTGAAGTGTCGAGTGAAATTCTCGTATTTGCTGCAGTGTGTTAATCAAAACTTGAATGTCTTGTTCAAGACGACACCCACATGCTGCAAAGAACTTACGCATATGTGCAAACTCTACAGGCACAGTGTAAAAGAATGGTTGAAGATCCATGTCCCCTTTATTTCTCGTGACGATCATCTTGTGAGAGGCAACAAATTCTTCCCCCGTCCACATATATTTTGCATTCGTGAATATTTGCCGGTTTATCAATATTTCATGTTGTCGATCTGCTAAATGACTGTATATAGCCTTAGTAGCAGGCATAATATCTGGACGAATTTGGATCGAGTAGCACTCGCTAACAGTCCTTAATTGGTCAATTACAAGCGACAGTGTCGGAGGACATTTCCAGCCAAATACTGTATTCATTTTGTCAGATGTGCATATCACTATCGGCACTATTGCTCCAACCAGGAGACACAAACAGGATTCCTTTGCCTCCGATGGTTTGCAAAGCAAGCCAGTGTGAGAAAACCACGTTAAACAATCTGGATAAGCAGACACTCTACTTCGCTGTACTAGCACACATGACAGGTTGGTGAGGCTGGTTTGCAGGGTCTTGCCATTTTGACATTCCTCATCCAGTAGGTATTGTCTAGAATGCAGTATCTGCATCAATGCTTCTGCCTTTCGTTCGACTTCATTGTTTTCATTTCCGTCCTTTGACCAAACATCGAGTGTTTTAGCTACATGAAGAATAATGTCTGCATCAATCTCTTCCGGGCCCTTCAATCCCAGCTTTTTCAAAATACGGACTTTCTCACTATTTAGTCGTTTCTTTGTTTCAGGTAATAGTGCATCGCCATGAAGCAAATTCGCTAGACTGGAATCTGATGGATCAAATAGGTCCGATGGCTTGCACCGCCGCCGAGATCCTGCTCTGAGAAACTGTATACTTGAAGCACTAGAGACGATTGTTTGATCACTTTGAAACAAGTGAAAGTTTTGGATAAAGTAGTTCATGAATTTGGGAATTTCGTCTGCGTTCTGAAATAAGTTCTGTTGAAAACCATTGAGCGTCGCAAGAACGAGTTCCTCGAGAGAAACTCGTCTCGCTCCAAGTTGTGTTAATAAAGCCCCCTTTGACGTATCTACTAACAGGCACTTGAAAGGAAATTGGATGCCTTCAGGAAAGTCTACTGTATTATATATAAAGCAATTTGTTGCTGACACTGATGTATCTGCTCCAGTGTCTGTTACAGATGAAACAGCACGAAATATCTCTAACGATTTGGTAACTGAGATGGTTTCATTGGTTAGGATATGATACCATTTTGCCAAGCATGAAGCTAGTATATCCTTATCCTTCCACGGACACGTTTGGTTGAAGGTAGAAATGGCTTCTCTACCAAGCTCAGTTGATCCCATTTCAGACAACAATGCTATGATACTCTTTGGCGAAGGCCAGAAAAAGTGTGACTTTACCATATCTCTAGGAATCCAATCAGGCAAACAATCAACCACTTTTACCCCCATACTTTGAAAGCATCTACAGACTCCACCTGGAATTACATCTCGGTTACTAGACTTAACAAGGATTATGTCAGACAATGTTCCTAATTCAGCAGTTTCCGGCTCTTGCCAGGTACCAGTTTTCAAATACGGGACGATGTGAACGTTTTGGAAGTGCTTGGTCAATCTACCTTGTATAACAAAATTCCACACATCTTGCAACCACCGGAATGTTAATTTTGAGTTACGGGTAATGCGTAAATTTGGCTCCAGATTGTTCTTGATTGTTGTTTCTAGCAGGCTTCCCAAAACTGTGGTGGTCAGCTTCTGGATTTGAAAAAGCCCTGGAATAATTGAAATTAGAACGTTTCAAATAGAAAATACAACATCCAAAAGTATTTACAATTGAAAACAGAGTTATCCTACATTTATTATAGTCTACTAATTCATCTATAATTACCTGCTTTCCATGATGCTAGTACTAAGATATGCTGCTTAGTAAGTCCAATAAAATAAACATTTAAATACGAAGCTTGATATATATTGTGAACCTACAATCAATCTCATTGAGTAATAGATTTGTAGCAAAATATGAAGTTCTTGCCAAATACAAAACAAAAGACTAAAACACTCCCATGCGATTATTATAACGATAAGACAATGTTTATGAACATATAATCTTACCATTTTCACACATCTGGTTGATATGTTCCGAGAGAGGTTTTCCGAGCGATGACACCGTCATTACAAACATATGTTCCAAGCCAGTAATGATCTTCACTTCTTCTGCGGAACATATATATATAGGCTCCCGTTTAGTTTTATAGCTCGTCCAACCTCCTGATGCAAGAGGTAGAAGCTCCAGACCTTCAACCTTTTCGTAGTATCTTCCGTCTGCGACCAAGTATGTCAAGACATGCAGTTTGTCTGAAGTCGGCATGTCTCTGTACGCTGGATTTTGATGCAATTGTTTCGCTAGTATTTCTGGAGACAGATCTTTGACTACTGAGAAGTGCTTTTGTAATGTACGTAGAATATTTGTGGGGACTTCCACATGACTTTTCCCTAATTTATTCAAGCATCGTATGACAGCATCCTGTACATGTATGTGGTCTTGCGGCAATCTCTCAAATGTTGCAAAGCTTGCGTCTCCTAATGTAATCCACTTATCCTTGTGCTTGCAATATATGAATCGTATCTTTTTAAGTCTTTTATAGAACTCATTTTCAAGGACTGTCCACTTCCTTTGAGTATCAGTTGAAAGAGGTACACATCTATATACGACTGCGACAGAGTCAGGCGTATTGCCAAGGTTATTCGATTTCTCAATGACTGTCTGAACAAGTCTACTATAGGCTCTTGGAAGAGCTTCTTTGATGAGAAATTTGTTCCAAAGAATAGATTTGTCATCTATTTTCTTGCCATGCTGTTCATCTGTTTCCCATTTCAAATGATGTCGATTTTGGCTGAGAGCGAAACATCCATGTACATGTACTGGAAGTCCCGACAATCTGGATCCTTCCCTTGGCAAAGGTAAAAAGCAAAACACGTGCCCTTCAAATTCACTAGAATGTCGTCGTAACTGCGTAGCCACAGCTACATGTGGACAATATCCTAGGCATTTGTCTTGGATCAATTTTTGGAAATCAGTAGTAGCGCTGTTTCCAACGAAGTAGTTTACTACCTGCCAGTCAACTGTTGCATGATTTCCATTTGATGTTGTTTGGATGGTCATTTGAAGATCGTTTGAAACATCTTCTTCTTTATAATCTAAAGTTAAAGCTTTTATCTTTTTTTTAAACTTGGTTCTGTTCTGTTTCACCTTCCCATCGCTATCTTCTATTTTCACGAGAATTATTTCTTTTACCTGGTCTATATTGCTACGGCTACACATCGATATCTTTTCCAAATTCTTCAGGAAAAGTAGTATACATGAAGCTTCTGACTGAAATCCATCAAACAGAGCAAGAACTTTTTCCTCGTCATACAAAGTGTCTGCAATCTTCGATGGTGTAGTGCGAAGTGGAAACCACATAACAGTACCCTGAAAGCGTCCGTTTTGAACGCAATCTCTGTTAAACCCAAATGAACCATCAAAAGCTCTCCAAAACGCATCCGCATTTAAACCTTCATTATCAAGATGTTCTATCCGACTAAGTTTAATCATAGCGTTAACCTTATCAGCTGATTGCTGCGGATCTATCAGTAACACTTTGTCTCCACTGAGTACACACGGATAATCTGCAAATGAATGCATTCAATTAATACGAAATATCAAATACAGTGCTCATCAACATAACATGGTTCTAATTACGTACACATAGCCAAAAACAGATATGCTCGAATATGTTTACTTGTTATTGGGTAAGTTTAAACTCTATTTATTGTACGATGATTGCGAAACAAGTTTTAACAACTTATATTCACCACTCTCGTTGGCGCGGATGACAGCATAAATGTGGTCATTCGTGTGAGAGCAAACCGGAGTACCCGGGGAAAACCCACCTGTCCGATCTGGATACCATCGTACCATCTCATCTTCCCGGTTCGAGGATCGAACCCAGGACAGCCATGAGTGAGTTAAGGTGGCAACAACAGAGTATGCCATATGGCGACCCTCCATTATTGGTGACATAACCCATCGGACAATAGATCATGTATGGGCGGATGTATTAGTAGAACAACGTCTTCTGCACGCCAAAAAGATAATTTTTTGACATGAAATAAATCGAGATCAGGACATATATATGGATTAGAACTGACAGCTGTGACATACACATATCCACAGTTGTACTAATAAATCGATGATGTGAACATATCTTAAAGATGTTTGTATTTGATGTCGTAGTTGTTGTTCCATTTTGTAACACTTGCTTTACGATGGCAGGATCGGAAGATATGTGATATCTAAAACACAATAACGACCTCGACAACCTCACGGGATTCGAACTAACGGCGATAAGGGGTAAGTCAACGATCTTAACCACTCGGCCCCTTTGTGACACCATACATACTAGGTTCTAAGCAATGCCATGTAAAGTGCTTTGTTTAAGAACAGCAAGCGTTTCGATCGGGATTTGAATTCAGCAATCCACCATCAGTTAATGTACGTCTGCAACAATACACCCTGCATCTTGTAATGTGCTGTTTCGTCGCACAACCTAACTCAATCATCAATATTACCTTTTGATTCGATACATCTCATTAAGAGTAGCATTAGTTTATGGACATACTAATTTATACGATTGACTTGCTTTGTACACTAATTCCAATGCTTACCTGTGATATGGAAGACGGACTTGAAGCCCAGACCGAATCTGCCAACCTTGAGTGGATCATCTTCCTTCACACTACTGTATATCATTCGTATGCCATCCCAGTCCCTCTCCGTGAACACTGCATCATTGTAGACACAAAGGGCCGGAGCCTGCAATAATTATATGTGCACTATTACCCTTGATGAACACAAAAGTGCCACACTTCACCCAAGCGAGCTGGGAATCAGAAGTACTTACTTGCCAGTCGTGACACACTCAAATCCAATATCAAATTGTTCAACATTAAACTATCTTGTCTTGTGCTAAGTGAAGACTGTATCATGGTAGACATAAATGGCCCTGGAGCAAACTCATTGTTTGTGCGCAAACATTATTCAGAGAGTGCAATAAGTATTTATATCTGTAATAGTATGGGTTATTTTCTATTTAAGTTTATTTAACATCGCTACCGGTTTCCCATTTGAGCGACTGGCAGTTTACCTAACAACAACTTTCCTGGGCAGGCTCCAGCGGTTAACCAGCACCAACCTCCGTAAGAAACTGCCAACGTTTTCATATAAATGAGACACGGTCTGAACGGGGCTCGAACCCGTGACCATCAGAGATGATAGGTTACAGTGGTATACAAGTCAGCAACCGTAACCACTCGACCACGGAGGCGGTCTAATGGTATGTTTGTAATAGTGTCGTATTTTATACTTTTATCATAACAATAGCTAATACGAGTTGAGACACATTCAAGCATAGATTTCGCTCACCTGTGTTAATCAACCGGAACGGTTCCCCCGCACATTTCCTCGAGACAGTTGATATTACACGTTGCAGAAGGTTGACTTTAGATCCATTGTATTTTTTGTGTTTTTTTACGTTTATTTATCGTCGCTACCGGTTGCCCATATGAGCGACGCCTCCTGAAGATATTAGTCATTTTAGATTTTGGAGGATAGTGCAATGATACAGAGAGAGACCCATTCCAGAGTCTCCTCTGGTTCTTTTACGTGCACGGTGTAAAGCTCCGACACGAGACCTCGGTTTAACGTCCCATCTGAAAGACTGTTAATTTTATTAGGGTCAGACGGGGGATCGAACCTGCGATCCCTGGATTACCAGTCCAGCGTGTTACCACTGGGCTACAGATCCGTCTGCGGAGATCCATTGTATAATATACAGAGATATTCTATAGATACGTTTATTTGAGGATCTACAAAGGTATTGTTGTTGGTTGTATTGTTACTGTAGAATGAATTGTCACTTGTAGTAGTTTGTTATAATGTCGTATTGTTACTGTAGAATGAATTGTCGCTTATAGTTTGTAATGTCGTATTGTTGCTGTAGAATGAATTGTCGTCGCTCGTTATTAACTTTATTTCGGCACTGCATAATAATTTATATACTGTTAATTTCAACAACTTTTGATTTACACCTTAATAAAATATAAATGATTATGTGATCCCATGTGTTACTTCTAGAAATAATAGGAAAATAAAAGTAAAATGTTTGTTTATTATAGTGTCGGACATAAAGAGACACCAGTACTTCCTATGCTTGTATGCCAGGCGCCAGGCTGGTAGACAATAACTAGACATTATTTAACTAGCTGGCGGCTCACCAACCGGCCATATCAGAACGAACCCCTGACGAGGTTCGAACCTTCGACCCCCCGCTCCGAGGTGGACGGCTTAATCACTAGGCCACAGAGACGGTTATAAAATAAATACTCACAAAATGTATTACTACATACCCTGAAGAATTTGTTATATATCTGAGGCGTTTCGCTTGTTTCGTCATTAATGCGTCGTCCGTCATACATGATTCTGACTTCATTCGCATCAGCATCTTCGGCGTTCTGGATCAATTCCTAAAGGTAAACAATACTATAGAATTATTTAATATTACAACAATTATATTTCCTAATATGAGGAAACTGAGAAAACACAAGTATGTGCAGAAATATCTTCGATTGAGATACAGTAATAATAATCTCCACAATGTCCGTGTGTCCGTATGTTTAAACTTTATATATTTTACAACGATTGCGAAGCAAGTGTTACAACTTATATTAATCACTCTCGTTGGCGCGGATGAAAGCGTAAATGTGGTCATTCGTGTGGGAGGATACCAGAGTACCCGAAGAAAACCCACCTGTCCGATCTGGCGACCACCTTAACATCTAACATACTTCCCGGTCCGAGGATCGAACCTAGGTTGCATTGGTGAGAAGCGAGCGCACTAGTTAACCACTGCGCTAATTGGACAGTGTGTTTTACGGAAGCCATAACGGTATGTAGGTTGGCAAATCATTATATTAATTGATTTGAAAGTGTCTTTTAAGTGTTCTTTATGTTACAAGATCAAGTTTGCAAACAATAACGTACTGTCGTACTGTTTACAATACGCTTGATACCGTACTTTACCGTTCTCACCCATTGCCTATGTGGACGCCGACTGTAGTTGCCATGACTGCAACTCATAGAAACGTAGCAAGGACGGGATTGGCTGCCCGTGAACGGGTAAAGAACGATATACAACTGCGCATAGACGCATTAACATATCCGACGCATAACATTAACTCGTGATCGTCATGGCCACGTTTCATTAATGTTTTATGTACTTCAATAACGTACAAGGAACGCCATAAGATGACGTGTAGGTGAGTGTCACATGACCTTTATATGTTATCTACTTATGAAAGTTTACCTTTAAAATTTGTCCTCCATCCGGGTATTCTGAGAGAATTCCTTTCAACTGTTTGATGAGTGGTGGCTGTCTCATTGACGAGAAGACAATCCCATCATCCAGCGCACCATCACTCGTTGATTCTATTATAATAATGTATATAAAAGTGCCATGTTTCAATATAAATAAAAGGAATATTATTTTCGCGCCGTTTTGGAGGTATGAGATATGTCTAACTGGGTATACAATGGGACTACTATATGATAATTAGATATCACAAAGTCCGAGAGTTTCCGTTTATTTCCGGTAACTGGTAATTCAGGGATCGCAAGTTCGATCCCCCGTCTGACCCTAATAAAATTAACAGTCTTTCAGATGGGATTTTAAAAAAGAGGTATCGTGTCGGTGCTTTACACCATACACATAAAAGAACCAGAGGAGACACTGGAATGGGTCGTCTGTATCATTGCACTATCCTCCAAAAATCTAAATGACTAATCTCTGCGATGATGATGCTTGAGCTTATTTACCCTCGCCGCCGGCGAACCATATGGCCGAACAATCTCTGCAGGAGGCGTCGCTCATAATATGGGCAACAGGTAAAACATACTAGCATTTAATTGCATAACGGTAACATCCGAAACTGCTACGTTGTTATTATTATATATATGAGAACAGCGACCGTGCAATCAATGGCGCACCGCTACCACCCATGCGTTGTTCACGTGACTACTATTACCCACTAACCTACACTACACCACCCATGCGTTGGATAACGGTAGCATCCGAAACTGCTGAGGCTACGTTGTTATCAGGCGCGTAGCTAGGCTATGAGGCTACGTTGTTATTATTATATATATGAGAACAGCGACCGTGCAATCAATGGCGCACCGCTACCACCCATGCGTTGTTCACGTGACTACTATTACCCACTAACCTACACTACACTTGCAGTGATTGTAAACATTCAGGGTCTATATACATCATGTACTGACCTTTCAGCTCTCTAGTTGTCTAACATTTTATACAGCAAAGGGATATTATTTGCATTTTATTTATTTGATTCTTGTTTTGTTTTTGCTTTGGAAATTTAACCGAGGCGCCTGCCTCGGTGTGCCTCAGTTTGTCTACGAGCCTGGAATTGACTGTTTAGCATTAGTATGGCAGAGTACATGGCGGTAGTGACAGATACACTTCCGCTTGGTTGGAGCTGCTGTGTGTGTGATTTACGTTTATTTAGCGTTGCTACCGGTTGCCCATATTAGCGACGCCTCGTGAAGAGATTAGTTATGTTAGATGTTCGGATAGTGCAATGATACAGACAGAGACACATTCCAGAGTCTCATCTGGTTCTTTTGCGTGCACGGTGTAGCCTACAGCACCGACACGAAAGTCGCATCTGAAAGATTGTTAATTGTATTAGGGTCAGACGGAGGATGGAACTTGCGATCCCTGGATTACCAGTCCAGCGTGTTACCACTGGACTACAGATCCGTCTATATGGAGCTGTTATTCGTTGTACATTATTGCTATATTCTGGGTATTTATAGAATATTTACATCGGTGTTGTGTCAATATAAAATTATAATCAATGTGCAGTACTAATTGTTTACTGAGACACCACTACCTACGATCTCGCGGGGCCCCATAGCACAGCGTGACAACATCAATTGCATTAATTAAACATTAGTAGGCGAGTCCATGCGGGACTGCCTTTATAGCGGGACCCCATAGCACAGCGTGACAACATCAATTACATTAATTACACATTAGTTGGCGATTCCGTGCGGGACTACATTTATAGCGGAGCACATAGCACAGCGTGACAACATCAATTACATTAATTAAACATTAGTTGGCGATTCCGTGCGGGACTGCCTTTATAGCGGGGCCCCATAGCACAGCGTGACAACATCAATTACATTAATTACACATTAGTTGGCGATTCCGTGCGGGACTGCCTTTATAGCGGGGCCCCATAGCACAGCGTGACAACATCAATTACATTAATTAAACATTAGTTGGCGATTCCGTACCTTTATAGCGGGGCCCCATAGCACAGCGTGACAACATCAATTACATTAATTAAACATTAGTTGGCGATTCCGTACCTTTATAGCGGGGGCCCCATGTCACAGCTTGACAACATCAATTGCATTAATTAAACATTAGTTGGCGATTCCGTGCGGGACTACATTTATAGCGGGGCCCCATAGCACAGCGTGACAACATCAATTACATTAATTACACATTAGTTGGCGATTCCCTGCGGGACTGCCTTTATAGCGGGGCCCCATAGCACAGCGTGACAACATCAATTACATTAATTAAACATTAGTTGGCGATTCCGTGCCTTTATAGCGGGGCCCCATAGCACAGCGTGACAACATCAATTACATTAATTAAACATTAGTTGGCGATTCCGTGCCTTTATAGCGGGGCCCCATAGCACAGCGTGACAACATCAATTACATTAATTAAACATTAGTTGGCGATTCCGTGCCTTGCAGCGGGGCCCCATAGCACAGCGTGACAACATCAATTACATTAATTACACATTAGTTGGCGATTCCGTGCCTTTATAGCGAGGCCCCCATGTCACAGCGTGACAACATCAATTACATTAATTACACATTAGTTGGCGATTCCGTGCCTTTATAGCGGGGCCCCATAGCACAGCGTGACAACATCAATTACATTACTTAAACATTAGTTGGCGAGTCCGTGCCTTTATAGCGGGGCCCCATAGCATATCGTGACAACATCAATTACATTAATTACACATTAGTTGGCGAGTCCGTGCCCTTATAGTGGGGCCCCCATGTCACAGCGTGACAACATCAATTACATCAATTACACATTAGTTGGCGATTCCGTGCCCTTATAGTGGGGCCAAATAGCACAGCGTGACAACATCAATTACATTAATTACACATTAGTTGGCGAATCCGTGCCTTTATAGCGGGGCCCCATAGCACAGCGTGACAACATCAATTACATTAATTACACATTAGTTGGCGAATCCGTGCCTTTATAGCGGGGCCCCATAGCACAGCGTGACAACATCAATTACATTAATTACACATTAGTTGGCAATTCCGTGCCTTTATAGCGGGGTCCCATGTCACAGCGTGACAACATCAATTACATTAATTACACATTAGTTGGCGATTCCGTGCCCTTATAGTGGGGCACCCATGTCACAGCGTGACAACATCAATTACATTAATTACACATTAGTTGGAGAGTCCGTGCCCTTATAGTGGGGCCCCCATGTCACAGCGTGACAACATCAATTACATTAATTACACCTTAGTTGGCGAGTCCGTGCCCTTATAGTGGGGCCCCCATGTCACAGCGTGACAACATCAATTACATTAATTACACATTAGTTGGCGAATCCGTGCCTTTATAGTGGGCCCCATAGCACAGCGTGGCAACATCAATTACATTAATTAAACATTAGTTGGCGAGTCCGTGCCTTTTAGCGGGCCCCATGTCACAGCGTGACAACATCAATTACATTAATTGCACACTAGTTGGAGTCCGTGCCTTTTAGCGGGCCCCATGTCACAGCGTGACAACATCAATTACATTAATTAAACATTACTTGGCGATTCCATGCTGGACTGCCTTTATAGCGGGGCCCCATAGCACAGCGTGACAACATCAATTACATTAATTAAACATTACTTGGCGATTCCGTGCGGGACTGCCTTTATAGCGGGACCCATAGCACAGCGTGACAACATCAATTACATTAATTACACATTAGTTGGTCAGTCCGTGCCTTTATAGCGGGGCCCCATGTCACAGCGTGACAACATCAATTACATTAATTACACATTAGTTGGCGATTCCGTGGCTTTATAGCGGGGTCCCATGTCACAGCGTGACAACATCGATTGCATTAATTACACATTAGTTGGTCAGTCCGTGACTTTATACTGGGGCCCCATGTCACAGCGTGACAACATCAATTATATTAATTACACATTAGTTGGTCCGTCCGTGCCTTTATAGCGGGGCCCCCATGTCACAGCATGACAACATCAATTATTGGCTGTCCGATTAGCGCAGTGGTTAACGTGCTGCGCTCGCTTCTCACCAATGCGACCCGGGTTCGATCCTCGGACAGGGAAGTATGTGAGATGGTACGATGGTCGCCAGATCGGACAGGTGGGTTTTCTCCGGGTACCTCCCATACGAATGACCACATATACGCTTTCATCCGAGCCAACGAGAGTGATTAATATAAGTTGTTAAAACTTGCTTCCCAATCGTTGTAAAATAAATAAAGTATTTGAAAAAAAAAAAACATCATTTACATTAATTAAACATTAGTTGGTCAGTCCTTGCCTTTATAGCGGGGCCCCCATCTCACAGCTTGACAACATCAATTGCATTAATTACACACATTAGTTGGCGATTCCGTGGCTTTATAGCGGGGGCCCCATGTCACAGCTTGACAACATCAATTACATTAATTACACATTAGTTGGCGATTCCGTGCGGGACTACCTTTATAGCGGGGGCCCATAGCACAGCGTGATAACATCAATTACATTAATTACACATTAGTTGGCGAGTCCGTACCTTTATAGCGGGACCCCCATAGCACAGCGTGACAACATTAATTACACATTATTTGGCGAGTCCGTGCATATGAAAACAACATCGCAGTATATAACTACACACAGACGATATGAAAACAACATCGCAGTATATAACTACACACAGACGATATGAAAACAACATCGCAGTATATAACTACACGAATACGATATGAAAACAACATCACAGTATATAACTACACACAGACGATATGAAAACAACATCGCAGTATATAACTACACACATACCATATGAAAACAACATCGCAGTATATAACTACACACAGACGATATGAAAACAACATCGCAGTATATAACTACACACAGACCATATGAAAACAACATCGTAGTATATAACTACACACAGACGATATGAAAACAACATCGCAGTATATAACTACACACAGACCATATGAAAACAACTACACAGTATATAACTACACACAGACGCA
>CM026395.1:47669461-47725576 GCA_014843695.1 Archivesica marissinica | reverse complement strand
TAGTATTGGGGGGCACCTTGGGCAAGTCAAAGGAGGCACTATGGGTCAAAATGGGTTCATACCGGTACATTCTAAAAAAGGAGGCACTATAGGTCATAAATATATCGCCAACCAAAAGGGGGGGGTGGGGTTTTTCTGGACAAAAATACATAAGTAAAGAGTTGTTTTATAATTTACATAATAGTTTTAATTCATTATATCTTATTGTTTTATCGCAGAGTAAGCAAGCACAAAGTAATACATACTAAAATTAACAATGTAGTAGTGTATGGTGGATTTAAATCATGTAATCTATAGACAATATTAGAAACATGTTGAAAATCTTTTCTACAATATGGGCATTTAACAAGTTTCGAAATACATGTTTTACAAATGAGATGTTTGCATAAACATTCATTAACAAAATAATAATTATTATCATTACATAAACATATACTACATTCTTGGTTTAAAAATTTATAGTAAGACATAATTAATAGGTATATGGTCTAAAATTTAAACATTGTTGAAGTTGATGTTCACTATCATTTATAAATGTCCAATAATTATGAGATTGTACGTGTGGTACATATAATTTATGTAAATTATTCATGATAGAAGTTAAAATATCTTGTTTAAATTCTTTCAATAATTCAATAGTAAAAGCTTTTCTACAAAAAGGACATTTAACAAGTTTTAAAACACAATGGTTACAAACAAGATTATTACATAAGCATTGGTTAATAAAATAATAATCGGTATCATTTTGTAAACATATAATACAATATTCGCCCCACAGTTCGTAATAAGTCATGATGTAATCGGATTGTTTTTTACACAAATAAATTGTTCATGTCTATACACAATTGTTCTTTATTAATACCATCAGTCTCTAATAACTCTTTACACTTATGGTAACTATGAAATAATAGTTGAGGTACAATATCATTATTTAAAATAATGTTTTTAAATGTTGAATATTGCCATCTAGTAACTTCTTCACGTAAAATATAACTCATAAGTTCAATGCTTTCTAAAAAAGCTGTATAGAAATATTTATCATGTAGCACATTATTGATGATTTCATATGACATAACATCTTCACTGTCGTAGTCTATAGATGTGAAGAAAGCGTGTAGAAGTGCCGATCTGTATAGAAAGTTATCTATAGTACATTCAGGATCATCATCTGGAAATTCCATATTAAAACAGTTCACATAATGTTGTTCCTTCTTTAGCAGTAATTATAAAATTGAATTCTGCTCTTTTGGTTTCACGTATATGTTCATCAGTTAATAGTTTTCCATCTACTAATAATCCTTTTGAATGATCCGATGTATATCCAAGAAAAAATGGATTCTCTTTGTACGATTTCAAATTAAGTTTATATTTATTATTTTCACATTGTAGTAATGTAGAGTTGATGTCCTGTACACATTGGTTACATGTAAGACAATGTTCACTAGTAAGTAGTTCTGATAGTTCATATTTATAAATTAAATATTTTTCATAATTAAGAACTTTATCAAAATTAATAGTTGAAGGATAAATAACATGTTTATCCATCTTTGTATTTGTTCAAACTAGCTGTATATCTGTTACTACCACATTCTAGTAGTATATGTTTAATATCTCTTAAACATTTAATGCAAGTAAGACAATCATCATTTCTAATTAAATCTAACAGTTCATATTTATAACCTAGATATTCTTCATAAGTAATAACTTTATTAAAATCAAGCTTAGAATTAGGTATAGACATAACTGTAGTGTAAAAAACAATGTAAAAATTTACTGTAGGACCATATGTTATATACAGTATAAGACCGCCTACATACTTGAAAAACACTTTAAAAATCTACCAATCTCTGATGGAATGTTTATGTAGTAAAACCTCAAGTACATTTACAAAATCATTATCATATGGTAGTATATTTTGTTTACAATATATAATATATGCATTATACATTAAAAGCCAAGAATTATAGTGTATACCTATAGTTCTACACATAGAAGGCATATTAACAGCTGGTATAATAATTATATTATATTTTGATAAAAAATGTTTCAATATACTTTCTATATCCATATCAGGCCCTAAATATTTAGGTGCATTTATAAAAAGCATTCCATAAAATCTTCATATGGTTCACCATCTAATGTAATAATACATTGTGGTTTTATAGATAAGTCAACATTAGAGCCAACTTTTCTAATGATTTCATCATTTATCATTTCAATGAACACCTCACCAATTTATACCTAAAAATACTTTAGAATATTGTAAACCATAATTAGTATCAACAATATGATGAGTTTTTTTCCGTGTATTATTCATTCTAGTATTAAGTAAAAGATATAATTCCTTATTTTTAGTATTCTCTTTAGCTCTAATAAAAAGATCTAATTGCTTATGTTTACTATCCATGACTTTAGCTCTAATAAAAAGATCTAATTGCTTTTGGTTACTATTAATGACTGTTGTAAACCACTATACTATAGCTACTATAGTCTTATATTTATAGTATATATTGAAGTGGTTATGTTTTGAAATTCAAGTACTTATAACAATGTCTAAGATGTATAGTTGTAATAGATTGAGAAAGCCAGTATCTAATATTTGTTAAAATTAAACCCATTTGATTGTCACCAGACCATTTAGATATTAAAAGAGCAGTAGGATCATATAGTTCTAAACCAATTCCCCAATAAACATCATGAACACTAGCTTCACCTAGTTTACAATATTTTGTATCTAAAAGAGTATTTAATAGTTCTTTATTTTGTTGATACTTATACATATTACCATTAAACATAATTTCAAAACGTTTTTTATTCCATAAATTAGAATCAAAACCATTAAAATAAGTACCACCTAAAGCTTTTTGTTTATATGGTGATGTTTCTTTTAGTATTTGTTCTGCTAATAATTTATTACCATTAGTAATACATTTGTTATATTGATAGTATTGATCAACACAGTTAAATACTATATTAGATTTATCTTTAAAAGAACATATATACATATTACTAAATGGTGCATCACTACCATAGAATAAGATAACCTTGTTATTCTGTACAACAGGCATGATTAAGATTGTTTATATCCAAATGGTATGGTATCAAAACGGTTAATGATAACACGTTTAGTATAAACAGATCTAAATAGTTTTGTACGATGTTCGCTGGTAACTGTTCTATCACGATTTTTTTAAATTTTTGAATCATAGTGTATAGTAGTAGCATAATGTTCACGATCATTAGCACAATCTACCATAGAGTCAAAATTAACAATTTCTGAAGTATTATAATCTAAAGTTAAGCCTTTAACCTTACATTTAGTAATTGTTTTACCTTCAGAATTTATATATTTATAACCATAATTCTTAGGTCCTAAACCAACATATTCAATAATTTTACCATTAGGTACTTCATCTGCCCAACAACCTAAACGTCCATTAATAATAGGTATATCATATGTATTTGGACGTTTAATATAAAGACAACTATCAGTATCAAAATATAGTACTCTAGTACCTAATTTTTTAAGTTCATTATAAAGTACTAATCTAGCATATGCTGTAACATGTGCTGCAACAGGTACATTAGCTGATTCATGAGGCAAATATTCTTTATTTTTATCGGTATATGCAGCTAATAGAAAATGACAATGATCAAAAAGTTCTAGAGAATGTATAGAAATATCTGGATTTTGCATAAGATCTAAAAAATATTTAACATCACTAATATATTCTGTTTCTGTCATAGTATTATTGTGTGCATTTTTACCCCAGAGACAATTTAGCATAGCTTTAGCAAAAGCTCGTAAACCAGGATTAAATTCAACAATATTTAATAAAATACCTTCAGCTTTAAAATAATCATCTTTAAATTTTATTTCATCATCTAAAGTTTTCACCCATGAAGGATAACCACTAGCTTCTTGTTTAATTTTTAAGAAACTATTGATATATTCTGAATATACATTATCTGACCAATTATCCCAAGACCATTTATGTTCACCGCCATTTAAAGCATGTTTAATTTTAAGTTTTTGTGTATAGCTTTCACCTTGTAACCATCTAATAGCTTTAATAGAATATCTACACTTATTAGGATAACCAGCATCAGATATAATAGCCAAAGATTGTTCAGGCATATAATTTTTTCTCCATGTTTTATTACAAGCTCCAGGCAATGTTAAAGATTCTGTAAAAGGATTAATATCATTATCAATAAAAAGTTTAATAAATATACCGCAACCACGTCTTAAAATATCAACATCAGATATACAATATAGTCTCATTTCAATATCGAAATCAAAACCACATTTTTCAGAAACTTTAAGATTGTACCATTTCATAAATATTGTACTAGCTTCAGGATTCATCATACCAGGTTTATACAAAGAGACTGGTAAATAAGGACCTATATATCCATCATATTCTCCAGTGTTAGCCCAAAAAGGAAAATAACCTTTAGATAATTCATTAATACCAAAAGTTTTAGGAAATGCTGATAATGGCATTTGTAGATAACTCAAAGAATCTATAAGTGTAACTCCAAAACATTTTAATGAAATTATATTGTTACCTCTTATAATAACTGATGGTTTACAAGTACTTTCTTGTATTATATGTCTAAGTATAAATTGTGCATCATAGCCTTTAGAATTATGAGCTACAGCACATATACCTTTATGTTTTGGCTGAAATAACCAAGTACAAAAATATTTTAAAGTTGAAGAACCTGAAAAGATTGTTTGTCTAGATTCTGATTTTGAACAAATACAAGAATCCTTTATAGGTTTTGATATACAAATATCACATACTTTATGGGCAACACAAAAATTTGGAGAATGTTCACCTGTGCTTAAAAACATACATTCAAAATCATAAAAAAATGTATAATTGTTTAATTTTAGCATCCTTATTATATTTAGGTATAAAACAATCATGATCTGAACCAACAATTTGTTTACAGTATTTACATTTTCTAGAATTTAAACATATATGTCGTTTATTTGTAGCTACAACTGTTTGACCACATTCTTTACATTTATAAACTTCTGAACAGATGTTTGTTGTTTTTCTAACAAGTTTATGATTATTGTAACATGTATCACTACGAAATGTCCGTTTACAATCAGTACATAATTTTGGAGTTCCATATGCACATATAGAATCAGCATAGCATTCACATTTTTTACGACATTTATGTTTACCAACAGTACTATAGAATACATTACATGATTCACAGTGATAACTGTTGCCTTTAAAACCACATATACTGGTTATACAATCAAAATGATGATGATGATTATATATATGTATGGATATACCATTATAGGGTGATGCATATACTAAAGTTCCATGTTGGTCCCAAACATTAAGTTTATAGTAAGGTCTTAAATGTTCACTCATTATTTTAAATTCTTTAATACCACATTCTATATCAGTTGATAAATCACAAGCAGCTAATAATTCTTTAGCAGCTTTACTTTGTGTTATTCTATTTGAACGCCTAATATTACTCCATAATTGTATCCATTCATGTGTATTATTTTTATTAGCATGGGCTATACAAACACATATAGCTCTGGCAAAACATAGACTATCTGTATAATTTAAAATTCTAACAATTGATTTCTTATTTTTTAGCATATTATCAATACTAACATGACATCCATGTTGTATATTAGTACGTCCACGACCTCCAGGTATAATTGTATGTGTCATTTCTAA
This sequence comes from Archivesica marissinica, assembly GCA_014843695.1. Lineage (NCBI taxonomy): Eukaryota > Metazoa > Mollusca > Bivalvia > Venerida > Vesicomyidae > Archivesica > Archivesica marissinica. The sequence goes on along the minus strand of CM026395.1, from coordinate 47,719,853 downwards.
ACGGAGACCTTTATCTTCCATTTTAAATGATTTATTACTTTGAGCAACTTTTTGAATTTCAGTTAAAATATTATTACCACTGATTGTAGAGCTGTAGCAAATGGTATATGTATACCAAAGCCTAATGTAGGATGTGATACAGATATTCTAATTTTATCATTATTATCAACATTACCAAATTTCTTTAAGTCATTAACTATAGAATCAAATCGCTCAGGTGTATAGTGTTTACCACCATCAATTATTAAATCATAAACACGACTAGATGTCTTAAATTTGCGTGAAATTCTATAATCTCTTTCCAATATTTCATATGTAGAATCATTATCTTCATTTTCTGAAGATTCATCCGAAGATTGTGAATAGTTGACCAGTGGCATGGTTACTGTAGATAAGAGATACGTGTAGACTTCATCTTATATAGACATAGGAGGTCTATAAACCTATAAAAGGAGAGACAAAATAGTTATTAGATACATTGTTTAAAACAATATCACTAAAGATGGATACTCGAGACTTCTCAAATTATAGATGTTATAAATGTAATACATTAGGCCATTGTTCGGCTAATTGTAAAGCTTCAAAAGCTAAAATACAAGCTGTTAAAGTGCAGTATAAGAAGAATATTAAATGTATAACATGTAAAGAGATTGGACATTATGGAAATGAATGTAATGCACCAAAATGTTCATTATGTTACCAAATAGGTCATAATAAGGATACATGTAATGAAGATAAATGTGTATGCTATAAATGCCATAATATGGGACATTATCCTACATCATGTCCTAATGATGAAAAATTAAAAAATATTACATGTTATAAATGTAAGCATAAGGGTCATTATGCTAATTACTGTAAAATATTAGTATGTACCAATTGTGGTGGTACTGATCATTTAAGTAAAGTATGTCCTGATGTAAGACTGTTATAAATGTCATATGCCTGGACATTTTGCATCTAATTGTGAAATAACGACCGAAATTAAAGATGATATTCAAGAACCAACACCAAATCAACAAGGAATGATAAATTTAGAAGATCCCGACAATACAGATACAGATAATACACTGATAATAAGTGATGATGACGATGAATGGCTTGGTAAATCAATATTGAAAGTGGAAAAATCAAATAATGCTGTAAAAGAGCTTAAGAAGCTGAAGAAAAACAATGGTCTAGGAAAACGTAAATATAATGATATATTGGATGCATTTGTAAAGGACACTCAAGATAATAAAAAAAAATATACATTTTAAAAAAATCTTGAGCCATATAGTGTATATAAACAAGTTAAAATGAATCATTATAATAAACAATTAAAGCCTATAAGATGTATAATTTGTAATTACAAATTATATAACTGTAAAGGTTTTTATTGTAATAAGTGTATACATAATAGATATAATGTGTATATAAAAATACATGATTATAAATATCCAAAATGTTGTATACATTGGAAGGAAACATAGGAGCTGGTAAAAGTACATTATTAAAACGTATTGCTAGAACATTCAACAAATCTCATATATATCCTGAGAAAGTAGAAGAATGGACATGTGTACATGGATATAAAAATGATTATAATATGTTGGATTTAGGTAAAAATGAATCAAAACAATATGCATTTTTGTTACAATTACCAACTTTAGAAAGTCATAGAAACACTTTGAAAGAAATAAATAATAAACCAGGCAATCATTTTTGTGAAAGATCACAATGTAGTTGTCAAAATGTGTTTACCAGATATTGTATTGAGAACAATACTATGACTGATTGCCAAACAGCTGTATATGATAATATGGTTTATAACATGAGAAAACCAGATCATATTTTATATCTGAATACACCACCAGATATATGTTTAAAACGCATAAGAATACGTGATAGACCTGAAGAATATCAACTAGATATAGAATTTTAAATGTATTACATAGATATCACCAAGAATGGTTATCTAATGAAGAAATACCAACAACAATATTACATTATGAAAACAATCTAGAACATATAATGGATACAATACATACTGTTTTATCTCTGCATGATTGTTAATCATTTGTTGAATATTTGATGTCCTTTTTACCAATAGGTTTTTGCTTCATCGATTTTGCTATTTTAATAGCTTCTTCATTATTAGAAGATGTACTATGCTTGCGTTTTCTACTACTTTTTTCCTTTGTATCTGATGATTTATAATATTTATCTTTTTTATCATTATGCTGCTTAGATTGTTTTTCTTTTGTATCAGAAGTTATATTCATTGATTTTTTATTAATATGAATATTAGGTACCTTTATAGGTGTATACGGTATTTCTGTATCAATATTTGTAAATTTAACTGGAACATTAATTTCTTCAGGTATAAATACCAAACGTTTCTCATTCATAAATCTACACATTTCTCTAGAATGAATAACAATTTCTTCTAATGATTTTCTCATATGAACAAAATTATAATTTGATAATTTAACTTCATTTAACAAATCTGCATAATTATTACCTGTTGATGGCTCATATGGTATATCAGGTATAAGATTATAAGGCTTATTAAATGCCGTATTATCTATAACTGGCAAACCATTTTCAACCATACAACTTGCTAATATATCTTCCATTATTACAGAACTCATAATAAGCTATCAGATACAAAGGAATATTGTTTTTACTATTACTGTTGTATATACTATGTTTTTATAGTAGTGCATGTTATTAAAACATTTTAATAATATTTTAGCCAATAGAATTAGTTAGCCAATAGAAATATAAAAAATGTTGTTTTAAGTACTTTGTTTACATAATAGCATGTTATAATACATGTATGCATAAATTGTTATTGTAATAAAAATGTATTTCTGCACGTACATAAAATGTTGTATTTATTTTTGCATGTATACATAGACAATATATGTTTTTAATTATAATGCTTATATATATGAAATAATGTAAATAAAATCTCATAATCTATATATATTTTGTTTGTTATTGTCATAAAACATGGATAATAATGATAACATTATTTTCCGGCATCCTAGCAATATATTTATTGCAGGCCCTAGTGGTAGTGGTAAAACTGTAACTGTTGGTAAAATAGTAAAATATAGAAATATATTATTTGACAAACCTATAGGCAATGTATATTGGTGTTATAAAGAATGGCAATTTCAATATGAAGATGTTAAAAAAGAAGATAAAGATGGTTTAATAACATTTATAGAAGGAATACCATCAGATGATGATACTTATTTTCCAATATCTCCAGATATTCCCTATATGATTATATTTGATGATATGATGGGTACTGAATATGAAGATAAAATTGTATCATGGTTTACACGTAAAGGTCATCATAGAGGTGCTACTTGTATATACATAACTCAAAATTTATATCAACAGACTAAGAATTCTAGAAATATAAATTTAAATTCTAAATATATGTTATTATTTAAGAATAGTAGAGATAAAGGTCAAATAAAAGTTTTAGCTGGACAATCACAAATTAAACATTTAATAGAAGCATATCATAATGCTACCCAAGTTCCATATGGTTATTTATTATTGGACTTTCATCCAATGACGAAAAATTTAGACTAAAAACCGACATTTTTCCACACACAGATCATACAGGTGCTAGAATATATATATAAAATATGAATGTCTATGTTTTAATAAATCGTTTATTGAAGGAACAAAATCCTGAAAAACGTGAAAAATTATTATCTATAGGAAATAATCGTTTAATGAAATGGTTTATATCAATAGCTAAAGGTATATTAGATAATGAAATACCTATGCCTAAACAAACTTTAAAGTTTATGAAAAAACATGAAAATATTATAAAAGCTATAGGTGATAGTAAAACATCTATGATAGATAGAAAAAAATTACAACTTACTAAAGGTGGTGCAGGTTTCTTAGGAGATGTAATGATACGTACATTTATGAATTGGAAAAGTGTAAAAAATGTTATTAAACCTAAAATAGTTAAGAAAAAAACTAAGAAAATAAGTAAAAAAAAGATAACTTTTAAAGAACCTATAACATCTACACCTGTAAAACCTACAGGTATTATGTTAGAAACTATGACACCTATTATGAGTCCTATATCATCTTTAGGTATAGATACACCTCAAGGTTTTAGCTCCAATAATTCAATATCTGATGATATTAGTAATCCTTTAGCATGGTCACCATTAAATAAACAACCTAATATAGTTCAATTACCATCTATGACTTCATTTTTAACACGTATAATGCCCACAAAACAATATAAATCTCCAATATTAACTAATTGGAATAATATATTTGATAATAATAAAGAACCAATTAATAAATCTGCATTACTTGATGATTTATCTCAATACTTATAAATATATGTAACACATAATATAATATCATTTAATGTAATGGTATCATGGGTAGAAAACATAAAAATAAACATCTGATAAAAGTACATAATAATAAAATAAAACATAAAACAAAACATAAGAATCAATACGGAGGTATTAAGGCTAAAGATATTAGAATATTTTTGAAAAGAATAAGAATATTATAAATATAGTAGTTATATATTTATATAATCATAAGTAATAATATCATGGCTGGAAAACATACTATTAAAAGACATAGAAGACATAATATACGTAAAACAAAATGTAAATTAGGTAGAAGAAATCAACGTGGTGGTCTTATACCATTACCACTAATTGCATTAGGAGCTGGCCTATTAACACCTATTATAGCTGATGGTGTTAAAGATCTTATAAAACGTTTAGGTGTATAATATATTTATTTATAAGCTCATTATCGAAATATATAGTTATCATGAAAACAGTTAAAAATAAACAACCATTAATAAAACGTTATGGTAAAGTTTTATTAGGTTTACGTAATACACCAGATACATTTAAACGTAATATAATAAAACATTGTGATAAATGTTTAATAAAATGTGAATGTTGTCATAATGTATTAAAGGGTCATGTAAATATGAATAAGAGTCATAAAGCTTCATTAAAGCATTGGAGTAAGGATATACGTTTTTTAGCCGATAAAACTATATCTACTAAACGTAAACGTAAAATAATAACACCTAAATTAATAAATGTACTAATAGATAGTGTAAAATCTAAAGTAGAACATACATTATGAATAAAATGGTTTTAGTACCTGAGGCCCATGTAGAGGAATTAAAACGTTTACGTTTATATCAACGTGCTAAATTACCACCTAAACCAGAAATAATACAAACTGTAGATATACAAAAAAATATTGATGAATTAATGACAGATCCTAATATATCTGCTACAGAAAAAATGCATCGTTATGGTGAATATATGTTAAAATATAATAGTTTTAAAGACCAAGCTATATATACTAGTGAACTAGCTAAAGCACCTACATATACACCTGATATATTAAAACCTGTATCTGTTGATAATGTAATTACAGGTATACCTAAAACTATGCAAAAACCTATAAAAAAATTATTAGAACAATTAAAAGGTCATACTAATGTTACTTGGGATGAAAAAGGTATTGTAAGTATTAATGGTAAAATTATAATAGGTAGTAATATAACAGATATTATGAATGATGCAGCTAGAGAAAGAAAATCTAGAACAAATGCTGTAGGTTGGTTAGATGTTGCTGAAGAATTAGTAAATAAAAATCAAAAAATAAATGTTGGTAATAAACGATGGAGTAATTTAGTAAATAAAGAATTGATTAATAAAAGAAAAGGTAATATAATAAATACACCATCTGGTAAAAGACCTTTGAAGAAAAAACAGCAAAAACGTATATTAGATGCAGAGACTTCTTTTACAGATGATAATTATGATGATGATGATCAAATAAAAAGTAAAAAATGGTTAAATTGGTAATAGATAAAATTTTAAATTCTATTTATTATGATATAAAAAAGATCCAGCATCTTTTTCAGGAATCGGTAAATTATATAAAGCAGGAAAAATATTATTAAAATCCTTAACTTTAAAAGATGTTAAAACTTGGTTATCAGAACAAAAAACTTATACATTACATAAGCCCTATAATAAGAACATTTAAACGTAGAAAAACTATAGTAGCTGGAATAGATTTTCAATGGCAAGCAGATTTAGCAGATATGCAAATATTTAGTACACATAATAAAGGTTATCGTTATTTATTATGTGTTATTGATGTATTCTCAAAAATGGCTTGGGTATAACCTATAAAAAATAAATTATCTAAGACTTTAATACATTCATTTAATGCTATATTAAATGAATCGCATAGAAAACCTAAAGCTTTACAAACTGATAAAGGTAGCGAATTTATTAATGAACCATTTCAAAAGTTTTTAAAGAAAAAAAATATACATTTTTTTACAACAGAAAACCCTGAAACTAAAGCTAGTGTTATTGAACGTTTTCTACGAACCCTTAAAGGTAAAATGTGGAAATATTTTACGTATAATAATTCAAAAAAATATATAGATGTATTACAAGATCTTATAGATAATTATAATATTTCTAAACATAGTTCTACGGGTTATAAACCTAAAGATGTTAATATTGGTAATGAATATATTTCCGATAATATTAACTATGTTGATAAACCTAAAGATATTATATCAATTAAAATTGGTGATCAAGTAAGAATTAATAAAACTAAAAAACATTTTACTAAAGGTTATTTACCAAATTGGACATTAGAAATATTTATTGTATATAAAGTTATTAAAGGATCTCCAACAACATTTAAGGTTCATGATTTGAACGGTGAGGAAATAAAAGGTTCATTTTATAGGAATGAATTACAATTTATTAAAAATAAAGGCGATTATGATATTGAAAAAATATTAAAACGAAGAGTAATCATTAAAAAAGGTTATAAAATTAAAGAAATATTTGTTAAGTGGAAAGGTTACGGAAATTCATTTAATGAATGGATACAAGTTTAAAGAAAGATATAAACATGGAATCAATATCTATAAAATCTATAGATAATGATCTTAGTAAAACCATGACACCATCTATAAATCTAATAAAACTAAAGATTTATCTGGTCTATATAGATACACAGCTCAGATGTTACTCATCTATTGTGTTTTTGCAGCATCAGTGTGGGGTCTAGCATATGGTGATACAAATAATAAAGACGTTTGGCTTGTTCTTTTAAGTACAATAACTGGGATAGGTTTACCTTCACCTAAAATATCGAAACGAAGATAATGGAAGATTTCTATATAACCCTTATGAGTGATAGTTCTTTAAATATATATCCTAATAATACAGTAGCAGAATTTAGATGTAATTTAGTTAAACCTATAAACCTAAATAAAGAAGAATGGCGGGTAGCCCTAACTGAAATCACCTATCCAGGGGCTATATTAATTGTTATAGAAGGTGAACAACATTTTGAGCTTACATTACCTGATAATATAGAAGTTTTAGAACCAGGACCTTATAGAGGTACTATACCTCTAGGTTTCTATGATACACCTTTACAATTTATGCAAATGATAAATGCTTGTATAAAAGATATATTAGATCGTGTAATTAAAATAAATATAAATAGTATACTTGAATCAGATGATGTACTTCAAATATTACTTAAATTTCGTAGTAGTAATAGTGTATGCGAATTATATACAATTCCTGCAAAGGTTAATATAGGTTTAACGTTTCATCCTAATATATGTAGAAAATTAGGTTTTTTAAATGCTACTACAAATTATATTTTACATCCTATAGATATAGAACCATCTCCTTTTAAAGAACCTGTTAATCTATTAATTAATGATAGTTCTATATATGTTTACATAGATATTATAGAGCCTGTAATAATATCTGATGGTGAAGAACAATTACTACGTGTTTTACCTTTTAAAGTTAAAAATAATGTTAATCTTTATAGTACTAATGAATTTCAACATGATCAATATATAAAAATAAATCGTAATCGTATAGATGAAATATCTGTCAATATAAAAAACGTTTTAGGTAATAATATTCATTTCCATGATGGTAAGTGTATACTAACATTACATTTTATAAGAGACGATATATTTAATAATTTCGTATAATGGAACGTTCTGAAAATTTCTATATTACATTAGATAGTCAACGTATTAAATTTAAATCTGAACAGGATAATAATGCTGATTTTAAAGTCTCTATACCTAATGGTATAACTCTAAGTAATGATAAAAAATTGGAAGTAGGTTTAGTTGATGGTATTATACCTAATAAAGTATTTAACATTACAGATTCAAACAATACATTTTTTTTAGTTATTAGAAATCCTCGATACCCCCAACGTTTAATAAGTGGTTACAAGAGTATATCAATATATAATGATTATTTTTTTTATGATTCTCAAAGGAATCGTAAAATGAATTATAATTATAGATATGTCATGTTTTATCATTATAAAATCATAAAAGATGTTAATCATGAATTTTTATCTGATTTTTTCCCAGATGATCATCTAGATGATGAAAAATTTGCTATCAAATATGGTGTAAAACGAAGTTTTATGGGGCCTAAGGATAATAATATTTCTAATAAATATTATGATAATATTTGTACATTATTACCATTTAAAATACCTATTGGAGTTTATAATGATTATAAAATCTTAACAAGTATTATGGAAGATAGCTGGAATAAAATGTTTAGTACTTTGTGGGCATCTACAAAATATAATCTTTGGAAAGCATCATCTAGTGCTTGGGATATTGGTGTATCTTTATCTTGGGAATATAACCATAATCCTTATTATATGTATTATAAGAAAAAATCATTATCTTTAGTATCAAATATTCCAGAAAATTTAGGAATCCTTGTACCTACATTATTAGGTAATATGTTAGGTATCGATTCAAGTCAAGAAGTTATTAGTGTACGTAATAAACCTCATTATTTTGCATTCCCTAAAATGGATTGTTTTGTTCATGAACCATATTTGTATTTAGGTCTTACAAACCTATATGTATATACAAATATTATAGATTTTAGTATAGTAGGATCTGGACAATCACAATTACTAAGACAATTTACATATAATCAAGCTCCTAATGTAACTACTCATAAAAGTATACAATTTAAACATATACATTATTTACCGATTACTGATAAACGTATAAATGATATATATATATTTATACGTAATGAATTAGGTGAACCTATTCATTTAACTGGTGATGTTTGTATAGTTAGGTTAGAATTTCGTAGAAGACCATTATGAATATACCTGTGTATAGAGGTCGTGTTAGACAACGTGGCTATGGTTTAGCATTACACTAAAAACTGTAGGCAGTAATCTTATACCATATTTAGTCGATAATATGGCTAGTACTTTAATCAATGAAGTTACCAGTGGTGTACATGATGTAATAAAACAGCCATAAACATGTTGCTAAAAAAGGGGTAAAAATGTACTTACACATGTTACAAATAAATTATTAAAAGATTTGAAAGAAGATAAATTAATGACTGCTCTAACTGGTAATAAAACTAAAAGTATAAAGGGACTTATTAACATAAATAAAGTTCAGTCTGGTTCAGGACATAGAAAACGTTGTAACGATCATTCTTTTAAAACAGTTAAAAAACGACGTTTAGATTATTTCGATTAATAAAAATATAAATATGATTACAGGTTCTACTTTATGTAATAAAGGGGAGTTGGACCTCTATAGTATACCTCCAATACTTACAACAATGGATAGAGCTTTTATTACTGAACATCAACCATTAGTTAGTCCTGGTGATAATACAGCACCTATTGAATTTATAATTCCTAGGCAAACTGAAAAATGGACAGATCTTATGGATCTAGAATTAAACCTTAAAATTCAAATGCTTAAGGGTAATGGTGATCCAATTGTTGATGCAAATAATGTATCTATTATAGATAATCCATTACATTCTTACAGAGCTTATTTTGAAACTTTATGTGGTTCTAGTGAAAATGAACAAAATATGTTAAAAGATACACAAATGTGGTCAAAAGCTCAAAAAGATGGTTTACGTAATTATACTGTTCAAGATGGTGCTGACGCTATTGTTAGTGGCCAAAGTTCTATAGAGAGTCATGACAATTTAATAAAACAACATATAGTAGAATTACAAGGAAAATTACATACAGATATTACCAGACAATCTACCTAATATGTGTGAATTAAAAATTAGATTAGTTAGATCTTCTCCAGCTTTTTATATGATAGGTGACGATTCAGTAGACTTAGGTGCTAAAATAAAAATTATTAAAGCAGTATTGAAAGTACGTACAGTATCTTTAGATCCTAATGTATGGATATCTTTAAATAATGCACTTAGATCTGCACCTATGAAAATACCTATTAAACGTGTTGATATTAATGTATTTACTGTTATGAATGGTCTAGTATCTAAAATAGAATCAAATCTAATACATGGTCAAATCCCAAAAAGAATTATTATAGGTCAAGTTAGAAACTCTGTAATGAATGGATCTAAAACTGAATCACCATTTTCATTTGAACATTTTGATATCTCTAAATTAAAAATTACTGTTAATGGTACTAGTATAGATGCTAATCCATTAAAAATGAATTTTTCTTCTAAGAATAGTGAAGTATGTCAAAGTTATAGATCTTTTTGGAAAGGTCTTGGTATAGAACATGGTAAAGATCTTTATGTATTTCCAATATCTGTATATAAAGCAAACCATACTTTATGGGCTGTTGATTTTACACCCGATTTAGGATGTGAAGAAGGTCATCTTCATCCTATTAAAAATGGTAATATAGAATTTGATATGGAATGGTCAAAACCTCTACCAGTACCTATAAATGTTATTGTTTATGCTGAATATGATGATATGATTATGATCGATGGTCTACGTAATGTTATTACATCTTAAATTATGGATACATACACTTTACAATATATTTTAGATACAATTTTTCCATCTTTAAAAGGTGTTGTATGTGCTAGAGATGAACTATTATCTATTGATAAACATTGTAAATGTTATATAGTTAATACTGATCCAATTTCTAAACCTGGTAAACATTGGGTTTTAATTTATCGTATTAATGCTCTTAAATGTTGTTATTTTGACTCATATGGTGGATATAATCCTATTGAAAACGATATAGCTAATTTCTTAAACATTAATTGTTTAAAAGTATTTCGTAATAGAAATCGTTTTCAATCTGATTCTACTCAACTATGTGGTGTATATTGTTTATATGTATTATATGCTATTGTACATTATAATCATACTTTTTCACATATAGTACTTAATACTTTTAGTTTTACTGACTATTTATCCAATGATATGTTACTAACTAAATGGTTTAGACATTTTTACCATTCACTTAAACACTTGAAGAATACCGGAAAAAACATCATGTGCCAAACTTGTGTTTCAAGGATGTAGGAGGTATATAAGATGGTGTTAAACATTCACTCTTTACATTGTTTTTTGAGCTATTTAATAAGAACAGCATCATGAATTCTACAACTAAATTAAATGCTGATAAAGCTGTATTAACATTTACAAGCAATATTAATATAGATGTACCTCAAGATGAAGAAATTGATGAAGTCATTATGGATATTTCAGCAAACATCAAATATCGTTTGGATGGTAAAACAAACTGGATAAAATGTAATGAAGATGCATTCATAGAATCATAACGATTAAAATATGTGCTACTAGATGCTAACAATCAAATACTACTGTCTGAACATTTAGATGGATCTCTTGTGACACCTATAACAACAAAGACAAAAAGTGTTGGTACACAATCTACATTGGACACATATACGTGTAAAGTATGTGACTATTTCAACAATGAACCATCAACATCTATGAATATTCAACAACAACCAAAAGTACATTTGGTTATGAATAAACAACCGACTGTACAATTTCAAGATGGCTGTATGGATACAGAACAAGATGTTATATTTGTTAAGAAAGAACAACTAATATATGATGATAAAATTCATATTAAGCAAGAACCTAAAGAACCATCTTTAAGCTGGAAACATCGTCTGAATAATCTTCAACAATCATTTACAAAATCTATGGATATTAAAGCAAATACACCATGGAAAGATCGACTTGATGGACTTCACAAATCATTCAAAAATCGTTGTACATGCCAGAAATGTAAACCTACGCATCTAAATTCAAAATCATGGACAAATAGAATTCAACAAATAAAGAAACATAACAAATATATTGATGCTGAAAAACGTATTCAGAAGAAACAACTACTAAGACGTAGTTCAAGAATAGCCGCTAAACGAAATTAAATAGAGTGAATGTTTTAACAAAAACATAGTGCTTATAATACATTCCAAAAAGGAACAGTGTTATTCAATGGAACAGTGTATATAATGAAACTTTTATAACATATATGTTTTTATTATATCAACAACTATTGTTAACAAACTGTCTTATAATATGTATTTAGGACCTAAAATGAACATTGAATGTTTATTAAGACATTTTCTTTCTAAAAATAATTTAACATTTGTTCATAAAGATAATATACACTCTATGTGTATAACTATATGTATCAGATATGATTATTGGATTTTAATCTATAATAATTATATAAATAAATTCTATTTAACATTTGATGTAAATTTTATTAATGTTCTTGATGTTTTTCTCTATAAACATTCTATTAAATAATATGTTTTTTATTATACAATCAAAAAAAATTACATGCTTACTCTTTTATATATGTGCATGTTTACTCATATATGTTTTTATATTTAATCTGCGTTAGACAATAGTCTATTGGAAATAAAAAAAAATTCTATGAAAATGTCTTTATTTATTTACTACCAAAACATTAGTACAGATGGGGTTCGAACCCATGAGGATATTTTTATCCATTGGATCTTAAGTCCAACGCCTTAACCACTCGGCCACTGTACTGTCATGAATTATATTGGTTATTTACACATTAAAACCCCCACCCCCCCCTTTGGTTGGCGATATATTTATGACCTATAGTGCCTCCTTTTTAGAATGTACCGGTATGAACCCATTTTGACCCATAGTGCCTCCTTTGACTTGCCCAAGGTGCCCCCAATACTACTCGTGTGGCTATAAATATACTATCGTTATATGGTATAAACCCTAAATTAACGTTAGCCTATGGTTATTATATTACAAACAACGAACAGACAAGTAGGGTGTTATTGAATGATAATACAGAATATATGTTAACTGAAGGTTCTGGAAGGTTGATGAGCGGTGCTTATTGTCAAGGGAAGAAGGTTCCCCCGGAACATATTGCCCACATGTCGTGGAAAACATTGTAGCGAATAGTTTTAAAACTATATATCAACGGTCCTTTTCAGGGCCCATAATAAAATGAAATAAAAACCTCTTAGATTTTGTCAACTATTTTTATTATATATAATTCTACCACAACATCAAAAATATAATAATAAATGTAATAACTACACTAATTCATGTTATAGAACGATATATACATCAAATGAAATGAGAGTTCTATTATTAGACATTCAATAGGTCATATTTTTTAATTCATGTTATAACAATATATACATCAAATAAAAACAGAGTACCATTATACAAAAATGTAATAGTGTTTGTTTTTTAAAAACAGTCAATGTTAAAAACACATCTTACTGTGTTAATTGTACAATATCTTTTCTTATAGATTCAATAGTCTTTTTTTGCGAAATGCCTTCAATGGTTCAGGTCTCTCCTTGGTAGGTTCTTCAATTCGCTGTTTCTTTTTCAATGGAGCCTCAAAATCATCTAGGTTATCCATGAAGGTAATGGAGCCTCAAAATAATCTAGGTTATCCATGAAGGTTCGTTTTCCTCTTTTGTTTTTGGTGTTGAAACATATCATATTTGGTAGCTCCCCCTTAAATCGTTTTCCTCTTTTGTTTTTGGTGTTGAAACATGTCATATTTGGTAGCTCACCCTTAAATGGTGTTCCAGGTAAAATACCTGAGTCCAAATCTACATCCATGGCGGAAATATCCTCCACACCCCATGTTTTATCGGCGTTGATATTGGTTTGTGGTACAATTTATGGTTCCTTACTAGCCTCAAAACCGCTCGATTCAGGTTTATCATAGGTAGAGTAAATAGCATTCTCCTTTTTCAATGTATATTTTTCAGGACATGTAGTAGCATGTTGCCCCAGTTTGTTACATTTATAACATGTTATATTATTTATAAATTTTGTCGGTTGTGTTTTGTTGGTACATTCATTCGCATAGTGTCCTTTTTTCTTACAAATATAACAATAAATGTTTTTTTGTCAATGTTCATTTCCATATTAGTATAAAACCATAAGTCATTTAACTTCAGACTCATTTCATTTAATTGTTGTTGTATACTCATGATTGTTACTGAATGATTGTCAAAGTAGTGAATAAATAATGTCTATGAAATAACCTATATTTATAGTAAACCAAGCTCTAAAAAGTGTATATAAGAATAGAAATCAAAATAACAAAATCAGTCATATAATAATGGCTACAAAATTAGTAGAATATTCTGATTCTTCTAGTAGCGATGAATCTTCAAATGAAGATTCTTCAAATGAAGATTCTTCAAATGATGATTCCTCAAATAAAATATTACATACTAAACAAACATATTATAAAATTAATGAATTACAAAGTAGAAAATCAAGAAAATATAGATCTCAAAGTAAAGTATATGATTTAACGTTTAATCAATATGATAAACCATTTGATTTTACTAATGAATTATTTAACAATTTAGTAACCCAAATAAAAGAAAAATCAAACGTACAACCAAATGATAAAATTAGATTTTCTATTACACATCCTACATTAGAATTTGGTATTCATATACCATTTAATGATGCAAAATATATATCAGGAGAGACATTATTAAATGAAATTGAAAGAATTAGTCAAAGTAATAAAGAATTTAAAATACATGATAATGGTTTGAGAGTTGAATTTACGCATACATCAATGCCTATTGGAGGTAGTAGAAAAAACATGCATCATGGTAGTGAAAAAAGCATTGATAATATGATAAATATAAAACAAAGCATTATTAAAATAGAAAATAGTGAGGATAGTATGTGTTTAGCTAGATCTATTGTTGTATGTATGTGTAAATTAAATACTGATAAAAGCGATGAATGGAAAAACTATTAAATAAAGTAGGTCTAAACATAAACCAGAAATGTGGTATTGAAGAATATAAATTAATTCAAAACGAAATATATCCGGAATATATTATTAAAATACATCAACAACATGGGGAACATTTATTTGAACCATATACAATGACTGATAATAGTAAAGTTATTCATTTATATTATCATGATAATCATTATGATAGTATTATCTCAATCACAGGTTTTTTGGGTTATAGTTATTTTTGTGAATATTGTGATGTGGGGTATAGTAATAAAGAGTATCATAAATGTCGTAACATATGTCAATGTTATTCGCATGAATTATGTGAAAAAAAAGAACCCGTTCATTGTAATACTTGCAGGCGTTGGTTTGTTAGTATATCATGTTATGAAAATCATAAAACAATTAAAGGAAAACATAAGAAAAATATATGTTCATCTGTACAGTTATGTAAAAAATGTGATACTCTATTAATAGAAGGTAAAAAAAATCATATATGTCCAGGGTTTAAGAAATGTAAATATTGTAAATTAATAGTGCCATTGGATCATGATTGTTATATACCAATATATGTATCTGAACCATTAAAACAAGGTCCTAAAATAGTACCTTATATATTTTATGACTTTGAATGCAAATTTGATGATGGAGAGCATAAACCAAATTATTGTGTAGCTCAACGGGCGTGTGATAAATGTATTTGTAAATCAGTTACCGAATATTTTGACCATTGTAATAATATTGAAGGTGAAAAACAAATGATATTTGAAGGGAAAAATACATTACAAGAATTCTGTAAATGGTTATTTAACCCTATTCATAATTATTCAACAGTAATAGCTCATAATGGAAGAGGTTATGATACACAATTTGTTTTAAGATATTTAATTACACATGGTACAATTAAACCCGATTTAATTATGAATGGGAATAATATTATGTTATTAAAATATAAAAATATAAGATTAATTGATTCATTAAATTTTATAGGAATACCTTTAGCATCTTTCCCAAACACATTTGGGTTAAAAGAATTAGCTAAGGGTTGGTTTCCTTTTTGGGCAAATACTAGTCAATATCAAAATTATATCGGCCCATATTTATCATTAGACTATTATAAACCAGGGTGTATGAAACCTGAAAATCGTGAAATATTTATGAAATGGTATGAAGATAAAATTAAAAATCAAGATTTTTTTGATTTTAGAAAAGAAATGAAAAAATATTGTATATCAGATGTTGATATTTTAAGAAGAGGGTGTGGGGAGTTTATAATACAATTTCTAAATAGTGATCAAATTAATCCCTTTAGGGAGGCAATAACATTACCTCAAGCTTGTAATAAAGCATGGCGTAAAAATTATATGCCTAAAAATAGTCTTGGGGTTATATCTGATAGTGGTTATCCTAACAAAACTAAATATTCTATTAAAGGGGTAAGATGGCTTCAGGTCTATAGTGCTGATTTAAATAAGAAAATGTGTCATGCATTAAATGGAGGTGAAAAAAAATCGGTAAATATCATGTAGATGGATATTGTGATGGTATAATATATGAATTTCTAGGGTGTTTATATCATGGGTGTGAGAAGTGTTATCCAAATAGAAAATATATTAACCCATATACAAAAAAAACAATGCATCAACTTCATGAAGAAACTATTAAACGATTTAACGAATTAAAAATATTAGGTTATAACATTATTTATATATGGGAATGTGATTTTGATAATTATAAGAATATCAATATCCAATATAAGAATAATATAAATGTATTATACCCATATAGAGAACCTATTAAACCTAGAGATGCTCTATTTGGAGGTAGAACAAATGCTATAAAATTATATCATAAAATAAAAGATGATGAACAAATAAAATATGTTGATATATGTTCTTTATATCCATATGTTAATAAATATAAAAAATATCCATGTGGACACCCAAATATATTAAGCCCGGAACAAATTGATATAAAATATATTAGTGACTATCAGGGTTTAATAAAATGCAAAATACTACCTCCTCAAACATTATGGATGCCTGTATTACCAATACATTGTAATAAAAAATGATATTTACTCTATGTTATACATGTGCTAAGAATGAAGATGATTATTGTAAACATACAGAAAATCAAAGAGCATTGATTGGTACATGGACAACTGTAGAAATACAGAAAGCGTTAGATAAGGGTTATCAAATATTAGAAATATATCAAATATGGCATTGGAGTGAGTGGAGTTCAGATGTATATAAAAACTATATTGATAAATATTTAAAAATGAAACAAGAGGCAAGTGAATACCCAAATTGGGTTAACAATGAAGATGATGAAAAGAGGTTTAAAACTGATTATTTTGATGCAGAAGGTATTGTGTTAGACAATATTGATTATAACCCTGGAAAAAGAGCATTTGCAAAAACTATGCTTAATTGTTTATGGGGTAAAAATGCTCAAAATAACAAATTGCCCCATTGTGAATGTATTAGTAAAGTCTCAAGATTTTTAGATATTATGAATGATAGTAATATTGAGGTCAGTAGTATAGATATGTTTGATCATGATAATTTTATATTAGTGAATTATAAAGATATAACTGATGAAATTGAACCTCATTCATTAGCTAATGTTGTGGTTGCATCATTTGTAACTGCATATGCAAGATTAGAATTGTATGCAGTTCTTGAACTATTAGGTAAAAGAGTATTATACTTTGATACAGACAGTTGTATATTTGTATATAAACCAGGGGAATATAATATTCCTATCGTGGACAGTCGTTTAGGTAAATGGACTGATGAAGTACCTAATGGGAAAATTATAAGCTATGTTGGTTTAGGACCTAAAAATTATGGATATCAATATGATGTAGATGGCGTTATATTGACTAAATGTAAAGTAAAAGGAATTACATTAGATTACAATACAGCTCAAAAAGTAAACTTTGAATCTATGATTAAATGTATAAATGATAGAAAAAATTATTCTATACATATCACATATGAGTCTCGTATTAAAAAATCTAAACATAGAAAGGTCACTAGTGAAACTCAGACAAAAACATTTCGATCGGTATATACAAAACGATTAGTTGTAGATAACTATTCGACTGTACCATACGGTTTTTATCATGATTAAAAACATGGGGGTCTATGAAACAGAATATATAGAGATAAGAACAATTTATGTTAAAAATACGCTAGATATTAATAGTATTTGTGTAACTATTGGAATTCCTGATACTAATATTTCCATATACCAAAAGAGATTTAGGAATGACAATATTATTTTGACTGCATCATTATTTAATAGTTGGTATCGTGTAGCTATAAATATACTACCGTTATATGGTATAACCCCAAACTTAATGCTGGCCTATGGTTATTATATTACAAACAACGAACCGTCAAGTAGGTTATTATTAAACGATGAGCGAGAATATATGTTCATTTGGACTCATAGAGAATTGTTTAAGGAAATAAGTGAGGACATTAGAAGAAATTATTGCATCAACAAACTACCATTTTAAATAAAATGGCATCGTTCAATTTAGATGTTGTACCAGTTGAAATTAGACAAAAGATATATAAGGATCTTGTTAAAAGTTCTATAATGAATAAAAAGTTAAAAGATGAATTAATGAACAAATGGTTACGTATACAATTAACAATAATTTCAAGAGAAGCTCTACAGTATGATTATTCAAAGAGTCTTAAACTAATGACCTATTTAAGAACAGATATAGAATCAAGAGATGATTTTTCGAATCGTGTTAAACAAAAACTATTTAAAGCTCTAAATGAACGATTAGAAGACTTGGAAGATCTTACTAGTACAATATGGAAATTTGTAATAAGAAATGCAACATTTGATGATATAAATAAAATAATGGTTACAACTAAGAATAGAAGTGATTGTTATATATGTATTTCTACAAACAAGGTTTACTCTTGGATATTCGTCTAAACCCTATACTGTACCTACACTTCGGGGTTTTATAATTTTTAATCATCGTGTTGGAAAATATACAATTAGACAAATCATTAGAAAAGGTAATGTGAGCAAGGGGGATATGACTATGCCTATAAATACATTAAACGATGAATTACAAATATATTGCACTGTAATATTACAGTCAGGCAGTCCTGATATTGCTCCTGAACTAGTAGCTATAATCAACAATAATTAACGAAGATGTCAAAGATATGGTCAAAATCATATATCTCATTATATTATATTCTTGAATATAATTTATATACAGAAGCTTTGTATCAAACTATTGACTTCAATATGAAAACAGATGAAGAAATTTCTGAAAATTTATATCAAATAAGAACATTTGATATATTTCGAAAGAATATAGAGGAGTTTTTACAAACGGAATATAATGATGTTATTCTGAATATGAATGCAATAAACTTTGATGATTGGAAAAAATATGTAGCTAATAATAGAGATGTATTAGCTGTTATAAGATCGTGGATATATGATTGTTATCAATTAGACCTTTAAAAATGACAGCGACTAGACGTACATTAGCTACCGGACTCTATAAAACAGCATTAGTAGATGCTTTTATGAATATAACCGATGATTTTGATGATATGAGCTATGATATTATAGAACGAGAATTGAGGTCCCCGGACTTTTACAGTGCCTTTGTAGAGAGTATCGGTTGGATGAGGGTTATATTTCTACGTGGTGTTGTACATTGGAGTTTTGATGAATTTAACACTGGAATAGTAAACAATGACAGTGTACCGATATGGTTATTTAAATGCTGGAAGACATATATGGAACTACATAATAAACCTGGATGGGAAAATGTTGAAGATGATGACATGGAAGTGCTATATTATATGGAGACTATTTGAAGTTGATGTCATGAATTACATTATATAACGATTGTATGATTGATAGTATTGATAATTGATAATATTATGTAATTAAATAACATATTTAACACTATTTATGTTAGTCATTACTTGTACACCATGGAAGGTAGTATGTTTTTACATCATCCATGTAATATATTTATTTGCGGTCCAAGTGGTTGTGGTAAAACACAATTTGTTAAACAATTAATCAAATATAAAAAAGATATATTTGATATTGTTTCAGAAAGAATAATATGGTGTTATAAAGAATGGCAATCTATTTATGGAGATTTACAAGAAAGTGAGGGTTCTAGAATTAAGTTTATAGATGGAATACCTGACAATGATGAAGATATTACATCTGATATATCAAATCCATGTTTAATAGTTTTTGACGATATGTTGGGTGATGTTGATGAAGAAAAAATCAAATTATGGTTTACACGTAAAGGACATCACCGTAATGCTAGTATAATATATATAACTCAAAATATGTATCAACAATCGAAATCATCTAGAACAATAAGTTTAAATTCTCATTATATGGTGTTATTTCAAAATAGTAGAGATAAAGGTCAAATAAAGGTATTAGCTAATCAAACACAATTACCCCATCTATTACATGCTTACCACGATGCAACTACTAACCCTCATGGTTATTTATTATTAGATTTCCATCCATCAACTCCAGAACAATTTAGAATTAGGACAGACATTTTTCATCATTGGCAAACAGGGGATGATAGAGGAGCTATAATATATACACATTAGATTTTATTTTTCATTTACATTTTAGCAATCATGGAGACTACACCAATTTCATTAACTAGAGCATTAACAAATTTGGGGGCTGAAAGAAATCATGACAATAGAATTATTTTATTAAATAAGGGTTTAGCCCAAATGATGAAATGGTTTATATTAGCTTCAAAAAATATTTTAGATAAACAAATTATATTACCTAAACCTACCCAAAAATTTATGGACAAAAATAAACATATTCTTGAACAAATTGTTGATGATAATGTAAGTTTAGATAAAAAGAGAGAATTAATTTTAACTCCTGAAGGTATGGGTTTTTTTGGGTGGCGGTTTAATAAAAACACTAATAAAATGGGAAGGTAAAAAAATGATTAGAAGTTTTAAATCACCTAAAAACTCTCCTAATAGAAATGGTATTAAAAAAAAACAACCTAGAAAACTAAAGCAAGTAGTTAAAAAACAACCTAGAAAATAAAAGCAAGTAGTTAAAAAACAACCTAGAAAACGAACTAACAAATCCACAGTGACAAAAAAACCAATAGGTAAAAATATGGATCTTTTAAGAAAAACCATTTTAAATAGTGACCGTCAAGCAAATTTAAAACTAAGATTAAAAAATAAAATATTAAATAAACAAAGATCATTTGGCATGGCTTCACCAACGACCGAAGCCCTACAAACACCAACAAGAGGGTTTGGAAGACCAGCGAAAAACTGGGGAGCTGTAAAGGTTCCAAATGATGAGGAGGAACCTCAACCATCATGGTGTACTTGTTACCCTGGGCAGATGGGTAGTACATCATGTCCTGGACATACTACCCCTTATCATACTGGAACATTTTAGTATGAGGTAGAAAAAATGGTTCTTTTAGAACCATTTATAAAAACAGCCCTTTTTAGGGCTATATATAACGGCCCATTTCAGGGCCACTACATATTTTTCGATAAGAAAATATCTCTCAAATTTTGTCACAAACTATTTAGTCCTCCAATCACAACATACAGAACATTACACTAACCTAGTTCATATTTTATACTTAACAAAACAATATGGTTATATATTTTAAAGATATAGCAGGAGAATTTTATGAATCAAAATTTAATAAAACTAATATATTAGAAGGTGAATGTCAATGTTGTAATATTAGTATTTGTTTTGATAGTGAATCAGATATCTGGGATAAACTGTTAGGTTATTTTTGTCATTGGTGTAGTAAAGAAACCTATTACTGTGACCTATGTTATGAACACAACAATTTCTTACATATGCATGGATTATGTTTATTTTGTTTTCATGTAGTATTTAAATGTAGGTTACCGTAGCGCTATACATTAGACATGTTACTATTTATAGCTAGTAGGTCAAGCCGATTTTACCGCTATATATTGAGTTTTTATGGGTTTTTTATTATTGAACACCTCACAATGACAGACTTGATAGATTATTTGAATGATCCTATGCTAGGAGGTCGATGGAGTCATATCGTAGAGCTGATTATGAAACCAGCTATTACATCAACACCTCTACTACCAGAAACTAATGATGATTACCTCAGACGAATGATGAGCTATGTACCTGTTTATGGAGGGCTTACGCCGGTGGATTATTGTGGAGATTCTATCTCTAACACAATATTTCCTCCGGATATTATCGACCCTGTACCTGAGAGCAACAACTTAACATGATATTGTTAGGAAGAAAAAATACGGTCCTTTTCAGGACCATTACACATATTCCGATAGGGGACATCTCTCAAATATTGTCATATTAGTTATATTTATATATAATAGATAGCTTTTTATTTTTTCATTTTAGTTATAGCACTGGAAGAGATAACACCTTTTTCACAATGAGTTATACACAAGATAAAATAACACATATAGTATCTACAAGTGAAGGATTACATTTTTCAAAAGTACATTTAAGATTAGGAACAATTTTCAGGAAATTAGATACTGTTTATGTTAATTATAAAAATAACCAATGTTGTAAATGTGAAAAAAATTATTTTATTTTTATTAAAAATTTGATTTTATTTATTAAATTTTTTATTTATTTTATTTATTTATTAAATTTTATTTAATTTTATTTTATTTTTATTAAAAATTTTATTTTATTTATGAAATTTTTTATTTATTAAATTTTTTTATTTTATTTATATTAAATTTTTTATTTATTTTATTAAAAATACAGTTGTACACCGCGTACACAAGTATCCTGTATATAAGTATCCTGTATGGAAGTATAGAATATATGTATAATACATTAGGTATGGGATATGACAAATGGATTTCAATGTATAATGATTGTCTTATATCAAGAACTATGTTCAATATACCAGATACACCAGATACTATAAATATAATTCATGTCTTATTACATAGACATTTAAATAGATTATATTCATGGAACTATTAATACAGTGTTCTATTAATATAATCCAATTCTATTAATATATACCAAGAGTAAATAAGCTATATAAGTTAGAACAACCATAGAACACTATCATTATTTTTTACTTGATATTGTAGTAAGACATCAATCATGAATAATAGCAATATGTATTCACATCATAGGGTTGATACATCATTTGGGTTACAATATTCTAAAGTACAGTTAGGTTTAGATACAGATCTTTATATAGAAATGGTAAATGATGAAATAATCAGAAAAGTAGGAGATGTTGACTTAACAACATTAACCCCAGAACATATTCTAATTTTAGATGGGGAACGATGTGATGATTATTATGGGGTGCTTTTTTCACATGCGCAACAATATTTAGGGAAAGAAATGGATATAGAAAGTATATTGATGCAATACACAACATATAAAAGAGGAAATTGTGAACTTTATGAACAATAATTGCAAAACATGGACTAAAAAGTATATTAGAATTCAAAGCACATATAGTGTTATGTGTGGTGTGTTTTGTTTATTTGTACTTGATATTTTAGCTAAAGGTATTGATTTAAAACAAATACTAAACAATATGTTCTATACAAATAATGAATATTTGTATAAAAACGACATTATTGTTAAAACTTGGTTTGATAAACATTATGGAAAATTATATGAACATAGTAAAATGATGAGGAAATTAGATACTGTTTATGTTAATTATAACCAATGTTGTAAATGTGACAAAACATTTTAAAAATAACATGTATATTACTAATGTTTTTTAGTTATTAGTTAAGTTAGTTAAACACACTTTTGATCAAAAACTTATGATAAACATGTATGTTGCTAATGTTTTAGTTATTAGTTAATTATTAGTAAATAAAATATTGAAAAATTATTACGTGTTATGTTATTTTAGTAGTCACTAGTGTAGGCACTATGGGGGATTTTCTTTATGGCACTATGGGCTTTTTGGCCCATAGTGCCATAAAGAAAATCCCCCAGAGTGCCACACTATACTACTTCTGGGCAGATAAGTATTGATTCTAGGAATGGGCCGGCAACGGTTTTTTTCAAGAGAAGAGGAAATATAATTAGCTGAGTATCTGAGGGGGATGGGTCTCCGACCAGGTGAATTCCTGGACTTAATCCAAGATATTGTGCAAAAGGAAGAAGAAGAACCCCGTTCACAAATGACAGACCATCGTATGAGTGGTATAAAAAATATTTTCAGAAGATCAGCGGGAATGATAACTGATGAAAAAAGACATTTAAAGCTGGAAGATGTTGCCGGTTTGCCAGTTGTTCGTGTTCCAAGATCATTGGCCCCCTACTTCAGAGATGTCATAGACAAAGGTGGCAACGTTTTTTGTGAGGTCACTGGTGCACCTGTGCCAAGTTATCCACCATGGCCAGCCCAACACGAAGAAGGTGGTGGGATTGTGCTACCATGCAATTATATCATATCTACCCATGTAAAGATGACTTCAATGTTATTGCAGATGCATTGAATGCAATACCTGAAGGAGAAGCAATGGAACATGTGATATCATGAATTTTTAATTGTTTGAATAATAAATAAATAAAAAATGTATGCATAATAGTGATTCTTTCTTTTTTACAAATAAAAGTCTCTTCATTCACAATAGCAGAGAAAGGCATGTCTGTATTGTTTCTGTCAAAATAAATGCCAAGCCGTCATATTTGACAGTTAAAATGCAGTTTGAGGTGGTCCCTAATTATATATTCGGAACACCTGGAATTAACCGGAAGTGATTGAATGTGTACTAAATATAAAAGTCAGCTGTGTAAATGTAAACACATGTCGGGAATAAAATAATTGCAACATATTTCAGGTAATACATTGTGCATATCAACCAATAATAAACAAAATGCATTTTTATGCATTTGATATATTTTTTCACATTGAATAAAATAGTTAATCGGAACTGGTTTACAAACTGTACATGTAGTGGTTTTTTAAAAAAAAAATTTTAATTTTTTTATATTTTTTTATTATTATTATTATTTTCTTAAGTCGTGAAAACAACTTTCAAAACTCTCTTGTTGACAGTTTTAGCTTCATCACGTGGCCTTGCTGCTCAATACAGCTATCGTAACGGTGTAGGTCGGCACCCGTTTATATGGAGAACTGAAGACTTCAGGGCACCTATGCACGGCGTACATGTCATTTTTTATTTATCCACCATAACTTGTTGAATATCTTATTTTGATATAGTATATCATTGATCTTACTCAGAAATGGTATAGAAACTAGTTTTCGGGTTAGGTGTAGATTTTTTAAATTCGGATAACTACCCGAATTGCTCACACACCGTAACAGTTTCGGTGGAAATATTCTCCCAATTATTTGCTTGTTTATATTCGTATGCTGGACCAGTCACGTGACAGTTGCATCAGCCTACCGATACACGTAACGGAATGCTATTGAACCATGCTTCAGCTCTGTCGGCGATATTAGCCTAAAACTATTTAAATATTTTAAATCGGATGAAAATGGAAGCTATTTCCACCACTCTAGGATTGAGGAGAAAGCAACATGACTGTATCTATCCTAAATGATGATTGTTCAGGATCCGTTAATACGATAGTTCTGTCGGTGTAGTTGAACAAAACACCCAAAGGGACCACTAAGATATAGTTTAATAGTTTATGCTGACACATCATATTACAGACCGGGAAATGTACAACGTACACACGTGTTTAACTTGAATAAGAAGAATAACGCTCCTTATATTCTGATACATAATCTGTTAAAAATAGTTTCCGTGAGCACTGGGTTATCTATTCTATAGTAACCGTTCAACTTGGTTCTTCAGCAGGATTTATTCCAAACTGTCGAACGTTGCCTGTGTTTGTTCACCAGTTGTGTCATGAACAGCTGTGACCTCCAATTCAGTCCCTCCAAACATAAGCTGTACGGTGGCACTGCCAATGTTGCCACTTTTGTCACGACAATCAACGCTGACGTTTCCAATATAAACACATTCCTTTTCATCTACAAATGCCGGGTCTTTTCTCGAGGATGCATACAGTTTTATAGAGAAATGGCTATTAGTGTCGACTGGACAATATGATTTTCCCGCTGACGGTTCTTCTGATGATCAAATAGTTTGTAGCACTTTAAGCCGTACGTATATTTTGCAATTCGCGACGTAATAACAGTATGGTTATGTCCAAAGATGACTGCCCCTTTTAGTACTGCAAGGCCTGCCTCGCGCGGTATTACTAACCTCATGTTTGGAAAGGCTCTCCGTACTGCATCTTGCAACATTAGAGATTCGGAGAACCCGCCAACCATTAATATTGATGTAGCACACTGTGCCACCGGATCATTAAATAGTGTTTCGAGGTGCTCCATAATTTTGCTGGTTGTCTTGATGAACAATGATTTCACAATCTGTGCATCGACTCTCATCTTGCCCCCATGGCCAGGAAACGTTATCTTGCCTATTAACGATGGATTGATCTTAACAGCAACTCCAATGCCCTCGTTGTTAACAGATCTGTATATTTCAAATAGGGAACTGGATATGTTTAACGCGACCTTTGAGTCCAGGTCTGGTTGGACTGTTCGCTTCTTAACCTCAAATTCTCTAAGAAGATCCATGTAAGAATCGGTGTTGTCTTCTCGGAATTGTTTCATCACATATGGACCAGTTTTACCCAACATGCCCTCTATGAAAACTAGGAACGCCTCGTCAATAGTTGTTCCACCCCAGGCGCCTCCATTTGCTTTACAAAGCTCTCGAAGTTTACCACCGGACAGAACCTCGTGAACTGTTATATCAATAGTAGTCTGGTTGTATAACTCCTATATGAACATTTTGCAGGAAAAAAGTAAAGGAAAAATAATTCTTAGTTTTTCTGAATCAGTACACCCCATAGCGCATCAGAAAAAAAATCCCCATGAATTGGGCTTGGGGAATGTTTTTCCCAGCACTTTGAAATTTCGGCCCCAAGACCCAATCGAAGATCCATCAAGATGAGGGGTAGGGCTAACAAATTTAAGTCTCTAGTCACTTCTGGTCTAGGTATGATAATGCAAATTAGCATGAGGTTACAAAAATGATTACTCTTCACTGGGGTCAATGGACCAAATTGATGTGATGACGTAATCATGACGAAATCCAAGATGGCGTCCATTTTGGCGGGAAAAACGAAAATATTGGCTACCAGTCAACTCGCGTCATTCTGACTCATTGTTTACTGTTTTTGTTTCATGTAGGCTACCAATTATTCTTGGATATCGACTCTGACAGTGTTTTGACAGCTTACTCCATGACATCCTCCACAAGCCTCAACGCACTGGATTCCATGCTTGAAACAGGTACACAAGTTCGTACCACATTGGTTGGGATTTTGGCTTTTACACTTGCACCTAATGAATTTCAACACACTCTCCGGTGCTACGCCCATGTCCGTCATTAATGGTACAAGTCCGGAACGATCATGTTGCCAACCCCATGAGCATGGATCAAGCACTTCAGTATCCAAGTTCATCCATTGAATAGTTTGTAGAAATACCCTGAGGCTGTGGAAATGGGCGACACGTACTGTCGGAGGCATTCGTTGCGGTTCCAAGATATTTGACTGCGCAATCATCGTCTGGTACTTGTGAAAGCGAATGGTCGTCAGAGTCCTTTCCTTGCAATATTCACCAAACAACAAAGTGAATAAATCTATGCCAAGCTTCCCGACTGTGTCCTGAGTTTCAGCTGAATAGAAATTGTCGGCAATCGCTTGAATTGAGCGGTCTTTTGCTATAGTTTTCATCAGTTTAGTCTTGCTATGTCCGAATGTTGAAGATGTTGTGTCACATCCACTCCATGCATGTATGAACAGAATGTTATTTTTAATGACTGAATCAACCTTTGATGACACATCCTTTACGGAATGAATTGTGGAAGGCCCCACTAATGTTCGCCTTGTTCCTCCGATGACCTTATGAACGTATATGTTCGCCATATCCTCTTTCCAGTGATGCAGAAACAAAACCAAGATGTCCGTGTCATTTGCGATTACTTCAACAGTTTGCTGGTTCTTGGCATAATCTAGTGCGGTAGAGACTATTAGTGTATCGGCATCTGCTTGTGCTTGATTTATGATATGACCATTTGCTTCCAAGTGATCAGTGAGCATAGCAATGAAGCCAACTTTATTTGCAATGTTAGCAAAGAACGCTTCCTGATCCTTGTACCTACGACGTGACGGGTTCACTTATATTGTAGCGGCGGGAAGTCGATCTGATTTGCGTCGGTGGTGTTCGTGATCCTTAGTTGAAAACTCAGGATATCCATCGAATACAACAATACACTGACCGAATTGATGTGTGAGATATGACGAGTACTGCTCGAAGACTTCCTGGTATGTGTTGTGTTTCCACCGTATGTAGTGAAGAAGCCACCCGCCGTCGACAACACGCATTTGCTCACCAGATGGCCTAGTATCTGCTACATCCTTATACAGTGAGTTAGCTAATTCAGACTTCACCGGCTTCCTCATGAAATTGTCCTTGAACAAGGCTGGAGGACTCACACACATTTCCCATTGGAAATATGGCTCCATGTTCTCGCCGAACATCGACTGAGTAGAATAGCCGGATCAATGTGCAGTGTTTTCTTTCGTCCTACCCTTACTCCGGGTTGGAGATCTTGCAAAGTCTTAATTTGCTCAGATCGCTTAATCTTTGCGCCGTTATATGACACGGAGTCTATCTTTGACTGTAATTTAGAGCCAACTTCCTCGGTGATATCACAGTTGATACTATCCCCTTGTTCCGCTGTCAAACCGGTTGACAATGGACGCAAGTCACAACCGTTGCTGACGAATGGATTGTGATCACCAAACCAGTCTAACAGTTTATCAAGATCAGTGAGGTCGCGGTCTTTTCGAGCAATGCTGAGATCTACGTGTTGTTCGGACGTCCGTATCTTCTTCTGAGAGCGAGTTGTCATTGCATCATGGATTGCCACACAGATTGGTAAGGTGAACACCCATTGGTGACGGACAGATTCAGATTCAGTCAGACCTCGTCCATGTGTCAAACCACCACGACTTTTTAGCGAACACATGAGCGTTTGCTCTATCACCAAGTCTGACTAGAGCCCGTTAAAACAGTGTTCTGTTCTTTCCACAGCATGAGCGCCTTCTATGTACTTCTGATATAGTCAGGGATGCTGTTCTGGTAGCTTGGCCATATTTTGCACGTAAAGCCTTGCACTTTTTGCGTAGTGAATATGTCCTGTTGCTGCAAATAAGTTCAGAAACTCACTACATACTCTCAAATGTCCGTACCAATCCTTTAGTCTCTCACATGCTACAAAGTCTTCTATTTTCAAAATATAATTCAGTAATTGGATCCATAATTTTGCTGTTCTAGACTGTGATGACAATGATATTTTCAATTCTTCAATGCATTTATCTAACAAGACAAGTGGCTCCGAGTTTACAATGTCATCACAACGAGTTTCAGCATCGGAATTCAATACGTCACCGAGAAGCTTTTGCAAGGCCTCCACATCCTTTGTAGTAAGACTGGACTGAAATTTCTCATTGATACCACCGTCATAATCATCATTCTCGTCACGATGTGCCTCGCAGTCCGGTATTATCTGTTCCAGTAATTTGGTGGTCAGGTATGCGTCGAGAAGATAGAGAACCCGTAGTGCCCGTGCAATGGCTTTGCCAGACAATATGTGCAAAATAGCATTGGGGCCAAATATCTGACCCAGAGCTTCATATATTCCAGATCCTCGCATCGTATGAAAGATGCTACTGATTGCGCTCATTAATGTATGGAACCCACCCAGTCTAATCACAAGTTTGTTAAGCTGTTTGGTGGCAGCAATTTCAAGAGCTTTAATGAAGAGCGGTTGGTCAAATGTTACTGATGTACTTGGCAGTTTCAGTTTCGTCACTTGGTCTTGTATGTAAGACAATGTGGAGTAGATGCAGGTTTCATCACTAGGGTTCAGGTCTATGATTGGAAGCATCAACACTTCATCGGCACTAATTCCATCTGTGTCGTTTTGATAGACACAGTGCATGAATCCAGACCAATTTGTCCAATCCGGGCTAGGAGTCATTATGGTTGCAAGTACTTTGGCAGAACTCCAGAGCAGCTTTGAATAATATGACACAGGTGGGATAGTGAATGGTAATATCGTTTCAAGGCGGGGATGGCTGGTGTGACATAAAGAATAATTGGTATGCCTTTATCGTAAGTAAGATCGGAAAGTTTGACCCTTGCCATACGTTTTACACGCTGGTCGGTAATTTGCTGGCTACTTCGGCGTTGGTACCAAGCAATAATACCCATACCGTGAAAGGTTCCGGTCCCGTCCAAGTTGCGTATGTTTGAATCTGCATTATCTGCAATGTACTGTCCTAACGTCGGGAATGGCGGTGGGAACAACGATTGCAATGTTTGCTGCTGAAGAATGGACTGCTTGAAAAGCTGAACTTCATTGTAGGTGATGGACAAGCCAAATGAGGAAAGTTCTTCTGTGAGCCACTTTGATCCAAAGACGTGATCTAACTCTATACCAAGACCGAACAGCAGTGGTGAAATTACAGGCTGGTATAGAATATATTTCTCAAGTCAGAATGACGTGAGTTGACTGGTAACCAATATTTTCGTTTTTCCCGCCAAAATGGACGCCATCTTGGATTTCGTCATGATTACATCATCACATCAATTTGCTCCATTGACCCCAGGGAAGAGTAATCACCTTTGTAACCTCCTGCCAATTTCCATTATCATACCTAGACCAGAAGTGACTAGAGACTTAAATTTATTAGTCCTACCCCCTATCTTGATGGATCTTCGATTGGGTCTCGGGGCCGAAATTTCAGTGCTTGGAAAACAATTACCCAAGCCCAATTCATGGGGATTTTTTTTCTGAGGCACTATGGGGTGTACCGATTCAGAAAAACTAAGAATTATTTTTCCTTTGCTTTTTTCCCGCAAATTTTCTTCTGCACCCTGACATTTATAAAACGTATGTACAGTCTACATCCGATATGTTGAATTCCGTCGGACCGAACAGCATACTTCGACATAACCAAAGTTTGACTTAACGAATTTTGATATAAACGGAGCCATATGTAAAATGATTGTGTATGAACGGGACTTTGGTCTGACTTCGAGATAACCGGATAATTCGACATAACCGACTTTGACATAACGGATGTAGACTGTATGTCATATTGATATTTTGAGTCATGGAATGTCATTGAATTGTGCCTGCGAACTATTATTTAACTGTGTATGTTGCCAGATGGTGCAAGTATGGTTAGTGGGTATTACTCCAATACATATACTTTTTATATGTGTGACATTTCTGTTATTACTTGTTAAATATTTACAAACGAATATATTGATTGTGAATAAACACACCTCCTTCATCCATTACCAGATATTTCGACTGTGGTTGGAAACACGTAACTTTGGTTTTCCCGGAACAATGCATCTTTTCAACAGGTATGTATTTACAAAACACAGATGCTGCCTCCGGCTCAAGTGCTAGAATAAGACGCTCTCCAGGTAGTCCAGCCTGTAATAAAAGTCATAAATGTATGCATAGCCGGATCACAGCAATTGAAAAACGATACCCATCTTTCTTACGTCTATTTATCGTCGCTACCGGTTGTCCATATGAGCGACGCCTCTTCAAGATATTAGTCATTTTAGATGTTTGGTGGATAGTGCAATGACACAGACAGAGAACCATTACATAGTCCCCTCTGGTTCTTTTACGTACACAGTGTAAAACACCGACATGAGACCACCTCGGTTTTATGTCTCATCTAAGTCAGACGGGTGATCGAACCTGCGACCCCTGAGTTCGCAGTCCAACGTGTTAACTACTGGACTACTGACCCATCTGAAAATTACAACGTATTGATTTCCTACAAAGCTGTGAACAATACAGTTTATGTCTTTTTCACAAATGACAAGGTACACTTGCAAAATTGCATTAATAGCCGACTCATTTCCATCTGCATGCAAAACGTTTTAGAATCATAAGACATTGATGCTGTACTATAACACTTCTGTCTTGTAGTTGTCACTGTACAACTACACAATTCACTGTACAACCACACACTGCACTGTACAACAACACAATTCACTGTACAACCACACACTTCACTGTACAACTACACAATTCACTGTACAACCACACACTTCACTGTACAACAACACAATTCACTGTACAACTACACAATTCACTGTACAACCACAAAATTCACTGTACAACTATAAAATTCACTGTACAACTACACACAATTCACTGTACAACTATACAATTCACTGTACAACAACACAATTCATTGTACAACAAAACAATTCAATGTACAACCACACAATTCAATGTACAACTACACAATTCACTGTACAACTATACAATTCACTGTACATGTACAATTCACTATACAACTACACAATTCGCTGTACAACTGTACAATTCACTGTACAACTATACAATTCACTGTACAACTACACAATTCACTGTATAACTATACAATTCACTGTACAACTACACAATTCACTGTATAACTATACAATTCACTGTACAACTGTACAATTCACTGTACAACTAAACAATTCACTGTACAACTATACAATTCACTGTACAACTATACAATTCATTGTACAACTATACAATTCACTGTACAACAACACAATTCACTGTACAACTACACAATTCACTGTACAACCACACAATTCACTGTACAACCACAAACCATTGTACAACCACACAATTCACTGTACAACCACACAGTGTACTGTACAACCGCACATTTCACTGTACAACTACACAATTCACTGTACAGCCACACAATTCACTGTACAACCACACAATTACGACACAAACGTAGATAGTTTTGCTTTAAATCAAAGCAAGCTATTTACAAAGTACTCTATCTGAAAAGTAGCCATTTCCAAACAGACACTCATACCTACCTGCTTCAAACGGGATAGAAAATCGTACCATTATACATTGTAATTCCATGAACAGTTCAGTTTGTGTATATTTAACCAGTATCAACATGAAAACAACTAACTTTAATATAACAAGAAATATCACAGTAAGTTATGAATGTGTAACATAGTTACCTTTTGCCTTACGCCTATATACATGTGTAGTGATTAATAACCTTATGTTTTGATGACTCTTAATTTAATTATTTAAACATGTATGATTATATTATAGGACAACAGTCTTTTCAGTGTGTGTACGGTATGTCCTTTGTTGGGGACATATGATATACATGTCTGCACTTGATAAAATGGATGGTGGAATTCCATTGTTTGGATCACGCAACCATCGTATGGGATTTCACCAGACATGTGGTGATAGAGTGCTTACTAAGCAGCGTACACACAATGAATTGACTGGTGCAAGCCGGAATTAATGCGTGGTTTGCAGAGGTGTTGCACTCTCTCTGGCAGTAGACACGGACGGGATCACAATGTCATGGAAACGCATGATCGTGTGATCAAGTCTATTTGATATTCCATGCCAAATTGTCAACAATTGAAAAGCTAAATGAATTTGATTAGTTAAAAGAATTGTGGGCAGAGCTTATAGCTCTCCTCACAATTGTCTATAAAACCATCTCGGACAACTGAGAGAGGGAGAGAGCCTGGTTGGTTACTATTGAGACTAGCGTCTCTGTGTTGGTTATAATGTCGGCTCTTAGATGTAATTAAATACTATTAAGACTTTGTTGTTGCTGTGATTACGTCCAGAGAGCCTCACCGAGTCCACATCGTAACAAATGCCCCCACACTAGTCGAAGTAGTTACAGCGCGGACTGGAAATATAACTAGAACGGACGGACACACTGACAGTGCGAAAAATATATGCCTCTTTGGGGGCATAAAAATGGTGTCTTGAGAAATTACACACACCTCAACTTTAAGCATCAAGCGGTATTTCGACTATCCAAATATTACGGACTACCAATTAGCATGGTATGTAGGATGCTTATACTTATTCTTTCATATAGATATTGCAATATGCAACATAATTAATTCGAAACATACAACTAATGTATCGGATGCTTTGTCCACTCCAGTATATACTGAAATGATAAAGGGTATACAGTAACAGGGTAGCAAAATATACAACTATTTAAATGTTTGGCCTAAAATTATGAAAACATGTCAGACGACTATCTTGATCGCTGTGCACTCAAACCGTGTCACATAGATACAGTGACAAAAGCAAATACACGTGCAGTAGAATGATTGCATATGTCAAGGTCGTCACCGCATCTTGTCATATATTGATACTCTTTAGGTAAGCACTTGAGGAAGCACTTGCAATCATGGTACGGCTGACGGAAGTTCAGAGGGGTCAGGTTATTATATTTCTAATGCAAGGTTAAAGGCTACAATAAGGTTGCTATGGAGTTTAGTGAGAATGTTTCCACGATAGAATGGCTTGTCCATCGTCAAACTGCATGGGTTGTCGACCAACCGCGATCGCGTCCGTAGGTAACGTGTTCGTCGCGACGTCAAGACAGGACTATTGGTCTGCCCATGTGCATACTCGCCACGCTACTATCACTGAAACAGCTGTTAAATACGGTAGCAATTCATAATCGCCACATTCATCCCATAACTGTAAGGAATGGATTGCGCGAGGATTGCAAGCACGTTGTCCGTACGTTTGTATGCATCCCATCCGTGCATGACGCGCGCGTCATGTGGCTTTGTTAGCGGCGCATGCTCCCAGACGACTTCCGTTGAGCCACTGGAGACACGTCATTTTCACACATGAGTTCCGGTTCACTCTTTACACGTGTATACCGACGCCGTCCGATTAGCGCAGTGGTTAATGCGCTCGCTTCTCACCAATGCAGCCTGGGTTCGATCCTCGAGCCGGGAAGTATGTGAGGTGGTACAGTGGTCGTCAGATCGGGCAGGTAGGTTTTCTCCTGGTACTCCGGTTTCCTCCCACATGAATGGCCACATTTACGCTTTCATGTGCGCCAACGAGAGTGATTAATATAATATATAAAAGCTTCGCAATCGTTGTAAAATAAATAAAGTATAAACTAACATATTATGAAAACTAACCTGTTCTGCTGCCGTTCTCATGAACTGTTTCGCTCCGTCACTCCATATTGCAGGTACCGTAAGGACCCATCGAATGTCTCCAATATCTAAACCGCCAATCAGCTTGTCCGCACACGACTTCATAAGGTGTTCTTTCAGGTAACGAATTGCGGCAGCAAACACATCCATTGCAAGCATTTCTTTTCCCATTTCGTCCCGAATCTTCAATGTTTTGTGAACACTCTGGAACATATTTTATTTTTCCTTACTCGGACTCAAGGTGTATGGACTTACTGTTCAAACATGGCTTGCTGGCTTGCTGCCTATATGTTAACTGAATATGCAATAGTTTGATAATAATTTGTATTGCCATTTTCTTCACAGTGTATTATATATGTATATTAATTTGCTGTCCGATTAGCTTAGTGGTTAGCACGGTCGCTTCTCACCAATGAAACTCGGGTTCGATCCTGGTACGTTGCTCGTCAGATCGGACAGGTGGGTTTTATCCGGGTACTCCGGTTTCCTCCCACACGAATGACCACATAATTATACGCTTTCATCCGCGCCAACGAGAGTGATTAAAATTGCTCGTGATACTCCATCTCCATTAGTGGCGTCACATCTCCATTAGTGGCGTCACATCTCCATTAGTTGCATCACATCTCCATTAGTTGCATCACATCTCCATTAGTGGCGTCACATCTCCATTAGTGGCGTCACATCTCCATTAGTGGCGTCACATCTCCATTAGTGGCGTCACATCTCCATTAGTGGCATCACATCTCCATTAGTTGCATCACATCTCCATTAGTTGTATCACATCTCCATTAGTGGCGTCACATCTCCATTAGTGGCGTCACATCTCCATTAGTTGCATCACATCTCCATTAGTGGCATCACATCTCCATTAGTTGCATCACATCTCCATTAGTGGCATCACATCTCCATTAGTTGCATCACATCTCCAATAGTGGCGTCACATCTCCATTAGTGGCGTCACATCTCCATTAGTTGCATCACATCTCCATTAGTGGCGTCCGTGGTCCAGTGATAGAGCGTCGGATTTGGAATCGAACGGTCCCGGGTTCGATACTCGGTCAGGCCACGTATGTAGTGTCATTGAGCAAGGCACCTCACACACATTGCTTAGTATTGGTTAACCGCTATGGTCGACTAAGCATGCCCAGGAAAACATGTCTAGGTCCCCGCGAGGGGTTTGACATTAAAGGAACATACATACATACATACACCAAAAGGTAACACTTCATAACCCCACATGTACTTGATAAGTAAATAATCAAGTACAATAAAACACAACACCAAATTGTATCAATTAGTTATATTATTTGGTTTAAGCATCGAGGAACGACCGACTGGGTTTAAGCATCGAGGAACGACCGACTAGGTTTAAGCATCGAGGACCGACCGACTGGGTTTAAGCATCGAGGAACGACCGACTGGGTTTACGCATCGATGACCGACCGACTGGGTTTAAGCATCGAGGAACGACCGACTAGGTTTAAGCATCGAGGAACGACCGACTAGGTTTAAACATCGAGGAACGACCGACTGGGCTTAAGCATCGAGGAACGACCGACTGGGTTTAAGCATCGAGGAACGACCGACTGGGTTTAAGCATCGAGGAACGACCGACTACGTTTAAGCATCGAGGAATGACAGACTGGGTTTAAGCATCGATGAACGACCGACTAGGTCTAAGCATCAAGGAACGACCGACTGGGTTTAAGCATCAAGGAACGATCGACTGGGTTTAAGCATCGAGACGACCGACTGGGTTTAAGCATCGAGGAACGACCGACTGGGTTTAAGTATCGAGGAACGACCGACTGGGTTTAAGCATCAAGGAACGACCGACTGGGTTTAAGCATCAAGGAACGACCGACTGGGTTTAAGCATCGAGGAACGACCGACTGGGTTTAAGCATCAAGGAACGACCGACTGGGTTTAAGCATCGAGTAACGACCGACTAGGTTTAAGCATCGAGGAACGACCGACTGGGTTTAAGCATCGAGTAACGACCGACTAGGTTTAAGCATCGAGGAACGACCGACTAGGTTTAAGCATCGAGGAACGACCGACTGACGTCTTTTAATTACCACTTCAACAGTAAACAATATTGATCATAATAATAACAATACCACTTAAAGGCACAGGTTATACATAAATTCCATTGCATTGAAATATACAAACGTTACAACTCGTAGTCGGCCTAATACACAAACACGTAGTAAATACAAATGTAAGTTCACATATCTTATCAATAGAATCACATATCTTATCAATAGAATCACATATCTTATCAATAGAATCACATATCTTATCAATAGAATCACATATCTTATCAATAGAATCACATATCTTATCAATAGAATCACATATCTTATCAATAGAATCACATATCTTATCAATAGAATCCCATATCTTATCAATAGAATCCCATATCTTATCAATAGAATCCCATATCTTATCAATAGAATCCCATATCTTATCAATAGAATCACATATCTTATCAATAGAATCACATATCTTATCAATAGAATCCCATATCTTATCAATAGAATCCCATATCTTATCAATAGAATCCCATATCTTATCAATAGAATCCCATATCTTATCAATAGAATCCCATATCTTATCAATAGAATCACATATCTTATCAATAGAATCCCATATCTTATCAATAGAATCACATATCTTATCAATAGAATCCCATATCTTATCAATAGAATCACATATCTTATCAATAGAATCACATATCTTATCAATAGAATCCCATATCTTATCAATAGAATCACATATCTTATCAATAGAATCACATATCTTATCAATAGAATCACATATCTTATCAATAGAATCACATATCTTATCAATAGAATCACATATCTTATCAATAGAATCACATATCTTATCAATAGAATCACATATCTTATCAATAGAATCCCATATCTTATCAATAGAATCCCATATCTTATCAATAGAATCCCATATCTTATCAATAGAATCCCATATCTTATCAATAGAATCCCATATCTTATCAATAAACTATCTATATAATTATGGTGACTATTTCGGTAGACATTTCTGAACATATTATTTCGCATGAGTAACATTCACCTTAATACTATGACTGTACTTGTCTTGAAAATCTAACATTTGTAACCACAACAAGGAACACAAAATTGTTAAGATTCAAAATACATAATTACAAAAATAAAAAATTACACCCGAATCGGTCGTAGCCAAAACGCTGAATGCCCTCGGCTATTTTCACAAATTTTAAATTCGTGCAAAATACGCCACCTATCGGCGTTAGGCCACCTATCGGCGTTTACCTAGCACGGGAAATCAAGTTCTGTCTAATCCTCTTCATCAAACGACAGCAATTATATAAGTTGCTAAAACTAGTGTGTATATTCTTTAAAACGACATTTCATCGCAAAAAGCAAATAAAATGCATTTGTTCACGTATAAATGCATTGCTACTACAAATTCATCCGAACACATTTGAACATTAACATTGAAACAGTAAACAGTGTTTTGTGGATTAAACGTACGATTTCATATAACGTTCATCCATGCTCCCGAATTGACGTTTGTTTGTCATCGGAGTCAATACTAAATGCAGATAATGTCGTTTGGAGATAATAGTCTACAAATAAATAGGCACAAATATGAGATATAACGGTAAATCTGCAACACAAATATTTGGGGGGAAACTATACCATATAATAGGAAAATATATACATACTGTAGAAATTTGTGTTTTCACTGATGTAGTGTCGCTTTAAGTAACTCAAGCAATGTGCTTCACAATTAATAAAAAACCAATAATTACATGTATTGAGCAAAATACTATCTGATAGTGTCCATGAATTGAGGGAGTAAGCTATTTGACATCACCCCTTAAATGGTGAGTAAATTGGAAGTAATATGCAAACAACATAGATCAAGATCATCAAGATCATCCGTAGCATAACGCCGCATTTGATCAGGATCTATGTTACTTGCTATTCAACCAAGTGTTTTAGCTCCACTATCTGAATAGCACAGCATAGAGCCTGGTCAGATGGCACGTTCAGTGCAGTCTGATCTGACTATGCTGTTAGCAAAATCAACTTTGTTGTGAGTAGCATTTTAAGTGATAAAATAGATAATGACAAAACGTACGGGGGTGTTAGTCGCAGCATAAATAAATCAAACCAAATACATATATTACCCTAAGTTGTTTATTTGACGACGATACATAAGCGTTATACCGTATTGTATTGACTGGATATCCGCATCTTGAACCGGCTGAAATAGAACCAATCGTGATGCTTGCTGTCAAGAGTCAGTTCACTGTAGTGATCCTCCGTTTCGTACCCAAACGAATGAAACTGTCCATTTGGGCGGAATAGGATACAGGACGGAGTTTTCTGAGAAATGACAGCATTTGATCCGGCAATCCATAAATTGGCAGTCACTTGAGTTGGGTCTTTTTCAAATTCGTGACGAAAGGAGAATGCGTACCCAGAATATGTTGTTCCAAAATCAATGGCTACCACAAGCAGCGGTTCCCCTGACATGGTGAGTTATCTGATATTAAAGAAATTCAAATGTCATACATGTAGAACACAAAGCCAAGTACAAACACAACATGTTGTGAAGCAAATATATCGATTCACAGAGTTGACGTGTATAGGATATACGGGATGGTTGATATATAGGATATACGGGTGGGGTAGATATATAGGGTATAAGGGATGGTTGATATATAGGGTATAAGGGAGGGTTGATATATAGGGTATAAGGGATGGTTGATATATAGGATATAAGGGAGGGTTGATATATAGGGTATAAGGGAGGGTTGATATATAGGATATAAGGGATGGTTGATATATAGGATATAAGGGATAGTTGATATATAGGGTATACGGGATGGTTGATATATAGGATATAAGGGAGGGTTGATATATAGGGTATAAGGGAGGGTTGATATATAGGGTATAGGGAGGTTGATATATAGATATAAGGGAGGGTTGATATATAGGATATAAGGGAGGGTTGATATATAGGATATACGGAGGGTTGATATATAGGGTATAAGGGAGGGTTGATATATAGGGTATAAGGAGGGTTGATATATAGGATATAAGGAGGGTTGATATATAGATATAAGGGAGGGTGATATATAGGGTATAAGGGAGGGTTGATATATAGGGTATAAGGGAGGGTTGATATATAGGGTATAAGGGAGGGTTGATATATAGGATATAAGGGAGGGTTGATATATAGGGTATAAGGGAGGGTTGATATATAGGGTATACGGGAGGGTTGATATATAGGGTATAAGGGAGGGTTGATATATAGGATATAAGGGAGGGTTGATATATAGGGTATACGGGAGGGTTGATATATAGGATATAAGGGAGGGTTGATATATAGGATATAAGGGAGGGTTGATATATAGGATATAAGGGAGGGTTGATATATAGGATATAAGGGAGGGTTGATATATAGGGTATACGGGAGGGTTGATATATAGGGTATAAGGGAGGGTTGATATATAGGATATAAGGGAGGGTTGATATATAGGATATACGGGAGGGTTGATATATAGGGTATAAGGGAGGGTTGATATATAGGGTATAAGGGAGGGTTGATATATAGGGTATACGGGAGGGTTGATATATAGGGTATACGGGAGGGTTGATATATAGGATATAAGGGAGGGTTGATATATAGGATATAAGGGAGGGTTGATATATAGGGTATAAGGGAGGGTTGATATATAGGATATAAGGAGGGTTGATATAAGGGAGGGTTGATATATAGGGTATATGGGAGGGTTGATATATAGGGTATAATGGAGGGTTGATATATAGGGTATAATGGAGGGTTGATATATAGGGTATAAGGGAGGGTTGATATATAGGGTATAAGGGAGGGTTGATATATAGGGTATACGGGAGGGTTGATATATAGGGTATACGGGAGGGTTGATATATAGGGTATACGGGAGGGTTGATATATAGGGTATACGGGAGGGTTGATATATAGGGTATACGGGAGGGTTGATATATAGGGTATACGGGAGGGTTGATATATAGGGTATACGGGAGGGTTGATATATAGGGTATAAGGGAGGGTTGATATATAGGATATAAGGCAGGGTTGATATATAGGATATAAGGGAGGGTTGATATATAGGATATAAGGGAGGGTTGATATATAGGATATAAGGGAGGGTTGATATATAGGGTATAAGGGAGGGTTGATATATAGGATATAAGGGAGGGTTGATATATAGGATATAAGGGAGGGTTGATATATAGGGTATAAGGGAGGGTTGATATATAGGGTATACGGGAGGGTTGATATATAGGGTATAAGGGAGGGTTGATATATAGGATATAAGGGAGGGTTGATATATAGGATATAAGGGAGGGTTGATATATAGGATATAAGGGAGGGTTGATATATAGGATATAAGGCAGGGTTGATGTATAGGGTATACGGGAGGGTTGATATATAGGGTATAAGGGAGGGTTGATATATAGGATATAAGGCAGGGTTGATATATAGGATATACGGGAGGGTTGATATAT
The DNA here is from genome assembly GCA_014843695.1 of Archivesica marissinica. Lineage (NCBI taxonomy): Eukaryota > Metazoa > Mollusca > Bivalvia > Venerida > Vesicomyidae > Archivesica > Archivesica marissinica. Next base: position 47,677,939 of record CM026395.1, on the reverse strand, counting down.
AGGATATAAGGGAGGGTTGATATATAGGATATAAGGCAGGGTTGATATATAGGGTATACGGGAGGGTTGATATATAGGGTATACGGGAGGGTTGATATATAGGATATAAGGCAGGGTTGATATATAGGATATAAGGCAGGGTTGATGTATAGGGTATAAGGGAGGGTTGATATATAGGATATAAGGAGGGTTGATATAAGGGAGGGTTGATATATAGGGTATATGGGAGGGTTGATATATAGGGTATAAGGGAGGGTTGATATATAGGGTATAAGGGAGGGTTGATATATAGGGTATAAGGGAGGGTTGATATATAGGGTATAAGGGAGGGTTGATATATAGGGTATACGGGAGGGTTGATATATAGGGTATACGGGATGGTTGATATATAGGATATACGGGAGGGTTGATATATAGGGTATACGGGAGGGTTGATATATAGGGTATACGGGAGGGTTGATATATAGGGTATACGGGAGGGTTGATATATAGGGTATACGGGAGGGTTGATATATAGGGTATAAGGGAGGGTTGATATATAGGATATAAGGCAGGGTTGATATATAGGATATAAGGGAGGGTTGATATATAGGATATAAGGGAGGGTTGATATATAGGATATAAGGGAGGGTTGATATATAGGATATAAGGGAGGGTTGATATATAGGATATAAGGGAGGGTTGATATATAGGATATAAGGGAGGGTTGATATATAGGATATAAGGGAGGGTTGATATATAGGGTATACGGGAGGGTTGATATATAGGGTATAAGGGAGGGTTGATATATAGGATATAAGGCAGTGTTGATATATAGGATATAAGGGAGGGATGATATATAGAGTATACGGGAGGGTTGATATATAGGGTATAATGGAGGGTTGATATATAGGGTATACGGGAGGGTTGATATATAGGATATACGGGAGGGTTGATATATAGGATATAAGGGAGGGTTGATATAAGGGTATAAGGGAGGGTTGATATATAGGGTATAAGGGAGGGTTGATATATAGGATATAAGGCAGGGTTGATATATAGGGTATACGGGAGGGTTGATATATAGGGTATAAGGGAGGGTTGATATATAGGGTATACGGGAGGGTTGATATATAGGATATAAGGGAGGGTTGATATATAGGATATAAGGGAGGGTTGATATATAGGATATAAGGGAGGGTTGATATATAGGATATAAGGCAGGGTTGATATATAGGGTATACGGGAGGGTTGATATATAGGGTATAAGGCAGGGTTGATATATAGGATATAAGGGAGGGTTGATATATAGGATATACGGGAGGGTTGATATATAGGATATAAGGGAGGGTTGATATATAGGATATAAGGCAGGGTTGATATATAGGGTATACGGGAGGGTTGATATATAGGGTATAAGGGAGGGTTGATATATAGGATATAAGGGAGGGTTGATATATAGGATATAAGGGAGGGTTGATATATAGGGTATAAGGGAGGGTTGATATATAGGGTATACGGGAGGGTTGATATATAGGGTATAAGGGAGGGTTGATATATAGGATATAAGGGTTATATAAGGGAGGGTTGATATATAGGGTATACGGGAGGGTTGATATATAGGGTATACGGGAGGGTTGATATATAGGGTATACGGGAGGGTTGATATATAGGGTATACGGGAGGGTTGATATATAGGGTATACGGGAGGGTTGATATATAGGGTATAAGGGAGGGTTGATATATAGGATATAAGGGAGGGTTGATATAAGGGTATAAGGGAGGGTTGATATATAGGGTATAAGGCAGGGTTGATATATAGGGTATACGGGAGGGTTGATATATAGGATATAAGGGAGGGTTGATATATAGGGTATACGGCAGGGTTGATATATAGGATATAAGGGAGGGTTGATATATAGGATATAAGGGAGGGTTGATATATAGGATATAAGGGAGGGTTGATATATAGGATATAAGGCAGGGTTGATATATAGGGTATACGGGAGGGTTGATATATAGGGTATAAGGCAGGGTTGATATATAGGATATAAGGCAGGGTTGATATATAGGATATACGGGAGGGTTGATATATAGGATATAAGGGAGGGTTGATATATAGGATATAAGGCAGGGTTGATATATAGGGTATACGGGAGGGTTGATATATAGGGTATACGGGAGGGTTGATATATAGGTATAAGGCAGGGTTGATATATAGGATATAGGGAGGGTTGATATATAGGGTATAAGGGAGGGTTGATATATAGGGTATACGGGAGGGTTGATATATAGGGTATAAGGGAGGGTTGATATATAGGGTATAAGGCAGGGTTGATATATAGGGTATAAGGGAGGGTTGATATATAGGATATAAGGGAGGGTTGATATATAGGATATAAGGGAGGGTTGATATATAGGATATAAGGGAGGGTTGATATATAGGGTATAAGGGAGGGTTGATATATAGGATATAAGGGAGGGTTGATATATAGGGTATACGGGAGGGTTGATATATAGGGTATAAGGGAGGGTTGATATATAGGGTATACGGGAGGGTTGATATATAGGGTATAAGGGAGGGTTGATATATAGGATATAAGGGAGGGTTGATATATAGGGTATAAGGGAGGGTTGATATATAGGATATAAGGGAGGGTTGATATATAGGATATAAGGGATGGTTGATATATAGGATATAAGGGAGGGTTGATATATAGGATATAAGGGAGGGTTGATATATAGGGTATAAGGGAGGGTTGATATATAGGATATAAGGGAGGGTTGATATATAGGGTATAAGGGAGGGTTGATATATAGGATATAAGGGAGGGTTGATATATAGGGTATACGGGAGGGTTGATATATAGGGTATACGGGAGGGTTGATATATAGGGTATAAGGGAGGGTTGATATATAGGATATAAGGGAGGGTTGATATATAGGATATAAGGGAGGGTTGATATATAGGGTATACGGGAGGGTTGATATATAGGGTATAAGGGAGGGTTGATATATAGGGTATACGGGAGGGTTGATATATAGGGTATACGGGAGGGTTGATATATAGGGTATAAGGGAGGGTTGATATATAGGGTATAAGGGAGGGTTGATATATAGGTATAGGTATGGGAGGGTTGATATATAGGGTATAGGGAGGGTTGATATATAGGGTATAAGGGTTGATATATAGGGTATACGGGAGGGTTGATATATAGGGTATAAGGGAGGGTTGATATATAGGGTATAAGGGAGGGTTATATAAGGGTATAGGGAGGGTATATATAGGGTATAAGGAGGGTTGATATATAGGGTATGGGAGGGTTGATATATAGGGTATAGGGAGGGTTGATATATAGGGTATAAGGGAGGGTTGATATATAGGGTATACGGGAGGGTTGATATATAGGGTATACGGGAGGGTTGATATATAGGATATAAGGGAGGGTTGATATATAGGATATAAGGGAGGGTTGATATATAGGGTATAAGGGAGGGTTGATATATAGGGTATAAGGGAGGGTTGATATATAGGATATAAGGGAGGGTTGATATATAGGATATAAGGGAGGGTTGATATATAGGATATAAGGGAGGGTTGATATATAGGATATAAGGGAGGGTTGATATATAGGGTATACGGGAGGGTTGATATATAGGGTATACGGGAGGGTTGATATATAGGATATAAGGGAGGGTTGATATATAGGATATAAGGGAGGGTTGATATATAGGGTATAAGGGAGGGTTGATATATAGGGTATACGGGAGGGTTGATATATAGGGTATAAGGGAGGGTTGATATATAGGGTATAAGGCAGGGTTGATATATAGGGTATAAGGGAGGGTTGATATATAGGATATAAGGGAGGGTTGATATATAGGATATAAGGGAGGGTTGATATATAGGATATAAGGGAGGGTTGATATATAGGGTATACGGGAGGGTTGATATATAGGGTATAAGGGAGGGTTGATATATAGGGTATACGGGAGGGTTGATATATAGGGTATAAGGGAGGGTTGATATATAGGGTATAAGGGAGGGTTGATATATAGGGTATACGGGAGGGTTGATATATAGGGTATAAGGGAGGGTTGATATATAGGGTATAAGGGAGGGTTGATATATAGGGTATAAGGGAGGGTTGATATATAGGGTATAAGGGAGGGTTGATATATAGGGTATAAGGGAGGGTTGATATATAGGGTATAAGGGAGGGTTGATATATAGGGTATAAGGAGGGTTGATATATAGGGTATAAGGGAGGGTTGATATATAGGGTATACGGGAGGGTTGATATATAGGGTATACGGGAGGGTTGATATATAGGGTATAAGGGAGGGTTGATATATAGGGTATAAGGGAGGGTTGATATATAGGGTATAAGGGAGGGTTGATATATAGGGTATAAGGGAGGGTTGATATATAGGGTATAAGGGAGGGTTGATATATAGGGTATAAGGGAGGGTTGATATATAGGGTATAAGGGAGGGTTGATATATAGGGTATAAGGGAGGGTTGATATATAGGGTATACGGGAGGGTTGATATATAGGGTATACGGGAGGGTTGATATATAGGGTATACGGGAGGGTTGATATATAGGATATAAGGGAGGGTTGATATATAGGGTATAAGGGAGGGTTGATATATAGGGTATAAGGGAGGGTTGATATATAGGGTATAAGGGAGGGTTGATATATAGGGTATAAGGGAGGGTTGATATATAGGGTATAAGGGAGGGTTGATATATAGGGTATAAGGGAGGGTTGATATATAGGGTATAAGGGAGGGTTGATATATAGGGTATACGGGAGGGTTGATATATAGGGTATACGGGAGGGTTGATATATAGGGTATACGGGAGGGTTGATATATAGGGTATAAGGGAGGGTTGATATATAGGGTATAAGGGAGGGTTGATATATAGGGTATAAGGGAGGGTTGATATATAGGGTATACGGGAGGGTTGATATATAGGGTATAAGGGAGGGTTGATATATAGGTATAGGAGGTTGATATATAGGGTATACGGGAGGGTTGATATATAGGATATAAGGGAGGGTTGATATATAGGGTATACGGGAGGGTTGATATATAGGGTATAAGGGAGGGTTGATATATAGGGTATAAGGGAGGGTTGATATATAGGGTATAAGGGAGGGTTGATATATAGGGTATAAGGGAGGGTTGATATATAGGGTATAAGGGAGGGTTGATATATAGGGTATACGGGAGGGTTGATATATAGGGTATACGGGAGGGTTGATATATAGGGTATAAGGGATGGTTGATATATAGGGTATACGGGATGGTTGATATATAGGGTATACGGGAGGGTTGATATATAGGGTATACGGGAGGGTTGATATATAGGGTATACGGGAGGGTTGATATATAGGGTATACGGGAGGGTTGATATATAGGATATAAGGGAGGGTTGATATATAGGATATACGGGAGGGTTGATATATAGGGTATAAGGGAGGGTTGATATATAGGGTATAAGGCAGGGTTGATATATAGGGTATAAGGCAGGGTTGATATATAGGGTATAAGGGAGGGTTGATATATAGGATATACGGGAGGGTTGATATATAGGGTATAAGGGAGGGTTGATATATAGGGTATACGGGAGGGTTGATATATAGGGTATACGGGAGGGTTGATATATAGGGTATAAGGGATGGTTGATATATAGGATATAAGGGAGGGTTGATATATAGGGTATAAGGGAGGGTTGATATATAGGGTATAAGGGAGGGTTGATATATAGGGTATACGGGAGGGTTGATATATAGGGTATAAGGGAGGGTTGATATATAGGGTATACGGGAGGGTTGATATATAGGGTATAAGGGAGGGTTGATATATAGGGTATAAGGGAGGGTTGATATATAGGGTATACGGGAGGGTTGATATATAGGGTATACGGGAGGGTTGATATATAGGGTATAAGGGATGGTTGATATATAGGATATAAGGGAGGGTTGATATATAGGGTATAAGGGAGGGTTGATATATAGGGTATAGGGAGGGTTGATATATAGGGTATAAGGGAGGGTTGATATATAGGGTATAAGGGAGGGTTGATATATAGGGTATACGGGAGGGTTGATATATAGGGTATACGGGAGGGTTGATATATAGGGTATAAGGGAGGGTTGATATATAGGGTATAAGGGAGGGTTGATATATAGGGTATAAGGGAGGGTTGATATATAGGGTATACGGGAGGGTTGATATATAGGGTATAAGGGAGGGTTGATATATAGGGTATACGGGAGGGTTGATATATAGGGTATACGGGAGGGTTGATATATAGGGTATAAGGGAGGGTTGATATATAGGGTATAAGGGAGGGTTGATATATAGGGTATAAGGGAGGGTTGATATATAGGGTATAAGGGAGGGTTGATATATAGGGTATACGGGAGGGTTGATATATAGGGTATAAGGGAGGGTTGATATATAGGGTATACGGGAGGGTTGATATATAGGGTATAAGGGAGGGTTGATATATAGGGTATAAGGGAGGGTTGATATATAGGGTATAAGGGAGGGTTGATATATAGGGTATAAGGGAGGGTTGATATAGGGTATAGGGAGGGTTGATATATAGGGTATACGGGAGGGTTGATATATAGGGTATAAGGGAGGGTTGATATATAGGGTATAAGGGAGGGTTGATAAGGGTATAAGGGAGGGTTGATATATAGGGTATAAGGGAGGGTTGATATATAGGGTATACGGGAGGGTTGATATATAGGGTATAAGGGAGGGTTGATATATAGGGTATACGGGAGGGTTGATATATAGGGTATAAGGGAGGGTTGATATATAGGGTATAAGGGAGGGTTGATATATAGGGTATAGGGAGGGTTGATATATAGGGTATAAGGCAGGGTTGATATATAGGGTATACGGGAGGGTTGATATATAGGGTATAAGGGAGGGTTGATATATAGGGTATAGGGAGGGTTGATATATAGGGTATACGGGAGGGTTGATATATAGGGTATAAGGGAGGGTTGATATATAGGGTATAAGGGAGGGTTGATATATAGGGTATACGGGAGGGTTGATATATAGGGTATACGGGAGGGTTGATATATAGGGTATAAGGGAGGGTTGATATATAGGGTATAAGGGAGGGTTGATATATAGGGTATAAGGGAGGGTTGATATATAGGGTATAAGGGAGGGTTGATATATAGGGTATAAGGGAGGGTTGATATATAGGGTATAAGGCAGGGTTGATATATAGGGTATAAGGGAGGGTTGATATATAGGATATAAGGGAGGGTTGATATATAGGATATAAGGGAGGGTTGATATATAGGATATAAGGGAGGGTTGATATATAGGGTATACGGGAGGGTTGATATATAGGGTATAAGGGAGGGTTGATATATAGGGTATACGGGAGGGTTGATATATAGGGTATAAGGGAGGGTTGATATATAGGGTATAAGGGAGGGTTGATATATAGGGTATACGGGATGGTTGATATATAGGATATAAGGGAGGGTTGATATATAGGGTATAAGGGAGGGTTGATATATAGGATATAAGGGAGGGTTGATATATAGGATATAAGGGAGGGTTGATATATAGGATATAAGGGAGGGTTGATATATAGGATATAAGGGAGGGTTGATATATAGGGTATATGGGAGGTTGATATATAGGGTATAAGGGAGGGTTGATATATAGGATATAAGGGAGGGTTGATATATAGGGTATACGGGAGGGTTGATATATAGGGTATAAGGGAGGGTTGATATATAGGGTATAAGGGAGGGTTGATATATAGGGTATACGGGAGGGTTGATATATAGGGTATAAGGGAGGGTTGATATATAGGATATAAGGCAGGGTTGATATATAGGGTATACGGGAGGGTTGATATATAGGGTATAAGGGAGGGTTGATATATAGGGTATACGGGAGGGTTGATATATAGGGTATAAGGGAGGGTTGATATATAGGGTATAAGGGAGGGTTGATATATAGGATATAAGGGAGGGTTGATATATAGGGTATAAGGGAGGGTTGATATATAGGGTATAAGGGAGGGTTGATATATAGGGTATAAGGGAGGGTTGATATATAGGGTATAAGGGAGGGTTGATATATAGGGTATAAGGGAGGGTTGATATATAGGGTATACGGGAGGGTTGATATATAGGGTATAAGGGAGGGTTGATATATAGGGTATAAGGGAGGGTTGATATATAGGGTATAAGGGAGGGTTGATATATAGGGTATACGGGAGGGTTGATATATAGGGTATACGGGAGGGTTGATATATAGGATATACGGGAGGGTTGATATATAGGATATAAGGGAGGGTTGATATATAGGGTATAAGGGAGGGTTGATATATAGGGTATAAGGGAGGGTTGATATATAGGGTATAAGGGAGGGTTGATATATAGGATATAAGGGAGGGTTGATATATAGGGTATACGGGAGGGTTGATATATAGGATAT